>JAZDUH010000136.1:11017500-12217500 GCA_036419115.1 Scarus forsteni
ACTCAACTTTGGGAACAAGACAATTAAAACTAGAGTAAATTTATATTATTCAGACACGTCTCAGAGTACCGGACAGTAAGTAGCGATATATAGCCGGCTACAAAACTACGATACTAAGTTTTCCAAAAACTGCTTGTCTTCACACATCAAAAACTACCGCTACGTAACTAGAAAGAGATACATTACCTCGTTGCTTTGCATCCTGTAAGTTGTTGAAAAAAGAAGTTGTAAAGCAGAGTTTTAAGGAAGGTCTGAGCTGCATTCATTAGCATTACAACAAACGCAGGCTTTGGCTTGGGTCACGTCTTTAGGACAGTCGTCGCGCATGCTCATGGGTAGCAGAGTCTTTATGTCGCTGGAAATATTAAATGTTGGAAGTGTGGTGGTTGCGTTCAAGTTCAGCTGCCATGTCATAGTTCCATAATGTATCAGTAATAGCTTTATACTCTTTGTGATTACATGTGGGCCTAAAAAAATCCTGAAAGATAACTATGATTATCATGATGAACCATATGTGTCATGCTCTTTTGTGGAAGGATTTCATGTCGGCCATTATAAAGGTTGTTCAAATTCTCCAACTGTTAAGGAGAGGAAGATTGTTGCTTTCTTTATCATCTCCTTTAGCTTCGGAAACACTGGGCCATCCCTTATGAGAAGTGGGGAGAAAGTAGCGCCCATAATGCCTTATGGCACGTGATGTATACAAAACATTTACAGAAACTTACAAGGGAAAAGGGATGAGTTTTGTGAGAAGATAAGTATATAATACTGTGTAAATATTTTTGACAGGAATAGAGAAAGAGATATGCTTCAAAGTCAGTGTTTTCAAAAATATAACATTTAGCTCATTTCTTTTTCAAACATTTTTGAATTGATGGACAGAAACACGTATTGTACAATTTCATAAAGCACTTAATTTAAAGCATTTCTTTTTCTTCATAACCGCCTACAATGTTGTTGAATATTTAACATTTAATCGTGGTCCCTTGTTCCTATTAATTACCACATTTCCATCTATCTTAATTTATAAAGTAAATCATTTTAATAATAACACAAAACAATGGAGTATCTAATAACGTTTATTAGCAAAACAATCAGTTAAAGGACATATGACATATTTACAATTCTTCAAATATGACAAATATAAACAACGGTGTTTATAATATATGCAAATGAAAGAGAATAATGCTTCTGAGACAATCTGGTGTATTAGGAAACTTCAGGTTTTCAGTGCCCTGTAAAAGATGTCAACATTTATGTATGCTCTCACCTAACCTCACAGCTGTTAGCAGAAAAGAGACACTGTATGACCACAGTGCAGAACACCAGTCACAGGTAAATCATTTGATCATGGATTATTAATGTTAATAGGTCAAGCTGACACAAAACAAAGCTGTGTGGTTAAACAGATGTCAAAGACGCTTCTTGTAGTTCAGAACATTGTAGTTCGCCATGGTTTAACAAGGTCACAAGAGAGTGTCATTGCATAAATATGACACCAAAGTAAAAGTGCAGTCAAATGTGTCTTTTACTGTAGTTGTCTTTTCCCCCCTCCTATTCCCTCCTTTTCTTGACCCTGTGACATTTTCCATCGGGGTTTAGGGAAAGAGGACAGGAAAGTGGACAGGAAAGGACTTGAGCGCGCTCTCTGACTCACCCTTGTCTCTCGTTTCAGGTTTTACACCTGCCCTGCCCTCTCTGTTTCTTTCTGATTGTTGATTCCCTTCATCTGTTTTCCCTCCTGCATCACCTGTGTCTGATTACCTTGTGTGTGTGTTTACAGCCCACTTTGCCTTTGTTTCTCTGTCAGATTGTCATTATACGTTGTCTCTTCACTCACCAGCATTCTCCTTGTGTGTCCTTTAATGTACATATTTTTGACCTTGCCCGCTGATTCCTACACTTCTGCGTGTTCTGAATGCCACTACCCCTTACTTCATGAAATTTTGTATCTTTTGTGATTTTGGACATGTTGATGTGTACTTTTGGGTCCTCCTCAGTTTCAGTATTGTAATACCAACTGATGAAAACATGACTAAATTCCAAATGTACAGGTGTTTAGCTAAAAATAAAAACGGTCTTAGGTTCAAACATTTTTATAGACTGCTGTGGCTCCTCATTCATATTTTCCCTCACTCTTGACCTGCTATCTTTAATTTCCCCTTCATTCATCTCCCATCTGACTTTTTTTGTATCTTCCCCAGACCTTGTTTTTTTCCTGTCTCTACTATTATTATGACAGTTTCACTTTCCATCCTCCCTTTTCTCATTCTCTCCCAGTTCTTTCCCACCCATCCTTTTGGCCTGTACTTGTGACAAACCTAAAAATAACAATAAGTCTTCTCTTTAAGTAGAGCAGTTCCCCAGAGGGATGACTGACAGGCTATATCTGCTCCTTGTGCCTATTTCCAAGATGTTGAAGATGTGTTCAGTAGTTTCTATATTTGCCTTCCTGCGCTCAGAAAAAGTTATCATAATCTACAATATGATTACATTAATATCTGAGTTATCAAACGCTAAAATTGATTTCTGAAATATTCAATTAACATCAATCAAAAGTGTCTCAGTAATAACAAGCGCTGCATCCTTTTTTCAAGTATCAGGGAGGCAATAAGCTTAAACTTGACAGGAACTGTTTTCAATTATATGTAACTTGGACTATGGCTATGCCAAATTAAAACAAACAAACCAAAAAAAAAAAACAAGCAGGGTTGGATTCACGTCAGATTGAAAGCCTAACCTCTGGAAGGGTTTTTTAACCCTAAAAAGCCAATTGTATCATATTTGATACATACTTTTATAATACAATCAGATAAATGATAAAAATGTCCTCAAACGGATTATCAGTTGCCAAAAACACCTAATGTATCAAATGAGATATGAAAAGTCTTTATGTTGAATTTTATGGACATTTTTGGATTTTAGCAGAAAGTGAAACAAACATTTCAGCTCCAGAAAATTAGAATATTCTGGCTATAATCCATAGTCTTGGGCCTTAAAGGGTTAAAGTGTGGAGGAGTAACCCTACCTTATGAGAATTAAATGTCTGTTGCAACCCCCCAAAACTACCCCAACACCTCCATAAAATATTTAAAATTTGAATTTATCATTTAATAACTAATTACTTTCTGTAACATTTAAAGACATCACACTTTTAAAAAACATTTTTAAATAGCTATGTCTTATTTTAAGGTATTTTGGAATTTGGGTTTAGAAACATTTTTTTCACACCTATTCAACATTTCTAATTTCAATAAAAATGACATATTTTAAACTAAAAGTGCATCTTGAATGTTTTAATTTCTGACAATTCTGTCACATTTTTCTGCATAATTTAAATTCAAACACAGAAATAAAAAAACAGCCAAATAAGATTTTTAAAAAGTTTAAAAAAGGACCTCAAATCAAAAATTGGTTTATTTTTATTCTTTTGGAAAAAAAAAATACCAATAAAGCCTGTAACTCTCAACAAATAATGGACTGTAGCCATGGAGTTTATTTTTTACCTCCTATCAACCTACTTTTTCCATTTCCTAAAAAACTGTTTAAAATTATTGTGTATTCCTGATGAAAGTATTAGATATGTAGCAAGAACATAATTTGACAGAGCACAACTTGTTCCCTGGTTTGTTTTTGTGCCCATGAAGCCTGCCGTTGACTTTCAAAACCTCTGCTCTGTTGTCGCCTTACGCTCAGACTTAGTGGATTTGATCTGTGACAGAAACCTCAATGGAAACTGGAAGACTTGAGAACATTCAGGTTACCTGTTAATATTGATGTATCACATTTTTGGAATATTTTGTCAATGAAATCCCAGTGTGACTTTGTCAAAGTTGTTCCAGGATCAGAGGATGCCAGCATCTAATGTTTGTAACTCTGTGACACTGATCGTACAGATCCTCTTTGCATTCACAAAATACTTTTACATCAAATCAACATTTTTACAGTCTAAAGACAAAACAAAAGAGCTGATTGAAGGTTTATTTTCAAGGTGAGTATTGTGACTTCACTGATTGTTTATTGTATAAAGACTCAGCCATGTTTTAATATGTTTAGCCTATATGAAGACTGCTAGCATTAGCATCAGCCCCGCAGTGCTTATGTGGCAAATGATGTTTAAGCTTCTTTCAGTGACTCTCAGTTAAATGAAACTGGCATTTAAAGCCTTGTTAGAACAATACACTACACAGTAGTGGGTTTTATGGCCAGATATAGAGGTTAAATTTCAGCACAGGAACATTTATACTATTTTAACCATTATGTAATGGTGTGAAATCATGTGCAAATGGTCAAAGTAAAGTTCTTTTGAGGCCTTGCTCACATTTCATTCTCTGGCAGCATGATGGCTCAGCGATATATTGCACAAGAAGCACCTGGATCACACTTTTTTGACCTTGACATTTATCAGGAGGAGAGAAGCATGGTTGCTGAGGAGTTTTTAATGTGTACATAGAGTCTGTGGTTCAAACATTACATTAGTAATATAGTTACATTGTTCCTATGATCAAATTTCTGCCATTAAATCCTGAACCTCTTGCTGTAGTGCCACTGGCCTCACTAGTTTGACTTCATCATCTTCAACACTCTCACTTTTAAGGACCAAATTTTATGTATATCCACAAAGAAATCCATCCTCCTGACCCACAGCCTGTCTTATCATCCTAGACCTTGCTACTTAGATCTGTGGATACACTGTGAAGAAGATAAGTGCATGGTGATATTAATAGCTTCAACCTCATGAATCTTTAAAGAGCAATCATGTGAGAGGAGAGGGTCTCAGAGGAGGAATTAATATCAAAACTTAGTGGGGGCAAATCTCTCTGTTAATTGTGCATTAGCTCTTTATGTTGTTTGGTGCTCATATTTGTATATTATGGACAGGGTCTAAACGGATGTGAGTGAGAGACTGAGGCAGAGAGGAATGGTGTCTATCTTTAGGGATAATATTTAGGATAATTATACAAATGAGACAAAAAAGACAAAAAATGACCTCTGAAACTGTCTTTTTTTTCGAGATACTAATGATGGAGCAAATTAAGGTCAGGAACTCATTCAGAGTCATGATGAAGATGCCTGAAGAGGAACAGAGTCAAGATCCAGAAATATCAGTTTTAAAAAGTAGTTTCACCCTTCAAAAGGATCATTAAGTCGTTGACCTAAATTGTTATCTTGAGTCTTAGCCAAGCCACTAACAGCAACTAAAAGGGGGTAAACACATAAAGATTATCGGGCTGTTTTTGTCCCGACTCTCTCTCTTCCTGACTAAGGACCATTATCTTCTGTCTTATAAGATTATCCTATTAGATTATCCTGTGGTCTGAGGTGTGTTAAGAGTGATTTTGTCCGGATAATTGGCACCAAAACAGGTCAGGACCAACGTTGTGTTATGACCCTTGAATTATGTCATGGAACGAAATGTCAATCAACAAGTAAGATGACTGAGGAACAAGGAAGCAGGCGCCGATAAAAACAAGCACGACCTGAAACATAAACATAAAGTTCGGTGGCCCATTGCCATAGCCAACATTTATGGACACTACTGTAAGATGAGATTTACTTTTGTCCCAGTTACTTCAATTGTCACTATATAGTCCTTATTTGACTCTATGACGGTGTCAGGCTTGTTAAAAGTGCTGTTCTCCTACGTTGAAAAGAGGTCATTAAAAGCATCACAAAGTAGAGCAGAAGTTGTCCCATGCACTTTCTTCCCCACAGCCCTCAAATAAGATTATATTAAGTTTCTAGTTAATGCTGTTGAGGTTTAATAGTTGCAAAGAGATGGTAAATTAATACTATGCTTCTTCTTCATTTTTGTTAGACCATGTTTTATCACGTGAGATTTCTGTCTTTGGGGATTAGATTCTAGATTGGTGGTGGGACAGAATGGTTACACTAAGTACTATCAAAACTTTCTTGCCACTATTTTAGTCTGTGTGTGTATGTGTATGAGTGTGTGTGTGTGTGTGTGAATGTCTGTTCGTGCGTTCATGCATGAGTGAAGCCTTATGTCTATGCGTGTGGATAGTTTATGTAAAACAAGGGTGAGTAGGTTGGTTTGAGGGAATGTTTTTAATTTTTTTCTATGTAAAGCACTTTGAGTTACATTCATTGTATGAAAAGCGCTTTATAAATAAAGTTGATTGATTGATTGATTGAAAACTGTTCAATGTGTTTTATCTTAAAGGGACTGGGAGGAGAATCTATTACCGGCGACACAAAGACTCTGCTTCCCATAAGCACACGCGGCAACTGTCGTAATGCTGCGTTCCAGTAACCTCGGAACTGGGAGTGACATCATCTCCGACTTATCGGTGTTCCAGTTGAAGTCGGAAAAAAACATCCTGATCTACCAGGCTATTGTTAGCTGTTGTTAGCATGCCCTGCGTTGTTGTTCACAAATATCACATGAAGAATGTGATTATCCCTATGGCAGCATTTTTGTAAATATAAGTCTAACAATATGATGTATACAGCTGATGTAGAGCAACACACCCCAGTCAGAAGAGCAAATAAATGGATTATTACAGGAGCTAAATAACTGTTCACACTGGGGGCATCCATCTTCAATTGTCACCTCGGGGATGACGAGGTTTCACCAAGTTCCCAGTAGGAAATTCTGACTTCAGGGGTCGTTCCAGTTGCAGTTTCCTACTCGGAACTTGGAAAATCCTACTTCTGACTACAACTGGAATGCACCACAACACGTTACCGAAGACAAAGCGTGTGTTTGTTGTGTTGTAGCTCGGACCTTCCTCAGAACTCTGCATTGATTTACAGCGTCTTTTTTTCAACAACTTGCAGGATGCAAAGCGACGAGGTAATGTATCTCTTTCTAGTTACGTAGCGGTAGCTTTTGATGTGTGACAACAAGCACATTTTGGAAAACTTAGTATCGTAGTTTTGTAGCCGGCTATATATCGCTACTTACAGCCCGGTGCTCTTAGATGTGTCTGAATAATATAAATTTGCTCTAGTTTTAATTGTCTTGTTCCGAAGTTGAGAATCCAGTCCAGTCCAGTCCTGTCCTGTCCTGTCCGACCTGACCAAGAAGCTAAGGAATAGCATTTATAGATAACCTATTTAGATGCTATAAAACTCATCTTAAAGTGTGTATTTCGATCAGGCATATATCTATAAGTGAGACTTTTTTACAATTACTTAGAAACTCCTCACAGTCCCTTTAATGTGTTGGGTCTATAAAAGATAAAAAAATCTCTTCAGATTTAGAAAATCCTTGTGTGTGTACCCCACTTAAACTCAGAATGAAAATCCATAAAAGACCCTGCTTGTATGTCTCTACAGTTTTTGTTGGACAGATAAACATAGTTGTCTCACACACCCCTGAATCTTCTTCCTGCTCTTCCTTGGGCTTGGGGCTGTTTGAACTATCTGACGATCAAACAGTGATTGCTTAGAAATACTTTTTGCCAACCTTTTCCAGTAATGCTACATAAGCTGATGACACATGTTAGAGAAAGAACTAAGATAAGTTAATGACTTTCCTTAAAAAGAAAGTATATTTATACAAAAAAGGAAATACTGTTACTGTCAACAAAAATGCCATTGTGTTTCGAAGGTCCTCCAAGAAAAACTAGACCTAACCTAGAGTGCTGATGGATCTGCTTGGTTATATGCCTGTAATCAGACAGATCGATCTCGCAAAGCTCAAATTTATGACTGTGAGCATCCCAAAAGGCTCAACCAGCATCCTTTTAAATCCTTTCAAATGTTTAAATATGTTTAATATAGTTTTTATGTTGTAAAACAGATGTTCTGCTCCAAACATCAACTCAGAAGGTGGCAGTATTATGTCACTATGTTCCCATATGTGAGGGAGAAGAAGAATAAGCTTGGCTGGGTGTAGCATGCACTACAAAATAATACTACTGGCAAATACAGCATGCAGTATACAGTATACTGCACAGTAGTAGTAGTATGTGCTACGTAGTTTTGAAAACAACCTCTGACTTATTCAGATTTTCTTTAAACTCATGTCCTTGTGTAACACCTAGGTGCTCGACAGAGTCAGCTTACATTTCCCAAGCCTCTCAGGTGGAAGATTATTTCAGTGCTGGAGTACATTTGGGCCACTCCCCGGTGTGGACTCATACATAAACCCAGGATTTATATTAGACCATAAAAAGGGGATGGAGATAAGAGAAAATGTCTTAAATCCTGTGAAGTCTAGAGCTGAGTAGTTGGAAAATTCAACATAATGGAAGCCTGCAGAAAAGGTTGTGCTGACAGAGACACTGAACTCTTCATGATGAAATGAGCAAAAGTGCGCACACACACACTTTACATTTACTGTATATACACCTGCTTATCTCAGTGTTTTGCTGTGCTAGGACTCACCGAGGCTTGTAATGACTGCTGAGCAGAGATCACACCTCATTGTGTTCAAGTGTTCATCATCTCTGGATGTGATAAACCATCATGTGGACCCAGAGAGGGCTCCCTGTTTAAATGTTATGCCACAGTGCTTCACTAAAAGGTACTGAGAGCAGTTAGAAACAGATGGATGGCTGAGCTACACTATAAGGCACATCTTTTTTTTTTCTTGACTGGTATGTTCTGTTACTGAGCTTTGAAAGGTGAGATCAGTCCCTATTACCCATCCTGCTGTCAGCCACATGATGTCAGGGTTTTGAAACCCAAAAACGAACAAATACAAAGAGAATCAAGTGCAGATTTCACAAAAATACTTTAATATAAAACTTAAAATGGGAAAAAACAACGTTCCCAAAACAAAAAAACTAATTAACAAAAAGCTCAAAAATACAAAAATAAAAAAACAAAAACAAAAAGTACCACTGGAGAATTCACAGGAGAACACAAGAAGATGCTTAAGACATTCACAAGAGGGACTCAGGGAAGACAAATAACCCAACAAAGAGAACTGAGTACACAGAGACTTAGGCCCTCCTCACGCGAGGACGGCCCCATATTGTCTTGGTATTGGCATCAATACATGTATCGCTGTTTACACATCATATTGTACATAGGCTTGTGCATTTACATGACAACGCAAAATCCACGCTCGTTCTCAGGTTCCACCCAAAACTGTCGTTGGGTTGCACGTCTGGTTCTGCTCCGAGGTGGATTCCACGTCAACAAGTGCTCATGCGTGCGTAACATGCTGCGTCTCTGCATGAGCACTTGTTGCTGTTGTTGCCGTAGCTGGTGTTGTTGGTGTTCTGTGAGCAAATGTTGGTATAAAAGTCATAGCAATATTTGTAGCTGCTAGAACAAGATCAGAATCAGCCCGGCTGCCGGCATTGTTGTTGTTGTGCGTGACAACGTGGGTTGGGCGGCGTGGAGGAGGAGGGGTGCTATGAGGTCACCGTCTTTTCCGGACTTATCTGTTTATGCCAACTACGGCATGAAGACGAATACCCAGATATCCACCTGCAGACCTGTTTCAAAAAAGAGGAGGAGTCATGGACAAATACGCGTCTCTGTGTGTCAGTATCACCAGATTGATAGTTTATTTTACCGGAGTCTTACAAATTCGTACTCGTGTAAAGCCCACCTAAAGGGAAACATCAAGCACAGGTGAGATAATCACACAGGTGGAGGGAATCATCATCAGGGAGACACAGAAGGAGAACAGGAAAACACCACGAGGAAAACAAGGATTTCAATTGAAACATGAAACACGAGAGAGACGAGGAAAACAAGACACAAAATAGGCAACTTAACTCAGAACAGAAAACAGGATGATGAGTAAAAGAACAAACACAAGAGGTCTAAATCAGGAACATAATACAAAATAAAACAGAACCACGGTACCATGACACATGGAACAGTTAATGGGGCAGTCAATATTTCCAACTCTGGGTTTAATTCCAATATACAAGAATGGCTATCAAACAATGAGACCAATGCTGTAATAGAATTTTATTGAACATAAACACTCGATATACTCCCAATGTAAACACAGCAGCATTTAGTTCTTCTACTGATCAAAAGAGTGCAGTAGCTATTCTTCAGACAGGTGTCCCTGAGCGACTGTCATCCTTTAACTTCTAACAAGGACTGAAAATGTCTCCTTTTGAGCACAGAATTGATCTGAGAAAAAAAAAAACAGTGGAAAAGAAGTAATGCCACAGGATTTACACTGGGATTTTTTTTGTGGCAGAAACTGCTTTACTGAGAGTGCAGTGTGAGCTGGTGCATTGTCTTGATGAAGACTGAAACCATTTTTGCTCAATTGTGGTCTCTTTTTTCAAACTTTTCTAGCAGTTTCTCTAGAACCTGTTTGTGACCGTTCTTGAACCCACTCGGAATTGACTGAATATTTTGATAAATGACAGAAAGATTTGGAGGCTGTCTGTCATTATGATGGGCTGGAAAAAGAGTAAATAATATCTGTTTTGCACTCTAAATACATTGTGGAGCAGGTTATTTAACCTATGTAAAAAAAAAAATCCCCTTCATAGCCAGAATTACTGTGTTTGTCACTCAGCTAACTGCATTACACTCTCCACACACTGACAGTGGGTTTAGGAGCTGTCAGAGCGCAGAGAGTGTTCCGTATATTAAGATAAATGCACAGTCTGTGTGTGCGAGACATTTATATTATGTCTGGTTGAAAAGGAAAATATGACATGATGGAATAGAGATTATCTTACCTCAAAGGTATGGTAAGGTTACCTCAAAATACCAGACAACCAAAAAAAACGCAACCTCTGGTCAAAAATAAAAATAAAAAGAGACATATCGTCTATCCAGCAATGCCATTTTTGGGCTGAATGATTTTCACAGATGGCCTCCCAAATGAAGGCAATGCAGAGGTGTCTTTGCAAGTTCACCAGTGTACTGATTTGCCTCAACTTCATGGCTTTAAATTTCATTTTATCCTCATGAGCGCAGTCTTGTTATCTAATAATCATAACCTGTGCTCAGTCTCATGGTTGAGTACTGCCTAATAATGGCTGACAGGAGGATTTCTCTAAAACAGATAAAACATTAAGTCTTTCCTGATAAAACTGTCAAAATAATTTACACCAAAAAGGTCCCCTGAAAACTTAAAATATTTTTTCTCAAAAAATCCCGAGTTTAATACTTCTCTTGGGGCTGGACAAATAGTTCTGACAGGCCTGATCTGTCCTCGGGGCAGTTAGTTGCTGACAACTGCGATACAGGTACAGGTCAACTAATTTATATCCATCTTACTGAGCTTTATCAAGTCAAAGCTATTTGACCACAGCATCCTGGCCCTTGTTTCTGTTATAGTTAAAACCTCACACTAGAGATGGACACAAACTGAAGCAGAATCAGTGGTAGGAACCTCATCTGAGTGTCAGAATAATGGATAATAGACCAAAAAATTCACCCTCTGCAAATGAGCTTCAACTACTTCAAAGGTAATGAGATGTATGTAGACCTCTATGCAATTTATTAATTCATTTAATTTCACAGTGAATTATGTGCAGAGGTAAGCTTTGTGTGAGGTGGGAAAAGGAGAGACAGTGATGTTATGTTACATTGTTTGTGCACCTGCTTCTGTTTGGAAATCTACTGTATTTACAGACTGACAGTTTGCAGAGTGTCCACATCCCTGCAGTCCATGAGATCACACCAAAAATTAGGCTCAGTGTGACCTCCATGAGACTCAGCTGCCACGGCTCCCTTTAACCTGCTGTGGCAACTGTCAGTCTAAAAAGGCGATGTGCAAGGTCCCAATAACACTGGGACAGAAAGGAGGAAAACCACCACATACAAAAAAAAAAAAAATGTGTTTCTGACATTTTGTTCTCTAATCTAAGTCAATAACTGTGAGACTTTTTGTTTTGTAAATGTTACATTTAGAGGTTGAAAGGGAAAGTCAGGATAGCTAATCAGCCAATGACATGGCAGCAACTCGGTACATTGAGATCAGAACAACATACTTACTTTCAAAAAAACACCAGAATTTGGGAGTATTTCAGAAACTGCAGATCTTTGGGTGTTTTTATGTGAAGGCATCTCTAAGGTTTACAAAGGATGGGCTGACAAGCGACCATATCTAATAGGCTGCAGGTGTCTGGGGGGAAAATGACATGTCAATAACATGGAGAATGGCCAGAGTGGTTTGAGATGTAGGACAGTAGCGCTAACTAAAATAACCAGTCTGCTAATGTGACACTGTTTTGACATACATTTTTTTTTAATTTAAGCATTATTTATTGTCTATCTAATTTTTTACATCTATTTTCTTTACATCAACTTACAGGAATTCAAAATGTGCACTTTGACTGCCTTTGTCTTGCACATCCTGTGCTCTTCTGTCCTGTCAGATATTTTCCGTTTCCTCTTTTGCAAGTTGTCTTTTCTGCTTAGTTGTGTTCTTCGTCTTTGATAAATCAAGTTATGTAGCAGGCAGTTTCTGAGGAAACATGTTGAATCTTGAAGATGATCGGCAACCGTGGCAGAAAAATAATCTGAACTTTGACTTGAGTCACCTTCCTGTTTTTTTTATTTCAAGTACATGACTCCTCAAAACTTAGATTAAGTTTTTGCAGGAATTCTTCATACAGTGGTTCTGGTCATCTTCTCAAACTTGCATGTGGTTGCTACTCTAAGAGAGCTGACTAGATTAACTAGAACAAATCTAACTATTCAAAGGCTGCAGGCACCACATAGAGCCCTTTGGGAGAGATGTCATAATGTAAAGAGTGAGCTGCAGTTAGCTGCATAAAGGCATGAAAACTATAGAGTTTGAACACAGCGACCTCTGGCAAACAAGGATTGATGAACACAGCAGGGGAAGGAGAAGCTATTCTGTTTGTCTGACCACATGCAGAGCCAGCTGTCTATCTGCAAACACACCAAGAATATATATAATATTCAACATATATATATATATATATATCTATCTATATATATATCTATATATATATATATATATATATATATATATATATATATATATATATATAATACATTCATATATATATATATATATATATATATATATATATATATATATATATATATATATATATATATATATATATATATATATATATATATATATATATATATATATATATATATATATATATATATATATATATATATATATATATATATACATATGTACAAACTGAAATCTGATCAACGCCTGTGATAATATATTTAAATGACAGGAAAAATGACATGTTAGAGTATTTGTGGTCATTTTTCTGCATCACCTTTTATGGTAGCATAAATACATGCAATGAGAAGACATGACACTTGATATAAGTTTAGTACTAGAAGCCTATGACAGTGAAAACTAGAAAAGCACTAGAGATCACAGACCTCCGCTAGCACCACAGTCCTGCCCCATATTGTGATTTTTACCATAAATATTACTCCTACCTTTATTTCATGTAAATATTTAGATTCCTTGACCATGAAAATATACCATTAGCAATTGGTTTCATAATAATATCTATTTTAGTTCAGTAGTTATTCGCGAAAATGCATTTTTCATCATGGCGGATCCAGACGATGATCCAGATCAACACCAAAATTGAATCAGTTCTTCCTTTTCCCATGCTGAACATTTCCTGAATATTTCATCCAAATCCATCCATTACTTTTGAGTTATTTTGTTCACAGACAGACAGACAGAAGGACAAACAAACTCTTCCGAAAACATAACCTCCTTGGCGGAGGTAATCTACATTGAATCATTCTAAGGAGAGGGACAGATATAATTCAGAGCAACAAATATAACAAAATGCAGAGAAAGTCTATGAAATGAACTGAAGGTCTGCTATGGCAAAGGTCCCCAACCACCGGGCTGCAGATTATTACCAAGCCGTTAATCATTTGGTATCATGTCGCAGAGAAACAAAAGTTATGCATTCCATCACTCTTTAAAAAAATCGAGACTGAGGAGTGTTTCATTTTGAAAGGATGACTAGATCCTTGCAAAATTTATGTGTGTTACTCGATTGCGCAGACTTTACACTCTCTTTGTCCCTGTGATGAAGAGAAACAAAAGAACAACCTGAGATAAACTCACTGTTAAACTAATGTTCATACATTTGTCCACCTGTGCTCTGGTCATAGTTGTACATGTGTTTGGCTCTGCATAATGCAGTCTGAAATGCTGTAACACTGTAAAATATTCAATAAATAACCAAGATGTGATCAAGGGATCCACTTCCACATCTGAATATAGTCACATTCTCTCTCACATCCTGGATCTGTCTGCATACTCCAACTGAGTGCTGAATGCTGCATGATGCTTAGTGACAGATGGTGAGACAGAGTAAAGACAGAGCGAAGCAGTGTCATGCCAATGAGAAGAAAAGTCAGTCAGATAATATAGCCACTCCAAAACTTGTAGATGTGAAATACCTCAGTTTAAAATCAAACACCTGACTGTAAACGTTGATGGCACATGGCTCCAAGACAGCGGGTTCCTGCATGAGTGACAAACTGAGTGACAGCTATGCATGTCTGAATGCAAGTGAAGAAATAACTGATATAAGTTGGAAAGAAAGTGTTTTTCAGAGCATGTTAGGAGTGCCACAAATATAACCATTGCCACCCATAAGGGGTGATAAAAGGAAAAGCTGTCTTTGGCCCATCTGCTGAGGGGGCCCATGGAGGTCAGCAATGAAATGGCCCATTTTATTGAAACACTGACAATCAAAACATATTTTCAACTAAAATAGTCAACATTACACACTAACTAAATTAAAACAATTTTTCCAATTTGTGTTAATTATACAAATTCAGACAGCTTAAAACAACCTCCTTTAACTTGTGGTATGAGCCTGTGTATTTTTATCCTCTGTTTTTGTTTGGTTGTTTGTTTGTCTGTTCATTTCCTTGTTTGTTTTTTCAGGGTAATGCTGTGGGCAGCCCCGGTGAAATTTACTGTTCTGTCAGTAATGCTTATCCGACTGTAACAAAGCCAGGACCTGAACATAAATCAGGATGCCAGAAAAGAAAAGAGAGGACAAAGAGTAACTTTCTGAAGCAGTTTTCTCCAGCTTCAAAATCTGATCTGGGCAACTTACAGAGCCAACTTAAGTTAGAAGATCAGTACAACTGCAACAGAGTAAAGGAGCAGAGACAGCTGTCACAAGTAAAAGTGTTCCTTCAACAACACCTGCCCAACAGCAGGAGAACAGAGGGGAGCTTATTGTTGAAGGGCATGCGTTCATTTCAATCTGTCTCATAAAATAAGGTGGGCCATTTCTCACGCCTTTCAGAAGCCCAGTCATCTGTATGGGCAGGCCTAAATAAATACATTATTCACTTCCATTGTCAATCCCAGGTGCAAATCATCTATGCCCAGTCTTTTCTGAAATAATAAAAGCCAAAAAGAAACCAGTTAAAATAACAATAAGTCAGTAAGCCTCCATTTTGTGCCCATTCTCCCTCTCTTCTCTATAAGGACAGGACTATTAGATTCAAATATTTGGGTGAAATATTCTTTCTAGCAAAAAGAGACATTTTTCTGACATTTAATCTGATTGCTCCTGAATGCTGCATTGTAACAGACACCAACAAAAATCAACCAGGTTCAACTCCATTGCACAGATACACAATGACTCCACACAGAAGATTATATTCCCTCTGACAGCAGCCTGTCAATATGCCAGTCCTCAGCTATTTCCCAATCATCTAGTGATAAGTGCAAACAAACGTGATTTTTTTGTTGTTTTAGGAAACTATACACATCCTAAGGAGTCCTCAGGCTGAGCCTGAAAATTAAACACTCAGATATGTCATGGGGTGGGGGTGGGGATAATAAAAGATCAATAAACTGTCAAGGTGTTAAAAGCAAAAGGTGATGAGAGGTGATCAGAAACAGGTGGGATGAACACTGATGCAAGAGTGGCAAAGGGGGGCACACACCTATACAAGACACGAGACATGAATGAGCAAAATAGTAATGAAAACTTGACAAACAGACATCTTGATGAGTTTGAATCCATAAATTGCCTGCTTGAGTTGTTTTGTGTCCTGCTTTTTGGTTGTTTTTACATTTTGAAGCTTTACTTAAAACCCTATTTAAATCCAACAGTGCAAAATACAAATTTCTTAGAATTATTCAATGGATCTTAAGATATTGATTGGCCATGTATATTCAGTTTTTATGTGTGTATGTCCGGCCATATGTGTGGGTTTAGCTGGAGGCCGTCGTGATGGGGAATTATATGGCATCATATACCAGCGTTATCTCTATGATGTATGGCCAAATGTGACACATGGGGCCTGAGGCTGTTCAGATAACACTGAAGGGCTGAAATCTTGAATGAAGGAGTGAGGGAGGAAAGAGAGAAGGAAAGGAAAATAAAGAGGCAGCTGTAAATGACAAGATGGAATATTATGTTCTCTCTGGAGATGTAACGACTATATAAGTGTATTCTCTGGCCGTTGATTGAAACGATTTATGATCTTCTACTTATGACAGAGGACATGTTCACCCCTCTCTTTCTCTTTCTCTCTTACCACCATTTCTTCCACCAAAGATCTGTCCTTCCTCCTGCCCTCGTCTTCCTCTCTGTCTCTGACCCTCTGCTGTAATGGGAAGAAAGCCTTTGCTGTAATTTTCTCTGAACTATAACTGATGACTATAAAAGGTCACTCAGAGGGAGGGTCTGGTGTTTCTAATCCTCAATAAGAACAGGGACACTCAAAGTCACTGTTTTATTAGAATATCCTCCAGCTGCTGATAATGAACAAGACCTCCAAAAATGTCCCAGGCTTGAAAAATTCTTGTAAAAAAGAACACTGTTAATTAATAACCTTGGAAAGGAGAAGTCATTAGACTTACTTCTGTTTTAATGTCTTTAAAATGAGCAAAACACAGAAACAAGGCATTGATCTCAAAAGCATGAACATGGAGTACATGTACAACAAGTACATGTACATGAACATAAAAAGTGTGACAAAAAGAAGAAAGCAAACACAGGGTAAACAGATAAAGGCTAACTTGAACAATGGTTGATGAAGAAGAAAAAATTAATAAAAAAGGCCTACTTTAGTCTAGTTTTTTGAGTTTCTCTGATATTGTGCAGCCCTATCTTTAAGTAGCAAACTTCAATTAGGCAGAAAAGGTAAATATCAGTGTTGTTACCGCTGCTGCCGCTTGGTTATGTGAGTGCGTGTGTGTCTGCGAGTGCGCATGCGTGGATGTGTCCCTCCCTCTTCCCTCAGGTTGCCAGGTGAAGATGGAGGATTGGAGCGCCTGTGAAACATGACTATATGGCGTCGCCAATGGGAAGCTGGCCAGTGAATCGCAACCCCTTTAAAAGGCTGGCTGGACCTTCAGTCGGGAGCGGCTGTGTCTGGTGTGGCCTGTTGCTCGACCTCGTCTGGCTCGGCTCCAGAAATCGAGAGTTGTTCACCAAATTGTCTAATTTATGTAAATTGTTTAGCAGTTTAAGTTGGTCCAGTTGAAACTATCTTGTTTGGTATTATGTTAATTTAGTTTTATGACAATCCTTTCTTTGTACGAAAATCCTCATTATTTTCATTAAACACCTCTGTTAACCATTCCATCTGGTTTTTATGTTACCTCCTTTTACCTTTTACCCCTTTTAAGAGCAACAATAACAATAGCACTATGAAAATAAAGGTTATTTTAATGTTGTTTACATTTAACTCTTTAAAGGAAACCAAATTGATATGGTCTATTAAATTAACACTGGTTTTACACATTTTATGGTTAATCAAAAAAAAATATATATATATTTTCTAAATTAATGCAAGAAAATAACTAATTGAGTGAGCAGAGTTCATTTCAGTGGTAAATTTTAAGAGCAGACACCATTTAGTGCTGTATAGTTTAAATCAGTTTTTTTTTTTAAAAAGCAAAGGAAAGAAAAGCCACAGCTGAGTAAATTAAAGATATGAATACATTTTCGAAAACTTCTATGCAGTGATAGGCAGTTCAACTACCAACATTGGTTAATTGCATTTTCCAGTTGCTTTGCAGTAGCGTCACTCTTTCCTGGTTCAAACTTCTTTTCATTAGCTTATATGTTTTTATCTAGAAGTGCTGTAACATACCAACAATATACATTTCTCTGCATTAAGATGTGGAGCAGCCCAGAAGTCCCATCACAGTCCAAAATCACACTTAAAGAATGAGTGTAAGATGTGAGCAGCCACTCAGAGACAATGGCTTTGGCACAGAGTGAAGGTGCTTCTGCATGGTGGTGTTAAAGCCTTATCCTTACATCCTTTGTCCATGCTGCTGTCAAACAGACTGAACCTGCAGGCAGACAAACCTGAGTGCACACAATGAACACACTCTAGAGTTGACTCAATAAAACTCTACAGACATTTGACATTATTGTTTTCATGTCTGGCCTCACTCCAGAGTTAGCTTAGCTCAAATGCTGGGGGTGTGTAGGTAACCCTTAAGCCTGCCTCTGCCTACAGTCATCAGATAACTCTAGACAGTCCTGTGTGCTTATTGTAATTTTTTTTATGTTGAACGTATGATGTTGCCTTATCTATTTCTAGATTAAGAATAGCACTTATTTGCCGCTGTTGAGAGAAATACTTACAAAAACTAAGCCACAGGGCACGTGTGCACCAGTAAACAGCAGAGGAAGAAAGCAGAAGAAGAGTACACGAAGAAGACAGAGAAGAACTCATGAGGTAGACCAGTGTATGAGTTTACTGTAACACTGTTACACTTTTTGAGGGCTTCATAAACCAGAACTCTTCAAAGCTGCCTGGTACATCAGGGTTGTGACAACGAGCAGAAGACAGGGTCACTCAAGTGGATGATAGAATGGCTAGATGCTCTGAATATCGATCCCAACTACCACAAGGAGCAGTCAAGAATATGTTAGTTTTTTCACAGCAAGGCTACTAAAAAAGACTAGAAATCATCATCCAAACAATGAGATTATTCTTGAAAAACAAGGCAATTTCATCTTGGTGTCACACAAACAGTAAGCGAAGTAAATACAGAAATATGTGCCCCTTTATAATTGTAATATTTTACTTATGCTATGCACAACCGTTCATTATGTCTGGAAGGCCTTGGTTGTTTTTTCAGTTTATTTTCAGAAGATAGAAAAACGTTTTAACAACTGCAGGATTCACAAGAACTGGAAACGTGTCTGATGTTGCGACACAATCTCTCTGTATACTTTCCTCTTTGCCAGCTAGTTTCATAAGTATTTCTTTCAAAATTGCACAAAGTGCTAATCTCATTCTAAATATAGATAAGGTAGCATCAAGTGATCAATAAACAAATAAAATAAGCACGCAGGACTATCTAGAGTTATGTGATGATTGTAGGCAGAGGCAGACTAAAGCATTGTCCAATTACTTGTAGCATTTAAGCTAAGCTAACTGGGGGTTGGTGATCTTTGTCCATCTCTTCCTTGTTACTAGACGCATAGTCAAAAAATGGGGTCTACTTGATTGTCATGGACTTTGGAGTGAAGCAAGACATTAAAACAACAAATATGTTGGAATGTCCCTTTAAGTGGTTCAGCTGTTTTCCTCCACATTACTGGAGCAAATTGATTGAGCAAAGCTTAGCGCGAGGCAGATATAATGCTAAAATCTAAGAGTGAAAACAGACAATGAGAGAGGCTGGGAGAGGGAGAAAGGGAAAGAGAGATAGAATAATGCCGCCACAACCCACCAGCAGATATGAAATTCAATAAAATACACTGAGGGGAAGTCATTGTATGCCTGTTTCAATCATGTCAGATGGAGCAACACTTGATGTGAGGGCACAGAGCTCTTAGTTTTCAGAGAAAAAAAACAGTCTTTGGGGTTGAAAAATGTGATAAAACTGGTGAGCATTCTGTAACAAACAGCTGGATGAACATAGCCTTGCAGAGCAGACAGACCTACCTGGTTGACTGACTGTCTGAAATCCTTCATGTTGCCAACTTCCATTGTTCAACTACTGCACTTGGCAAAATGCTTAACAGCCCAATAGGTGAAGAGAGGCGGGAGCTACAGGTGTGTCGACAACAGGAAGTGACTGCATGTTTGAAAACAATGGCGGCTTCAGAAGCAGTCTCAAAATCTTTTTTTTTATTAGAAATTGACTCATTTTATTCTTTGAAAGAAAAGGAGCTTATCTTACAATAAATCATGTTTTTGCTGTTCTCCCAACTGTTGATCACTGCTGGGAAACTGGGAGAGAAGCAGAAATCCTCCACCTCCATGCCGGGTTGATCCATGGTAGTCATGGTTACTCAGTGACACTTGGTGAAATATGCCGTCCTCAGAAGTTTAACTTGGTAAACTTGGTCTTGTGCTTGATGAGGCTCATATCACATTTAACTTTTAAGCGATACATCTATGTGGTATAATTAAATGTATGGCTGTAGTCTAAGATAGTCAAAGCTAACAGCCGACGACAGCATACATAGTTGCTTGATGTGGATTGGTCTGTGATGAGTGTGATGAACCAACAATCATTCAATCACCAGATGCTGCTGTTTGTGAAGGTTCCGCCTCTGAAAACATTTTTGAATAGCTCTTTTTCAGATGGACTAGTGAAATGTGTGGTGGATATATGGAACTGTCCAACTGGCATGTCAGGTTAGGACGAACACCTGCACCTATTTCAATTTCAGTGACTGAAGGCTGATCCATCCACTGGAACAGGAGTGCCCAAACTCCTTCATTCAGAAAAATTCAAGAATTTCCACGCCACATTAAACCAACAACTAGTGCACCAATTTCAGAATGTTTTCAGGATGCCCCGGTCTGCCCTTTGCAACCACAGTACTAGTCTTCAGTCAGTATGAGAAAGATAGTCCATGCAGCAGTAGAAAGATGCTGACAGCTCAACTTCACATTCACACAAATATAGGGGTCATTCCACAAAATGGGTGCCATTTGTGTCCACGTTTGATGAGATGTACAAGGCACAAAAAATGTGTCAAAGTGTACAGCTGCTACAGCAAGTGTTCTTAATGACATGATATATTAGAAAATACTTTTTCTTTAAGGAGCACAGTATTTCTCACCATTTCTCATCAGTACATTATCATTTTTATCTATCTGTATTGCACAACATATTACGAGCTAACAAAATTTCACCGTGTAAAATTAAACATTTTCTCAAAAGATATATTTATTGAAAATAAAAAACATTATTTTTTGTTAAAATGTTATGATTTATGTGAGTCCCTCAGTTTGATTTACCCTCTTCATACTTACTTGTTTGGTACTGTGCTATACTGTACTGTTCCTTTAAAAGAAATCAGAAAGAGGAAGTGACATCATGTTGGCCTTTCGAGCAGCCAGTACCAAAAGCAGGCAAGTTCTGTCTTTCTTTTATATTGTTTATTTGTTGATCTCTCATGCTGGATCAAGTTTGACAAGTGGAACCCTACCATCCAGTTATGCAAAATAGCTTGCATTCATTCATTCACTCACTCATTGTCTTTCATTGACTCATTTATTGTCTTTGCTCATTCACTTACCTCTTCTAGGCACTCATTCACTGCCTTCCACTCATTCATACACTCACTCTCTCATTACCACTTTCAGTCACTCATTCACTATCTTTCGCTCATTCACTCATTATCTCTTTCTCACACTCACTCAGTGTCTGTATATAGCTTTGCAGATGTCTCCATGGCTGCGTTAAGTGCTGCTGAGAGACAGCTGCGATGCTGTGCACATCAAGATGTTGATCTTAAGAGGAGGCAAAAGTACCTAGAGAGTGAGCGTCAGCGACGGAGACGAGATGTAGGACAAAGAAAAAGAAAAAGATTAGTGAAGCGTCAGCTGCGCAAAAAGTGGAAGAAGCAAAACTAGAAGATGAAAGAGAAGGCAAAGGCCAGGAAGCACAGTCTTTACACCTCCCCACAAGGTCCAGTTTCTTTCCAACAGCCAAGCAGTGGTCAGAATCTTCAGGGTGCAGTTAGGACTGACAATGAATGAACATGAAGATGATAAGCAGTTTGCCTTTTACTGATAAGTATGTATACAGTACATGATGTGCGTGGCTTAATTATAGTGATTTTTGTTTTATTTCAGGCAACAGGAAGTAGGAAATGAAATTACCAGGAAGACCAGAGACAAACTACACAAAGAAAAAGAAAAAGTAAAGAAATCACTAGAGGAGGAAATAAAATGAGCTGATATACACAGGAAAAGATAGAAGCGCTTACATAATAACATTCACTCCACAAAAGTTGACATATTAAGACGTCCATACGACGTCGGACTTCCGATGTCGATATGACATCGCCTGTCCGACGTCCATATGACATCGGATTCCCGACGGCCATACGACGTCGCATTTCCGACGTCCATATGACGTCGGATTCCCGACGTCCATACGACGTCCCATTTCCGACGTCCATACGACATCGGATTCCTGATGTCCATACGAAGTCGCATTTCCGACGTCCATACGACGTCGCCTTTCCGACGACCATACGACGTCCATTCGACGTCCCATTTCCAACGTCCATACGACGTCCCATTTCCGACGTCCATTCGACGTCGGATTCCCGACGTCCATACGACGTCCCATTTCCGACGTCCATACGACGTCAGATTTCCGACGTCCATTCGACGTCAGATTCCCGACGTCCATACGACGTCGGCTTTCTGACGTCCATACGACGTCCCATTTAAGCAAGACATGCAGAATAAGCTCCAAAATAACAAAAAACTGCTCTATCATGAATCACTTAAAGGGACTGTGAGGAGTTTGTAAATAATTACAAAATAGTCTCACTTTTAGATATATGCGTGATCGAAATACACACTTTAAGATGAGTTTTATAGCTTCAAAATAGGTTATCTATAAATGATATTCCTTAGCCTCCCGGTCAGGTCGGACAGAGCTGGACTGGCCTGGATACTCAACTTCGGGAACAGGACATTAAAACTAGAGCAAATTTATATTATTCGGACATGTCTAAGAGCACCGGGCTGTAAGTAGCGATATATAGCCAGCTACAAAACTACGAAACTAAGTTTTCCAAAAAAGTGCTTGTTGTCACACATCAAAAACTACCGCTACGTAACTAGAAAGAGATACATTACCTCGTCGCTTTGCATCCTGTAAGTTGTTGAAACAAGAAGTTGTAAAGCAATGCAGAGTTCTGAGGAAGGTCCGAGCTGCATTCATTAGCATCAACAAACACACGCTTTGGCTTGTGGTGCATTCAAGTTGTAGTCGGAAGTCGGAATTTTTGAGTTCCCAGTAGGAAACTGCAACTGGAACGTCCCTTGGAGTCTGAATTTCCTAATGGGAACTCAGTGAAACCTCGCCACCCCCAAGTTGACAATCAAAGATAGATGCCCCCAGTGTGAACAGTTATTTAGCTCCTGTAATAATCAATTTATTTGCACTTCTGACTGGGGTGTGTCGCTCTAGATCAGCTGTATACATAGTATTGTTGTTATTTACAAAAATGCTACTATAGTGATAATCACATTCTTCATACAACAACGCAGGGCGTGCTAACAACAGCTAACAATAGCCTGGTAGATCATCATGTTTTTTTCCGACTTCAACTGGAACGCCGATAAGTTGGAGATGATGTCACTCCCAGTTCCGAGGTTACTGGAACGCAGCATTATGATAGTCGCTGCGCGTGCTCATGGGTAGCAGAGTCTTAATGTCGCAGAAAACAGATTCTCCTCACAGTCCCTTTAAGAAAGATATGAAGAGCAAGTACTGCAAAGCAAGGAAAGAGAAAGAAAAACAGCGAATAGTGAAAGAAACAGTGGCGAGGAATGTAAAGAAGTACAAGCTACAAGGATTTGCTGAGAATGCCCTCGGATTCTCAAAGAGGCGTTGCAGTGTTGGGAGTAAAAATCTCTACCACTAAAAGACATCCCAAAAAAGGTTCACCGCCAATTTCATATTCAATGTTAAAACCTTCTTCACCCGTGATGATGTCAGTCTGATAACAACATGACAATAACAAACAATCTCCAGAAACATAGTAAAGAAGCGGAAGCTGTTTCTAGTTGATACAATGAAAAATCTACACAAGAAATTTCTGGCCAATAACACAAGAAACATATCATACTCCCTTTTCTGAAAGCTTTGGCCATTTTGGGTTGTACAACCTAGTCTCTTAGATCGCAACACCTGCCTGGGCAAGCTAAATCTTCTTTGTCACTGAGGAGTTGTCTAAGTTGAAGCTCATACATACCTCAAACCAAAATGATAAGCTGTAGCACTTCTAGCAAAATCTGCATGTATGGTGAGTGTGCAGGAGACAAAAACAAGCCTGTTCGGCTCTCAAGAGACGGCATGGCAAAGGTCACACTCCATCAGTGGGCCACAGCAGAGAGGGAAAGGGAAGATGTGAGAGATGGTCTTACCACTGTCAAGATTACAGTGAAGAAGACAGTCGAGTGCACACAAGACAATCTTGTGGAGTTATTTTACAATCTCCTGCTACAAGAGGCGTGCATTCAACATAAATCAGCATTACTGTTACTGCCGAGAGCTGAAACAAAACTTGTCAAAAGCAGAAGCTGTGATTCACATCAACTTCTCTGAAAACTACATCAGCAAATACAGCTCAGAGATTCAGACTGTTCACTTTGGATCCTCACACCAACAAGCTACATTGCACATAGGTGTTTTGTACATAGTTGGCGAAAAGAGCGCATCAGCCTTAGCACAATGTCACCCTTCAAACACAGCCCCCACCCCCGCCCCCACGGCCCAGCTATGTGGGAACACATGAATCCGATGCTAGATTATGTCCAAGAGACATATCAACAAGTATCTGTTCTACATTTTCTGGGTGATGGGCCATGTACATGACATAAACAGAAAGGGGATTTTTTTTCACTTTCAGCTCCGAGCTTGCAAGAGGTCTGAAAAGTGGCACCTGGAATTGTTTCAAAGCAAGGCGGCCCCTGATGGTGTTGGGGGCACCTTAAAAAGAACAGCAGACAAACCGGTGATCAATGGCCATGACATACCTGATGTTCTTCAGCTATATAAGGCTCTTAAAGAAACAAACTGTAAAGTTTGTCGCAAGCAAAGCAGTGGAAAGGATGCCAGACCAGATTCCCCAGTGCTATCCACAATGAAAATCCACCAAGTGGTCACTTCACTCCAGAAGAGATCCTTTATCAGGAAGTCAGTTGTATGTGCGACACGCAAAAGTAGCTGAGTTGTCAGTGCTTCACCACATAGCACTTCACATTCAACAAGACAGTCCAAAAGGTGTGGGAGGAAGCAATTGATTGGGAAAGTGGAGCTTTCCTTGGGAAGTGGTGTGTGCTTTAATGTGACAATGACCTTTATCAGGGATCATCCTGGATAAAGGTCATTGTCTGGGCATGTGCGTCATCCACAGATCATGCATATGCCCAAAGTGAAATGTATGCACCATGCTGGTGCCACCAGGTTCTTCTAGCCTGTCAGAGATGACATCCTGTGGTACCTCTTTGATGATGTGCTTGAACTCATTCAACCACCACAGCCTGTGACATCCTGTCACATGGAAATCCAGAGGGATGTATGGAAATGGCTCTTCCAGTCACTTTTATGATGCTTTTGAAGTTTTTAAGGATGTTAGAGAAATACTGTTAATACTGTATTGAGGTTCTGTTAACACTACATCAATATGAATGAGATGCTGATTTGAATGTTGTGTATTTTGATTATTTGAACTGTTTTTCATTCAGTATGGTCAGTAAGAGCATACTGGTGTTTTTAATTCATATTTTGAAGGTTCAGTATCTGCTTAGTTTAAAGCAGCACTACGGAAGATCTCCGCTTGACCGGATAGGGAACTCAACTACCCATGAGCTCTAGCGCGCGCGCATACTGTCGTAAGGATACAGATCTGCCGGTCGCGTGCATTTGTTTTGTAGGCGAATCACAGAAGTATTCTTCTGTCTTCAGCGGCTGTTTGCAGGATGGATAGCGACGAGGTAATGTATTTATTTTTGACGAAATGACGATGTTAAAAATCGCTAAGTTCAACTTGGTTTTATTACCGTGAAGTCGCCCCTGCCCCCGTCCTATTGAAGTGATAAAGTGAATAAAAGTAAAGACAAGGACGAGCTGGTGATATCACACACTTAAAATAGGTCTAAACCAAACTACATACTGGTACGTTCTGGATTTGTTGTGGTGTACTTTTTTCCTGTCAAGTTTTTTTTGAGGAACTTCCTCATACATTAGTCGCCCAACATACCTGATAGTAGTCGGACATCCCTCCTCGTCTTTTATTTCACGCAGCAAGTGAACGCCGAACCGATGTTTATTCCTGTCCGAGCATTCAGCTTGTTTTTCTCTCGCTTTCTTTGTTATGTATCCTCCGACAAAACTTTTCTCTTCCTGACGTTGTTGCCTTGCCATGGTTAAAGCTCCGCGATTGGCTTTTGCTGAGACTTCCGTGTTGTAAACGAATCGGGAATCGGGGGAAGTGACGTATGCTGTAAAGCAGTCCAAACGTGTAGTTTTTTAGTGTGGCAGGGTTCCCAACTACACCTCGAAGTTACATAGCGCCAGTTAAAGGGATACAGACCACGACAGAGGTTTCATTGAACTCATTGTAAAGTGGTGGACCATCACAATGAATATCGAAGGATTATATTATGTTTGAAAAGCTACATAGTGTTGGTTTAATACAACTATAAACTGTATACAGTATTTGCAATTGCAATTTTTAAAGTATGCTATTCATAAAGTCTAATTTTGATAAATATTTTGGATCTTGTATAATTTGGTCTACATTTACAGAATCAAATAAAGTTTATTTGTTTTCCATGTATAAGCACTATAAGCTAAGTTAAATTCATGGGATTATTGGAATCACTTATCAGATTCGAATTGTTTTATTTTTACCTTTCCTAGGTCTGATGGTGACAATGTAGTGCTCTAGATTGTCTAGAATTTTATAATCTCTAATAAGGCATCTGATCTAATAGTTTGGTCAGTATGAATGACATAACACCTTATTCCCTTCAACATGGAAGACTACGACCGCAACCATAGTAGGCAATAACTGGATATGCAAGTATCCGGATTTTCAAGAAACTGGGGCAAGGTACAGCGTTCAAAGTGTGATATAGAAGTCTTAACCCAACATCATATACAGTGCTGGGAGTAACAGCGTTAGACATAATGGCGTTACTAACGCCGTTATATTTTCTCAGTAACGGGTAATCTAATTACTTTTTCATGCGTTACAACGCCATTACTGTTACTGACAGTGAAATGTTGCGTGTTACTTAGCACCGATGTCAAGCAGCTGTTATCCAACCTGCCTAACCCCCAAATTCCACATTCAACTTCCATCTGCCTATATCCCAGAGATGGAGACTCGAGTTAAAGACTCGTACTCAAATTGCACTCGAGTTGCATTTTTGCAGACTCCAGACTTGACTCGGATTTGACCCTGAAAGACTCGATAATTGATCGACTTGAGATCAAAGACTTATGGGCAATCTTTATGTCTCCCCCTGTTTGCGGCCACTTCCAGACCTCGTAATTTCACTTTTGTGAAGAAAGCACCAGACAGGAAGTATCCGTGTGGAGTATCCAGAAGTTTCGAAATAAAACACAATGTACAGACTCTTGCACGTAAATTTCTTCAATTGTTTGTCATTTCCGAGTTCCGTCCCACCCACATATCAGTCATCAGTCAGTCATCATCAGTCATCATGGCAAGCACAAACGGAGCAGCCGCCGGAGAAACTCCACTGCCAGCTTCGCTACCCTTTATATTGACCCACTGCTACACAAACTTCCAACAGCATGGCTACTATTACTTACTACTTTATTTTATTTATTTTATTGTATTGTTAAATGCCAAATAGTTTATTTTTGGCTGTTCATAGCAAGTTTGTTTTGAACCTGACCATGGCATGCATGTGCACTGCAGAAACTTTTTCAGAAAGAAAAAAGTCTGAATAAAAATTTGTTTATACTGTATTTTTGCCAGAGGCTACATCATATTTATATATGTGTGTGTGTGTGTGTGTGTGTGTGCGTGTGTGTATGTGTGTGAAGACTCATGACTCGACTTGGACTCTAGATCAAAGACTTGTGATTCGACAAGTCTTGCCCCTCAAAGACTCGAGAATTGTCAAGACTCGAGGTCAAAGACTCGTGACTCGATTCAGAGACTAATTCAGAGACTCATGGATATCTCTGCTATATCCTTGTTAAGATGTTTGGTGTCATGTATACAATGTTATATATATATTTTTTTGATGCTTTCTTAACGACAGGGAATTTACGAGGTTTGGAAGCGGCGGTGCAGAAAATCTCCAGCGCCTTGGCGTGTGACGGCACTTCACCAACGCAGCGCTGGCTAGGTACCATTGAAGAATACTGCAGAGCACTTCGCTTTCATTCTAATCTTTCATGCAAATTCCATTGCACCCGCTGCGCCGCGTTGGAGAACTGATGATGTCAGAGCTGCTGCAGCAGGCAGAAAACAACAAGGAAGGACACAGAGACGGAGACACACAGTTCAAGGAGAAACAATCTTTTTCTGAAAAGTAACACATCAATTACTTTACCTGGTAACTGATTAAATTTATGAAGGAGTAATTCCATTAAGAATTCAATTGCTATTTTGGGAAAGTAACTAGTAACTATAACTAATTATTTTTTTAAAGCAGCATGCCCTACACTGATCATATAGGTCTGTATCACTCTGTCACAGAGTCATTTTGTCAAAAAAAAAAGAAGGGAGTGAAATTCTCCATGAATTAATATTTGGTAATGTTCTTGTTGAGTGGAAAAATTATATTAATGTAACTTCTATTTGAAATGTGAAGTTATTTTATTCTTTTTTTTTTAAACGGTGAACTCAATGGAATGTTAAATTCAGAATTATCAGTGGTACATGAATGTTTTCCATATCTGGAAAATAAAAAGATAATATTAATAAAGATTTTATGCCTGAGCTGCAAATTATTTGAAGGATTGACATGTATTTCATGTTGCAGATTTTAAAAAAAAAAGGCTGAACTTGATTAAATTTTTGAAAATTGCAAAGTGGAAATGGCACCCGTTGCATAGAATGACCCACAGGAGAAAACTACACAACGCTATCAAATTTTGTAGGAGTGTTGATGCATGAAGGTGATGATAGACAACTATAACAACAGGCTGGATAGTGAAGAAGATCTAAGTGTTTGTGAAATCTATCATAATCCTTCTTATTCACCAGTTGAATAAAAAAATGATAATGCAGGAAAAAATTAATTGTATTTTTTTTTTAAGGGCTTATTTAAAGTGGCCCACAGGCTGCAATTAACCTTTTGTTAGCTTTCTGATTGGTTGACAGTCTTTAAAGTCTTAAATCGAAACTTAGATTTATCCATTTGTTTTGAATTACTTTTTCAGTAATTCCATCTTTCATAACTTTGAATAGCAAAGAAATGTTATGTTTCTTTGTATGAAACATCTCTTCATCAGTTTCCACTAAAATACCGGGGAGTCATGTTGTGAACAAATACATTCATTTGACTATTCCCTCTTTGTCATTGCCTCTTTGGGAGAAAGGTGAGGTCCTCAGTCCATTTTTGCAACTTTAATTCCTTTCCTTGCTCTGCATCCCCTCCCTGCAGTCATGATTACCACCTACCTACAGAGCACCAGGGTGTAATTGGAAGAGAAAAAGACTGAGGTGAGAAAGTGCAGCCAAACCTCCACGTTAATTAGATAAAACTGTGAATAATGCAAGCAGACGAGAGCCTGGAGTTTCATTAATTGTGGTTTTGCATCAGCAACCAGGCAACACAACAGTGGCTATTTATTTCAATAAAGCCACAACTGCTTGTTAAGAAAAGCCTCTCACCTGCATAGAAGCTTCCCTCTGGCTGTCTGTAGGTGGAACTCAAGTGTTCTTGTATTATTTGCATAGTGTTATGTCAAGGCTTTGTTTCTTGTTGAAGCATTGCAGAGTTTTAGTACAGCCATGCATTTGGTCTCAAGAAATCTCATTTGCCAATTATTTAAAGTCTCTCAGCTATAACTTGCCCTCATAGGTTCTTTGCTTTAGATGTTTGTTAATCAATCTCCAAATCTAATTGATCATTTAGGAGGTGCAGGGATCAGGGATTGCACCTGATGCTCTGTGCAGTTTTCATATCACCCCTGGGAAGGATTTTAAGCCAGCAAAGGGGATAATCCATGTGACATGGAGAGCACAATATCCACTGGACAGTGACTGTTTTGTCAGGTATCATTCTTTACATCGCAGCAGAAACAACTGTCTGCTACATTAACTGAATGACTTGTAGTGAATGTGACTGATGGATTGATCATCCAATCATATGCTGGACATGCTTTTGAAAGGCTTTGCCTTCCCCAAACAATGTGTCTTTGCCAGATGGGCTGGGGAAATTAATTAAATTTTCATCTGGTGTGTCTTGTTACATTTTTGACACAACTGTTCAAATTAAATATACCTCTTGCTTTTATTTTCCTACTCAAACACTAGAATGCAAGATGGAGGTTGTCACTTAGTCAAAACAAACAATCACAAAAAGATAATTTTGGTGATAAATTGTGGATAGATTCCATGTCTATCATCTTGCAAAGCTCAAAACTGAATTGATTGCTACTTTTAAAGAAATGACATGACTTTGAAGTGTCCTGTGAAGACAAAGAGGAAGTAGCTACAAATGCGGACTCATGTGCTGCAAGTCTCTGATTGGTCCATCAAGAAGGAAACATTTCAACAGTTGTCCTCCAGTTTTTTAATGAATATTCTGCCCTGCACAGTCACTTTGTACAAGATGGACTTGAAATTTATCTTGGTTTGTGAAACAGTCTGTCTGCTGCTGTGGTTAAGGAAAAAAAAGGGGGGGGGGATGAAAGAAAAAGAAAGACAGTATGTACAGTAAATAATGAGTATTAGTGTTTTCTGCCATCTGTTTTCATTTTTTTAAATGTATCTTTTCAGTCATTAAAGGTGTAGTCAGCAATCTTCTATACTTCTTATTTAATGCACTATTTGTCAAAATCATCGTATTTCTCCTCTCCATCCTCAAGATGTCACCACTGACAGCATGTTGAAAAATAAGTCTGGTTTCAATACACAGCTTTGGCTCTGAATTTCAGCAGGTAAATACTGTGGCTCGGGCCGAGACACCAAAACAGGGTACACCCCCCCACATCCGGGGGCGATTATACTCATGCGCAGATCAGACAGAGGGGAGAGGGGGAGTAGTAGGTTGCTTAGCGTGCACAGTTAGCGTAAGAGAGAGATAAAGTAGGCACAGTAGCAATGGCTGAAAAACAGCTCAAAAGAAAAAGGTCAGAAGAGTGAAAAGTGAAAAAGAAGGGCTATGACCATGAAAGAGCGAAGTCCCGGGTCAACATTGGTGTTGCTTTCCGACGTAGGAGGGAACTCAGCAAATTGAAAGACATGAAAACAGACGTGGATGTCGCCGTCTTTCTGCTGGATAGGTAAGCAACATTAGTTTTGTGGTGCTTCACATAACAGTAACAGCCATCAGGCATTCATCTTATTGTCTAATCTGCCAGAATGTACTGTTGTCGTGATGTTATCAATAATGACAGTCGAGTAGTGCCTACTATTGTCTGACGAGTCAGGGTTACCTTAGCTACGTTAGTCAGCTACGCAGTTTCTACGTCCGTTTCCATGACGATGCACGTCCATCAGCTTTTGGGGGTGGAACCAGGGGGGAGGTATGAAGGGAGAGGCGGGTCTAAATTCTTTTATCAACAACCTCTCCACTCGTTTTCTCCCACATCGCTGACTACATCTTTAAGAAATGCACTTACATCACTTTTTGTCTATGCCATCAGACTTGCTCATGTCTAATCTCTAAGACAAAGTTAAGATAATTATGGTAAGTTTTCATATACTAAAATATTTTAATATCAACCAGATCAATCAATCTTTGATTGGGAAATTCTTGATAAACTTTCTTCTGATTCCTTTTAGATTCCGAAACAAGATTTTTGACCTGAAAGTCACTTTCATGGAATCAAAGTAAGGACACTGCTTATCACTGAATATAATGGGAAAAATGGTCCTAAACTTCCGCTAAAGAGTGAATACTCACTAGAACACAGTTTAGATTCTGATCAAGGTCTGAGAATAAATACTGTGAATTGTGCAGCTCATTTGATCCACAAAATCATCCAATATCTTGGTCTAGGAGGTATTTTTATAACCATGAGTATTTGCTATACTGTCGGTCATATGATTGGAATGGCCTTAAGTTAAATGAAAATTGACCAGATCTCAAAGTTTGAAGAAGGAGGGCAGCAGGCACTAGAGTCAACACAGACAGATTAGCCTACATCATGCTGCATCTGCCCCCGGGCCTTATTCAAACCAAAACTACAGACAACAACATCCCCTGTAAACAGAGAGAATTTACATAAACACCTGGCTACCAGTATCCCCAACCCAACCTATTTAGAGAATACAGACCCTGTGGTTGACATACTTACAGAGATGTTTTGCTGGAAGTCAAAACAGAGTGGCTTTGTATATGTGTTGTATTTGTTTCTTTGTATTTTTACAGGGTTAAATCAATCTCAGCATGGGGAGAAGGCAGATAAAAAGAGACTGCCTGCATTAGACAGGGAACTATGCAAGTGGATTTCAGAGATGCAGATGCTCAGTTTATTTCTTTGCTGTTCAAAACCACCTGATTTTTATGTCATTGGGTTGAAATGTACTCTGTCATGAAGCCAACCAACAGTGCTGAATATAGATCTAGTATTATCAGTCATGCAAGAAAACTTACCTGACTAAAATAAAGTCATGTAAAGGTCATATTTTAGTCTTTAAAGATATAATTTTTAAAACACATTTGTTGACACGTGATGTATAATTATATGACATGATCTGAAAGTGTTCTCATAGGATGATAACATTTTTGCAAAGAAGGATTTCAATTTGCTGTTGGTACTATTATATTAGAGCAAGGCTCCCAACATTTCAGCCTCATGACCCAAAGTACAAAATTGTAGAAGATCGCCCTTTCAACAGACCCAACCTTACAATACTGCATATAAAATCTCTCTCTGCCTGTCTTCCTCTCTCTCTTTTTCCAAATACACACGTGGTATATGGAGTGGTTGTTGGTATCATTCTGTAAAAGAAAGAAAAACCCACAATGTTAACTGAAAAAAACTTTAAACTGAAAAAATGATAAATAAAAATACAAAAAATTAACTAATGAAGATCAGACATTGCTTTAGAATTGAGGTTCAACAGAATCATTTATATATAAATAAAAAAACTTATGAAACTGGCCTGGAAAAATGATGGTACCCCTAGAAAAAATTGAAAATGGCCTGACCATGGGGACATGTTAAACCAAGGTCTGTCCTGTTATTAGCATCACAGGTGTCTTCAAGCTTGTAATCAGTCAGTTTGTCTTTTTCATGGGTGAAATGTGGTCACTGAGCTGTTTTGCTGCATCTGGCACAGGGTGTCTTGAATCTGCAGGCATTCTGGAGCAAAATGTGCTGCATAGTGTCAGAAAGCTTGGTCTCATTTCCAGGTCATGGGTCCTCCAACCGGATAATGACCCAAAACACACAGCTAACAACCAAGAATGGCTCAGAACAAAACACTGGTCTATCCTGAAGTGTCCCTCTATGATCCCTGATCTAAATCCTACGGAAAATTTGTGGAAAGAGCTAAAGCATGCAGTCCGGAGAAGACACCCTTCAAACATGAGACAGCTGGAGCAGTTTGCTCACAAGGAGTGGGACAAAATACCTGCTGACAGATGAAGTCTCATTGAGAGTTACAGAAATCGCTTGATTGGAGTGATTGCCTTCAAGGCCAGTTTCATTAGTTTGTTTCTTGAAATGATTCTGTTGAACCATAATTCTAAAGCACTGTCAGAATGCCATTAGTTAATTTTCAGTAAAATGTTATTATTGCTTTTGCCAGTTTCAAGTTATTTCAGTGAGCACTGTGGGTTTTTTCTTTCTTTATTGGAAGAGTACCAACAGTGTTATGTGTCTGTCTGTGTATATATATATATATATATATATATATATATACACCTTATTTCTTCCTTTACACTGCACCAATGAGGACACTGCTGATGTGCTAGATGTGCATAATTCTGCACAGGGTGACTCATGAAGCTAATGATTCATACAAAAAATGCAAAAATAAATCCTGCCTGAGGCCTCTTCCTTCTCTTCTCTCAAAGAGCTGTTTTTTTGTGCCATTTTTTGGCACAAAATATTCAGAGGTCTCATCTTGAGGTGTCTGTCCAACTAGTTGAGGTACACCACATTTCTGAACACCAACCATTGTAAAACAGCACATAGCCTCCCTTGTTTGGAATTTCTTCCTGATTGTTAGAGCGGACTCAAAAGGGCAACCAGAGAGTGCAATCAAAAACAGTTCATAAAGGAGATCTGGAGAATGGAGGGGGCAATCTTGGGTCTGGGGAGTAATGGGGGTGTCCATCAAGGCGAGTGAGGTGCATTGTGTGGCTCATGGAGGCACTGTAAAAAAAGGAGCAAAAACACTCAGGTTAGTCAATGGAGCAAAATCCAAAATCAAATCCCCCAAAAATTTACTAAAATCATGTGAGCACAGAGAAATGTAAGAACTTGGCCAACAATACCACTGGGAGCGATGGGAATGATGTGGCACTGAAGGTGAGTCCAAGTGGAGCTTAAGAGGGTGCAGTTGATTGCAGAGATGAGCATCAGGTGTGAGCCTGCAGAAAGCCTCAATGCTGTTAAAGTCATGAACCAGTTAATATAGCATTTTCTTAGCAAAAGTAACTTTAAGTGTGACTATTCCTATGTGCATAACCTGCTAAGTCAGTTATGATGACACGTTTGTAGTTAGGACCCAGAAGCAAGTAGTTAGATGCAAACAATGAACAGTCCATATTGACAGATATTCAAGGAACAGTTCAGAGTGGTGATTGAACCCGCAGACTAATGCTACGGCCACACCGGACGCGAATTGGCAAATTTTAACGCGCGTAAAGCCTGTAACGCGCCGCGCTTAACGCCCGAAGCTGGACGCTGGACATTTTGACAAGCTGTGGGACGACGCGCGTCCGGGCGCATGCGCAGTAGAGAGCCGGAGCCGGTCGGACTCAGTGATAAACCCGTGCAGGCAAATCCAGCAGGAAACGAATATTTACAGAACTTACCTTCAAAACCTGTCTCCTCAGCGACTTTCACCCAAGCCTGCTCCTTTTGTTCCAGTCTCTGTAGAGGACACACGCCGAGTAGTTTAGCTCCAGATGATAGCAAACAGCGCCGATAACCCTCTCCTCCATCTTTGAGAGGGGGTTTAAGCAGGAGCAGGAGGCCGGGGCGTCACACATTATTAAATAAAACCTGTCTCCTCAGCGACTTTCACCCAAGCCTGCTCCTCTTTGTTCCGGTCTCTGTAGAGTATACTGCTTGAATAGTATAGCTCGAATGATAGAAACAGTGCCGATAAACCTCTCCTCCATCTGAGCTTATGGGAATGATGTGGCACTGAAGGTGAGTCCAAGTGGAGCTTAAGAGGGTGCAGTTGATTGCAGAGATGAGCATCAGGTGTGAGCCTGCAGAAAACCTCAGTGCTGTTAAAGTCATGAACCAGTTAATATAGCATTTTCTTAGCAAAAGTAACTTCAAGTGTGACTATTCCTATGTGCATAACCTGCTAAGTCAGTTATGATGACACGTTTGTAGTTAGGACCCAGAAGCAAGTAGTTAGATGCAAACAATGAACAGTCCATATTGACAGATATTCAAGGAACAGTTCAGAGTGGTGATTGAACCCGCAGACTAAGGGATGAAGGACGAGTGCTCTCCCAGTTGAGCCACACAGGAGACGTTTGGACAAAAGCTCACACAGTCTTTACAGGAGAGAAGCTGCGGCTTGAGCGGGGATCGAACCCACGGCAGCAGAATCTGAAAACAGGCGCTCTCCCAACTGAGCCACACAGGAGACCTTCAGACAAAAGCTCACACAGTCTTAAGACGGGAGCGGTAGTGGCTTGACTCACTCACTGACGAGGAGAGGCGTTCAGGAACACTCGGAGAGGTGACTCAGGCAAACTCACGTTGTCGAAGACAGGCGGGGGGTTCAGTAACCAGGCAGACAGAACATAGTGGGACTCAGGCGGAAACTCAGCGTCGAAGACAGGCAGGGATCAGTTACCAGGCAGACCAGCATGAAGCTGGACTCAGGCGGAAACTCAGCATCGAAGACAGGCAGGGATCAGTTACCAGGCAGACCAGCACGAAGCGGGACTCAGGCGGAAACTCAGCGTTGAAGACAGGCAGGGATCAGTTACCAGGCAGACCACCACAGATCAGGACAGGCAAAAACTCGGCGTCAGAGACAGAAGCAGGATCGACAGCCAGGGACTCAGGCAGACGGGTGAGTGAAGAACAGAAGCTTTAGTCGATACCTTGTAGTCAAGCCGAGGGTCAGGCGTATGAGGCAGAAACTGGGACAAAACTTGTCGGCAACGGGTGATCAGACCAAGAGACAGGTCTGGAGTGCTCAGCATGAGTGCGAAGACAGTCTGACACTGACTGTGTGTGGAGCTGGGGTTTATGTAGGTGGCCTGATTGCAGCAGATGAGGTGCAGGTGTGAGCAGGAGCGCAGGTGAGGTGAGTTTGGGCTGATTACGCTGCAGCAGTGGAGGCAGACTGGAGATGAGACTGAGGCTGAGACTGAGATTGTGACATATAATTCAGGTAAAAAAAAAAGCTTTTTAAATGTATGAAAAAGATACAACGTTAATAGTCAGTTCATTGTAAAATTAAGCAAAGTAATAAGTTTTGTATTTTTGGTTAGCAGTGCAGAGACATTTTAGCGACAGTAAAAATAAATTAAAGCAACATAATGGCAACCTTGCTGCCAGTTGTTTACCATGCATTTGCAGAAAAGTAATTAGAAAACCTGCCCATGCTGTATTTTTCATCAACAGTACAAAACTATAAATGATAATGGCAGTAATAAAATGTTAATTTTAAAGTAACATAATGGCAACCTTGCTGCAAGTTGTTTACTGTTGTTTTACAGGAACATTTCGAACAGTGTACCATAGAAAACCTGAGTTGAGAAGTCTGGCCCATGACATCAGATACTTAAAACTGTTTTTATTTAAATGTAGCCATCAGCTTGTGTCATGTATCTGTTTTCAGCTCCTGGACTTTTTCTAACTTTCTCACTTTCATTCTTTCTCCCAGATTGCCCTGTTTCTCTGTTACACCATGGTGCATTATTAAGAGGACTCATTAATCACTCAGACAGCCTGTCTGTCACTTCATCAGCACACACTTATGTTGTTCATGCAGCATACACACAGAAACACACACACACACATAATAACACTGGTTTCACAGGGAGAGTGCCCATCAGGGTCTCTGTATAAGTCTATTAGAGTGAAAAATGAGGTTACCCCTCAGGTGACAAAAGACTATCTTCAAGGAGGTTTTGGAGGGAGCCTGTCACACTGCCGAAAAATGGTAACTCTTGTTAAAACTTTCTGTAACTGCCTTTAAGTTTACAACAAATTTGTAGCATTTTCTAATCTTTTGTTTTTCCACTTTGGTACTACCTTTTAAAAGCCCATGTATGAACATGTGTAGCAATACAACCTGTAAAAACGTTATTTTTTTCTCAACTTTTTTTTTGCCTCACAACATCCAGAACTGGTAATTTGTGTTTTTTCCAAAAAAATTCAACATTTCACTCAACTCTCCCTAAGTGTTGTGTTGTCATAAGTTACCATGGTACTAGGTATTCTCTGTTAATAGGCATTAAAGGGTGGAGTTTGTTTACACTTGTAACATAAGGCACGCCAATTATTGATAAGCATACCCACCTGTTCCGCCTCCTTTAACCTATAAGGCAGGGCATGTCTCTAAGTCATTGCAACACTGGCTGTGATGTTATGACTAAAGTCCAGAGGCCTTTAGTCATAACCAGTGCCATGAGTACATGAAACAATTCAAAGGAAACGTGCAAATCTGTTGAGTCTTTAACTAAATCAGAAAAAGGACATTTTTGTGGTGGGCTTTGTGTTTGAGCATAGAAACCGTCCTGCATTAGTTCTGCAGTGTATTGAACAATGCTGTGAAGGTTTCACAGTACAGTACAGGTCGGACTTTATGGGGCACCCTGACGGTGCAGAGAGGAAATAAGCTCCAGGGCTGCCCAGAACTATATAGAAACCTATTACTTACAACTGAGAGCCACACAGGTCTGATTCACACAAGAAACCCACAAAGCAGCCTGCAGCAAATACATCCAGGAAAAGCTATTTTATGGATTTGTCTCAAAGCAGACTTCCATCCCTTTCTATGAGAGGCTGATAGATAGTATACAGTATAAAGATGAAAAGAAAAGGAAAAGTATAGAAATTGAGATAGATACAGGACTGTGAAAGACATAATTGTGGGACAAAGGAAATAGATAGGGAAGAGTGAAATGAGAGATACATGATGAGGTAGAAGAAAGCTTTTAATGATCAGAAAATGTGGCCAGGATGTTTTTTCAATGGCTGGGCTTCTTTTTGCTATGCTACAAAACGTTTCAAATGAGAACAAATGTTAATCTTGTTTGGGACACGTCAAGGACTCCATGGTTGACTGCTTATCTTTGCCTGTATTGTAGAATAAAGACACAACACCATTATATTGTGTGGATCAATGAGATGTAGTTGGGTAAAAAACAAAACCAACAAAGCTGAAAATCATCAGACAGAATTAAAAACAGGGTCTATAAAAGCATGTCACACTGAAGGAAGATTCAATATAATTGATGACTGTGGGAGGGGATTGGGTGGAGCAGCTGACGGCCTTGCATCAAGCTGTGGTCAAGCAAACAAGAGAGGTGACGAAGATGGAAGAAGACCTAAGAGTTTTGCAGGATGTACTGACGTATAGGAATTTTGAAGAAGAGAAGCAAGTCATGGGTGGCTTAACAGGTGAGGTGCATAATCTTAAAACAATGCAGCAATTGACCCAGGGTCAATGAAGCTGCTGATGAGTGGAGATAGTATTCTGTGAAATAATGGAAGAAAAGCAGGGGAGGTATAGTAATTGAGGCTGGACTTCATTTGTAATGAAAAAAATGAAAGTTAATTATGAGGGTAAAAACTATCTAAATTCCAATCCATCCACTATGTAAACTGTGCTCTCTATTGTGTTGTGGGTGCTGGATTCTGCAGTCAGTGGATTAGCAATACTAATCATCAGTTCTCATGTGACAGTAGAAAAAACAACAACACATACCTCAACATGTTTAAATTAGCCATGGATCTAGGTTGATTGATCCTCTGCTGTTGCTGTCTATACATAAAAGCTCCACATAGTACTGGAAAACTGAAATCCTCCACAGTCGCTCTTTGTTCACAATCACGTTACTTAAGACTGCTTCACTGTATGTGTTTCTGTGACATCATACATTTACATAGCACGGCCTTCTCCTACCCAGCTCATATCCCAGAACTCAAGTGAAGGTGCAGCTTGCAGTGGAAATGCAAACAGATCAGGCTTTACTGCTCCACGCCAAATTGTACCAGACCAAACCAGACCAATTAATGGAAACAAGGCTAAAGAGAGACAGAAAATTATTCACACTCAAAACTCACACCTAAGGGCAATTTTAAGTCACAAGTTAACCTAATGAGCATATTTTTGGTTGGAGGAAGCCGGACAATTGTGAAATTTTCCACTGAAAAACATGCAAACTCCACATGGACAAGCCTTGACCAACAGGATTTGAAGCAGCAACTCTCTTGATGTGAGGCACAGGCACTGCTTGGGCCCCCTTCATGCGGCCTCTGTCTACATTTGCTATAGTGAAATTGGTGCTAATGAAATATACAATTGTAGATTCTTATATTGTTGACTTTGGAAATGATCAAACAAGTGGTTATAGCTCTGATGGGCAGGAAAAGTTGGGTGTTATCTTGCATTGCATTTTATATTGATGGTTTTTTTATGGAGAATATGGGCAAATAGGAGAACATATGTGATAATTAGAAGGGACCCAAGACAGAGCCTTGGAGAACACCACTGCTGACTGAAAAAAAGGCTGCAATTAATGATGTGTGGTGAAGCACAGCCAGAAAGCTTCCATAAGCTCTGGCTTATGGAAGCTCTCTGGCTGTGCTTCTATTTCTAAAAGAGTATTATAAAAATTGGTGTCAAAGGCTTCAATACCACACTGATGAAATTTATTAGGGGAGCAAACGAATGAGAAGATATCATGAGTCAAAAAATGATAACGTGCAGTTTCTCTGCCCCACTCTTCACATCATGCTGCCCTCAGTTCATTAGAACAAACTAATGAAAAGAGGGATGCAAGCTGACTGTCATTTAGAGAAGTCATCAAATCAGATCTTTTGTTTGCACAATATAGCTGTGAGGCACCCTTGGTAATAAGGAAGAGATAGTAGGAAAGAGAAGAAGGAACAGACAGGATGTCATCAATTAGTGAGGTGTGTATTTTCACTGCATGACTTTTGTTAGTATGTGAGTTTGTGTCTGCTCATCATTCTTTTCATCTCCACTGTTCAAATTTTCTACTCTCCAAGTTCCAAGTTCCATGTGATCTGCTCAGCTTATTAAACCATCTCAAAAGAAGGCGACACATGGGGAAGGATTATGTGCCTTTGGCAGCCGATCCTGAAACTCACACTACAAACACACACACACACATAGAGATGCACATAAAGAATTGAAAAAGGCATACCCTACTTTTATATGCAGTTGATTCAGTCTACATTAGAAGCGCAGCATCAGAAACAATGACAGGAATCAGTCTGGGGTACCTGTGAAGACAGACATACACAAACACACAGACAACAGCACCTTGGCATCACTGATGCATGATGTATTTTTAGACAGCTTGTTGCTCAACCCCTCAAACACTACAAAGCCAAACCAAACTGACCGGGACACATCTACTGCCAACAGAATGGCTGCATCAGACAGCCAGAAGTCAACTGAGACTCAGAAGAATTCAGGAAATACATCCACGATAAAGATACCAAAGCAGAGGACCAATAAAGACCCAGTTGAGAAGGTTATTGGATATATATGTATGTGCAGTTCTTCTCTACAGCCTCCTGAGAATCACACATTAATAGAATTTGGAGCAAGTTCAGGTTTCTGAAGATGTAGCTGAGAGATGCATTTAAACTAAACAGATATGGAGAAACAATAGAGAAGAAAAACGAAAGTTATGGCAAGATAAGAGCGTATCTAAATCATTTTTAAGGGAGAGTCGAATTTGGATAGAGGAATTTACCTTTTATGCATTTTAAAAGTAAAAGATGACACAAGGAATATCAAAATACACAAGAAGAAAAGCACTTCAAGACCAAAGACCTCTTCCAAGAAGCTCAGCTCCACCCATAAGTCAGGATTTCCCCACCAAGATGCAGACAAAATCACTTTCGACTAATAGGGAAGCAGCACCTCCTAACGTCATACTGAATTCCAATTGGCACCATAGGAAAGGAGGTGATTCACTTCGGGGCGGGGTGGGGGGCAATTAGTTTCAACTCTCTAGGACCTTCACTTCAAAACCTGTTACACTTTGAATCTTGCATCCCCTAGTACGAGGTTGTCAGGCATATCTACACTGTTACTAGTTTTAATTGTGACTTTTCTAAAAAGCTGCATTCCATGCTTTGAAGAGCAGGGGGAGTCAAAAGCCATGGGACATGATTGCAAGGTACGGGGGAAAGGGATACCTAGAAATAAGGGCTCACTTCTGGAGAGATATATACATATTTTCTAATAACTATGGCTTTGAAACATGTACTTACCAACTTTGGTTTCTGTTCCAGAAGGCCCCTGGATCTTATCCATGATTGGAGCACTCCCTGTGGGAAAATGGCTCCACATTCACCCCCTCTCTCTGGTTCTCTGCTTAAAATCTCAGCTTCAAAACTTGTTTTCAATGACTATAGCCCCTTGGAGGACTCCAGCAAGCTCCAGAGAACCAGGCTGGGTTCTTGGCATCCTTGATTCCAACTAGCCTCCTCTAGGGACCTTGCCCACAGCTGGACCTGTGCACCCATCCTTGAGCACCCCTCCCCTGGCTATAGCCTACACACCAATAGCTGCACCGACCAGAATTTAGTGAATTTAATTTACCTTTGCAAGCCCTGTGAATGATTTGTCCAAATATAAGATAGCACCTGCTTTTAGGAATTTATCATCAATGTTAATCATAGACTGCCTTTTAAATAAAAGTGCTTTTATTCTTGAGTAACCTTTGTGGTAGCTACAGCAAAAGCAGCATGTGTAGATGTCAGAGAACCCATTATAGTCTGTTTGTAGTAAATCTTGAGAAAATATGAATGCTGTGACTGCTCCAGTATGAATATGCTATCCTCTCTGTGATCTTGATTAAGAATAAAAGCCTAATCAAGACACTAATTGCCAGATTGACCTTATACACATGCCTGGGTTAAGCTGTGAAACTCCAAGGTGAAGGGTACAGACCTCCTGCCTCTGAAACATAAAATGGGAGAGAGCTCAAGGTCAGTGTTTTAACATTCTAGAGCTGTAAATAAAGATTTTTTCTTCTCTCTCTCTCTCTCTCTCTATCTATATCTATATATATCTATATATCTATATATATCTATACATATATATATCGATATATATATATACCGATATATATCTATATCTATATATCTATATATCTATATCTATATATATATATATATATATATATATATATATATATATATATATATATATACAGATATATCTATATATATCTATATATATATCCATATATATCTATATCCCGATATATATATCCTGCTATATCTCTATCTGTCTTTGTATCTATGTATCTTTCTATCTATCTATCTATATATATATGTATCTCTCTCTTTATATATATATATATATATATATATATATATATATATATATATATATATATATATATATATATATATATATATATATATATATATATATATATATATATATATATATATATATATATATATATATATATATATATATATATATATATATATATATATATATATATATATATATATATATATATATATATATATATGTCAGAGACATTGACCAATCAGAGCACTGGGATCTGAGACTATCACCTTTGACTATCACCTTTGGTCTGGCCCAATTTAAGACTGGCCCACCAAGAAATCGGGGTCTTGGTTAGGAGACTGAATTGTGGCTTGAATTTGGCCAAATATCACAACAGAGAAGCTAATGACGTGTTCACTTACATAAAAAGGTAGAGTGCAAACAAAGCTGGCATTGCTAGCACCATCACCATCCGTCCTTTTTGCAGATTGTTAATATACTGTATCTCTCTATTCAATTTACAAATGTCAGCAAATGCAGCCTAAATGCAGATTTCTCTGTCTTTTGTGGGCCTGATGGTCGGGACAAAGACCCCAAGGTACAGCCCCAGCAGATGGTAGGAGGCTCACACAGCATTTGACAGGCCTTGGTCCTCCTGTAAGTATAATGTGAAAGCAAATCAACCAAGAGAAGAATACAACAATGGTATGAAAGCAACCTGTAATACAGAATACAGGTACATAATGTTCAGAGCAAGGACTTAAAGAGGTAATGCATCCTTTGTACCATGGAGCATCCAGCTGTTAAATTAGCTCTGATCACACAACATGACCTTGACACACTGCTCTTTAAAGACCCTCAACTTGATCTAGCTGACATAACTTCATGCAATACTTTGAGGATATATTTTACCTCATGTACTTCATAGCAGTTCTTTCATTCTTAATTCTCAACTGTTTCACATTATAATGTGAGTGTCCTGTTTGTTTGTTGATGTCTTTTGTAGTTTGTGTTTTTATACTCTATTCAAGACAAATTCCCTAAGGACCAGTAAAGGTTTCGTTCATTCATTCATTCATTCATTCATGCATTGGCTCGTTCATTCATGTGACCCCTGTATACAATCAGACGATTTTCTGACTAGTTAACGCTCCCCCAGAATCTGGAACAGAAAGAAACTGACTTGCTCATCCAGTGTTGGAAAAACACAGTAAAGCAATTTAAATGGAAATTTAACTGGAAAATCAATTTTCTTGTCGGCAAGAAATAAAACTACATAATTGTGGCCCTCGAAAAATTTTGTATTCTTTACCAATTTGATCTAACATTGAAAAAAGTAATCCAGCAAAGTTCTCAGGCTTAATTAACTTCACATATACACAAATACACTTTCACACGCATATCATCAACTCAGAATACCTCTATGCATTTCAGACAGCACAATCTGAAAGTCCAATCAGAAATAACTTTAATGGAAAATAAAGATTCTTATTACTGACTGAATATGAATAGTGACGGCACTGATGGTACATTTGCCCAACATGAGACATATAAATTTCATTTTATGATCAGATTTATGATGTCTCCTTTTTTTATCCTGCACCCTAAGGCTCAGGAAAAAATATAAAATAATGGAATAAAAGCCGCAGAGACACAGACAACTTTGATCTGCTTGGTTTTAGATGTCTAACACCACATGAAGGCAGCTTTTCCTTTGGCCTCTCCGCCCTCTTGCTAAGCTTCATTCTGTTCAGTTCAGCACTTCTCTGACCTGTCTTCACACACTCAGAAACTCACACCAGTTAAATCCAAAGAGTGAGGAAATGATAAAATGGACTTGCCACTAGGCATGTAATGGTTACCGGTAAAATGGTAAACCGCGGTAAAATTTCCCATGGTAATCATTACCGCGTCTTATTAAAATTACCGTTTTACCGTGTTTGGTTACCACACGGCGTCAACAACGCTCAGTGATGCTGCTCTTTGACTAGAAAGGTCTTAACTACGAGGCTATTACCCGATGAAGCAGCCTCAAGGGGACGCGGTTTGCATTGTTTGGCCTCAGAGCAAAAGTTAGGCACAGCGGAGATTTCCCTCTCAAAACAGATTCTGGAGTCTGGTTGAATGTTGGATTTTACAAGGGTGCTGAGGGGAAACTGAAGGAAGACAGTCACCTGTCTAAACATGAAGCTGTGGTGAAAGAAAAAGACGTGCGCATTTAAAACTGCCGTAACTCCTCGAGTAAATAAGCTGACCGAGCCGTAGAGGTAGAGAGAGAGAGAAAAGATTCAGTGAGCCATACCCGAGAGAATTACAGGTGGTTTATCAGTGTTCTCTGTCTGTCTGTATGTATAAATCTTGAAAATAATAGCATTAGTATCATTCTGGAGTGTGTTCTTGCCGTTTTTTGGCCGTGTATTCGCTGTAATTTTTTAATTGATCATCTTTTTCCGTCAAAGTTCATGTTTCATGGATTTAATCGATCATAATTTGGAAATGTCAAGGATATTTGCCAGGGAGAGGGGAGACCAGAGAAGGGGGCTAACTGCTTCAGGGACTGTTGTCAGTAAAACAAACAAAAAAAACCCTGCACGTGGTATAAAATAACGAGCTGTGACATGGACACTCATGCTGCAGGCAAACTAAGTGTGTGAGTGTTTGTAAAACAGGTTATTTGTTGTCCATTTTCAATTGTTTATAAAGAGAATCCTGTTTAAAGTTCAAATCTGTTTTTTTCTTTTCTTGTAATCACACACTGTTTAGGCATTTATAAGATAATAATGAAAAATACTTGCAAAATTTGCTTTACTTTTATTTCTCATGAAAGAAGGGTAAAAAAATGTTACTTAGAGTGTTCCTGACAAAAAGGAACTGTTATGATTACAATATTAAAGGGGTCAAATGATTTCAATTGTGTGTTAATGTACTTTTTGAACATTTTAAGCACACTGCTTCAATACCGTGATAATAATGATAACCGAGATAATTTTGTCACAATAATCTTGATACAAAAAGTTCACATTGTTACATCCCTACTTGCCACCATAGGTACTCTCAGCTGTTTTTACACCATGTCACTTCAATGTATTGTGACGACCCCCTCAGAGCACTGGGTTTTCCAGTTTGTTGGTTTGTTTGCTCTCTGGTTATGTCACAGTGCCAGTTATGCCTGATTTTTGAATATTAAGTTGTGTCTCATTCTATTTTCATGGTTTTATATGAGTGGTTTCATCTGAAATTTAAGTTATGTACTTTGAGTTTTAGTGGTTGTAGTGGGACTTCCCAGTGAGATGCATTATGAGTATTAGTAGAGCTGGGGCTGATTGGACTGTCACTGGCCACTGATTGGCAGAAGGAGACTGAGCTGATCCTAAAAAGGGAAACACACGTGACAGAAACAAAAAATGCTTTTTCGTGAAAAATGTAGTTCAGTCACAATTTAAGAAATAAATATAGAATTTTTTTTATCATGGTCAAAATTAACTGCAGACAGCTAACAGAAGCCTGTAGTTAAATTGACTTGAACTTATATAGCGCTTCTCTTGTCTTTAACTCCTCAAAGCTGCCTTACACTTACCCATTCACTCACTGATGGTTCAGAGCTTCTATGTTAGTTATCCATCAGTATTTCTAACACATTCACGCTCTTTCATGCCTATGAATACGCCACTGATGCAGCAGTGGGAGCAACTTGGGGTTAAGTGTCTTGCCCAAGGACACATACCATGTGTCACCAGGAGCTGGGCTTGAACCTGCAACCTCCTGATCACTAACCAAGCGTACTATCCAACTGCGCCACCAACGCCCCATCACAGCCCACATTTATTCCGTAAGCCAATGAGGTTAAGTTTTTGCCAGGATCTGTCTGTATAACTGGATGTAACTGGATGTAATTACGTGAAAATTTGCCAGAGAAGTGGTTGGCCCAATGAAGGGGTCAATACATTTTGGTGCTGATTGGAGATTTTCTTTGAAGGTTTTCACAACAACCCTTTAAACCAACACTATGTAGTTTTTCAAACATAATATAATCCTTCGATATTCATTGTGATGGTCCACCACTTTACAATGAGTTGAATGACACCTCTGTCGTGGTCTGGAGTGGTCTGTATCCCTTTCACTGGCTCTATGTAACTTCGAGGTGGATGGTGGGAACCCTGCCACACTAAAAGTACACGTTTGGACTGCTTTATGGCATACGTCACTTCCCCCGATTCCCGATTCGTTTAAAACATGGAAGTCTCGGCGAAAGCCAATCGTTAACGCCGAGCTATAACCATGGCGGAGGCAACAAAGAACGTAAGGAAGAGAAAAGTTTTGTCGGAGGATACAAAACAAAGAAAGCGAGAGAAAAACAAGCTGAATGCTCGGCCCAGAATAAACATCGGTTCGGCGTTCACTCGCTGGCGTGAAATAAAAGACGAGGAGGGATGTCCGACTACTATCAGGTATGTTGGGCGACTAATTTATGACAAAGTTCCTCAAAAAAACTTGACAGGAAAAAAGTACAGCACAACAAATCCAGAACGTACCAGTATGTAGTTTTAGACCTATTTCAAGTGTGTGATATCGCCAGCTCAACGTTGTCTTTACTTTTATTCACTTTATCGCTTCAACAGGACGGGGGCGACTTCACGGTAATAAAACCAAGTTGAACTTAGCGATTTTTAACATTGTCATTCAGTCAAAAATAAATACATTACCTTGTCACTATCCATCCAGCAAACAGCCGCTGAAGACAGAAGAATACCTTCGAGTGAAGTCCTGGCTTCTGTGAATCACCTACAAAACAAACACACGCAACCGGCAGATCTGTATCCTTACGACAGCATGCACGCGCTAGAGCTCACGGCCAGTTGAGTTCTCTCTCCGGTCAAGCGGGGATCTTCCGTAGTGCTGCTTTAAGTTTATAACGGCATATCCCATTCATTTACATCATTCTGGGCATTCATTCTTTCAAGCCTATGTAACTTTCCTAGCTTCCCTTGCAAACTTAATTTCCTAGCTTCCTCCAGTGGAGGAGTTCTGCTAAAACAATGGCTAACAATAGCCTGGGAGATCAGCATGATTTTCTGACTCTGTAACTGAAATGCTGATAGCTCAAAGATCATGTCATTCACACTCCTCTCTTCCCAGCTCTGATGTAAATGAAATGCAGCATTCACATGGACAGACATGAACTGACAATTGCCTGTCCATTGCTGTAACTGAGCTGCTTGGCGGAGGTCTGCTCTCTCAGATTGCTTTTCAACTTTTTACCAAAATCCCACCTCTAACTTGGCAAGTGGACAATTACAGCACATATCTTTTTAGACCCAATAAAGGCAAATTGAAATTCCTAGGAAGCCACATCCCTCTCCAGACAAGTCTGGCATGTCCGCTATGGACCATTATACCTTCTGATCATATTGGTTTATATGTCTATCAACAGTCTGCACTGATCCGTAGTTCCTATTGATTATTGAAGACTATTATATCAGCTCTTACCTCTAAATTTAATCCCTCCATATCAGGGAGTGGAGTTCTATTGTGTGCCTTGGTGTCCTCTAATTACACACATTGTGCAAAGATAAATATACATTTACAAGTAGGTCTAGATTCCAGGTGGAAGAGTACAAGTTCAGGGTTTAACCACAAGTTCATCTAAAGTTGTATTATATTGCAGCAGTGACTGAGTCAGTGGGCTTAGGTGCACAGTCTGCTGAGTCAAGCTGTATGGCGGATATGCAAGAATCAACAAACAGTAATCTTGTTTTTTCTACAGTCTGGTACCAAAAGTTCTATGGCCTGGTTCCAGTCTGTGGCCCAGTGTTTGGGGGCTTCTGGTCTGTAACAAGTAGTTGAGGCAGGAGTTCAAAGTTGCCTTAAAGTACATCCTCCCGTCATTATAAATAATTCAACACAAGGCTTCTGAAAGTGTTTTTACTGCTCAGTTGGATCAGGATTTTCAAAGTACATAAATTAGTCTCATTGAAGGAATCTTATTGGACTTATTCCATACCACCACTACCACACTGAATTCACTGTAGCATGTAACATGAGCCCACACAAATGAAACTCACTGGTCAAAACCTAAACACCAAATCATGACTCTTCCATTTTTACATTACAATAATTAAAGGATCAGTAATTGTTAATCACACCGTAGCAGCACACACTGCTGACCACATGGTTCATTTCTGGAGGCTCTTACTGGTGAAAGCATCAAACCACCAGATCCTCCATAATGACCCTGTGCCGCTGTTGGACTGGAGAGGCTTTATTTGCTCTTATGAACCTTGTTAAAAATATCAAAGTAATTTTGCTGTAAATTACTGGCTGATCATTGCAGTCAATTCCCAGTATAGTGATGTAAGTTGTTTATGACATCATGCAAGAAAAGTAGAATAAGATGGGTTTTAACCAAAATCCTGACACATAAATATAGTAAAAATTACAGTAAAGTGTTGTAAAATCATAGTAATTGTGAATGCACAGTAAAATGAAAGGATTTTACAGTAAAATATGGAGAGTTTACAACACTTTAAGGTATATTTATATATAACTTTAAATTACAGTCAAGTGTTACAAAATCACATTAATGTACTATAAATTTCCAGAGTACTGTCAACGTAAAACCACTTTTTGTGATTTATACTTTCCTCTAATGTTACAATAGTTTTTATATGCAGGACTGTAAAATACCAGTTCTATTGTGTAATTACAGTATGATTCACGTACAGTAAATCCAGTATATTCCTGTGAATTGTAGTCATGCAACCACAATATACCATTTTCAAATATGTACCCATCATACACCAAAAAAGTCTCACTACAATGTTTTTCTGTGGAAATTCACTGCAAAGGCCCGTGAAAACACTGATTTTTAAAGCCGTGAGCTAAGTGATTCATTTTGGGAATATTAACACCTCCTGTTTTCAGACACTCTGTAAAAGTCACATCCTCATATTCGGGCTTGGATACTACTCATGTGCAAAATTGAATTCCTGCTCATTCAAGTCTTCAGCTACAAGTGTCTGCACTAAACTGAGCACAGCAGGACAGAGAAGACACATTACTGAAAAACGCCACTACAAAACCTCATGCAAAAGGAGATAATTCAGAAAAAAAATCCCTTTCAGGCTCCATCCTTCTTTTTTTCTCTTTCTTTATGTTTTTCTCCTTGCCCACTGTTGGAACAGAGATGTGGAGACACAATGATTCTTTGTAAGAGGGAATCTTGTTCATCCTTTGTAAAGCCTCATTACACAAATAATGTGAAAATAGAAGCAGTCGACGGTAAACAGCAACAAGGATGTTGCTCCTGATGACAATGGTTAAACAGCAGAGCCTGTGATACAGTTAAAGACTGATAGAATTCAATCTAAATTTTAATGAATAAGACTAAAAGGGAGAAATAACAAAAGCAAAAAGGTTGACAAAGCCAAAAGTAACTAAATGTAACCAAAAGTAGGTGTTGGGGAAAATTTAAAGATAAAAAGGTTTTTATTTGTTGAACCTGAAGTCTTCTACTAGAGAACTGTAAAGCTTTGAAGCCTAAGCAGGAAAAGCCAGATCAACTTTTGTCTCTAGATTCAGGAACAATGAAAAAGTCACTGAGGTTCTCAAATTCTAGTCTGGTGCACAAAGGGTTAAAAGGTCAGATATTTAAAAATCATTCCTTAAATGTACTGGTAACCAGCAGAGGTCAACAGGAAAAAGGTAGATCATCATCAATCTTTATCAATCTTTATTTGTATAGTGCCAATTCATAACAAGTGTTATCTCAAGACACTTTACAATACAGCATAAAGCTCCTGATTTTATGGATACACATATATGCATAGATACATGTATACATATAAATACACATATACATATATATATATATACAAATATATACATCCAACACCCAACATGAATCCATATAGCCAATCATGAATCCCTCCATCATGGTGGCAAGAAAAAACCTTCTGTTAAGCAGCAGGAAATCTTGAATGTGGATCCCAGTCTCATGATGAACAGCAAATCCACACAATGCTGTGTTGGGTGTGAGGGCAAAGGAAGGGAGGTAAGAGGAGACAAGTGGACTAAAGTAAGAACTAAAGTTAGAGACAGATCCATGAACCATAGACCTGTCGTCTGATTTACTGGAGGTCAGCCTCGTGATATGCTACATCTCATTTGATATGTGTTCGGTATGTTCATTCCACCTTTACAGTGTAATCCATTTCATTTTCTCAGCACTCAGAGTGACTACAGTGCAAAGTTAAATTAAATTAGGCAAATTAAAACGATAAGAAAAGAATCACTAAATAAAAAAATCAAAGATAAAATAATCTGATCAAATTTTGAAGCAATCAGACTGAAAACGCCAGTTGAAAGATGGAGTTTTTAAACAGGACTTTTCTAAACAGGAGTTTGAGATGATATCCGGTGGAAGGGAGTCCCAGCGGTGGGGAGCGGAGTGGCTGAAGGTTCTAGAGCCCAGAGTGGACATGCCAGCAGTTGGCACAGTGAGGTGAAAGAAAGAAGACCTGAGGGAGTGGGAGGTCTGTTCATTTTATTTAAATAGGGCAGTGCACATCAATATTTTTTTGGCAATTCATGTCAGTGTAAATATGCCAGAATTAGCATAATAGCTACATTTTGTCTGTTGTCCTACGGCAGGTAATTTACACAGAAAGGAAAAAAATAAAATAAAATAACCCAGCACATTTTACAAGACAGTGAACAGAAAACACAGTTGAACTAGAAAAGCACTTGGAGAGCGCAGACCTCCGCCAGCTCCACAGTCCTCAGCCATATTGTAATTTTGACCATAAATATTAGTCCTACCTTTATTTAATCGAAATATTTAGATTCCTTGACCATGAAAACATACCATTAGCAACTGGATTCATAATGATATCTATTTTAGTTCACTAGTTATTCACAGAAATTAAATTTTTCGCCATGGCAGCCAGACACTGATCCGGATCAACACCAAAATTGGATCAGTTCTTCCTTTTCCCATGCTGAACATTTCCTGAAAATTTCATCAAAATCCATCCATTACTTTTTGAGTTATTTTGTTCACAGACGGAAAGACAGAAAGACAGACAGACAGACGGACAGACAGACGGACAGACAAACTCTCCCGAAAACATAACCTCCTTGGCGGAGGTAACAAACAAAATGGACACAATGTGTACACAACAAATAGCTCACAATCTATCAAAAAAAACAGAAAACATTAAAGCCCTCAACAGCAGCAGCAATGGGAGGGTGTGTACATTATGAATGACCGGTTTGCTTTCAACCAATGTTTAACTTCTTTTTAAATGTTAAATAGTTGTCACCGCCTCTGATCTTTGCTGGTAATTTGTTCTATGAATGTGCGCCTCTCATAGCCTCTCATCTGGCTTATCTCTGTTCTATGCCTTGGTATATTGCAGTCTCCTCTGGTTTGTGCTCTGGTATTCATGCAAGTGTCCATTTTCTGAATAAAATCATTTTATGGTGGGTCCATTCAATACCTAAAAACAACACAAAGAGAGTATGTTTTGTTAGAGTCAGAGTTTAAAATATTATACTTTCTAATGATACTACAGCGTTGGAATTGAAATGGTTTCCTGTCTAGAATTTTTACCACCTTCTTGAGGAGGAATTTCATCAGTTTATCAAACTTGAGTTGTGTTTCATATTTTAAAATATCTTGTTATAACGAGCTAGCTTTCACAGTTGTAGCTACAGCTATTGTCAAATCTGCCTACATCACAGCTAGTGAGTGGCTCTGGGTGATGACGTCACGGGAATTGGGTGGCATCTTATTTCTCAGCCGAGAAAACAGAGGGCTAAGGGGAAGGGGGTAAGACAAAGGGAAGGGTTAAGGGGTAGAATTGTGATTCACCCCAATTCTTGCATGACCGTAAAATACAGTGTCATCGGCATATAATTGTACTTGTACATTTGAATAGACAATTGGCAGACCATTAACTTAAAGAATGAATAAAATTGGCCCTATGATGGAGCCTTGTGGTACTTACTGTCTAAACCAAATCTGTCCTTAGCTTTGTAGTTTTTCAGTGATAAGATAATCTTCGACAACAGGGATAGTAATATATCTTATGCTGATCACTGAATTGTTAGGATCAGGGGCTTTAATTGGAGAGTCAGGCTATTTAAAATTCCTTGTTAAATCCTCAATCGAGTAGATGAAAAAATTATTAAAAGTACTTGCAATACCATCCAAATTGCCACACAAGGTACCATTCACCTGAAACTATGTCATTTATCCTTGTGTACTTGTTTTGACCTTGTAGTCTGTTAATGCTTTCTTATAACAATTTTCCATTTTCATTTGCCTCATCTATCATTTTAATAAAATATGCACATGCACATGCACAACATCCTCCTCCGCGGTGCCACCTACCAGTAGAACTACCAGTAACTTCCCTTTTAAAATTGCAGTTATTTTAAAGGACCTCAGTTGATCATAAAACACATCTTTAGATGAGGGAGGTTTGTGTAAAAATTAATGACATTTCAGGGGAAAAATAACATTTCGACCAAGACGTTTAATTTCATTGTCCACTGGCCACTCAATAAGCTAACATTTAAAGCATTCCTTGTCATAAACGAGTAGTCCTCCGCCTCAGTCTACCCCTCTGTCCCTTCTGAATACATTACATCCTCAAATATTAACAACAGAAGTTGAGGAATATTGAGTTAACCATTTTTCTGATATGCCCATGATATCAATGTTAGAATCAATCAGCGGATGTTCTTTTTCCTCTGTTTTATTTGATATGCCACAGTTCCTTTGGTGGGAGTGGGAGTCCCAGATTAGTTCTGTGTTTTTAATAGTCTGAAAAACACACTGTTTCCTTATCGCTGGATTCAGTGCCTGCAGCCTCATTTTTAGTGAATTTCATAGTTATATTGTTGGAGGTGCATCAAAATGACACTTACCCTTTATTGTCTGTTGGAATCACCTGTGCAGCTAATGGTAGCCTGTGTGGTAACCCAACATGAGCAACCTTTGAGTGAATTTTGTCAAATGAATTTTGTTGATGATTTCCCTTGCGGAGGCAGTTTGGTACTGGTGCCGATGGTGTTGTTACTCTGATGAGCTGCTTTCGAGGATGACATCCAGACTCTAAAAACTCTTAACCTGTTGAGAGGGAGAAACTGAGTTATCAGTTTTGGGTGAGAAACTGTCTGATTTTGTAAGATTGGATTTAGTGCCAAAGAACCTTTGTGTTATCACTGTTTAGAGGGAGTTGCAAGATAACCAGAATTTAATTTCCTGTAGACGGTCTTGAGGGAGGGATGAATTTTGTTTGGCGGAAAGGTAGAACTAGGTGTCATCCGTGTAGCAATGAAAATTACGGAAGATATTAAACAATAAACAGAAGGGTCCAGAGAGAGATCAATAGGGAACAGCAAAAGTGACAGAAGAAGGCTGTGAACTGGATGATCTGAGTTGGATAAACTGATTGCAGCTGAAGAGATAGGGTTTGAACCAGTTAAGAGGTGCATGTGATACCAATAGAAATGAAAGATACCTAGGTCAGAAGAAAGAGGGTCTAGCCAACAGGTAGATGGCTTGGTTCTTTTAATAACACCAGTAATGTCATTGCTGGAGGAAGTTTGAACAGTGATAGTAAATGTAAAACAGGGGCCAATGGGACAACAGTGGATGAACTTTGGGTGAAGGGAGAAGTAAAGTGCTGGTGAATCATGTCAGTTTTGGAAGTGAAGAATGACTTTCATGAGTTCCAGTAATCAGATGAGTGCATGTGGGGAGCCAGTGAATCCGCTGGACTTTGAATTTTGTTAACCAAGTAGAACAGGACCCTTCTGTTCCCATCACCTGAGCTAAATGAGCCTACACAATAGTTGGAATTAACTGCAACAAGCCCTGTTTCCTCGTAAAGGCATTTCAAGCAGCAGCCTTTCATTTTCAGCTGGTGCAGCATAGATGCAAACCATGGGGCAGAATGTATGATAAAAAAAAAAAATCAGAAAAATTTCTAGTTTTCAAACACCGAGTACCCCTGATTCAGCTATATTCTCATTCTGTTAGATACACTCGATTAGAGATTTGAAACACTGTCCACTCAGCCTAATACCCCAGTAGAACAAATGAAACAGTTTGCGTAAATGTATTTGTTCCTTATTCATGGAAAGTCTGCCTGTATGTTCACATTCGACTTATGAGCTTTGCTTTTTTTTACACGAAGACTTGATTTTGTGTTAATTTATGAAAATAAGATTGAAACTAGAAAAGCACTCCAACAGTGCCAGCAGCTCAGTTATGGCAGTGGCTTTTCTACTCCGATAGAAAGGCTGAATGTCCAATCCTGTCTGTCCACATGAATACTGCATTCTATTTACATTGTAACTGAAAGGGAGTGTAAAAATGATGTGATTTCCAAGTTATCAGCATTTCAACTGACATCAGTTTGCAAATAAACAATAATTCCAGGATGGTGTAAATGAATAGGATTTGCTATTAAAGATGTCAATGTTTTAATCCATTCAGGAGTTTTTTTGAGTAATCATGCTAACAGAAAAAACAAACAAATCAACAGATAGACAGACCCTGGCAAAGACATAACCCCCCCTGTCATAGGGAAAAATATGAATAAAGGAAAACATTTCAAGATATAAAATCTCTAGAGCAAATTAAGTATTTGTAAACATAGCTTGAAATACATTGGGACAATAATTAAATGTTGCTGAAAGCCTAGAGTAGGGATTGGCATCGAGGCTCAGGGTGCCACACGCAGCCCTTCACTTGCTCAGTATGGCCCATCTCTCCACCTGTTCATTTCTAAAATTTGGTTTCTTGGTGATGATAAGGTTAAAATATCAAACTTCAATTTAGGTTGTGCAGAGATATCCATTCATCTGCTGACAACAAACCCCTCAATCAAAGTTATGGTTTGGCACATGTCCAGCTGTAAAAATGAGTGATTATTATTCACATTTAACAGGCTCATAAGTGGATGAGCAATTGTTCTATACTTTATTGCTTCGGTTTATTTTAATGATCCAAATGGGTCATCGTAAACCCAACAAAACTAATAAGTACAATCATTTCTTAACAATGGACCACTGAAAGTCTCAGTGAGGGACAGAAACACCAACGTAACATCTCTTAATGGAGCCAACTCTCTCTTTGTTCAGTCAGTCAGCAGCTCTCCTGTTGCTCTGTTATGAATCAACTTAATGAGACATAAATCAGTGTTATTAGCATACGGGTTACAGACACACACTAAGATAAGAAATGACACGTGACAAATGCTCTCCATTTTCCACTTCAATAGATTAATAGCAATCGACACCTCATTCCTCAGCTCATCTTTCTTTACCCAATCGTTAAATTGACAAATGATGGACAGTGTGACTGAAGCAAATCATCAGTCAGTGAAGAGACAGACAAATGAGGCTAATCACATGTTACAAAGGAGACTCACAAAACAAATGTGTCGATGACTTTGATAAGGTAGCAAGAACAGATTACAAAAACTCAAGCTGCAGAGGCTTTAGTTTGCATTGTTGACTGTACTGAAAAGACATGTCAGTTTGGTTCCATGACAGTTTAAAGGAATGAAATTAGACAAAAGCATGCCTGCCATGCAAACCTCTTTCTATTTCTATTGTAAAAACCTCTAACATCTCAATTTTGCGCGCTCCTAAGTTATGTATCCTTCTCTTTTCTCCTGCACCATAAACAAAGCTCAGTCCAGCCAGAGAGGGGACTTCTGGGTGTTTACAATCAAAGGGTAAACACTGCCATTTCTGCTCAGCTGCTGGATGAAAAAAACTCAATACAATGGAGCCCAGCAGTGATTTGTCTGCTGGAGCATCCTGAAAAACATCTCTCAGCATGACTTTCAGCATACAGACCTCAAAACCCAGCATCCCATCCCAGCCCCCTCGATGAGCTTTATCTGAAAAGACAGTGTGTTCAGATAGAGCAGCAAAAAGAACAAGTATTGCATTGAAGACCATGGAAATGTGGATATAAGTCAGCTCAGATGCCTGTTGTTGAGCTTCATGATCCCTCACACATGATTCCCCTGTAGTCTTTACTATTTAAAGGTGCAGTGTGTAGAATTTGGCATTTCAGCGACATCTAGCAACATCACCTGTGACGAGCAAAAAGGATCCTGAACACGGCATCATTTACTAAAGTGAAAAGGTTTATAACCATTATTTTAATAGATTATAGGCTAGCTATAGGTTATAGGTTAGTTATAGGTTAGCCTAATCAGATCAAGCCTGATGCGGATTCTGTGAAATAAGGTGAGGAAGTGGTGGTTTCCAGTCTGTGTTGATCCAATAAACAATGCAATTTAAACATAATAAACACTGTTACAAAACCTAATAAAACTGCATATTGCTCCCACCTGTCCAGCAGAAAACAAGCAACTTCAGTGTCAGTCTTCAGACATAACTTTGTAAACAAGGCTATCCACCTTGTAAAAGCAACCCCAATGTTTGTCCTTGTTTTCTGACGTTTTCTGTCACGACTCCGCTTCATTTCGTCATGCTTTCTTTTTTTCGAAAGAAGTTGATCGGAGTCTTGACTCTCTAGTGATTTTGAATAAAAGTGGTCTTCCATTTCCAAAGCTTTAACTGTAACATACACAGTTTAAATCCCTAGTGCAAAGTAACGACTGCCTATACATCCACCGCCGCCCTCTCTCCTCTTCTTTGCCTGCATTCCAGGTAAATTTCAGAACCGGCGGATTGATTCGTGTTTCATTCTTTTTGTCCCTAAAATCCACCTGTAGACAACATGGCTGATCGTAATGTCTGCCTACATGAAAGCGGCCCGCGGTAATGTTATTTTTAAAAGCTTTTTCTAACTAAGTAAAAATAAAAGAAACGTTTAATGGGGATGATTGTAGTCCTATTTTGATGGACTTTACATACAAATAGAAACATTATATCCTATATTCACCGTTTATGTTTGGCGAAATGCTGCCAAATTCTACACATTCTACACACTGCACCTTTAAGTAAAGTGATCCAAACCCTCTGGTCCCATCAGTCATATGGGATATTCATATTACGCACATTTTTGTATTCAGTGTATTTTTTTCCTATCTAAGTATCTGTGTGATGTAATATTTTTTGAAGTGGAGTTGTTCATGCAAGCTCTGAGTCCCTGGGTGAAGATATCCAGTGGAGGACAGCAGCCGGTACATACTGCAGCAGTACATGGTGTCAATGAATGCCTCGCAATTAAGTTACTTATATTGACAAAGCCCCTGTGTTTAGGACTAATTTATGATTCAATAAAAGGCTGTTTTTAAAAAGCAGCTTCCCCTTTTAGATCAGGTCAGAGTGCTGCACTAGCTTTGCACCTTAAATCAGGTCACTCCTATAGTCTGCTTTAAATTTGCTGCCCAGGCTTCAGACTCATAGTTTTTACCATTCTCCACAAGGTGGAGCCACTTAGAGCAAACGGACGTGCAAAGGAATGAGAAGCATGAAACTAATATATATATATATATATATATATATATATATATATATATATATATATATATATATATATATATATATATATATAAAATATAGGGGAATTGATGAAACTCAACTCCCCTATATAGTATAGTAAGTTAAAAAAATTCTAATGAATCAGATGTTATGGCACTCTTCAGAGAAGCACACTCTCTGGACCGAGCGCTTTAAATGTAAGGGGCTTTTTGTTTGTTTGTATTTTTTAGGGGGTTTGGGGTTTTTCAGCTAACACAACAGAAAGAAATTGCATTGTCATGAAATCAGTTTTGCTGTTGATCACTGGTGTGTCCTGCACTTTGATAATCAATCAATAAATAAATAACATTAAAAAAATTCCATCTTGTATTCTAATTTGGGATATATTTATGTTTTAATGTTTTTAAAATATCAGCGATGCAACATACAAAATTGCATTCAAAGCAAATGAAAAATTGTGTTTTTCTTATAAATGTTGCTGGCAACATGCTTCTGTCCTATTCCAGACAGTGAATCAATCAGATCCAGCTGCACTGCAACGTTACTGTAATAATGACTTACTTTGCAAACAAATACCTGACCCAGCAGTTCAGGAAAAAGACGATGCAGATTGCATTGCATTAAAGGTTTATAAAGTATGAGATATAGAATACATTTACATACTTTCTACAGCATGTCAATCTTCTGAATTAATGATACAAATTCTTTCACAAAAATGACCTGATTCTATTTTGGTTTACATATTTTAGAACATGAAGCAGTTTTCCATTATACTTTAATACCTTAGTACAAGTGCTCCTCTCTAGCTCACATCGTTATACAGCTATGGAAAAAAAATACATACTTAAGACTTAATTGAGCTTAAATTCCTTATTGGCTCCACTGATGAGGGTAATTAAACAAGCTGAATCTCTGAACAGGGAGTCTTAATGAAAACCGAAGTGTGGGAGCCATGCTGCATTTGTGTGAGTCAAAGTGCATCAGATAAAGTGTTTCACAAAAATCTCAAGCTGAGAAATCATAATCTAAGACTGATGCTTGCCTCTGTCATTGAGTTTTCATCCTTTGTTGATAAAACTTTGATGCTCTGCTCTGACACACACTAAACAAACACAGAATTACTTTACTCAGAATGTTCTGGATGACTCATGTAAATGCCTGACCTTTCCATTTAATTGCCCTGATTTGTTTTTTCGGTCTGATCCAAGAATCAGTCTGTTCTTCTTCCCCTCTTCCTGTATTTACCCTCAGCTCTCCTCTGTGAAATTGAAAACCCTGTCTGTACATGAGTACTTTTCCGTCACTCAGTTGTACTTCAGCTCTCAATAAGCATCCTTGCTTCATTCATACTTAATCCTTTTAATGAAAAGAGTAACATTTTTTAATGGTGCCTCTCCAAGTTCTTTGCTAACAGTGTTACGAGACCACAAACATGTTTGAACAAGGCACTGTTTTAATCATTAGAATCAACCTTCAAACAAAAACAAAACCCCTTATATAAGGTAGTAACTCTGACCTGTGGTCTTAAACTGTGTCTCAGTTTAGGGGTTCTCCAATCCAGTTACTGGGCCTCATAATGTTTTTACAGGTCATATAGAGTAAGAGGAAATGGGCTGTGACTGAAGGGATTTGGAGCTTTTAGGGACAGGAGTCATAAAGTCAAATGAAAGGCAATATTCCCTATGAAGCTCCAGTTATGTGCAAATGTTCTTGAAATTTCAGCATATTACAACAACTGTAGATTGGTAGTTATTTCTTATTTGTTATTTTGGTCCAAGGCAGTAAATGTATGAAACAGAAAAACAAAGATAGTTGGTAATTTTACTCTCACATCTTTTATTTTTACTACTTAAGTTTCATAAAGTGTTATTACACCTTCACTGCTCTTCAGATATTTGTATTTCTCTGCTGTACCATGTCAGTTATGTGTTGGGAAATTTGCATTGACTGAGAGAACACAAATCCTTTTGTTTCTCTCTTTAGCAAAGCATGATTTTTTATAGTCACAATAAATTTAAAATATTAATCAAATACTTTTTCTAATCATTTTTACAAATAGCAGTTCTCAGATGCTGTTCCTTTTTGATGCACTTGAAGAAAGTGCACCAAACATATATGTATTTTGTTTACTTCTCATGGTGTGCTCTTTTCTTCTCTACCAAGATTCACCCATATGTATTCACTGAGACATGTCATTGCCAGGGGCGTACTTACCATTAGGCAAACACAGGCAATTGCCTGGGGCCCCAAGAAGTCCAGGGGCCCCCCAAACATCTCACAAAATTGTATTATTAAAGTTTTCTTTGATTCAGAGCAGTTATTATTATTTTATTCTTAATTCACATGCTGTAGTATGAAGTAGAGTAGATCAACATCCATATTTTATAATCATTTTGACAGTAGACCTCATACATTTGATGTCATTGACTTTATTTTCAATCATGATATCCTGTAAAATACTTTAATTCATAACTTTTCAAACTATATGACACTTAGTATTAAAAGTTTACAGCCCATGCGCAGGATAATTTTGCGTGTGCATGATAAACTTCTTTTTTATTTTTGTCGATGCCCCATTTAGATTCAAAATCTTTTTTTGGTCATAAATATTATTACCTGGCTGTGGAGGATATATAAACATGGGTATGTAACTTGTAACTCTAAATTACAGAATTTAAGGGAATTCATTTAGTTTTGTTATGTTACCTGGTACAACACTAAAATAATAATAAAAATGTATCAGCATGGTGAAAACCAGTGAAATACTGAGTTATTGACCCTGTGTGCTTTTCATATAATTATTTAATCTAATTTAATTTTAGTTATTTTTTATTTTATTTACTACCCTCCATTTCTTCTTTTTCTGCCCCTTTTTCCCTGTAAGTTCCTAGTCTATTTTTTCTCGGCACCCATTCCATAAGTTGGAAAAATGAATAAAAATAATTTTAAAAAATGTATCAGTACAGCACAGGGAAGGGCCCCAATGACTGGGTTTGCCTTGGGCCCCCATATGACTAGATCCGCCCCTGGTCATTGCCAACCATACTACAGTTTGTTTTCTTTACAGACAACACATTTGTTTCTAAAGATAAAGAAAACAGTCACTACCCACAAGCACATCATCAATTTGCCAAGCAAAACATTTGTGTTAGTCAGCTTATTAACAGTAACTCATATAGATATACATGGAGTTTGATTTAAATACATTTTTAAGGAAAGATTGGGTATAAGGTAGTGGTGATCTGATTTGGTTGTGATCACATAGGTACTGATTCAGGAATATTTTTCAAGAATAGCTCGACAATGCAATAACAGGCAGTTTCCCACAACTATTCTAATAACTCAATAACTTCTCCAAAGATTTTGATGACATTTAAAGGGCAAATTAGTTGGGGTACATGGGAGAAGTGGTATTGTTTTTGTTGTTATATGAATCTATGTGGATCCAACATTTTTTGTAGGATATGTTGACAATGTGGGATAGGCCATCTGTTTCCTACATTTTCATCAGTAACTTACCTGACAATGCTGGAATCGCCTTGGTGAGGGTTTGTGCTCTCTGAGCACTTCCAGTCACATCTGAATTTTAGCATACTTACTTTGTCAAACTTTCACTGCACCAGTAACTACTGTAGGTATAGTTGTGCTGACATCTTATATCATAATATAGGAGGATGTCTATTTTTTCGAAGGGCTTCATATCTGTTTGGTGACCTACAAATTTGAGTTTTGATGTCCTGTTAGCATTTTGTAAGTAAAATTGAATAACGTTGCCTGCTTACTAATACCTGCTCAGGCCTTTTTATCAAAGTTCTCTGATCGAGCAAGGACATCACAGGTAAAGTACTAATTTAATATAAAATATACATAAACATGAATATTTTCAAACACAAGCACTTGTGCAAGCTTTACTGTTAGAAGACTTGACAAGAGTGTCAAGGGGTGGGGTGAATGGGACTGCTGAGAGCCTGCTAATGGGCCAACTTCATTTCAGTCAACACGAAGGAGCCAAAGGCTGAATTTTCAAAAGATAAATTATTATGCATGGTGGTATTACACCAGACAGCTGAATCCATCTCCTGTTAAAAGGGGGGGGGGGGGGGGGGGACTTTGACCAGACAGGAGAACATTATGATGGGCCCTGACTGTTTAAATGCATTTAGATGAAAATTTAGAAAATTAGGCCTCATTTCCGCATTAATCAATCAATCAATCAAACTTTATTTAGAAAGCACTTTTCATACATAAACTGTAGTACAGAGTGCTGTATATTCAAGCACACAGGCAGTTTCAGGGGAAGCAAAATAAAATACAAATACAAAACCCCACCCTCCCTCCCAGTCCACATTTAACACAGACAGCCACTAACACACACACAAGCACCTAAGTGCACACATGCTACCAAGCACACACTCAGGGACACTGAGTCAGGACTATTCAGCAGACACAGAGGACTGAGGAAATGGTATCTTGAATTAAAATGAGGAAACACAAGAGCTAAGACTAAACTGATAAAACCATGCTATTATAATAAAGGTAATATGGCACTAAAAGTTGATTAAGATAAAACTGTTTTAAAACCAAGAAATAAAAGGAAAAAATGTTAAATGTTAAAACATAAGATAGTATCTCAAACTAAAATGAAGTAAAACACACATAATGCAGATGAAGGAGAGACTGGTTGTCAGCTAGTTGTAAGCACAAGTGAGACCACCTGCAAGGCATTTCTGGCTGACGCACTTCTGCCAGTGCCTTTAGGCCATTTGCAGTATCATCAGCTGGGAGCCACTCTGTGTTTCACTCCTTTAATCTCACGGTGGTGGAGCAGCAGCAGTGATATCTCCCTGCCACCTCATGCAGCCAGCCCTACAATCTGGCAAACTTAGAAGGTAGAGATCATGTGAATGAGACTGATAATTAATAATTGTTGCCATGGAGATGGACCTGCATCCGCAATCTCCTGGACCTCTGATGCCAGTCCTTGAACTACCAGTGCAAACATTCCTTCCAACCATCATTACAGGACCTCAGCCTCTGCTATTTTCTCATCTTTTGGTGTACTTTCAACAACTGCCTCCGCTCTCTTCCATTAATTATAGAGCTGTCTGTCCTGAATAAAAAAGGCAACCCTGCTATTTGCATCAACATAGAAGGAAGAGGCATCTGAATTTGTGCCCCTGAATTTGCTCTACAACATATCAACTCAACCGACTCTGTCTACAACACTCACATCCCCAAGACAAACATAGTTGACCTCATTATCTGTGCACAACAGCACTGACGGAAAGTTATTGCACAGCAGGTGCTTGAAGCTGCTTCCAGAGACATGTTCAGAGAAAAAATGCTACGATGAGAATAAGAGCTCATAAATGAAGGTGTAATATTTAAAAACTGCCTTCTAAGTAGTTCCCCAGGCCGGATATTTTATAGCAGTTATGTCTCTTGTGTGTTGTGCTTCATTGCCTCTTAAGAACTAAAAGGAGGAGGGTGTAAGAGATACTGACTGCTCAGGTTTGAAGATGTTTCAAAGAACATAGAGGGACAACTACGTGGAGAGGACGAGGCTGTGTCATGCATGCACCTGAGTTAGATCATAAAAATACAGATGCGAGGATTAGTCCCTCTCTTCTGTCTAGACAGGTCAGTTTGAAGAGAGATGAGGACAATGTGTGAGAGAAAACTGCAGTGTCTTTTCTTTGTAGGATCTCCTGTGGCCCATTTATTCATGTAGTTGTGTTGCGGAGACTGAAGGGCAGGAGAGCAGAGCAAGGCATGTCCTGTGGGCATCCAACCACATCATGAGTGAGCAAGGATTCTGACTGCTAGGGAATGAAGCAGTAGAAGACCCACCTCATTAAACCTGTTTATCACAATAGTGCACAAAGTCAGGGGTTCAGAGCCTGAGGAATCTGCTGATGTTACATGTAAAGGTTGTATTTTAAATGGATGTACTCCAGTATCAAAGCTTGTCTTAAAGGATAAGTTTGGATTCTACAGCTTTCACATTGTGTATAGAATGAAGTAGAACAATATACTCACCCAGAAGGCTTTCCTGATGCAAACAGTGCTTCGGGAGATATTTAGATCCAAAATCGAGCGGTGGACATCCGTATAATGGTAGCATGTATAGCGCCGCTCCTAAAGCTGCATAAATCGTCCAAAAACTCACTAGTTTCACCAATATTTCATCATGGTCCTCTGAGCTGAAAACTTTCTTTACGGTTGCCGCGCACGCACAGTACGGCTTCTTCCTTTCAATGAGCACCTCATCTGTAAACTCTGGCTCGAAACTGTACCATCATATTTGAAGTTCTCGTCCACAACATCTTCATCTGATAGATATTCGTCCATTTTGCACAAAACTGGAAGAAGAAAGTTGTTGAGTAGCCGGTGGTCACCCTGGAAACAATGAGCCGTACTGCGCATGCGCAGCAGCCGTATAGAAAGTTTTCAGCTCAGAGGTCAGCTCAGTCACGAAAACACGGATGGAGCGGCCCCGGACTGTCTTGGAGGAGTAGCGTGAGCGGACCATGATGAAATATTGGTGAAATTAATGAGTTTTTTTTTAGGAGCGGCACTATTCCCCATGTGCTACCATTATACGGATGTCCACCGCTCGATTTTGGATCTAAATATCTCCCAAAGCACTGTTTGGATCAGGAATGCCTTTTGGGTGGGTATATTGTTCTACTTCAATCTATAAACCATGTGAAAGCTGTAGAAACCAAACTTATCCTTTAAGGTTTACAAATTGAAATATATTTCCTCTGCCAGGGTGTCTGCAAGGTCTTTAGAAGTTAAAAAATCAGAAATTAAGGCTTTGAAAGCATATTAAAAAAGACATCTGCATCAACAGAAAGCTCTTGATGAAATGGGTTGTTATGAATTAGCATATTTACTAAAAGAGGTTGTAGACCAAAGGTTTTCTGTGTTTGATCTGATGTGGAATCATTTTGTGTGCTTATCCAAGACCTTTCCTGATGTACTTGTACCTTGTGACTGAATACTGGAGTGTGTGTCAGACTGTATTTGTTCATTTGTGAGTATGTGCTGATGGCTCTCTGGCTCACTCCCCAGTACAACAGAGTCCTTTCCAAACACTAGCAGTGTCTCTGTGGAGTGGAGAGAAGAGATCCAGTTATCTGCTGGCACAGAAATGGATAAAGGATAAACAAGAGCAGCACACAGTGACTGTTGGGTGAGGTAAATAGCAATACTACAAAGTATTTTTCAACCAAAATGTTTTTATACAATGCATCTGAAGAGACAGCTCAATAGCAAAAAGAAGAGTTGATTTAAAAACAGATGAGATAATGCTGTTAAAGAGACTGTGAGGAGTTTCTAAGTAATTACAAAACAGTCTCACTCTTAGATATATGCCTGATCTAAATACACACTTTAAGATGAGTTTCATAGCATCAAAATAGGTTATCTATAAATGCTATTCATTAGCCTACCGGTCAGGTCGGACAGGGCTGGACTGGCCTGGATACTCAACTTTGGGAACAAGACAATGAAAACTAGAGCAAATTTATATTATTCGGAAACGTCTTAGAGCACCGGGCTGTAAGCAGCAATATATAGCCAGCTACAAAACTACGATACTAAGTTTTCCAAAAGTTGCTTGTTGTCACACATCAAAAACTACCGCTATGTAACTAGAAAGAGATACATTACCTCGTCGCTTTGCATCCTGTAAGTTGTTGAAAAAAGAAGTTGTAAAGCAATGCAGAGTTCTGAGGAAGGTCCGAGCTGCATACTTTATTAGCATCACAACAAAGGCACGCTTTGGCTTGTGTCTTTTGGTGCGTTCCAGTTGTAGTCAGAAGTAGGAATTTCCAAGTTCCGAGTAGGAAACTGCAACTGGAACATCCCCCGAAGTCAGAATTTCCTACTGGGAACTCGGTGAAACCTCGCCACTCCCGAGCTAACAACAGCTAACAATGGCCTGGTAGATCGGCATGTTTTTTTCCGAGTCCAACTGGAACGCTGACAACTCGGAGATGATGTCACTCCCAGGTCCGAGGTTACTGGAACGCAGCATTATGACAGTCGCCGCACGTGCTCATGGGTAGCAGAGTCCTAATGTCGCCGGTAACAGATTCTCCTCATAGCACCTTTAAATGTTTGATTGCAGGTAAAGTCAGCAAGCTACTGTTGTTACTGATTTGTGTGTACTTGAGGACATCTAATCTCTCTCTGAGGAATGTGGAGGAGAATAACCAGAGGGCAGTCAGACAAACTGGGGGTGGTGTTAGTTGACAGAAGAATTCCTGGAGGAAATGATCAGGGTATAAACCAAATCCATTATGGAGCCTTGCATTAGATGTAGCTGGACACATAGTCAAGATTTCTAACATGCCCACATTCCATTGTTAAACATTCATTCATTCATTTTCTGTACCCCTTTATCCCTTTCGGGGTCAGGGGCTGCTGTAGCCTATCACAGCTGTCATTGTGCGAGAGGCGGGGTATACTCTGAACCGGTCACCAGTCAATCGCAGGGCCACATAGAGAGACAGACAAACATTGACACTCACACTCATACCCAAGGGCAATGTAGAGTCACCAGTTAACCTAATGAGCATGTTTTTGGTCTGTGGGAGGAAGCCCAAGGGATGGAGGGTAGAGGTAAGATCGGGCCTAAAAAATCCAGCCTAACCCGACCCAGGCCCGCGGGTATTAAAGCCCGACCCGGCCCGAGCCCGATCAATAAACTCGATTTGCAGGCCCGAGCCCGAAACAAACCCGAAATTTTATATTTTATTTGTGAGGACTCAGGAGGAGGAGGAAAGGGAGGGGATGCGTCAGTCAGACCCGGACAGAGCACTGCTCCGGGAAAAGGGACAAGTTGCGATTTGTGTGATCACATTTGTGACGATGCCTGTGCATAATGATAACAAATTAAAGCCTGTCTTTTGTAACAAAGACTGTAAGATGCATATTCAATAAACATTTATATCTTTTATATTTGTGTGTCTGTTCTATCAGGTGTGATAGTTCATGCTTCATTTCGTTGGCAAAATGCAGCAGCCCATTTGACATTTATTTTAATTTCTTTGAGTTGGCAGAAAAAAACGCAGCATTAAGTTTTCTTAATGTTAAAATAATCTACATATTTTTATGATCATTATAAATGCATTTACACAATGAAATAACGCTGGAAAAGTTTGTTAAAGATATTTCTGTGTGTGCGGTTCAGTCTCGGGTCTCGTCCTCTTGAACATCTGGCATTGGCGCTGGTGTCCCAACTCCCAAGCCGTGTATTTGGTTATTACAGAAACAGAATACAGACTTCAGTCAGCAATGGCTCGTGAAACAGGTGCCACTGCCTCTGGTTGAAAAAGCGGAGCCCTAAAGTTTCCAGTGCTCAGTTCCCTCCGTGCGTCAGCTGTATCTTCTCTTCCTGTCCCTTTACCTTCCCGACCGTAGTTAAATAGCAATTACCATGTAGCGCCTTCTCTGTTTTATCCAAATTATTTATTTTATAACAAGTATTCCTTAGTTTATTATCCATACATCGTTTAGGTATACATAATTTATAAATATATATTTATTTGAAAAAAGTTAGCGAGAGGGAAGCCCGACCCGACCCGAACGTAATAACTGACACTTTGGGCCCGACCCGGCCCGAATTTCGGGCGGGCTCGGGCTCGGGCTCGGGCTCGGGCTTAAGATCTTACCTCTACCGGAGGGAACCCACGCATGCATGGGAAGAACATGCAAACTTCACACAGAAAGGCCCCCGTCCGACCCTGGAATCGAACCGGGTATCTTCTTGCTGTGAGGCACGCGCATTACCTGTGCCACTGTGCCGCCCTCCATTGTTAAACAGCTGATCATAAAGTAACCTGCCACTGCTAACTACAGGCTAATTCCATCTAAGCAGACATTGGCTGTATGCACTGGGACCACCTCATTTAAGCTTCTCTAATCTTCATTCTGTTTGCTGCTCCCTCTACAAGCTGCTTTGCAACCCTCCTCCATCCCAGGTCCTCTGTTATGCTGTTCCCTGACTTAATCAATGTCAGCTGACACTGATGCTTGCTCTTGGGGATTTTTGGGTGCTTCTCTCTGTGCATCATGCTTTCATGTAGGCGAAAGGAAGACAGGCAGGGATGTGTGCTGTTCCTGCTTAAAGCTTCTACAAATCGACACGTGGAGGGCAGGGACAGCCCCCATCAGAGCCATACCGCCAAATTCGACTATCTACTACAAAGCTACTATGTACTGCTAACACATTTTCACATAGATGTTGCAAATAGATCTAAATTTAAGTAACTGCTCTGGTGTATTTTCTTGATAAAGTGGCCCTGAAAGAAATACAACAAAGCATGGTTCAGGTGTGAGAATGATGTTAGGGTAAATAAACAAAATAACATGCTCCATAAGAGAGCAATGGTGTAAAGTGGTTCACAAAATCAGTTTATTCTCTCATAGATCTAAAGTCATGTTCATGATGTGGACTCAAAAGGTGGTGCGACCTTTATTTTGAAGTTCACATGTGTTTTGCAGCTTCAGACATGTGTCTTTGAGTTAGTGGCAGTAAAAATGTCTCTCTTAATAGAAAAAGTTGCATACCCATACTCTTGGCTGATAAGGAACAGATGGTGACGTTTAACCCAATAACATTAGTGAATCTGCATAAAGAAGATCACAAGTGATTTTTGCACAGGAGGTGTGATCACTGAAGCAGTCAGAAAACGTACCAGCTTTCACACTTAGATAGTGATGTGAAAGAAGTATCCAGTCAAGAGGACCTTTAGTTCTAGCACTAATTTTGTGCTTGTTCATGGATTACCTGGCAGATAGTAGAATTATTAAATAGTTTTTCTGTCTCTAACAGAGCCTTCATGCAACCAGTCTTTGCTTAAAACACCCATTAATCTTGTGTTGTTAGAGGGACAATCAGTTATGCAGATTATGTATTTAAAAATCAGCTAGTCTTCCAGTTGTGTGATAATCATTGTCATAAAAAATCATAAATTTGCATTATAATAGCAGAGGTTTAACTGTGTGTGAAATAAGTTTGATTAGAGTCATGCCAAAACACAATAATGCCCTGATTATTAAAGTGTTCTGCTGTTGTCTGTCCTTGTTCAGGTGTTTTTCTGTTCTTTAAAACAGTTTAAAGAGATGAGAGGTCATACCATACAATTTAACATCAAAATGCTGTTTGAAAAAGAACAAAGCAGTTAAATTCAAGCTTACATCTGACATCACACTTTCAGAGCTGCCAAATGTTTCATGAAAAACAATGGAGAAAGAGTTGTTTCTGCAGACTTTTCAGAAATAATTACATAAAGATAACACAAATATAAACAATTTAGCCCAGAATCAATGACATGAAGGGACAAGTTAAAGATAAGGAGAGGAAACTTTGCTGAGGTTTAGGCTGAATCTGTCACAAGAAAATTGGAGGTATTGAGGCCTGTCAAATGGAAAAGTGGGATTCATTGGCTCAAGTACATCAGGTCAGCAAATAGACACTAGAAATGAGGTTTTTTCTGTATCTAAATATTACAAAATGAGAAAGTCATGCCTTTGGTGGCCAAAATAGACACACCTTTACAACTATTTTAATTCTATAAGGAATAACTGACCCCCATGCGCAACTTGTTTAACACCTGTGGTAGGTAGAGATATCACTGGGCTCTGGTTGGTCAGTGTATCACCACCCAGAACCAAGTCTAGGGTACATAGTACAGAAATTAAATGTCTCCTGTAACGGCTCTGTAGTGCTCAGTACTAGAAGTCTCCTCTGTTTATTAAGGATGTTGTTTTTTGCTTGTAACCATCCCTCGATCAAATCTAATCACTTGTACTTTGATAGAAAGACACATACTGAAAGCCAGACGTACTATTGCTTCCATTTCCTCTTGTTTGTTGCTTCTATGTCACTGTGGTTCCTGCAGTCACTCTATGACCCTGCCAACATGAAAGAGTCCCAATCAAAGCACAAACTGTAATGGAAAATGAAGCAGGCTGTAGACAGATTGTGTAGATTTGAGCAAACAGCATGATCGGAAATGCACCTTAAATTGATAGTAGCCTATAAAATCTTAATACGCTAATACAGTCTCACTACCCTAACAGTTTGTTTCAATAACAGCAAGCTGCCATTTTAACCAGAAGCTTACAACTAGAAATCTTCCATGTGCAAATGTTGAGTTAAAAAGCTTCATATAGTCTAGCTTGAGTAGTCAAGTATTTCCTCCTCTGGCAAGTAAATAGATAAACAGGGGCCTGTTCTACGAAGCAGGATTACTGCCTAGCGAGGTAACTTTGAGAGTAGGTTCTGGGTTCCCTGTTCTACGCGACGGGTTCACTTCTTAGCAAGGCGAGTCTCCATGGCAACGTACGCTGAACGGCTAACCTGCTCCGGGGCAGGTTAGGTTCCAGATTGAACTCGCGGACTATAAAAACCTCACCCACTAACCAATGAGCTCTCTCGGCCAGCTCCTCTGCAGGAGTAAAATCTCGGGGAGAAGCCAACCCCCCCCCCCCCCCAAGTTATTTTCCTCTCTGCTTTCTTTCTGTTGGCTTTGGGGGGGTCTTAAAATTGTGACAGGAATTAGGGCTCATGTGGCCTACATATCACACAAAAAATGTAAACACGAAAGGAATAAACAAATGAATGAATTCATCTTGGGAATGAATTAGACATGTCTGGTGCATGTTACAGTAAAAGTGCATGTTGAACAGTGCTATTTCAGGAAGATAATGGCACCAAAGATTTTTTGCAAGCTTTACTTATGCATTGACACTGTCAGCAATTTTCTGCCAGCACTCCTTCCATGCTTTTGCAGCGGTGACGGTGTTGCTTTTGACGTTTATTACATGTTTTAATTCTTCATACTTTGCCATGATCGCCTCCTGCTCCCCGTGTGTGAAGTATGCGGTCCTAAGCTCACCGGGCTGCTCTGACGCTCCAGACTGGTCCATGTTCGCGATTGGTCAGATGCGGCGGGCTCCGCCTTATATGCGTGCACGCGCTCATTGCTAAGCTGGATCCACTTATAAGGTTGATAACCAGCGTCGTCAAACCGTTTAGCGAGACCGTCGGCTACCGCGCTTAGTTCAGCGAGGTAGCTCCAAGGCTATCTCGTTTGGCTGAACTTGCTTCGTAGAATAGGGCCCTGGTTTTCGGTTTGAATATATCTTTATTTTCAGCCAGAAGATGATTTTGTTCTGCTTTTTTTAAAGATGTAAAATAAATCCCATTTGGGGAGATTTTGTTCTAGCTTTTGACACTGAATATTTCATCATGAATGAACTTTGAATGCTTTTGTTGCATAATAACGGCTTGAAGTACAGAAAACACCTTAAACGGAGGGAACGTCAGCTTGAGGGCCATTATAACTTTTATTAGTCTGTACAAGAATGCAATATGATTTTTAGATTATTGTAATCACTGTATAGTAAGAGAAATTAATCTCATGCTTTGAAATGCAGAGATACATAAAAACATACATTAATTTCACATGTAGCTACCGCAGCTACTAATTTGAGCTTCTGTCAGCGTGTAAATTTATAAATTAAAAACATCTGCCTGACTAATTGCCAGTAGCATAGTAAAAAGGAGAAATCAAAACAACTTATCATGTTTGTCATGGTTACAATAGTTTTGTTTTGTTTTGTTTTGTGTATTTAGCCTCCTGTTTCTTGTCATGTTCTCATGCCTCATTAATTCCCTCCCTGGTCCTCTGTGTGTGTTGCCCTTGTTACCCTGATTGTTTTCACCTGTCTCTCATCAGTGTCACCTGCGTTTGATAACCCCTATGTGTGTAAAGTCTCTGCTCAGTGTTCACCCTGTGTGCAGCCTGTATTTTAACTGGATGTTTCCTGTTTCCTTTCTCCTTTCTTGTGTCTTTAGTTGTGTCTTGGATTTCATGCTTTTTATTTTTGTAAAAACCACTGGACTATTTCTTGGGTCCTCTTTTTGTTAACTTTTGAAAGTGTTCCAAATTTGTTTAAATGACAGTTTTTTTTGAGCTTCATTTTAAATTATAACACTTTGTGGCACAACTGAGGAGGACAAAGGTGCCTATGCGGGGGAATCGGAGTATTAAAAAAATAATGATTTTGTGGAATGCATGCTTTTTCACTGCACACAAGCCTATATTACAGGGGTGTTGAATTAAAAGTCTTGTTTGTGTCTTAGGGCGTTTTCACACCAACCACATTTAGTGCGCACCAAAGAAGTTTTGGCCCAGGATTTGGTACGTTAGTGTCAATGTGAATGCAACCACTGCCCTTTGGTGCGCACCAAATCAGCCAGTCTGAGACCTCCATGAAGGGGTGGTCTCGATCCGCTCCATCTCCCTACATTTGGTGCGGTTTCACTAGTGTGAAACAAAGTGGTCCGAACCGATCTACTTTTGATGCATTACTTCCTGTTAATCCTGCGGTTGAATCCTTTGCTTACTCAATTTGTCGATTAGTTTGTTCTGGTTGAGGATTACGATGATTTACGAGGGTCCAGAAGGTCGCTGATGCTGTCTCAAACACGATAAAAAAACACATTTGAAGGAAAATGTAGAAGAGAGCGAAACGTAAACATTGCTTGTTTGGTGTAGGAAATGGTTACCATGGTAGTCTCTTCTTCATTCTCCTCTGTAGCAGGTTTGTTAACCAGTTATGTGCATATTGCTCCCTGCTGTTTCAAACTGAGTAAATACACAAGTAGGTCCGGGCACAGTTCGATATTGCCAGTGTGAATGCAAGCCAGCGGGGGAGAGGGAGAGGGGGGCGAACCCATGGCGAACCGCGCCGTGGCACGGTTCGAAACAGGTGGACCTAATGTGAAAACGCCCTTAGCCTTCCCCTATGTCCACATTTTTCTGGTTTCAACAACATTTATTGTAAATTCTCAATGCAGGATATGTTTACTGAGTGTACTCTTTTACCATAAACAAAATTAATCCCAGATAAATAAATTGAATGCATCTATTTCAGATTAAAGGAAACAAAGATCTCAGAATAAAATGACATACAAAAGTACGAACAGAGCTGAATAACCCCTTTTCTCTGATATTATAGAAGTCTCAGCCAGAAGAATTGAAGCCAACACTTGAACTAAAAAAGCCCAAATCTTCAGAAAACTATAATTGAAAAGTGGCTCTTACTAGGGGAACAAATTCATACAGAGCATTGACAAAACATTCTTTCTCCTTTTTCTTAAATTAAAGAGGGCCTAGCCTTGAAAAGACAAAGGCTTGCACTTGAAGTAAAAAAATGCCAATATGTTCAGAATACAAGAAATGCAATTAAAAATACAATCATCTGTCCTCTCTAACTGCTTTTCAGCTATACTGTTTCAGTATAATGTAACAGAAGAAGAAATACAAGAAAGTGGAAGGAAGGTTAATATTTTATTTGCACAGGATTTCACTCACTTGTCTCTCTCTCAAAATGTGAAGCATTCAAAAACAAACCTTTATGAAAAATTGTAAAAATGCAACAATATAAATAACATGAACAAATGATCAAATTGATTATTAAACAATGTGGAAATGAACCTGACAAAAGCACAGGATCAGCACAGATTACAGTGTGATTACAGTGCACACTATAACAAGGGTTTTGTGTTTTTTTTTTTTGGGGGGGGGGGGGGGGGTTGCACTGGCTATTTATCTGTCACTTCCTTCAGTTTGCTGGTGCTTGTTGTTGTGCAGCAGCGGTTGGGGTGATGAATGCTCAGAAGTCTTTCTTGCGTCATTGGATAGGTTTCAGAAAAAAATTCAGAGCATATAGTTTGCAAAACTCGTGGCATGAATGGCTTGTGATCAGACTGCCAGACCATTGTAGCAGTTCTAGTGTTAACTAAAGTCGCAGCACTCACTGTCTAATAGTTGCCAAGTTCAAAAAAGTGCTCCATTTAAAATCTATCTGAATTTTCAAAGATTTTTCACAGGTCCAGACAGAGCCATCACTCAGTCCCGATCTGGACTGAGGTCTGCCATTTGGTGATGCCTGCTGCATATTAAACCCCTTGACACAATTACCTGTAGAGATTAGGTTTTAACACAGGGATGGATTAAGGGCGTACCGAAAACATGCTTTCACAAATGTGTATTATTAATTCCTTATTTGCTAATGTTTGCAGTTTTTTTTACCATTGTTTGCAAAGCACCTCACTTTTTATGGGAAACACTAAAGGATCTGAGATTTCTCCTTATGGACATCAGAACAACTAAGAGCTGGCTAGTTCCAAGCTATATCCAATAGCAGCTTTATCCAAAGTTTGGGTCCCAGCCCAAAATGGGTCATAAACATGTATTTACTGAGACGCGGGCTGTCAGAGTGAAATCAGCATTTCTGAGGTGCAGCCATGCTCATCCCCTCCTTATCTTTGTTTGACCTTGCTAATTGACATTAACATGTCCCCTCTGGCTCCTCAGTGCACAAGCGAGAGAAGGCAGTACATACGTGTATTGATATTAAGGGCCGCTGTGTCCATGATGACAAAGCAAAATTATGAAGAGATTTTTTTTATTCCTAAACTTTGCCAAGGTCCTTGGATTTACAATGTTTTGCAAGGTTAGATGTGTGGACATGAAGTTTTGTTTCACAGATTATTGATGACTCTAGACTATGCCTCTGCAGAATCAAGGAAAATTTCAACATTTACTGCAAAGATGAAGTGCACAGATATCATGTCATTGGCAGTGAAAAAATACATAACCTCTGGTGGGCATTCTGTTTGTGCATATCATTTTAAATCATTAATTCTGTGCGTCTTTCCTGCTCAAAATCATGCACAAAATAGCAGAGAGTGTTTCACATGAGTGATACTCAACAATGACAACTTCAGAGAACCTTTTGTAACTTATAACAACTTTATTCCAAACTACACAAAAGGCTGGTAAAGGCATCACTCTTCATAGGAGAGACAGTGGTAGTACTTATGCACATCCGTCCTCATAATTTAAAATGTAATGCACATCAATATAATGTAGTGGTAAGTTTTGGTTCTGGGGTGCGCAAACTTCTCTTTGGGGTCAAGAGCCAAAACTTTGTCCTACAGGACATAGCTTGGGACTGTCCTTGAGAAGCACCACATCTGGTACATGTCTTTGAAGTTTACAAAAATTTTGCCTTTGCCAATATCGATAAGTCGGTGAGGAAATCATTTTGATAGACATGCATTTTTGTATCCAAACAGCCTAAACAAAACATTAGCTTTACTTAGCACTCAGAGAGCATGTGCAGAGTGCAATTGGAAGGTGTCAACTGGCTGGAGGGCAAGATCAATTGCCATAGCTTCTGCTTGAAATAGTGGCAGCTGGCTATATTGCACAACATTTTGGTTCTCTTGACAAAAAGCAATGTGAAAAGAAAACAAAGGGAAAAATACAACAGTGTTGCAACTTTACGCAGAATTTTACATGTGAAAGCAACCTCTAAATGTGTTTGGGTGCAGGTGGATTACAAAGAGATCAGGATCAGCAGGGAGAGGACGAAATGGAGAGACAAAATGAAGCTTAAAACCTTGAAAAACTGATAAATCAATCAAAGGCCACAGTGTTTATAGAAATGTCCCTCATTTACTGGATTGTCAAATAAAATACAAGAGTTTCTCAATCACTTACTTTGGAAATTATTTTCATGAGATGGGGAAATGTTACCCCTCAGCCTCTGACAACCACTCCATGCCTACACAAAGTACAAAGAACAACATACAGGATAAAGTAATTTCAACAGATGATAGTCAAGAGCAAGAGTTGCCTCTAAATTCATGTATGTTAATGCGCATGCATGACAGTGTATTCTTTGTACCCTTACAACTTTTCAGAGAGGTCTTGTCTTTCGTTGACAGCGACATTCAAAACGGCATGCTGTGAATTTTCTTTGCACCTTTTCTAAGTGTTTTTTTTTCTTTATGTCTGAGGTCATGTGGCCTGGAAAATGAAGTCAGGGACAAAGATGCAAAGCCATCTACAGTATGTCGTCTTTTTTGTGGCCCTTAGAACAATAAATCTTCTCTTAAAGTTGATCAGTTCCCCAGAGAGCCAGCAGACTGGCTATTTTTGCATCTTGTCCCTATTTCTGGGATTCTTAAAGAGTAAATAGTTAAATGAAATGTTCTATTTTTGGTTTTGTGTCAGTGCTGCCTGAATTAGTTCATCATCAACATTTAACTGACTATATTAAGATCTGAGTGTATATGCTGATGATGTTTAAGCCTCCAGCCACTAAAAACAGAAAATAGCCCATAAACCAAAACAACTCAGTCCAGTGAATTCTGAGGGTTTTTTTCCATCTATTTTGTGTTTGACAGTCATTCAGATTCAAAGATGGATTTTATCATAGCAATCATCTGCATCAGTCTCTTTTGTGCCGTCTTGCCTCTTCACTTTGTATTACAATTGACCAAAGCTTTCTGACTGTCGTGTTATGACAGACACTTGCTATTGTTAAAAATAAAAAAATGACTTCTGATATTGTACTGATCACTTATGATGAGACAAAGATTTGACAGGCACAATGTGATGTACATATAAATTTGATTTGAAAATTAAAAGTGAGCATTTAATTACAAAAGAAGATTTACAGAGACACAGATCACCTGTCAGTCAGAGGAAAAGATTATATTTGTCACATGCAGATATCTTACATTCTAACATCAACTGAAAGGTTGAAGATTTGAGCCCAGCTCCTGCTGTCACATCACTGTGTCCTAAGGCATAACCCCAAGTTACTCCACATGTTGTGTCAGTGGCAGGTTAATGGGTGTGAAAGGATGTGTAAGCTGATGTTGATGGACAGTTAACATAGAAACTCTGAGTCATCTGTTTGTGAATATTAGTGTAAATGGGTTTGAATAGGGAGAGGTATAGGGCGCTTTATAAAAGTCTTTAAAGGTGTAGTCAGCAATCTTCTAATCTTCTAATCTAATGCACTATTTGTCAAAATCACCGTATTTCTCCTCTCCATTCACAAGATGTCACCACTGACAGCATGTTGAAAAAAAGTCTGGTTTCAATACACAGCCTTGGCTCTGAATTTCAGCAGGTAAATACTGTGGCTCGGGCCGAGTCACCAAAACAGAGTACACCCCACACATCTAGGGGGCGATCATACTCATGCGCAGATCAGACAGAGGGGGGAGGGGGAGTTGTAGGTTGCATAGCATGCGCAGTTAGCATAAGAGAGAGATACAATATGTGCAGTAGCAATGGCTGAAAAACAGCCCAAAAGAAAAAGGTCAGAGGAGTGAAAAGTGAAAAAGAAGGGCTATGACAATGAAAGAGCGAAGACCCGGGCCAACATTGGTGTTGCTTTCCGACGGTGGAGGGAACTCTGCGAACTAAAAGACCTGAAAACGGACGCGGATGTTGCCGTCTTTCTGCTGGATAGGTAAGCAACATTAGCTTTGTGGTGCTTCACATAACAGTAACAGCCGTCAGACATTCATCTTATTGTCTAATCTGCCAAAATGTACTGTTGTTGTGATGTTATCAATAACGGCAGTTGAGTTGTCTGAAGAGTCGGGGTTGCCTTAGCTACGTTGGTCAGCTACGCAGTTTCTATTGTTTCCATGACGATGCACGTCCATCAGCTTTCGGGGGTGGAGCTAGGGGTGAGGTATGAAGGGAGAGGCGGGTCTAAATTTGTTTATCAACAACTTCTTCACTCGTTTTCTCCCACATTGCTGACTACACCTTTAAATGCTCAATTTCAATTACCATTAAGGTCATTTACATCACTCCAGTGTACTGACTGTTAAAATAAAGTTGCTGGTAGGAAAAAGATAATGTCTGTTATATTTAAAAATCCACCAGCCACAGCAGCAGGTAAGCAAAAAAGTTCATTTCCAACTCTGCTCACAACCTTCCTTTCTACAAACCAACACACTGTCATTACTTATCCACCTACCCACTGCACTTATCACCAACCCTCTTACCTACAAACCTTTCACTTTGCCTGCCCACCATCCAAGACGAATACCTTCATACTGCAACTTTCCACTGATCACAGTTAGCTTATTCTTTCAATTCACTATACTTCCCTGCCAACCTACATACCTACTTTATCAACCTGCTGTGCTTATCTACCATACTTACCTACATACCTTTAAATACACAAGCAGAATTATTTGGTTGACTTGAAGTCAGCAAGTGGTATGGAAAATAAGTACAACTAAGTAGGTTAATATAGGTAGGCAATACAGTAGGTTGGTAATGGTGTTGCTATGTTATTTGGCAGGAAGTTGAGAACAAAAAGTGGGTGTATAACGTAGTAAAGTTGGTACTGAGGTTAGTATAATTTGGTTGGTTGGTGTTTTAGATAGGTAATTGAAGGATCCTGAAACAATTGTCAGATTACAGTCAAACATATCTGAAGGAAATCCAGGAAATAAAACCCATACAATCTAAATGTAAAGAATGTTAAAAAAAAAAAAAAAAAAAAGATTCTGAAATAGGGAATTACTCTGAACAAAAATATCATTGTATTCTGATGTTGCATTCTCCATATCTGTGAACACCATTGATGGAAAATTGCACAGAAAAAGTTAAATCTGAGAAGCTGGCAGTAAATCTCGACAACAGATTGATCTTAACTATAAAACTTGAAAGATTTGAAGCCAAACACATAAATCCATTTCATCATTAATTAATGACTGAATGTGATCTCCTGAGGGGAGCAACATGGCTGCAGAGGCCCTTTCCATCTGTCTTTATCTTTACAACCCTGAAACTCACTGAAAATCTATCTGCAGATCTCTTCCTCTATGTCCTCGATCTTTGTTCCACTCTCAGTGAACTCTACTTTACATCCAGCACCTCTTTTCTGTATCACACATGTACTTCATAAAGTCTTGGGATCATCCTTTAATATCCCAACCTAGACAGGTCCATAATGGGGATGTGTATGTTTTAGAGGCCAGATGTTTGGGATCATTAACTACCTGAACTTACACCACAGTCTCCATTTGAATAGAAATTGCAAACACTAATTAGTTTTCAGGCTGCTGTTAAAAGCAAGATTGGAAAAGTTGCATGCAAGTCTTTCTTTATTGGATAGTGTAGATGGTCACTATTGTGAAACAAAGCTAAAAGGGGCTTAAAGAATAATCATAGTGCATGGCAGAGGTGGCTGGCAGAGCAGAGGGAGGGACCAGACATCAGCGTAAATGGACCATCAATAAGGAGGAAGTGTTTGGAGATAATAAAACAAAGATTGAGTGAGGCAATGCTGTACTAAGGGAATTATTTTTTTTATTAGAACTACAATTGTATCTGCCAAGGAGGTTCTGTTGTTCTCTGGGGTTTTTAAGTTTCTTTATTTGTTTGATGGTTTGTGAGCAGGACAACTTAAAAATAAATTAAATTATTTGGATGGCATTTTTGGATGATGTTGGATATGGCACAAGGAAGAAGTGTTTGAAATGTGATGATTAGAATCCAAATGTGGATCCAAGAATCATTTAACAAATTTGTTACAAGTGTGAGATAGAGCAGAGTCTTTGTGGATCTGGTTTGGTGCATTGTTAAGCATCCACGTACATGCCCTTCCCTTCTTTCTATAACCACTTTTACATGTCTATCCACTGTCACTTGCAGCAGTCAAAAAAGTTAAAATGCCCAAAAGATATACTTTAGAAAAAGTCTCCAACTCTAGTTTGTGGGGGCCTTGAGCCACATGCGCTGTAGTTTCATGTGGAACTTTGAAAGTTAATTATTTCACCATCGAAATGACAATTTTTTTGCTTAATATTGCAATAAATTCCAGGATTCTACAGGAATTAGTACAGATTTAGCAGGTTACATTTTTAAGCTACCCTAACACAAGATAAAGTGTGATTTTGGGGGAGAGTGACAGCTTGGCAGAGTGTTAGATTTACATACATAGGCAGAAACACCCTGTATTGTTCTTTCCTGCTGGCTCTGTGATCTCCCGGCTAATGTATGCCTCTGATGCTATCACCAGAAAGGGAGTGCAGGTCAACTGGATACCCCCTAGGCCTTCTGGTGCATTTAGAGTGAGGGCAAAACATCACAGAAAAGTAACAGTTTGAAACAGCACTGTGAACAGGACTGAGGGCTGCAGACACCTCTACACTATCCTGCCAGCTTGTGTCGTGAGTCCTGTGGTGAGTTCAAGCAGAGTAGTCTGTGATCAACTGTTGAGAAAACTGCAAGGGAGAGACTGGCTTCTTCCTTCTGTCTGACAACACACTGAGCCAAATGTCTGTCAGCAAACAAGCCTGAGTGTCTGAGTGAGGGTCGTCTGGAGGTGAGGGGATTGAAAAAGATCAAGACAGTAGATTTTTAGTGTCAGATATATCATTTTATTCTTACAGTTAAAATAACTAAAGTAAAACCAATGCATTGAGGTGTCAGTGGATTGATTCTTTTGAGATTTGAGGTCCTACTTTGATGGCATAAAGAACATTGTCTGAGGGCTCATGGAGCACAGCTATTAAGGGTGGAGCAGTCAATATTTTGATATCTTAAGGACACATTATCCTCGTGCACAGTGGGGACACGTGAAGTGCCTTGTTTTTACATAAGTGTGGTCTGAATCATGAATGAAACAATCAGTAGCCAGGTTTACATGGAGCCTAATATGCCGATTAGAATCGGGTTAGAACCCAAACCGAATAAAAATGGTCCATATAAACACCTCAATCGGAATGAACCAGCCAAATCCGAAGGGAATTTCAAATTGTTGCAAAGGGGTAGTATATTCCTTTTCCTAAACCGATTAAAAGTAAAATCCTGTCACGTAAACGGTGAATCGGAAAGTTGTCAGGCTGGTTTCTGTCTGCGTTTTCCCTGTCTTGATGGAAACGAGCACTGACGTTTACTCACTTGGAAACATGGCCGCTTCCAAACAGAGCACACAGCACTGGTCTGCATCGGAAAGTTTGGTTTTTAATAATCTCAAAAGAACTAAACATTATCGCATGATTAGACGGCAGGAAAACAAAAAATACTGAACTATTTAAAATTGTCCACAAAAAACTCAGCGAAGCCAGGATAGACCAAAATGTCGAACAGAAAAGGAACCACTGGAAAACTCTGAAGGCTAGTTATTATAAGGCTAAACAGCACAACCCTCAAATAATTCATAAAAACACCTACTTACTGCCATCTTTGATAAAGGATGTGATGTTTAAATAGATCTGAGCATATCACGTGTCTGTAAAACAGCTGTTCTGATTAAATGTTGTGATACATGTTAACACCAGATCGGAATAGATCACGTCACATGTAAACAGTTCACCTGAAATCTTCAATAAGAATGATTTTAATCAAAATTTTAAATAAAATTGCATGTAAACCTGGCTAATGTGTCAGCTCTCATTCCCTTTAAATTTAGTGCATCTGCCAGCTGTCGCTTTGTGAAGGAAACAGAACATTTTGGTGTTTGGTTATATTCTAGATAGCTAAACTGGTTCTTCTGTTTTATTGTGCAATTTAACACAGAGACATGTTGCAGTAGTTTGGTTTAGTTTCATAATTTAACCTCTTGTTTCTTGTCATTTTTCTCATGTTTTGTTTTATTCACTCTCTGGTCCTCTGTGTGTGTTACCCTTGATTCCCTGACTGTTTCCACTTATGTCATTGTCTCACCTGTCTCTTGTCAGTGTCACCTGTGTTTGATGACCCCTGTGTGTATAAAGTCTCTGGCTGCATCCATATCTCCACCCTCTGGACTTGCAGACTGAGCCGTACGTAATGTGACGTCTTTACTGCCATCACGCAAAGTCTGCAAGAGCGGGAGTCTACTGCATTATGAATGGAGCTAATAGACAGACTTGGAGTCCGTTTCAGTCGTTTCCGCGAAACTGTATGAAAAACTATCGTGCAAATAAGATATAAATCCCAATTATAGGCTTTTTTTGAGAGTGAACAAATCAACACTTATACACATAAGCTATACACATCCAAAAACAGATTTTTTTATTTACAGAACCAGAATAATATTATTTAATTTGGGTATTACTTACATTGGAAGACTTGCTTTCTTCCTTTTTCTGCCATTTTTTTTCTCAGCTCAAATAAATAAATAAATATAAATGTTCGTAAATGATTTCGGCTTCAGACTGCAAAAAATCGAAAAATTAAAACGTCACATCCGTATTGCAATGAATTGTGGGTAATCAAACTAGTGAAGTCTGCAGAAGTCTGCACCCCAAGCAGACTCTCTGGAAGTCTGCAGAAAGTCCGCTTGAGGCCCCTTGTGGACTGGATGAATTGTGGATTTGGACAGCCCTCAGCACTCCCGGACTTCCTGTGAACGCGCCTGCAAAGTCTGCGAGTTCGCAAGTGCGGTGAAGTCCAGAGATTTGGATTCAGCCTCTGTGTGTCTGCCATTGAGTGTCAGTTCATCCTGTGTGCTGGCTACATGTTAATTGGATGTACCTATCTGCACTCTGTGTTTTCCCAGTGGCTTTTCTGTGATTATCAGTGTCAGTTCTTCCTGTGTGTATCATGAATCTAACCTACATGTTCCCTGTGACCTGAGTTCTCAGCTTTCGTGTGTTCATCTGTGCTTTTGTATGTGCTCTTAAGTTTGTATATATTTTTTTTGGAATTGTTTTAATTTTCAGCTTTTTCCAAATTGCTATACACAATTTTGCAAGCCTGTCTGGTTTAAAAAACACAATTTAAAAAAAAACCCACATCCAAACTGCAAACCCCACTCATGTATCCCCCTAAATGAAGCACTACATCCAAAATACATAGATCATTTACAAAATCTAATTTTTGCACCAAATGGCAAACAGTACATATTACCATATTTTGTTGGGCAGAATGAAAAGTACTCCCATCTTCAGTATGCTTTACCATAATACTAAAAAAGTTTAAATCATAGAAAATTCTTCAGATTGTTTACATGCACGGAAGTATTTGCAGATTCACACACACATGCTGTTGAAACATTTATTTTTCTAGTTTTCACCTATCAATTCAGTGCAACATATATAGCATAGCAGATGTATTTGGAGTGAGCAACAATATGCTCACAAAAGAGAGTACACTGAAAAAGAACATATCTGAAAAAATGTGCAGAAAAAATGAGGCAGGAAAAACAATTAGGTAGCATCTTGCCACACAGTTGGGTCTGGCCACATCACCTTATCCCAATCACAGGCAGTATATTCCCTTGCCAGACATTGAGGGAAGAAGCACCTTGAGTGTAATACCACACCCATTACATTTACTCAATTTGAAGCTAGATTATATTCAAAGTTGCTAATGTTCAGAAAATTTCTAGGGTTTACTCAAAGTACTCCAGTTCTATTCTCACTCTCGTTTCACACTGGAAGCATTTTGTTCATGTGCATTTGCTACTCCAGCAAGATAAAGCAACAATTTTCATTCCAAGCACATGTGTGCGCTCTGTTGTGGCCACATCTCTCCATATATCACCCTGATAATGAGTTCCAATTGAAAGTTTAGGCAGAAACACAATAAATCTCCCCACAAGGAACCTGATTGATTGCATAACTGACCTTGAAAACCTGCAGAATGTAAGCACTCTGATGAACAAGGGGAGTTTCTAATCTCTACAGAGGTGACAAACTGAAGCTTTAACTCTAAGAGGCACAGACAGAGTAATTGGACAGTTTCTATGTTTTCTGAGACATATTCTTTTTTTTTTCAAACAGTTTTTAACAAGGCATAAAAAAGAGAACAGTGTCAGGTCAAAAATGGGAAAAGCCTATGCACTGCATGGCAACATGCCTTTCACCAAGCTATTGTTTCATTTTAGTCATTTTTCAGTGATTCAATGAAAAATTTGATGTGTAAAAGCTAAGATCAAATAATTACTACTGTGCTTGCTTGGTATTACAATTGCCAAGATTGTTTTGGGTAATATTTGAAGACAAAGATATAAAACCAAAATAGATACAACAGAAAAAGCACAGTGTAGTTTACGGAGCCCCCTAGGGGACATAAGTTTGCATGTTGTTTTTTTTTACCACTTTGTTTTTTTGTCCTACCACTTTATTTTTTTTCGCCTCACACTTTATTTTTTCTCCTACAAATTTGTTTTTTTTATCCTAACACTTTATTTTTTCTCCTAAATTTTTATGTTTTCCCCTAACACTTTGTCTTTATTTGCTTCAAGTTTTAATTTTTCTCCTTCGACTTTTTTTTAAGGAACTTTTGTCTTTTTTGCTGTTGTCTTTGTGTTTTTCTTCCTTCAACTTTTTTTTTTTAAAGTCGTACTACGACTTTGAAACTCGTACTCTGAGTTTAAAAGTCGTAATCTGAGTTTCAAAAGTCGTACTATGAGTTTAAAGTCGTACTCTGAGTTTGACAGACAGCACTCGGAGCCCGTCCAGCAGGGGAGTCAAACACTGCGGTGGCCGAGCAGTCCAAATACCCCTGACTGCAGTGTGCTCAAATGCTCGGTCAGTCTTTACAACTTATTACACTGTTATGTGTTGAAAAGGTAAAGATAACAAATAATGGCTCATATATTTATTTTGTGCTGCGGTTGTTTAAGCCGCTTCAGCCGCTTTGCATTGTGGGTAATAGTAGGCGAAGCAGACTGGTCCGATGCATTCTGTGAGTTTTTTCCCGAATCAATCGTCATCCGGTATTTTTTGCATACTACAACCGCTTTTGTTCGCATACTGTATACCACATACTACATTTTGGTCGAATCAGTACGCACTGCTAGTATAGTAGACAAATTCTAAAACGGCCAATGTGCACAAGTCCTGTGACGTACTTCCGGTTTTCGCCAGAGATCGGCAGATCAGTTTCCGGGTGCCTATGTTCACTTGCGCCGCAAAGAATTTCTCACGTTGTCTGTAAAACTTTCCAAAAATATCGAAAAACGACGTACATCGTCTTGTGGATGCCGACTCACCTGCTCCCACGAGTAAGCGGGAAAAGGGTTTTCGTTTATATGTATCCAGCTACCTGCACCAGTACGAGGGTAAGTAGATAATGCGGTGACATTAGCCGGCCAGCTAATGTTAGCTCTATGTTTGTTTCGTATTTTCTTAACTGTTAACGTTAGTTGTGCTAACTGTATTTACTTAAATGGAAGAAGTCATGAGGAGCAGGAAAATGGTTTGGGTGTTTGACAGGGGGTGGTAGAGGATGGGTTTGTACAAAGAGCCTCCTGAAATGATGCGAGCTTGGAAACATCTTATTGGTGAAGTAGTCTGGCACCTAGTTAACAAAAGAGGCCAAACTGAAAAACAGAGCTACTTTCAAACCGTACATCTTCTGCAGGTTTCAATTAAAGTCAGACAGCAATATACATGTAAAAGCAATGAAAAATTTGACTTCCTGGTGATGACTCCTATAAAATAGTCTGCATGGATGTTTGAATAAAAATATATGTATGATACTTATGCTTTATGCTTCACACACTTTTTTTGTGGGAGGTGATGAATGTACATCATGAAACGATTTTGTGGTGGGGGTGGGGTCCTTTGCACAGTGACTAACATTGTGCTAACATATTGCTCTTTGCAAGTGTGGATAATGTTTATGGTATGATAATGATTTGTTACATCTGTAGGTGAAAGAGGTGTATCAGGACTTCTCTGCAGCTGAAGCACCAATGATCTGCAGCATGGGCATCAGATGTGACGTTCCTCTGGCTGACTCTGCCCTTGGCCCTGTCCTACTCATACCAGCAACCTGAAACAGCAAAGAAAGACCTGCTGGTCCCTCTCCATCCCCCCCACCCCCATCTCTCCCTCTTCAGAATTACCGTCTGGAGCCATCCAGATGCATGTTTGTCTGTAGTGAATCACAACAGTTACACCTTAAAAGTCTTGAGGTCACTTGGGACATGGCACACAAATTTGAGAGTGCTACCAGACAACAAAGTTCATCTAGTGAATGGCATCAATTAAGGAGGCCTACTTTGACTGCCTCATGGTTCAGGGAGATCTGTCAGGTCAGAGAGAGCTCTGAAGACAGTTTGGCCGACCATATACTGCAGGGGACCCGCCAGACTGCAGCTATGAAGAGTGGGCTAGAAATGGAGGCAGATGCCATCTTGGAATATTGCCAGATAAAGAGACTGAATCACTACCCCTGTGGATTTGTAATCCATCCTGATGCCCCTTGGTTGGGGGCATCTCCAGATGGGTTAATTTTTGACCCTTCAGAGCCATGTCAGTTTGGTTTGATTGAAATAAAATGTCCAAATGTTAAAAACTACGTTGACTGCCCGTATCTCAAAATGAATTCTGGCAAATCGGAGCTCAAACAAACACATGCTTGTTACTCTCAAATACAAGGGCAGGTGTTAATAACAGGGATGAATTGGTGCGATTTTGTCATCTGAGCCGAGGAGGAAGTACTGTTTCGAAGAATCTACAAGAACAGAAACATGTTTGATGTCATTAGAGACAAAGTGGACAGGTTTTATTTCTCTGTCTACATTCAGAAATGCATGTAATGTGTCTAAATCCATTCTTTTTGTGCAATGTAAATATGTTTTTTGAACTTGTATGAATGTATATTGTAAAGCTGAATGTATAACAGGATGTTCACATCACTGCAAATTTCCTGAATGGAACATCAGAGGACTGCTGCATTAAATCTGAAACAGAAACAAACAAAATCAGTTGTCATGGCTCAAACTTATTTGGTTTATTCAGATGAACTATATGTGAGAATTGTATCTCTTCAGAGCAATGCCCCAGCATTTGAACTTTTTTTTTCTATTATGCTTTTAACTAAATGTTAATCATGTAAGATTGTTACATTTATGTTACAAATGTTAAATCAATGTAACATTAATTTATTGAAATTAAATTAACTATTAAAGAGTAACTTAAATGATCAATTCCTTTTTATTCCAGGGAAAAAATGATTAGTGCAGTCTTTAAAATAGGGCTAGTTCAGAAAATCAAATTCATTTAAAGAAATAAAGAATATTACATTGAGTTAAGGAAAATTACATTTTCTCTTTATTATCTATAAAATATAAACTGTACTTAAATTTTCTTTTTAAATCTTTTTCCTAAATTAATTTCAAATGAAGTCAATTGGACAACTGTAAAAGGGAAAAATAATTCAGTGATTTAAACTTAGGTTCGTCTCAATAAAGCCAAAAAAAAAAAAAGAATGTGTGAAATGAAAACAGACAAATTTATTAACACGGTAGGGGAAACAAACAACAGTTCTTCTAGCTCGCCATCATCATGAACCTAATAACTAAATCAAATTCTGGGGCTATGGAGGTTTACAAGGGCCACTTAAACACAGCGGAGATCTCAAATTAAAACAAATCACAAAATAAGAACATTTATATAACCTGGGCTACACATTTTTCCATTGAAAAAGTGGGCTTTATGAGCTGGAGACCCAAATTATGTAAAAATAAACAAATACATATTAAATTGTGGGCCCCGAATCTATAACCTATGAAATTTTAACTTTTTAAATGGAATCTCGGAAATAATAAACTTTTCAATGATATTCTATTTTTTTCTTATATTTTGGAAAGGATCTGTGTTTGGCATTTTTTGTATTTTAATAATTATGACCTACAGCAACCATAATTATTTTACTTTCCCCATTGTGTGTAATGAGTCTTTAATATGCATTTCAAATCCTAAATTTAATGACTGAAATAAACTTTACATGATATAATTCACTGAGCTTCAAAACATAAACAATCTAACTTTTAGAACTTTAAGTGCATTGATATGAGAGAGAATTAATCAAATGCACATACCAAAACTCTAAAAAATACTTTACAATAAGAGAAAAAAACTTGTTCATGTAAAGTTCATCAGGAGGAGGATATGACTACAATGTCAAACTTCATATCGCCACATCTTGACAGGAGGGCCATTTTGGTAATTTGAGAGGACACATGCAACTGTGAAGAGCTGGTCTATGCTCCCTGAGATGGAGAGAGGGATAGTGGTGTCAAACAGTTTATTTTCTTTGACTCTTCGGATCATCCTCTCAACGTGCACTCTCAAACGAGCAATGGACTGCGTCCTCAGAACATCCACTTCCAGCATTTGGGTCCTCTTGGAGAGGAAGGCAAGACGATGGACAGTCCCAGGTACAAGGTCGTCCACCAAGAAGCCCTTATCAACCATGATGGCCATGTCAGGTGTTAAGAGAGATGTAATTCCTGACTGACAGAACACCTCCCTGTCACTCATGGAACTCTCAAAAAGTGAGGACACAAAAGTCATGGCTCCATGAGGGGACATTCCCACCATGGCTTTGAAGGTGCAGTGGGACTTGTAGTTGGAGAACACTTCACTCTGAAGGAGCAGGGATGAAGGAGTTTGGCATCGTAGCTCTGTGTAGTCAAGGACAACTTGTGTATCACTGTAGGGGCCATGAAAGTCACGTGGAAGACTGGCCTTCACAGCTGCAGGAGACATCCATATACAAACCGAGCCCAGTAGGCTGTTGAGGAAGTTGGCCCAGGTCACAATGATTCGACTGACTGTTGCTCTGTGGATGCTGAATCTATGGCCGAGCTCCCTCTGGGTACAGCCAGTGGACAGGTATGTTAGGAAGAGTTCATCTATCGGCAGCAGTTTCTTGAGGGAGAAATATACAGGTAGAGTTAGATCAAAACCTTGACATGTTTTCATCAAATAATCAATCTGCATTTGAATTGTATACACAAACATATATCTGGAAATAAATTTATCCAGATGAAGAGACTAAAATCACATTTGTCTCTGCTGAATAAACTCAATCAATCTTAAGTTGTACAGCATCATATTTGTTTAATATAGATTTATATGAGACATGTGACACCTCATTTTCAAGAGGGTTCTCATGTCTGTATGGTTGTAAAGAAAATTACTAAGGATGTATTATGAGATCAGTCCAGTGGTGATTGCTCTAAGACTGCAAGGGAAGCTCAGCTTCCCCTAAAATGTCCCCCAAAAAAGTGGTGATATGTCCTGCTGTGTGTACATTTCATTGACTAAATATGCGCTAGAATACCTTCATCTTTTGTTCAGAATCAGCTACTTATCACAGGTAACTGGCGGGACTTCCTTCTCATTCATCCCCGCTGCATCTCAGTGCTTCAAACACAGCCGGACGCTGAGCGTCTTCAGACTTCAGCGCTTAAATATAGAGTGGGTTGTTCCACTGTGGAAACTGGACGGTCATTGGATAAACGCTGGGCTTTGTCATCCACTCATCCACTCAGCGTCTCTGGGGGTCTATGAGGCAGTGGGCTGGCCTGGACGCTGAGCTTCTGCATGATGATTGGATGATCTGTCTGAGGCCGAATCCTTTTTTGATTGACAGTGAAATGAGCCAATCAGCGATCTTGAAGGCTCACCCTTCACCGGGGTATCTTCTAAGTTTTACATTCAGTTGTTCTGGACTGATCCGGGGGCTTTATCGGTCACCAGCGACTTTATCTTTCTTAAAAATGTCTAGCGTTGTGTTTGAAGATTCTCTCCTGTCAATTTTTCTTTTCACAAACGAGCAGCTGTGGCTGGGGAGCTTCTCTCTCTCTCTCTCACACTCACAGCCTGTCAAACAGTAGTTTCACATAGCTGCTCCAGCTGCTAGCAAGCTGCACGTCATGGCAGATAGTATGAATGTTGTAGACCAGATTTTGGCGAGGCCATTTGATTGTCTTCCTTACGAAGAGAAAACTAGAGTTAAACAGCAGGGCAGATCAACTCCTAGATTGATTTAGTGCAAAAGGTGGGGAAAAGTATCAGATCTTTTAAGCATTCCTGGTATGACAAGGTGAGATGGCTCATTGGAAGTGCTGTCACAAATAAAATGTGTTGTCTGGTCAAAAGTGGGTTTTTGGGGAATAAAATCCCTGGAAAAGACACCTAGTTGGTACAACAGGGTCACAGATCATTTACATACATAAATAAATAAATTTATGATGTAGGCCAGAACAAAAATGAGCTTCCCCTCCCTGACAGACCAGCAGCCGCCACTGGATCAGTCTAAAGTTTACATAAACATATATGAATTGTATCTACTTCCACTTGCATATTCTTAATGCTCCCTTGTAAATATTTTATTTAACTTACTTTATCCTTATTTTATTTTTTATTTTATTTTATTTTTGTATTTATTTTATTTTATTTTATTTTTTATATATTTATACCTTATCTCGGGTATCGCACCATGAGAGTTGTCTTTCAAATTTCGTTTTACATTGTGTATGTGTGTACACTGTGTATGATGACAATAAAAGCTTTCTATTTCTATTTCTATTTCTATTTCTATGATGACTAAATAGGACTGATGTGGATTAATATAGCAATACCTGGCTGAACTGTGATTAAATTGGGTTTAACTACACGTTCAGGTCTAAAAGTATGAATTTAAGTTAAATGATTGTGTGTGTGTGTGTGTGTGTGTGTGTGTGTGTGTGTGTGTGTGTGTGTGTGTGTGTGTGTGTGTGTTTGTGTGTGTGTATAACTAAAGGAATGGAGGGCACTCACAGTCGGTCTAGTGACCTTTACCATTTTGGCTGCTACTGTACTGATGAGGTTCCAAAATGCCATCAGGTGCTCGTATGATGAGAATCTATAATACAGTATTGTAGTTGAAATTACTTACAACTACAGAGAGAAAATAAAAGAGAAAATAATACACTAAAACTGACAATATATGCAATCACTTACAGTAATATCACATCCATAGCTATTCTAATCTTACAACTGTTGAGTAAGCTTTATAGGTATGCTGAAGATATCTTACCTGGTGTAAAATCTGATGTCTTCAGGTGACGAAGCAAACCTCTGAAGACCAAATGAGGTTTGAAGATGCAGTGTTTGGACCTGCTGCCTCAGCACCTCGATTTCTTCCTGTATTTTCTTTAGCTCTTCCCGGTCGATAAACACCATGCTACTAGCCGCGTAATCATGTTCCACTAACATAGGCACCATAATCTCCTCCTCCTCAGTCTCCCCCGGGGCTGGATCTGGTGGACTGGATACCGGTCGAGTCCGGCGCTCCCAAACACCAGCCCGAGTCGTGCTATTTGTGAAGCCGTTCCATTCAAATAGTGATGGGACGGCCCTGGCAGCTAAAACCCGTCTACCCTTCACGGTTAAACGAATATGGACATTTTCAAAGTGCCGGCTACACACCTTGGTATGTCTGGTTATCTCCAAACCCGTCCTCCGTATCCTGTGAAGCCACTGTGCACGGAGTTCGGTGTCTTTAGGGAAACAGTGAAAGCTCAGTTCACTGTTGTAATGATTTGATCCTTTACACAGTGGCACACAACAATGGTCATTTGACCTACCAACCGTTTTTTGGAGTTTAAAGGCATCCCTTATATTGTATTTGGTCTTTCTTCTCTTCTGTTGACTCATTTTTACCGCTAAGTGACTGGAGTGGCATGTAAACAGGAAACTACTTTGCCGAGCTCTGGCGAAAACCGGAAGTACGTCACAGGACTTGTGCACATTGGCCGTTTTAGAATTCGCCTACTATACTAGCAGTGCGTACTAATTCGACCAAAATGTAGTATGTGGTATACAGTATGCGAACAAAAGCGAAGTTGTAGTATGCAAAAAATACCCGGATGACGTACTGATTCGGGAAAAACTCACAGTATGCATCGGACCAGTCTGCTTCGCCTACTGTTACCCACAATGCAAAGCGGCTAAAGCGAAGCTTAAACAACCGGCAGCACACGAAAATAAATATATGAGCCACTTTTTGTTATCTTTACCTTTTCAACACATACCGGTGTGTAATAAGTTGTAAAGACTGCTTTGCTGTTTGGACTGCTCGGGCCACCGCAGTGTTTGACTCCCCCTGCTGGACGGGCTCCGCGGTGCTGTCTGTCAAACTCGTAGTATACGACTTTAAACTCGTACTACGACTTTAAACTCGTAGTACGAGTTTCAAAGTCGTAATCTGAAGTTAAAAAGTTGAAGGAAGAAAAACACAAAGACAACAGCAAAAAAGACAAAAGTGTTCCTTAAAAAAAAGTCGAAGGAAAAAAAATTAAAAGTTTAAGGAAATAAAGACAAAGTGTTAGGGGAAAAAATAAAAATTTAGGAGAAAAAAATAAAAATTTAGGAGAAAAAAATAGAGTGTTAGGATAAAAAAAACAAAGTTGTAGGAGAAAAAATAAAGTGTGAGGCGAAAAAAAATAAAGTGGCAGGACAAAATACAAAGTTGTTAAAAAAAAAACCCAATGCACACTAATGTCCCCTAGGGGGCTCTTATGTCCCCTAGGGGGCTCCGTAGTAGTTCATGGTACAAGAAATTGTGCTTACAAAACAAAACTTATGACAAAAGAATTTTGTTGCCAAAGAGATAAGAGACTGTGGCATACATTGTTTCTGTGTGCATGTACTTAGCTCTTTGATATGTAGCCCAGCTGATTTTTAGCAAGCTATGAGATAAGAAATTGTTCATAAAAAAAAAAAAGAAATCTTGTTTTTCAACTCGGCTGTGGATCTGTGCCCAACAGCAAAGAGGTTTAGTTTTTTTATCAGCTATAATGAGAACTCTGGATCACAATGCAGAAATAAAATACAGCTGCATGTGATGGATCCCTAGAGCCTTTATTATCATCTGGTCCGTTTGTTGCAGCAGAGATAATGATGCCTGTTTATCATTCCATAAAACACATTTCTGTTTGTTTATCTGTTTAACAAGTGTCAAGAACAAATACAATGCTGCATTGGATTCTCAAACTTCCCTTTTTTATTTTAACCTTTCAAATATACAACAAATTGACAGTTTGTTTTCCAAAATGTCAAAAAAAATCAGATAAATGATGTTTTGTCTTTTGGTGTAGGCCATCCTTGATAAAACTGTTCTGTCACTGGAGGTTTTTTCAGTTTTTCGTTTATCTGCTCAGGATCATAGCCATTAATTACAAATGGTCAAACTCAACATTCAGAGTCACCAAAAAAAAAAAAAATGTTTTCTATGTACAGGGGAACTTGCAACATTTTTTATCCCAAAAAAATTGCAGGTAGAAGGTACTAATTTTAGACCCAAACTTAATACTGTGACCATTTACTTTAAAGTGTCAGGAGGATGTGTTGGTGTGGAGCACCACAACTTGTGAATAGAGGGAAAAATGCACTACCTATAAACACCAAAGAATTTGCTTAAAAAAAGGTTAATACCAGACAGAGAGCTCACAGATGGAGGGGCTTATTTTTAAAACTCCTATTCAAGGATGCTACAGCAAAATGCTACAAGAAACAGAAAAACACACACAAGATTAAAGATGTTTTTTAAAATATGACGCTGCATTTATAATATTTGTATACAAACTAATGAATTTAACCAGTTATTATCCTCACAGATAATACAAAGGCTGTCCAGCATAAACACAGACTACTGTATTTTCAATATTATACTATCTAAAATCTCCCCTAAAATTGTGATAAATTATAAAGTGATGTAGTGTCAGCAATTATTCATTGTGGTTACTGCACTGATTTGTTTAATATTGATGGACATTAGTTTAGAAAATTGATATTCATATTATGCTTATTGTTTCTCCTAGAATTTGGATTAATATTGGGGCACCACAGAGCAATGACCTTGGAAAATATTAACATGATGTATTATTTATGTCTAGCCTTTATCACATTTGTGAGAGTTAACATTTAGACTAAATCAATCTCATAAACCTGAGTTTATGAGTAAAAGTTTTCTTTGAGGGATGAACAGACCCCAACTGACAACTTTAAGATTAAGAAGGGTTTGTTAAAGCTTTATACAACAAAATTTAAGACAGAATTAAATGGCAAAGTTGGAATGATGCTTGGACGAATGAAAGAAGTTATGAACCCTGAACAGTTATATTTAAGTATATTGAGTGGTTATGGGGGATTAATTTAACAAATCAACCTACTTTTGGAACGGTCAATTCATGGGAAGTTAATGGGGAATTAAACAAAGACACACAAGCCTGTCTCTAAGAGTTCAGAACTGCAGTCTTACTTTGGTGATGCTTTGGATCAGATCTCAAACTGGTTTATGAGCTACCGGAGAGCCTGAAGGACTATTCTAGTTCAGGGTTGTCACAAAGGGAAGCTGAGAAGCCCATATTCAACCAGCGAGATGGATCCAGGGAGATGATGTGCCGACATGAGATGGTCCTGTTGCTTTCACAGGAGAAGGGTGCCATCTTGGATTGGACTTGTTAGTTCAGTCGTCGGGTGATGCTGGGCTTGGAGGTTTTGATCAACAGGATAAAACAACAACAACAAAAAGAAAAAGATAATTCTCTTTTATATCCCAAAACTAGCTGAATCGCTGGCCTCACGATATGTCTCCAAGGTAAACAAACAAGAATAGTGATTTGCTTCAGGGTAACATCTTTGGAGAGTAAGAAAAGAAGAAAAACTATGTGCGCATTACAAACTTACAAAAACAACAAAACACATGTAATGGGAGAGGAGACGTAGACAAGACGGACGCATGACAAGAAGACAAAAACTACAGTTAAACTGAACTGCATGGGACTGGACAACAAAACAACTAACTGAGGAGTGGGGCTCTGCAGGGGTCCTTTGTCTCTTGTCCACTTAGGGGTGTTGTCAGGTCGAGAAGGAGTGATCTAAGCGGTATCAAGCTTTCAACAACTTATGATTTGACCAAAACTTAAGTCAAACTTCAATCACCACTTAATATAACAACATAAAAAGAGAAAATTTCTCAGCAGATATTTTGATACTAAGCGCTCATGGTATCATAGCAAGAAAAACATTAAAACCATTATATTGCTCCAAAACACAATCAAACAAGCAAGAGATACACTGCCTGGCCGAAAAAAATCACCACCTGGATTTAACTTGGCAAATAGGTAAGAGTCTCTGATTGGATAATTACTGCATGAGCAATTATGTTTCAGCTGGCAAAAAGTGTTTAAACCCCAGCTCATGCAATGAGTACCTTTTCATTTCTTAAAAAAAACATGTCACAAAACACATCCTGTGGTCATGGAAAAAATGTTAGTCTGTTGTGGTCATGGAAAAAATGTTAGTCTGTTTAAGAAAGGTCGAATCATTGGCATGCTTCTGAGAAAACATCTAAGGAGATTGTAGAAACTACTAAAACAGGTGAAGAATTGTCCAATGCATTATTTAAATGCGAAAAGACGGGGGGAACCATTGTCATTGAGGAAGTAATGTGGTCGGAAAAAAAATCTGAACGATTGTGATCGGCTATCACTTAAATGTTTGGAAACTCAAATTGAAGAAAAACAACAGTAAAACTCAGGGGCATGTTTAATAGTGAAAGTAAAAGCATTTCCACACACAAAATGCAAAGGGAACTCAAGGGATTGGGACCGAACAGCTGTGTAACCTTGATAAAACCACTAATCAGCAAGGCTGACCAAAAACACAGGCTTCAGTTTGCTAGGGAACATTAAGATTGGACTCTGGAGGACTGGAAGAAGGTCATGTGGTCTGAGTGCAGATTTACCCTGTTCCAGAGTGAAGGGCACATCAGGGAAAGAAAAGAGGCAGGTGAAGTGATCCACCTAGTGCCTACTGTACATGCCTGTTGGGGCAGTGCTATGATCTGTGACAAATCTTGTGACACTGCAGAAACTTAATGAAACAGTGCTATAGTGAATGTGTGCTGTAATCAAAGCTAAAGGCGGTCTACTGAAATATTAGCGTTTGTGACCTTTTTTTGGATGGCAACTTTTTTTGGCCAGGCCGTGTTCCTCCTGTCTCTGGTCCAGACTAGGGGTCCTGGGAGAGGAAGTCTGCAAACAGTCCACTCAGAGAGGTGAAGAGGCCAAATGACCAGAAAGGAATAAAACTGGAAATTCAAGACTCTCTGTCCTTGAAGAGTTAAAGTTATTTAACAACAAGGTACTTGGGTAACCTTGCAGTAAGGCTAGGTCAGCATAATTCAGTGTCTGTAATCAGTCAGATCCATCTTGCCAAGCTCCCACCTATGACTGTGCTCTGCCCATAGCTGCATGGCCAAATCAGAAACCTTTTTAAAAGCAGGCATAGGTGGGATCTGCATGCATGAAAACAGCAGGAAGTGATAGGACCAAATTTTTCTCATTAAAAAAAATAAGAATATCTGAAATGACTCACTGAATAGTTTTGTCCAATTACCTGTCTGATATGCTTTGAAAGGTTATGCTCCTCTTAAACAGTTTCTGTAGGCTGTTGGCCAGATTGACTGGTCAAATATATTCTGTATTGTACTGAATGGTCCATCTGACATGTCAGGTGAGTGCTTATTTTCCTCTGCTGTATCTCGTCATCATTTCTCTTTTTTTAGTCTGCAGTGGTAGTCCTATGTAACACTCCTTAAAGACATAAATGCTGTTTTCAGAGACTGACAAAGTTTTCCCATCTAGTTTTCATCCTGACGCAAGAATTTGGATTTGCAACAAAGTGCAAATCCCCCTTGGCTCTGATTGGTTAATACCTGTAATGTGACAGCAAATCAAACATGCTACACTTGCTGTCATGATATCATGAGGTGTCCCTGACAGGATTTCAATTGTTGTTTACAATGTCAAACCACAAAGGTTTCCATGACTGATTGGTCCCAAGATCATATGACTGCCAGGACAGACTAAACTTGTGTATGATGTTCCTTTAATCTTAATGATTTGTTAAACACAGTTCCCTTGCTTTATGAACAGTGGTCTTCTTGGTGGATGTACTGTTGCTAACCTGTTGTTGTTAATAACCATGACTCTTCCAGAATGATACTCCATCATGTGTTATCACTGTTTTCATTGTTCAGAATGGGCTCAGTGTGATTTCTCAGCATAAAAACGCTTAAGCTCATTTCATCTCTTTAGTTGCTTCACTATTTCTCTGATTAACAGGATACAAAGAGTCTCTGCTCCATCAGCAAAAAGTAGTTTGTGACTCTGTTTTATCCAAACCCACCATGGGCTCAAGTGTCCCTCATGGCTGCTCTTTAACAAATCTTATTCATTCAATATGCAGACAGTAAGATTTGATTAAGCACAAGTGTTTGAAATGGAAAAGTGGTGAAATTACATCAGAAAAAGTGGGAGTTGGCAAATGCCAGGATGATGCTATAAATGATGTGCCTCTTTGCAAAATGGCTAAGACTGAAGATTATAGTGGAAAAAGATATGGTTAGACAACTATTGTGCTACAGCACTTTCAGTTCAAGAGGTTATCAGCACATTGTACCCTCGAGAGATATATCAGTGACCGGGGGAGTGATAAAGGACATTAAGGAAGAGGAACTAAAGCAAGGTAGAGGGCAAAGAGGACAGTAAAGAAAGTATTAGAGTGGGAGAATGTCAAGAAAAGGAGGAAAAGATATAAGAGACACATGAAGGAGGAGGAAATAAAATCAATGAACTTCTTTATGTATCACTGAGCCCTTTCTCTGCCACTGGCTGCCCATCTAAGCTGGACATCTATCTACACACCAATACAGTTAATATGCCACCTCATCCAATCCCTGTCTCCATTCACTTACTTCTTTTCCTTTTGACCTTCAACACACATATGCCCACACTTATGTCATTGTCTCTCTTCTCCTCTAGATTTAACTCTATGATTTGTTAAAGGACTACCTTACATCCACGCAGGATGATTTGTTACCTTAAAGGTCTTTAGTTTGACTATGAGTAGAAGTTTAAAAATCCTGCATTATCATTTAATTGTGTAACTCGAGCTCACTGTAAATATGAGCTGCAATGTTGTATCATCCCTAATGTTCAGGAGGAAAATGAGCTATTAATATGAAGAAAATTGAGAACTAGAATCCCAGTGCATTGCATTTAACTGAACATGATGCACTCTTATTTTGCCAACATTTTGTCTCTCTCTTGTAACGGACAAGTGTGTTTGCATCTGCATGAAACATAACCATCCTGCAACATTACACAAAAAATGACTGATAACTAAAACCAGCTTCATTTTTAAAACAATCCATAGGCAAGTTTTGGAAAAAAGCTTTACCACTCACCAGTTAACATTAATTACAAAACAGTAATAGGTGCTCATTCCTCCAATTGAGAGGCTGGTTTAGAGTGGTTACCCCATTTACAGCAAACTGATCATCCAGTCTAAATAAACTCTAACATACAAGTTAGTATTTTTATGCTGGAAATATTTCCTGTTACTCTGAATAATATTCATTTTACACATTTGGCAGTTCTCTGTTTTATCAACTAGACAAGAGACTTTAGGAACTTGTGGCTGCTTCTAAGAGAGCAGACTTGAGTTGTTAGGGCGACTCGCCCTAAAAGACTTAAGTTCGACTTGCAACAAGTAATTTGTCTCTATTTCTGCTGTGAAATATTTAGAAAACTTCTTTGCTGGAAGACTACAGCACATATTTATAACTTTTTTGTTTAAAAGTTCTGAAAATCAAGAAATACTAAACAGTCTACATGGAGTAATTGAAAAAAGATTTTGATGCTGAAGTCTAAACCTGCAAGTGACACTTGTAGAGTCAATCATCCTGCCCCTTACCCTATGGACAAGTACCAAGAGATGCCACAAGTCCCCATCATGCTCTGTCTTTATTCCAGCTAATTCTTCCCGTGAACATTGAAAAATACAGCAGTATTTACATTTTGCATGAACACCATTCATCCAGCTATCCATCTTCTTTGTGTTCGGATCATGGAGGCAGCAGCCTAAACAGGGAAGAAAAGCCACTTCGTCCAGCTCTTCCCAGGGAATCCCGAGGCGTTCCCAGGCCAGCTGAGAGTCATTTTTCCTTCCAGCATGTCCTGGGTCTTCCCCGAGGCCTCCTACCAGTGGTAGGTAACACTGAAATTGTGAAAAATATACCCTAACATGCACCGCTAATACTACATAGTGCTGATGAAAGTCACACTGTAAAATGTAATGACATTTTAATTTTAACTCCAAAAAGAGTCATTAATTACACTGGATAAGATTATAAGAACCAACTTTCTTAAGGAAGTAAAATCATAGTATGTGATGTCCACCCATACAGACACTTAAGAAGTGCTCATATCAACTCTGATAGTGTAATTTTGTTGAGTACATGAAAAAGGAGTGAAATGATGTGTCTAATATGAAAGACTGAGAAATGTATTATCTCTTGTGTTTGTATAAAATTATTTGTACAATGAATGGGATTCTAGAGGTTTTTCCTCCTGAGTAATCTTGGCATGCAGCTGTTTCTTCTCATATATTCATTTTCCATGTGTGTATGTCCACTTATCTGTGGCTATAACCTGAGGCCAGAGTGATGTGAGACTGTAAAGATGAAACTGGCATTATACTGTACTAGCATGTTATAACTCTGATACATGGCCAAAAACAATACAGAGAGCCAAAGCCTGAAAAATCTATTTTATTAAGCATTAAAAATCAGGAAAGAGAGGAGGGGATTTGCCCTTTCCCCTCCTGCTGGGAAATAGATTAGAAAGAACAATGTTCTCTTGGGTGGTACAGCTGTGTGAGTGTAGCCCGTGATTATTTGGAAAAGAGGTTCATGTTCTATCATCACCATTACAGAGGACACCCTCAGCTCTCCATTCTCCCACTGTTTCTTCCTCTATCCTCCATTTCTTCCTCTAAAGATATGTCCGTTCTTCTTTTCTTGCCCTGCTCTTTGTCTCCACCTCTGTCCAGAAAAGACATAAAATCTGTGTTGTAATTTTCCCTGAACTGCAACTAATAACTGACAAAAGGTCACATAGAGGGAGGGTCTCAAGTTTCTAATGTTTCTAATCCTAAAATCTTGTCTGAAGTCCCTTTGTCTCTGCCTGGATGGATACATGTCTGGATGTGTGCATAGATATGCCTAGGGTATTGCAGTTGGTGCATCTCATATATGTATATATATATATATATATATATATATATATATATATATATATATATATATATATATATATATATATATATATATATATATATATATATATATATATATATATGTATATATATATATATATATATACATTAGTTATGTGAGTTTTGGTTGGGGAGCAGACCCAGTCTCTATCGAATAATGATTAGATTTATCACTTCCATAAGTGTCATAACAAATATGGTTACTTTTAATCTTTATTCAATTTGCCACCAGTTTTCTCCATGGTTCATTTACATTTTTATTTAGGTTAACTGAAGGCAAGTAAGAAAACATGTAAAGAGACAAAAGTGACAAATCCCAGGGGATGCTGGTTTGGCAGAGTGGTTAGCAACCAGGCAAGTCCCACTGACATACTTCTGTCGACCCGGGTTCAAATCCAGTCTGTGGCCAGTTTGCAGAGTGTCTTTCACGACTCTCTCAACCCCTTTCACAAGCCTATCCACTGTCTCTCTTCTATCAATAAAGGCACAAGATGCCCAAAAAATACATTAAAAAATGTTACATATCTCCCTGATGTGATTGAAGGAGAAAAACATTTAAAACATATTGGTTAATTAAAAGCACCATTAACTCCATTTATGCAATTATTTATTGAGTAAGGCCATAAACACAAGTGTATATGCACACACAACAAATACACAAATGATCTCTTCACAGAGTAATTTCACACTACCTTCCTCTATCACAGTTTTTTTTTTTATGCCAAACAGCCTCCTTCGTGGACACACTGTCCTGTGGCAAGGGAAGCCAAGTGGAAAACCACTGTAGAACTGAAGCAGAATAAGCTAATTACTTGCACCACCACAAGCCCTTTATTTCAGAGCTGTTTGTTAGATGAAGTGGTCCACTGCCTTTTCAGCTTGCAGCTTTAAACCAAACACTGTCTGCAGCATCAATCATTCGTTCTGTTTGCATGTAATTCACAGTTGTTGTGTGTTCAGCACTGTCATCACTCAGTTTGACTGTGCTCAGCTGGGTACATGTCTGATATTTACAGTAATACAAGGAAGGATATGAAATACAACACAGCACAACAAATTGCTGTAAGAGTCATGCTTAAGAGAGGGTTATGAGCAAGTTAATTTCCATAGGAGTCATATAATAAGCAATAATGCAAAGAGCTAATTACATGCTGTATGATTAAACATATTAATCTGGCTTGATCATCAATGTAATGATATATATCATTAATAAAAATGAGCAATACACTTTTTGCTGTAAATCTGTTGCTGTTATGTTGGAAGGGGACATGATTCTGCTGAAACTAATCTATAATAAAGCATGCTCAAGCTATACTCCAAAGTTTTTGATACATTATTTTGAGCAGTTTGCACCTTATAACATCAGTTGGTGTTGTATTTAGTATTGCTGGAAAGCCTAAGTAATCAGTTTACAATGAGCAACAGCTTGTACAGATTGCACATCCATTCAATTATCAACATATAAATTAGCTTAACTTGTGGGTAGCTCACAAAAAACATGTGAGAAAGTCCCCTGTAACTATCAGCTGGTGTTCCAGCTGCCAGAGTGGCAGCATTATTTTGTGTCAGTGCTGGTACTATTTCCAAACCTGGGACAAAATTCTGGGAGACTGGTGAAGTCAATGACAGTCTGCAAAGTGGGCATCCCAGGAAGAAAACAACCGAAAAACTTACTTATCGGAGGAACCATAGCCTTTCTTTCAGAAGAAGTGAGGAACTTAGAACATTTCTTGGGCACTACCCACGTGTGAGATGTTCATTCCCCAAATGTGCAGTCCTTACATGTTGTACCTCATCGTAAAGGCGACTATCAGACTGTCTAAAGACACAAAATACTAAAACAATACGAATATTAAAGGGGAAAATACAGCCAAAATAACATTTCCAGACTTTTTTCAGGAGTACATGATGTCTACTCACGCCAGAAATGGTTGTGCTGTGAGAAAACCCAAGGCCAGACCCACATGATATTAAATCTGAGAGTTGACTGACAAGGAGAGAGATGAAATAATGCCACACATCGCATCTGCAGACATGGTATGTCATATGAAAGACTGAGAAGTTATTACATGCCTGCTTCAGTGGTGTCAGAAGAACCTATCTGAATGTCAGGGCATAGACCCCTTTCTCATAAAAAAATCTGTCTGTGGAGTCAAAGCAGCTGCAGAGAATTAGATGTGATCTCTCTGACAAACTATTGGATGTAGGTTTGGAGTTAATCTAAACTCGACCTGGAAGAACCCTTCATTACAGAAACTCAGGGAAATAAGATACAATGTTCTAATATTTTGATTTGCAAGATAAGTATTTCAAGTTATTGCTGCAAGTCATACAGTCCTATCTTTTTCATACTTGCATAATAAACAGATTCAATGTTTTAAATTCTGATCTCTCTTTGATATCCTGTCTGTCTCTGCAGCTGAGAGCTTTGCATCCCCTTCAATCAAAGGGAAACATGGCTCCATCAGATACTGAGAAGATCTAAGATGTAGCCCGAGGTGTGCAGGAAAAGATTTTAAACATTTCAATGATGCAAGTTTAAGAGAAAAAAGCAGCCATAAACTTTCAATTCCAGCAACTTTGAAGAAACATCCATTCCTTATCCCTCATTTATCTCCCCCTGTAGCTTCCTCATAGCTCTCTTTGTAACGATCATTACTTCCTGTATTTTCAGTGAGATGGAACTTAACCAGCAGTGACAAGGTGGAGGTAAGAGTGAACTGCATTGTAACCCAACTTCCATATTAATAGGATGCAGCTGTGAATAATTTGTTAGGGGTGAAAATCAATGAGTGGTGGTCCTCAGGTGATGACCCTGCAGCTAGCTGGATCAGGCACCTTTGGAGGTGTGGCAGGTCTAAGGCTCTGCGGGAAAGAGCCATTGCGTTGCTGAGGTACTGAAAAATTCCAAGTGAAAAGGCATTATGTGCAGATTAGATTTGCGCTGAGATTCTAAATGCTCTGAATTTATTGGGATGTCACGGACATCACAGCTCTTCCATGTTGCATGGTGGCTTTTGGGAATGCCTGCTGAGTGCATCATGGTGTTTGCTATTTTTGTAAAGAGGGACCAGAGAGTGTGCTCCAACCCAAAAATGTTTTATACTCTCTAGCCATCCACGAAAACACTTATTCCATGGTATTGCAAAGAAGGCAATGAACAATTTTCAAACCTCATATTCAAGAGAAACAATTAAAATTTTGTCCTGGCCATGTGACCAGCTTTTTACTTGGACTAGGACTTCCTATGGAAACTTTGGAGATGGCCCAACCAGTCCACATAGGTTTTGTAGACTTGTGAGAGCCTGTGAATCTAGGATTTAAGGACCTTTGCTACAAACCATATGGGCCCTTTATAAGTATAATATATTAAAGCTGTACCTGCATTCTGGCATGTCTGGGGGCATGTTCCCCATGCTTGTTGGCCTTCTGTAGGGTAAACTTTTATTGCCAATTCTGTTTTAATTTTCAGGATCTCAAGGTGAAGGGGTAGCTGGGTGTCTTTTTTGGATCTTAGACTTTTATCACTTCTTTTTGCAGATGATAATGTTATTCTGGCTACTTCAGCCAAGAACCTCCAGTGGGTAATGGGGCAAAAGTTCAACACAAAAACCATGGTTTTGTGCCAGATAAAGGCCAGTAGCTTCCTGTGGTGGAGAGTTATGTGGAATTTCAAAAATCTTGGGACCTTGTTCTTAATTGAGTGTAACACTGACCATAAGATTAGTGCAACGTTAGAAGTCTTGAACTTGACTGTTTTGGTGAAGATGAACCTAACTTTGAAAGTATTTAATTTACCAGGTAACCTTTGTACTAACCTAACCCATGGCTCCTCTGGAAAGCTGCTAAGCCAAGACTCAAACATATCACTTGGGACTTCTTCATTCATTCATTGGGTCTTGAAGTAAGGCTGCCATCCCTTTGCAGTTAACGCGGTTTGGGTGTCTGATTATGATGCCTTTCAGTCATGAAAATTTGGATATGGCCCTATGAGGTATGAGGTTTCCTTGTCACCACCTTTATGTAAGGGTACATAACATGGCCAATTTCCATGTGTTGCTTTTCAACAGGTCCCGTTGTCTTGTGGCCATTGGAACCACACCCAACACCACAATTGCCAAAGAAGACCTCAGTCAAGGCCTCCTCTATCTGATGGCTTACTACTACATCTTGAATCTTACCAGTGGCGATTGCTCTAAGACTGCAAGGGAAGCTCAGCTTCCCCTAAAATGCCCCCAAAAAAGTGGTGATATGTCCTGCTGTGTGTACATTTCATTGACTAAATATGCGCTAAAATACCTTCATCTTTTGTTCTGAATCAGCTACTTATCACAGGTAACTGGAGCTACTTCCTTCTCATTCATCCCCGCAGCGTCTCAGCGCTTTAACACAGCCGGACGCTGAGCGTCTGCGGACCTCAACAGGGAAGCTTAAAGTGGGTTGTTCCACTGTGGAAACTGGATGGTCATTGGATAAACGCTGGGCTTTGTCCCGCCCATCGGACGCTCAGCGTCTCTGGGAGTCTATGAGGCAGTGGGCTGGCCTGGACTAGAGTGCCTTGAGAGAGAGAGTGGCGACAGCTCCGTTCACTGCAATGGTTCAGTTTTTTCACTGCAATGGCGGAACATGGAGCCCCTCAAAAGTTCCCGGAAGTTAGCAGAAGCTAACTGCCGCTCAATGTATTTCAATGGAGAGCATGTACGGAGCAACACTTGTTCCAGGTAAGACGTTTAAATAATGACATTTTCATACCAGTAGGGCATTGTAATTAAATCGACATGAATAATTAATTAGGTTAGCGTATTTTCCCGTCTAGATTATTAGATTTAGAGAATGTTAATAGATAAAAGTTTAGGCTAGCACACTGGATAACGATAACAACCCGTGCAACAGGTGGATAACTGTAAATTCTGCTCTCTAACTATAACTTAATCCAGCCCTGTCGATTTATAGTAGCAAGATTAATGTGCAGGGGTTGTGATTGCAGCTGTTAACAGCTATGTTTGTGGATTGAAAGAGAGCAGAACCTAATTGACACAACACAAACCAAGTTTATCTGCATAGTTATATTTTTCATACATGTGTATCATGTGTGTCATGTAACAAGTTCTATTCTTGACATTATTCCCTTGGTGTATGTATAGTAATGATTATGGAAACAAGGCTTTACTGTGAAAGCGACACCTGACGTGATCATTCAATGTGCATGCAGCTTTGCTCTCCCTCTTCACTCAATCCTGCTCTGGGATTGGCTGCAGCTGTCCTGAATTGATTGATGATTTCAGAGCGGTCCAGTCAAGCAGGGGGAAAGGCAACGGAGAAGAAAGGAAAAATAAAGTGTTTGGTGTTAAAGATAAGAATTAAATACAAATAGCCACTGTTGACCATTTATTTTTGTAAGTTTTGGTTGATTTTGAGCTGTTTGCATGCATTTTTTTGAGGAAAAGAAATTCCACTATTTATTTGCCTTTCTGTTTTTGGTGTCGGTGGGACCAGCAGCAAATAGAAGTTTTGATGCCATCTACACTGTCGTTGCTCCGTTTCATCTCCCTTGTGGTTATTCGGCCTAATGCTTCAATCTGATCTTTGGTTAACATTTTCCTAATTTTTCTGTCCTTAATTTTCATTGTCCTCTTGAGAACTGCATTTTCCTGCCTTACTTTTCTCAGTGCTGCTCTTTTTTTTATTTAAATCATATTTTCTTGTTTTTGAGTTGTTTTAGGAGCTGTGATTCAATGGTTGGTGACTCCCTGCTGTCCTGAATGGCTGATGTGAGCTCTCCCTGTCTCTTGCTGGTCTTGACAAACTGGTCAGCCTCAAAATGTGCCTGGGGAGTGACTTCAGCTTAATTCTCACACTCAACAACTCACTTTTATCGAGGAGTACAGACCTGTAGAATATATCCCATAGTGGTTGAATACACACTATGAGGCCCAATTCCAATCTGCCCCCTAAAAACTCAGACCCTGAACCCTAATTAATTACCTGACGTCGGCTGTAAGTGACTAAGGGTCCAAATGCTGTAACCATGAAAGAGCAGCACATACCCACTCTCGTGACATGTTACCTTGACAACAAAATGTTGTTGATGCAGAAAGGGCTCATTCGCTGACTTGATCTGTCAGTGAGTCCTTGAGGGGTTGGATTGGAATTGGGATTTAGATAGTATATTATATATTATAAATTTCAAGTTTCCTAGTGGTCTGGTATTTGAAAGTGTGTCATTGTGCAAATGCATTGTTTGAATGTGATTACCTCACATTTTTTTGTTGTTAAAATCTGTCTGTCACAGCTAAATTGCTCCTTCTGATTTTAGCCACCCATGTCTGTCTCCTCTCCCTGTTTTTGGGAAAGCTGTACATGCGGATGGCTTTCTCTGAGCGGCTGGAGCAACCCCATGCAGCGCAGTACACCATGGTGAAGACTGTATCAAGGACATCATAGTGGAAATGACACAAACAGCTTGTCGTGCTGATCTGTTTGACTTCTGTCAAAGTTTTGAAGGAATTCATTGCGGTCTTCAGTTCATTGGGAAAATGCAGTTGTGTGATTAACTATGCATTCCTCAGAGTATGTATGGGATAAGCAGGAATAGTCAGACAGTGATAGAACTCAGTTTATTTGCAATAAGTTCATATATTAGAACACAGTTATCAGTATGCTGTTGCAAGTCAAGACCTTTTGTGTAGTGAACTGACAAATAATTGCTTGTCACCTGTTAGTGTGCCTTACTCAAGTCTGAAAGTTTAGAAAAAGGGGGAATATTTTTTCTTTCATGGCTGAGGATATATATTCATGTGAATGTGTAAAATATAAGTACTTGTTTAGTATTATAATGTTTGCTCTGAGGATGTTTTTCTTTAATTATAATTATCATTATTTATTGATTTCATTGTATTCTTAGTGTACATTTGCATATGTATATATATATATATATATATACATACATATATATGTGTATATTCTGCAGCACTGTCTGGTCATGGGGAGGGGTATTGTGTGTTATGTTGAAAGTTAAAAATTTCAATAAAATGTTTATTAAAAAAAAGAAAAAGGAGGAAATATCAGTTTATTGCTGCCAACAAATACAGGTTTATTAAAGTTATAACAGGTCAAAGCAATTAACACAAGCATATATATTTATAAGGACGAGGATAAGAAACTGATAAAATTTCATTTATTTGCAATGAATTCATATATTAGAATACAATTATCATTATGCTGCAGTAAATCCAGACGTATTACGTAGTTAGCTGACAAATAATTGGTTGTCACCTGTTAGTGTGCCTCACTAAAGTCTGAAAGTTTTGGAAAAAAAAAAAGGAAATATCAGTTTATTGCTGACAACAAATGCACAGGTTTAGTAAAGTGAGAACAAGTCAAAGCAATTAATAAAATTAATAAGGAGGTAAAGAGGTAGGAAACAGTGATAGAAACAAATTTGCAATGAATATATATTAGAACAGTCATTGTGCTGTTGTGAGTGAGATTTATTGTGTAGTAGTCAATTGGAAAATCACTGTCATCTGTCAGTCTGCCTCACTCGTCTTTATAAAATCTACAGAAATATTACGATTTTATTGCTGTCAATGAATATACAGGTTTAGTAAACTTAGCAGAGTTAAAAGCAATTAACATTAACAGAAAAAATTACAACGCACAGTATTTATTTGACATTATTTACCGAACACCGTGGTTTTCCTGTTACTTTTGTATTGACCGCCAACCACTTCCGGGAACTTTTGGAGGCTACGTGGACCACGTGATCGGCCAGCTTTTTGAACTTCCGTTGTCGCCACTCTCTCTCTCAAGGCACTCTAGCCTGGACGCTGAGCTTCTGCATGGTGATTGGATGATCTGTCTGAGGCTGAATCCCTTTTGGATTGACAGTGAAATGAGCCAATCAGCGATCTTGAAATGTAACTCTCCGCCGGGGCTTCTTCTAAGTTTTACATTCAGTTGTTCTGGACTGATCCGGAGGCTTTATCGATCGCAAGTGACTTTATCTTTTTTAAAAACGACTGGCGTTGTGTTTGAAGATTCTCTCCTGTCACTTTTTCTTTTCACCAACGAGCAGCTGCAGCTCTCTCCCTCTCACTCACACTCACAGCCTGTCAAACAGTGGTCTCACGTAGCTGCTCCAGCTTGCTAGCAAGCTGCACATCATGGCAGATAGTATGAATGTTTGTCTACCGGATTTTGGCGAAGCCATCAGATAGTCTTCCTTATGAAGAGAAAATTAGAGTTAAACAGCAGGGCCTAAGATAGATTTAGTGCAAAAGGTGGGGAAAAGTAACAGGTCATTTCAGCATTCCTGGTATGACAAGGTGAGCTGGCTCACTGGAAGTGCTGTCACAAATAAAATGTGTTTTCTGGTCAAAAGTGGGTTTGGGGGAATAAAATCCCTGGAAAAGACGCCTAGTTGGTACAACAGGGTCACAGATCATTTACAAAAATAAATTCATAAACAAATTTATGATATAGGCCGGAAAAAAAATGAGCTTCCCCTCCTTGACTGACCAGCAGCCGCCACTGAATCTTACCTATCCAAAGTGTATGGCAACTCTTTCTTTCTGTCATTCAAACAGAAGTCTTGAAAGACAGTATCCATGAGTGAGACACCACTGGCTCATACAAAAAAGCCATGGCAAAATGAAAAGACTTTATTGAGAAGTGGTTAAACTAGCTGTGATAACTTTCATGCCTATGTTTAAGTTTTAAAAACTTTTGAAAAAATTGAGCCCCAGTTAATGGTCAAGTCTTTGATATTTAAAAACATGTTTTAATAAAACGTACAAGCTGTACAATGACTTAGTGATTTTTAAAAATGTAAAAGCCGTTGTAAGTATACCGTGGCTACAGCTACTGTCGCTGTTTTGATTTTATATATTTTTTTTATTTAAATAAATGTATGTGTGGAATATTCTTTGTGCTTTCTTGAATTTATTGTAAATGCCAAGTTGTGTTTAAAGACAGAAAAATAGAAAGTATTATTGGATTCAGAAGAATAATCTTGTAAAGTTTCTCTAGTTTAAACATTTTTTTTCACTCTAATTGAGAATGAAAAAAATTGTGACAGAGGCATCCACAAGCTAGTTTAGAGTTCATTTGATTTAAAAAAAAAAAAAAAAGTGTTCATGATGCACTAGAAGCTCAACAAAAGTGCTTCAAGAAAACTGATAGGCATCCAATTTGGAAATATGGAATGCATTTATAAACAGAGAACAGAGAGATGGTGATCAGGGGCACCCCCTTGCCCCTTCATTTACAATGTTGCCCTTTCAATGGCATTACTGTGCTCCTCTATTCACCAAAATCAGATCCAAGTTTTCTTTTGTTCCACAAGCTATCATATTTTTAAAGAACAATGATGGCCAGTTAAAATAGTTCTGGCTGGTCTCGACCAATCTGCCTGTCCATCACTACAAGGTTTCCTTTGCATTGTCTTGTGTTTTTCTTGTGATTCTGGTGCCAAATGTTTGTGATCCCTGCCACACCCCAATTTCCCTATGGAGACAAATAAAGTAAACAAAACTAAAACTTACTATATGCCTGAACACTTATTGTTAGACATTTCTAACTTGTACAAAGCCTTGACATTTTTACGTATTTCAAGAAATCATGCCAAGTTGAATTATTTCAGTACACTGGCAGATAATTTCACTTGACTCGAATGTCAGTCTCCTCAAATCAAGTTTTTTTTTCTGAAAACTAGACTAAAAGCTTTTGCAGTGTAGAGACTGTGCTAGACAAAATTGATTAATTAAAAATGTATGTTATATGTGTTTCGATAACTGGAGCTGATAGTTTATAGAAAAAAATGGGTCAGCGGAGGTCCTCTGGACACATCCAACAAGAGGGGAGACTTCAAGGGGAACTCCTAGCCCACTAGAGTGATCAATAATCTGATCTGGCTTGATGATACCTTAAATTGCCTCAAGAGGGTTAAAAGCACTGCTGGGAAGAACTTCTTTATTCTGCTGCCAAGATGAGCTGTATGGAGGGTGAGTGCTGACCTTATCCATCCTGTGGTGTTGGACTGTGCTGAGGAATTCCTGAGGGTTATACACTCTGTTGTGGATGTTACCTCTCTGACAGAGCCTTCAGGTTCCTCAGCTCATACACAAACAATGAACAGCAGAATGTCTGCCCTATTACTCTCCACAGCATTTCCTGGTGTCAGAACTTAGACTCTTAGACTCTGTCTGGTACGGATGATTGTTTTCACATGTAAGAGTTTTATGCTGATACAATTCAAGTTGTTTGGCAGATAAGTACTTTCTAAACAAGCTTTAAATTGTGATGCAGGTTTTGTCTTGTTTAAATAGAAGGTTCAATTAGAATAAAAGGTCAAAATGTGAGAGATGGACATTTTTTTTGTATCTTTTCGCTTCCCAGCACCAGTAGCTGCCCTACTCTTCCCTTCCACTCTCTTCTGCTCTGTGCTAACAGAAAATTAAATCCTTGACCCACAGTAACTGAGCTGTACACCCCAAGCTCAGTAGGTTCATGCATGATTAAATCTTAATTTACAACTGAAACTTCTAAATTCTACTTAGCAAAGCTGTAGACATGACACAGCTCAGCGGGGTTGTTAAGGCCATACTTAAGGACACCAGTTTAAATATCTGTATCACCTTGGCAGTGAAATTGTGGTCACTAGCTGGATTAACAGCAGAAATATCAAGAGCTGGAGAAAATAAGAGGAGTGCGAATAGATCAATCTAGACTGGACATTAATAAAGTAGTTGCAGACATACATGGTCTTTTCTTAGCGATAAGTCAAATAACCAACCTAAAAAATAAGATGAAGTCATTAAAATGTCCAAACTTGAAGTGGTGTACAAACAAAAGTAAGGCACACAATAGAAGTGTCACAAAAACCTGAGTTATTATTTTGATAAGAGAAAACATTTCTTCCTATGTGTTTATTTTTATTCCAATTCAAATGTTTCAGAAAATGAGGCAAAGAAAAAAGAAGAATGAAGGAAGCAGTAAGAAGTCAAATAAAGGTTAAAACAATTAGGATTACTTCCAGCTTCCTAAACGCCTGAGGGGTTTAGAAAACTGTGATTTATGTGCTGAGGCAAACAGAGCAATTATTCTACGAGACCGTTGATTCCTGCAGTAGTAGAAGGCAAAGAGGCTGATTAAAAGATTACATTGCTTAAACTGGGACTTTAATGTATGAGACACACACAACCAAAGACATAAACACACACATCAAACATACATACATACAATAACACCACATGCATGAGCACAGCATTGATTTCTTTTAAGCGTGGCATTAAAGAGCACTAAATATTGCAGTTGGTTGGCCTCAGTCTGTTTTATTTCCGCCAACTAGCTGATGAAGTGATGGCTTACTGTATTCTTCCAAAGTATTAATTGGACAGCTCCCTCCTGGTTGATGTGCACACAGAGCGTTCTGGATCTGGACCAATTAGAGGATTCCCGAGTGGAAACAACAGGAGTGTGGGGCAGAAGGAGGAAAAGAAAAAGGAGAGGCGTGCTGCTGGAAGGTTGTGAAAAACCATCAGGGGGACAACAATTAATCTGCAACAGAGATTTTAAATGAAAACATGAAAAACATCACAAAGGCACAAGCTCTCACTGATAATGTCAAAAGACTCTTTGTCTAAGATGTCACGCAATGACGGCCCCACAAACAGCTAAAATGGCAGCAGGAGTAATTTTTTGTAACAATTTAAGTCCAGTTATTCTGTGATGGATTAATAAAAACACTCAAGAAATTTGAATGAATTGGCACGAACTTCTCTACAATTTATTAAGAAAAAAGCAATGGAATCTAGCAAACCAAGCCACTTTTACTTTAAAGCAAGCTGGTAGAACATAAGCTAATCACATTAATATACCACCTGGAAATGTATATTTATTAATTAAATATAATCTGTATTTGTGTTATCTTAAGCATGCACATAGCAAATTTGAAGGGTCAAAATCTGGTGTAAGCAAAATGTCCATAAGTGCAGAGCAGAGCCTCTGCTCGAGTCAAAGCCCTGAAAAATTACTTTTAATAGAAAAAGAGTGTTATATAAAAGAGGAAGACTTAAATTATACAAAGTTAAATATAAAGGTGTCACCACTGCATCTTTAACTATGCACTCTGAGTACAGAGCTCAATGTGCACACGCAAAAATTCAGGACAAATTCTTTATGACATCCTATTATGTTTTGACACTGTTTATCTTTGCAGGAGATATGACAACACTCAAGTTCAGCACCCCTGAGAATGAATGCCGCATTTTTATCTGGTTGACATTTCATAATGACAGACATTACCTTAACACAAACTTAAATAAAAGTTATGACAAACAACAATAATGATTGCCAGTGAAACACAGAACACACTTTGTCATCCAGCTCGCACAGAGAGGGAAAAATAGAGACAGACAAAAACTGAAATCTGCAGAGAATAATGACAGAATGCTCTTATGGAGCTTTCAACTAAGTGGTTGTTTTGGTAATCCATTATGGACAATGTCAAGTGCATTGCACAATTTTTCCACATCACATCCAGCAAAGGTTTCAAGAACACTGAGCTGTAAGAAAATGTGACGTGGAGACATGGCCCGCCTATGGGGGCCCACGATCTTGTATGGGCCTAAGAATTTGTAGAGACGCAGTCCATCCTGAAATTAGAACATGTTTTTTTCGACCTAAATACGTAAACAATAAAGCATAAAAAATCATGTTGTCTTAGATTGTTTCAAGCTATAAAATCTCTTCCCGTAAACTGATACAATCTCAGCTGTGGATGGGGCCACTGAATATAATTTTTTAACAGTTACAATGTTTGCCATGTTCAGCTGCACAAAGACCTGCTTAGATTTTTTTTGGGGGGGTGGGGGGTGGGGGGGAATAAGCTGTACACACAGTGAGTGTTCCCAGCATATATCCAAGACTCACTTGTTGATATTAATTTTGTCATCATTTTGCACATGCTTCTCTTTGGGTTTTTTATGCTTCTATTTTAATGGTAGTATTGAACTAAAAGCTGGAAAGAAAGCACGGGGTCACACACTGGCCATAGCTACAAGATGTTTTTTTTTTTTTAAATCCGGAATTAATTACTCAGAATAAAAGTTTTTTCCTCCATGTTAACATTAATCACATTTATTTGCCTTTATTCATGGTTGGTTCTGATTTGGACCGGGGCCAGATGTGATCTGGTGACGTATTTACATCTACCGGAAGAAAACCTTTACAAAGGTCAGCATTTTAATGCTTCCATCTATCCACTCTTTCATAATTCCAAATCTTCTAAATTGTCTCAGTTTGAGTCCAATGCTTGCCTTGGGTGGCCTTCCTCATACTGTCAGCGTCCAGTGCATCATCGCGACAGGACAAGGAAAGCGCAGGAATTAATTTAAAGCGGAATGAACGTATAAATGATCGAGGATTTTTTTTAAATTCTGATTTTAAAAGCAGAATAAGCCAGTCACTTACTTTGTAATTAAGTTTTATTCAGAATTATTATTTTCATTTGGAATTAAGTGTTTATGAGGTCATTTTTAATCTTTTAAAAGATGATTTAAGTTTTATTCTGAATTAAAGGGGAATTAAAGCTTTCATATGAACATGATAATTTATATTATTTCTTGACATCTTAAGAAGGCCCATATACAAGCCTTGACATGCTGTACACTCTAGTTTTGTTCCAAAGATGGTTGGAATCTAAAGCAGAGGAAAGTCAATTTCTTCACTGACAAAAAGCCACATGCCAAATGCAGTCTAATTGCCTTTGCCTTGTTTCCTCATTTGTTATTGTGAAGACGTCTCAGAATTCAAGCACAGACACGCTATGACAACCCTAAAGATACAAATTCTATACTAAAATGGAGAACAACGCAGCACAGGATCGAGTCGAGTTGAGCAGACACCAGAAATGATAAAGGCACCATGAGTTATGAAAGGAGGTAGAATATAACTTAAAGGTGTAGTCAATGATCTTCTAATCTTCTAATCTAATGCACTATTTGTCAAATTCAGCGTATTTCTCCTCTCCATCCACAAGATGTCACCACTGACAGTATGTTGAAGAAAAAGTCCGGTTTCAATACACAGCCTTGGCTCTGAATTTCAGCAGGTTAATTACTGTGGCTCGGGCCAAGCCACCACAACAGGGTAAACCCCCCCACATCCAGGGGACGATCATACTCATGTGCAGATCAGACAGAGGGGGGAGGGGGAGTTGTAGGTTGCGTACCGTGCACAGTCAGCGTAAGAGAGAGATACAAAAGGTTCAACAGCAATGGCTGAAAAACAGCCCAAAAGAAAAAGGTCAGAGGAATGAAAAGTGAAAAAGAAGGGCTATGACAATGAAAGAGTGAAGACACGGTTCAACATTGGTGTTGCTTTCCGACGGTGGAGGGAACTCCGCAAATTGAAAGACCTGAAAACTGACGCGGATGTCGCCGTCTTTCTGCTGGATAGGTAAGCAACATTAGCTTTGTGGTGCTTCACATAAAAGTAACAGCTGTAGGACATTCATCTTATTGTCTAATCTGCCAGAATGTACTGTTGTCTTGATGTTATCAATAATCGCAGTTGAGTTGTCTGACGAGTCGGGGTTACCGTAGCTACGTTGGTCAGTTATGCAGTTTCTACGGCCGTTTCCATGACGATGCACGTCCATCAACTTTATGAAGGGAGAGGCAGGTCTAAATTCGTTTATCAACAACTTCTCCACTCATTTTCTCCCACATCACTGACTACACCTTTAATAAAGGTAGAATATTCAGAAATTTCCATCTTAAATTTCCCTCATCCTCCTTCTCTGAATGTCTGCCTGCCTGACACGGAGTCAGAGGTTGTTTGATTACTAAAAGAGTTCCTTCATCTTTTCTAGCATTGACTGGCTAAATGAGGTTCCAGCAAGATTGAGGTCCTGTAAGTGTGTCAGTTCCAGTATCAGCACTACAGGCTTTGTTCAGCCTGCCTTAAATACCTTCACACAGAAATGAGGAACTCAGTCGTCTTTATTTTTTTTCTCTCTCTCCTATGTCTTAGGAGCCTGTGGGATCTTGTCCAAACAGAGGAGCTATAGCTGGATCCCTGATCCGCTCCTAAGAGAGTCTTCTTAGTGTGGGAAGCCCTGTCCTAAACCACATGAGGGTTTAGAGCCCAATACCTCATCTCTCTATTTTTATCCTCACACATCCTCACACAAGGAAACAGGAAGTCCCCATCTGTGCGCAGCCCCCTGTAGTTAATAACAGCATGATGCCCTCATTGTTGCAGGGCTGGATACCTTTGGGACAAAATATTGCATTATTTTATCTTGTTGCTGTCTTCAGTGCAATGCTGCTGCACTTTTGTGTCTTTTTCTTCACTATTTGTTGTCAGATAAAATCCTTTTTGATCAAAATGAACTGATACATGAACATTTGCAGATAAACTTTTTAAATTGCAAAAGACTGGCACAGAAGGTAACGCTAATAAGAAGTTCTACCTTTGACTACATCATGTCATATCATTTGGATGTGGTAAATTATTTCATTATATCTCTACTCTTTTTTAGTCTAAGTATGGATTACACAACTTGAGATCACCTAAGTCTTGTGCAGCTTGTTGTACCAAGAGTCTGAACTGAATTGGGAAAGAAAGCATTTAGGTTCTCAGCATCTTATACTTGAAATAATCTGCAGACTGAATTTAAGCTGCAAAACTTGGTGGTGTCTCTCAATGTTTTTAAATCTGTGGTGAAAACTTTTGAAGGCAGACTTTCTGAATGTCATTGTTTAAATTGAAGACTCGCTGAAAATTGTTTCCTCACTTCTTCTGCTCTGTTTGAGTCTGAGTGCTGTTTGATGAGACTGTTTTGCTGCCATTCTTGTTCAGGTCTCTCTTGCAAAAGAGATCTGTTGGTGGGACAAACCTGGTTAAATAAGACATCACACAAGTGAGAAACACTAAGAGAAGATGGATACATTAAGGGGCTAAAGCACACAGGAATTACAGTAAAAGGAGAAAGAAACAGGCTACTGTAAATGGCTGAGGTTAAGTGTAAATCTCTGGTTATTACAATTATAGGTCATTATCAAAATGAAAATCAGATTCTGGGAGGACTTCCTCACCAATGTATATGAAAAATGGACAGTGATTAAGCCAGAAAGGAGACTGATTGTTCCCACTGAAGGCCGAGAAAGCCTCTCTGGCCCCAAACTTGATCCATCTGATCCTTGGGGGTTGTTAGATGCGCTGACACTGCGGGTGGAGGCTGATAAGAACAGTTCTGGACAGCTCCTAGCTCATATCTAATGGGTCACCTTCCTCACATTTACTGTGTACATGAGTTATACCTTGTGAATGGGTCTCATTGTTTTTTTCATCATTTTAATGAAGGAAAAGGACATTATTTTTTATCACACAGAAAACACATTGGTTTTAATGCTTCTTGTGGAAAAAAGCTTTCTTTTCTCCCAGGATGTTCTGTTGCATCAGATCATCCTGGTGGTGAAATACGAATGAAAGAACAGGAGCTCCTCTCTGATTATTGGTCATTGATCTAATGGAATATCATGGTGCTACCTGGATAGTAAGAAGCAGGGTAAGACTGTGGAGGGAAGATATCAAAAGCCCTTTAATAAGTCATACATCAAATATGCCTCATTAAATCAATATCAACCGTCTCCCAAGTTTCTGCACAGACCAAAAAAAATACTTTCATCAAAACCAATGAGGGAAAAGAGACAGGACATCGAATGAAGAAATGGTCTCATGAATTAAGAATACATTACAAAATAATCAATATTGGGTTGGCTCTAATAAATATGCCGCCAGTAAAGGAACTTGCAAGCCTTGCCCCTGGTAGGAGATATCCGGGGTTTAAACAACTCAAAAAACTATGTTGGCTCAACAATATGCTACATTTAGATTTTTTATGGTGTCCTTAACAAAGCCTGTGTATTGAACTGTAGTATGTTGGGCAGCAGGGATTATGTATCCCTCCCAGGCAATGCCACACTATGCAACACAGTTGTTTACATACTGTATGTTGCATAACTGTTGCTATTTTTATTGTTGCTGACGAGTCTATTTACACGCCAACACATACAGTACTTTCTGCTGCTCCCTTACTATGATTAATTAAAAACAGTTATGGTACAAATGCTGCTGACATTTTGGACATGACCCAGTATTACTGTTTGAGCAGTTATTGTAATAACAGATGTTGAGATTTAAAGGGATCGTTCAGTATTTTTGAAGTGCGGTCATATGAGCTCCATATGGCCACTAAGTACATTAGATGCAGTAGAAAGTTCTCTCCTGGTATGTGATGCAGAACCAGGAGCAAACAGGGAAGTATTGTACCAAGAACAAAGCTTATTTTCTCTGCCTACAAGAACTCCCATCAAAAAATAATACCACAGTTCAAGAGTATGCTACCTAAAAATATTTATAAGTGCATTCAATTTTTCAGAAATATAAAGTTTATCTGGGCCTAGCCAACTCGTGTCACGGAATTCTCCGTGCAGTGTTGCTGCAAGCCACTGAATCACTCTGCCTCCCTCTCAGCTGTTGTAAACATAACAAGCTAGCAGCTTCAGATGCCGGTTGTAGCCTCGTGTAACTTTAATCAAGTATTGTAATTCTTTTGTTCTGACTCAGTGGTGTGATGAAGAGACAGTGTAGGAAATTTTAAAAAGGAGCTATTATGACAGCGACAATGAAGTTTTATTCACTTTGGAGCCAAGAGGATATCTGTATGTACCAGACTTCACAGAAGAAGAGCTGCTACACATGGAAACTGAACAGGCCAAAATAAATAGAGGAAACATCGGTGGAAACTGGAGGTCAGTTTAGAGTCCAAAATACACAGTGGTGCGAGTGTATGAACTGCAAGGAGTCAGAGGATACTGGTGACTCTCACACTGTCTGTTTCACTTATCAAACAGATGTTCCTGCTCTTCTGAATCCTGGAGTTTTGTGGACATTCTTCAATTTCCCTAAGATAAACTGGAAAAACTTCCCAAACCTGAAGGACATAATGACAGTTTCTCTTCAAAGTAAGAAATAATGATCTGCAGGGACAAACAAACAGAGCAGATGAGGCTGTTTACCAAAACATTGCAGACTACTTGTGTCTGTGTCTCTCTCTCTGTCATACACACATGCATACACACACAACAATTACTGTGCATTAGCCCCTAATATAGATATATAGATATGTACACACAATCTGTCTGGTTGCAGGTAACGAGATATGTAGGCATTTGCTGTATATGATGTTGCTGCATGCCCTTGTTATGCAGAGGAATACAGTGAAAGCTATGAGTGCTCCATGATGCACATCTGTTTCTGCATCAAGGGAAGCATCACAAAAACCCATCTCAGAAATATTTGGCTTATAATAATCTGCTATAAGCCAGTCTACAACTGACATCTGAAGCTACTAGCTTATGTTTACAGCAGGTGAGAGGGAGGTGGAGTGATTCAGCAGCTTGTGGCAACACTGCTCAGAGAAATACATGACCTGAGTCCGTTCGGTCACTTTATATTTCCTAAAAGTTAATGCATTTAAAAACATGCATATGTAGCGTACTCTTAAACTGTGGTAATATTTTTGAGAGATCTTGAGAAAACAGTCTTTGTACAATACTTCTCTGCTCTGCCAGCTCTGCATAATATTCTCTTAAAGACAGTAGCATACTGCATCTACTGTACCTAGTGGACATATGGAGCTCATACAACCCCACTTCAAAAATGCTGAACTATCCCTTTAAATAAGCGCACCTGCAAAACGTATAGATAACAATTTGTGATCAAGATTATCAGATGTTTATTGAATTAAGATAAACAATATTTACTATATATGTCTGCTAACACCAGTTAGCCTCGTAGTTGAAACAAATCTAACATTAAATTTGCTTTTGTGCAGAACCAAACAAAGAAAAGTTGCATACCACAGACTTTGTCACAAAAAAATAAACAGTGTGTGAAGACTTGTTTTTCTCATTCCCAGGGCTTTAATGTTGTTTCACTTTCTTCAGCTAAGACACTAAGAGTGTGTTCACTGATAGTTTGAACAGCAGCCCAAGCAAACATAAATACACACTTTTCACTTTGCACAGTGACATCATCTTAACACATAATATGTCCACAAACCGATGGTGCATGGCAGCATCAAACAGGATTTCCAAAGTCAGAGGCAGAACAGGAAAGAAGATGTGAAAGTAAAGCAGTGAAAGCCACCAGATCCATATTTCTGTTTGCTTGTGCTCCTGTAAAAGCTACACAAATGATCTCTGGGGGACAAAATAATCCGGTTCAGGAGACAGTTCACTGAGAAGTCTAACTTTAGATTGAGTAGCTTCAAGGTTTAACATCTTACAGAATCCAGAACAAGAGCTCTCTGATGTAGATGACTAAACATTAAGTGAAGAACAATTAGCTTTAGGTTGTAATTAAGTCAACAAACATATAAGCCCTAAGTCACATTAAGTTACAAACAGAATGCAATGACATGCAAATACTTCTAAAATCATGTTCATTTAAATACACTACTATTGCCAAATATATGATGTTCAAACTGATGGATCTCATTGTTTTATAATTTTTGATAACATTTTATTCATTTTGAAGTTGATGCCTGCAACACATTCCAAAATATGCAGGGCAAAAAACATTGTCAGTTAGTACAGCTCATTGTTACATCTTAAGTCAAAACTCCACAATGTAAATCAAGCCATGTATCAACGACACCACTGCCTTCTTTTAGCCCAAGCTCATCTGAGATGGACTGACATAAAGTATAACAGTGTGCTGTGGTTTGACGGGTCCACATTTTAAATCACTTTCTGAAGTCATGTCCTCCAAGCAAGTAAAAAAAAAGGGAATATCCAGAATTCCATCAGGGCAAAATTAAAAAGCCAGCATCTGTGATGGAAAGGGTAGTTCATTGCCAATGGCATGGTTAACTTGAACATCTGTGAAGGCACCATTAATGATTAAAGGTACAAACAGGTGTTGAAACATACGCCGTCATCCGAGCAATGCCTCTTTTTTGGGGACATCCCTCAGCAAGACAATGTCAAGCCACATTTAAAGTAAAAAAAGGTTAAAAAAAGAAGAAAAAAAAAGTAAAGCTTTAAAGTAAAAAATGTCATGATCCTGCTTGTTGTTTTAGTTGTTAGCCATTTATTGTCTTGTCTTGTCCTTCATGTCTTATTTTGAAAAGTCACCTGTCCTTCCTTGTTCATGTAGATTTTGCTTCCTGTATGACGCTGTCACGCCTGATCCCTAATTGTTTTTGCCCAGCTGTGTCTAATCACCCCTAATCACCTTGTGTATTAAAACCTCATGTCTTCCCCTCTCTTGTTGCCAGTTCATTGCACTCTTTTGCTTTCATCCCAGCACTCATTCCTGTCACGTCTTGCTGGTTAAACCTCTTTTATCTGTAAACTAGTCTCTTGCCACACATCTTGGATACCATTGTCCTCTCTGATAGACTTTCTGAGTATTGAACCTTGCCTGTTTTACCAATAACTAACTGTCATTGTCAAATGGGTAAAGAATCGAGCAATTGTGTCCTTTTTGTATTGAAATCAATTCTGTTTTGTAGGCAATGTAAATTTTGTAGTTGATGGCATTAAAGTACCCTTGAAGTAGACACAGGGATGGTGTTTTTAAAAAAAAATTTTATCAAGCTATGATTCATTCACCCAATCCTGTAGGAAAGAAGAACCCACACAAATTGGTCATGCTTGACTTACAGTGCAGTAAATGTGACTACTCACTCATCTAATTCTTGTTTCAGTTACTTGATTTTGAGCTTCAAGTATGCAGTTTAGCTCCTTGTACTCCATGTCTTTCTGGACACTTCTCATATAAAGGGCAGGATGGCAGTTGCCCTCTGTTACAAGTAAACTATGGAGCACATGTTTTAAAGCATGAACAGTGTTTGAGCAAGGAAATGTATGATGAGGAACACTGCTTGTGCTGCTTGAACATTCTCACACTATATTATGCAAAGGGCTTCAAACTCCCCTGTTTATGTTGTAGTTGGTATTACCTTGCGTGGTTTCTTTTGCACTGGGTCTCTCCCCAGCTGATGTGGAGGCTTAGGGCTCAGCAGGGGGAGGGGGGGTGCTGTTGTTTCTTCCTGCAACATTGACAGCAGTGGCAGCAATGGGTTATCAACTATTTAACATTTGAAGCAGTTGTTAAACTCTATGTAAAGACCACCATCATACAGTCATAGCCAAATCCATACACTCCCAGTATCCGTGTTGGTGTGGGTAGATTCAAGTATACAATATGTGGTAAGGAACTGAGGTGATACTGTACCTCCACAGCTGCCTCAAAGGAGACAGAAAGTGTCTCTCCATCCTTCTCGAGGTCCATCACCTCTTGTAGAGATAATATAGAGGTGGTCTGGTAGCCGTGTGTCAATTATATGCTGGTGTGAGACTGGTGTGTGTCATACCTCTGTCTGGGACATAGTGTCAGAGGTTGCCTCCGATGGCACCAAAGTACTTTCATCAGCTGTGGGGAAAGTAGAGGGGCCTGTGTTAATGAGGTCACAATGATGTAATGTAAATTGGCTAATGTTTGACACATACTTTGCATGTACTTGCACTGCTGTTTGGTTCCAGGGCTGGCAGCAATCCCACCACACACTTAGGCTCCATCCACACAAAGACAAAACGCTTAACAGTTTCCAAAACGATCATCATAAATACGAAGGCGTCTCAGAAAATGTGTGCATCTATATGAATGCACTCGATACCCATCAAAACGCTGTAAAACACATAACAGACCTCTAGGGCCGCTGTAACGAAATGACAGAAACAAGCAGAAACAGACGAAAAAACAGTGGGCATGCGCACTTCCGGCAAAAGTTGTAAACAGAGATTGTGATAAAGTGATCATAAAGTGCCGTAAAGTGTCCTTGATAATTGTTTGTTCAACTCGGTGGTGATTGAGAAGAAAGAGATTTAGCTGCAACAGGGATAGTAGGGTCACTAGCTTCATCAGCACATATGCTTCACGTATGCCGTCACTGTCGTTGCCAAGTGTGGCGCATGCATGTCAATGAAGATATGAAACTATGACGTAGGCGTATCTGAAAACTTGCGGAGAGCCAGTAATTACGGAGCTGCGTATACAGCATTTCAAAATCTTTCCACTCTGGAACCTGGTTTCAAAAATGATCGTTTACAGACCCCCAAAACAACGTCTTCGTATGGATGATACGCAGATTCAGCAAAAAACGTATGCGTTTAGACCTCGGTTTGGATTCGTGTGGATGGGGCCCCAGTCCATCAGAGCATGACCCTTGGTCAACAGTGCCATCTTCTCTGCAGGGGTGTAGTCCTGGGTGGGACCTCCATACCCAGTCTGTTCCTTAAGGTTCTTCTTTTTGTTGGCTGTAACAGTGTAAACCAGAAGGGGAATTGTGGTGACAATGAGTCGTCCAATGTGGAATTAGAGAAGTGATTTTCCAGTTTGATATGAAGTCAAATATAACATACAGTTAAAGGTTATATACTACGAAGGGATAATAAAAGCAATCAAACTTTATTTATGAAGCCTCTTTAAGACATTCAAATTCAGCATAAAGTGCTTGACAAATATAAGGGATGTAATGGTGATGTGAAGCAGCACATTATTCTATCATGTCTTTCTTGCACTTCATTCATCATGTTTGAGGGCATTTTCCTTTAAAGAGGGAGGGTCTGTTGTAGTCCATCTGCTGATTTTTAAATTGATGATTTAGGTCAGACATGAACTCGGTATGGTGACATGATTTCAATTGTAGTAACCACTTCAATCTTAAATGTAGCATGACATGACAAGAAACAGAGCAACTTATCAGACTCAGTTATGTTTTTGTATTATTTTTTATTGGCTCCCATGACCTGTTTACTCCAGAGGGATTACATCTGGAGGAATGCGATGATAATTGTCAGACACGCAACGCATTTGCACAGTATCTTGTTTCATGAGATCACAAGTGTGATCCATTGATGAGTAACTTGCGCATTTACAGTCCGCAATGCATTGCCACACAATTTGCCTATAACTGGCAGCCACTGCTGTTTTTCCCTTCTCCATTATAGTGGCTTTTTCCTCCTCGTATTTCAACATTATCAGCCGTTGCTCTTCACATGTAAAATATGGAGGTATGTCTTCCCTGTCTGCTCTGTGTTGTCTGTCGATCATGATTGCGATTGGTCAGCTGTCTCTGAGCCCTCCCCTTATACGTGTGCATCCCTGGCTCTCAATGTGACAAACCTGGGTTGAGTTACCCTGCTAATAATTGTGCTATCGATTTTTCTGATTGCCAGTGTTGGGGTTACTCGACCCTGGATAGATGTGAGTTACCCAGGGTAAGTTGACAGCGCTTCTTGCTATAAGGCCCCAGCCTGCAGTCCAGACTTGTCTCCCACTGAAAATGTGTGACACATTGTGAACAAAACACAAAATACATGACCCAGACGGTCAACTCAAGTCATTCACAAATCAAGAATCTGTAAGAACTCCACCTAATTACAGTAGCTTCAACATTTAGTGCCCTCAGTTCCTGAATGGTTATTTAGTATTGTTAAAAAGGAAAGGTGATGTATACAGTGGCAAACATGCCTCTGTCCCAGCTTTTTCGGAACGTGTTGCAGGCATCAACTTCAAAATGAGTGAATATTTTTAAAGAATATTTTTGTTCATTAGTTTGGACATTGAATATCTCGTCTTTTTTAGTATATTTAAATGGAAATAGGATGAAATGGATTTGTAAATCATCATGTTTTTACTTTATTTAAAATGTCAAAACAATGCAATGTCCACTTCATCTGTTGAAATTGGGTTTGTAAATGGGGTCTGGATTTTCTCATTGTGTGCTCCTTAGGAAGTCCAAACAATTGATGTATATAGTTATATGCTTGACCACTGTTGTTTGCTGGTAATTAAGTTCACATACTGTTCTACTATTGTCTATGATTCAATCTTGGACAACTTGCATTTTGAATTTGTTGAGAAAATCTCACAAGTACTTCAGAGACTGGATGAAAAAATGTCTCTCTCATAACAATATGTCATAGACTAGGTCGGCACAGCACTCTGCAGTAGAAGGTGGGTGTAGAGGAAAATTAAATCCATATTGGATTTGTTTTTGACATGATGGAAAATAAACCAGTCGGAGAGCTGCAGCACAGCACAGTATGGAACTATGAAAGGAAACGTATGATTAAAAACTCTCATGGGAAAAAGATGAAGGTGCTGTGTGCAAGGCACACAAATAGGAGCGATGTGGTGTAGAAAATCTGCCAAGAGAATATGATGGAAAATTTAAGATTCACTCTCACAATTCAGCAGGATGTGTGCAAAGACTAACAGAGTGCCTAATTTGTCACCCCCACTCATTTCTTCTTTCCAACAAACAAACAAGAAAAAACAAAAAACAATCAGAAAGCCAACAGTTTTTCAGTCAATAGGATTCCTTACCTGTTCTTGTTCCCTTGTTACTTTCTCACCCTCCAGGATGAGGCATTCATCTTTGTTTACTTTGCTCAAACATGTGCCCCTCCAAACACAATCACAAACTTACACAGTCAAATTGTATTTTCTAAATCAACACACAAGAATTAGCCAAGAAATGAAGCAGGCAAATTTATTCTGTGGTTGGATATAAATTAGAACAGATTTACCATCTGAATGAGTATATGGGCATAAGAACATTATGATTCATGTGTTCTTAGGAAAATATGCCGACAAATTTTTAATGGCATTCTCTCTGCCCATTTTTCTTTACTTCTATTTAAAAAAAATCTTTCCTTGTGTTCTGACTGCTTTTGATTTGATTTCATTTGTCTTTGCAAATTGCTGCAGCAGAGCTCAATTTTACTGCAAAAGAGACAAAGTAAAGAAAAAGCTATATCACCCTCCTTCTCTATGGTTATGAATGTAAAATAGCAAGGTTAGCTGACATTGTTGAATCAAATCTGCATTTAAATGGAATTTTTATCACAAGCATATCAAAGGAAGAATGACTTTTGTTTGGATATCTGTGTTTTGTTCCCAATCTCTCTTTTCTGAACAAAGCCCACCTGGCCCAATGGTAATAGGAAGAAGTGGAAATATTGATGTTTAAAATTTGAAGGTCCCGTGTCCTACAAAAACAATACCTTTGCTTTTAATGTTGTCAGAAGGGTCAGAAGAGCATGACACCTTTTTTCACGAGCATAGACCACACAGTCAATACGGTATTTGACAATTATTTATTACTTGTAGCCAATAATGAGCACCATAGCAGAAACATGAAGCAAAATATGACTTAGGGAAACTTCTTGGGAAATCTGCTGTGGCTCCTGGGCCTGACGAACGCCCTTTACAAGGCCCTAAGTAAAGGAGGAAAGTTTTTTTTTTTTTTAAGGGATGTTAGGGAGGGGTATGTTGTGTGAATGAAACAAAGCAAGGAAACGGTCAGAATTGAATTCATGGGAACATAGGAAGAGGAGTACTTGAGGTGTGGTCCTGCTCCTGAAACTATTCCTCTTTAAAGACAGTGCCCATTTAAACTGTTTTTTCACATTCTGGGGTTCACCATGGAATACTATCACAGTAACATCGTATAGTGTACAGTATCAATGTAACATGTAATACAGTATCATGTATCATGTATCATGTACAAAACCCAAAACCAGTGAAGTTGGCACATTCTGTAAATCGTGAATAAAAACAGAATACAATGATTTGCAAATCCCTTTCAACCTATATTCAATTGAATACACAGCAAAGACAAGATACTTAATGTTCAAACTGGTAAACTTTATTTTTTGCAAATATTAGCTCATTTGGAATTTGATGCCAGCAACATGTTTCAAAAAAGCTGGCACAAGTGGCAAAAAAGACTGAGAAAGTTGAGGAATGCTCGTCAAACACTTATTTGGAACATCCCACAGGTGAGAAGGCTAATTGGGAACAGGTGGGTGCCATGATTGGGTATAAAAGCAGCTTCCCTGAAATGCTCAGTCATTCACAAACAAGGATGGGGCGAGGGTCACCACTTTGTGAACAAATACGTGAGCAAATTGTCGAACAGTTTACGAACAACATTTCTCTACGAGCTATCGCAAGGAATTTAGGGATTTCATCATCTACGGTCCGTAATATCATCAAAAGGTTCAGAATATCTGGAGAAATTACTGCACGTAAGCGGCAAGGCCAAAAACCAACATTGAATGCCCTTGACTTTCTATCCCTCTGGCGGCACTGCATCAAAAACCAGCATCACTGTGTAAAGGATATCACCACATGGGCTCAGGAACACCAGAAAACCACTGTCAGTAACCACAGTTCCTTGCTACATCTGTAAGTGTAAGTCAAAACACTACTATGCAAAGCGAAAGCCATTTATCAACAACACCCAGAAACGCCGCCGGCTTCGCTGGGCCCGAGCTCATCTAAGATGGACTGATGCAAAGTGGAAAAGTGTTCTGTGGTCTGACGAGTCCACATTTCAAATTGTTTTTGGAAACTGTGGTCGTCATGTCCCCCGGACCAAAGAGGAAAAGAACCAGCTGGACTGTTGTTGGTGCAAAGTTCAAAAGCCAGCATCTGTGATGGTATGGGGGTGTATTAGTGCCCAAGGCATGGGTAACTTACACACCTGTGAAGGCACCATGCCTGTAGTCCAGACCTGTCCCCCATTGAAAATGTGTGGTGCATTCTGAAGCGTAAAATACAACAACGGAGACCCTGGACTGTTGAACAACTTAAGCTGTACATCAGGCAAGAATGGGAAAGAATTCCACCCGAAAAGCTTCAAAAATTGGTCTCCTCAGTTCCCAAATGTTTACTGAGTGTTGTTAAAAGGAAAGGCGATGTAACACAGTGGTAAAAATGCCCCTGTGCCAACTTTTTTGCAATGTGTTGCTGCCATTAAATTCTAAGTTGATGATTATTTGCAAAAGAAAATAAAGTTTCTCAGTTCGAACATTAAATATCTTGTCTTTGCATGTATTCAATTGAATATAAGTTGAAAATGATTTGCAAATCATTGTATTCTGTTTTTATTTACGATTTACACAACGTGCCAACTTCACTGGTTTTGGGTTTTGTAATACAGTCTCCACCTAAACATGTTTTCTGCAAGTCACAAGCAGCTGCATAACTGTTCTGAAAGTTAGTCCACTCCCTGTAACCCCTTCAGCCTAATGGCATTTGGCTGGGAGGGGAAAACTGAAGGAGCTGGATCCCTCAACAGCATTTTTGTTGTCACATCTTTGAGGTATTCTACATTGCTATGTAGAAAACCATTGAAAGGAAGAACATAGTGTGATTATGTGCTTTCTGCATTGATAAGATACAGATAATCTTTTTCCATCATCACATATCATCCTGCCTCACATCAAGCCTCTCTGCTTCCTTACAGAATCTATACAACCAGGTTTTAAGCAGATGTATTCATCAATGTGTAATTACACAAAGATAATTTCTCATTTCCTGTGTGTTACAGGAGGTCGATCTAAAACTCATAGTTGACCGTGAAAGGAGATCAAAAATTAATTATAAAGGAAGGAGGACTACAAGCAGTTTACATAAAAAAGGCATTTGAAACTGAATATCGATTTCCATTACATTTGTAGAGTTAATGTCATGCTAAAAAAGCAGAGAGAATTTTGTTTGTGAACATGATTCTTCTCAGCCATATGTTTTCTCTGTCAGGATGGATCCAATGCATGGTAATTCTCAACTTCAGGGGCACTTGAAGATATCAACATATCTTGGTGAGCAAACCGTTGCACATACTGTGATGTCACCCAACATATATAATAATAATCCATACAAAGTGGATGTGCCATTTCACCATGTGCAGCTGGTCCCAATATTCCAGCACCATGCCAAGAGGACAAAAAGTGGCTGCCCCTAAAAGGGCACCCTAAGTCAAACAACAGGAGTCTAGTCCTGAAGAAGGGAGATGAGATGACGATAACTGTAGAGAGTTTATCAGCATGTTTTGTCATGGTGTTCCTTATGTTCTCGAGAATCTGACCGGTGGACAGACAACACAAAAGAATAATGACCTTTGGTTTCAACTGCTAATTTGTGCATAGGCATAAAATGTTACTGGAAGTCTGCAAGGACTTGTACATTTTAACCGTTTAAGTTAACTGGAGGCTGGTAGTATTAGCAGTGTTAATTAGGGTGACCAGATATCAATTTACTAGATGTGGGATGAAGACTGTGTTTATACGGCACAATGTGTGACACTGTCTGATATCAATGCATCGAGGCAGTCTAAAATATATATATATATACATATATATATATATATATATATATATATATATATATATATATATATATATATATATATATATATATATATATATATATATATATACATACATATATATATATATATATATATATATATATATATATATATATATATATATATATATATATATATATATATATATATATATATATATATATATATATATATATATATATATATATATATATATATATATATATATATACATATAGATATATTCACATATATATATATATAAATATATATATATATATATATATATATATATATATATATATATATATATATACATATACATATATATATATACACATATATATATATATATATATAAATATACATATGTGTGTGTGTGTGTATGTATGTATGTATATCAAATTTTGCTTTTTTCTGCCCATTACCTTATATTATTGCTATATACCTGCCATCTGTTTGATGCCAAAAGTAAATTCATTGACTCTGAAGTCTCTTTTTGAGCAAAAAGTTTTTGGGAGTCTCGCACTGCCTGAGCCTTTTTATTTTTGTATCCACCTCTGTGTGAAATGGACAACTGGCTCAAGCAAATTTCACACAAAACTTTATGTGACGCGCCTTGAACTGGTTTCACCCAGGGGTAGATGGTTTCCCAGTGCTTGTTGAAGCTGCATTTCCTTTTCTGAGCCTGGCAGGCCCTGTTTTCCTCTCTTTCCTCCATGTCTTGCGCTGCATGCCGATGCCGTTCGGACCTCATTTGTTGTTGGTCGTTCTTGTCAGTGCGTGCGCCCTTGAGCTGTGTCCGCGTCCGAGTTTGATTGATAGCAAGCGCTCTTCTTCTTCAGTTCAGAGGTCAGTACAGTCACACAACATGTCTGGAGTGACACAGACTGTCGTGGAGGAGTAGCCCGAATGGACCATGATGGAATATTGGTGAAACTAATGAGTTTTGGACGATTAATGCAGTTTTAGGAGCGGCACTGTATGCCCTATGTGCTCCCATTACACGGATGTCCCGCCGCTCGATTTTGGATCTAAATATCTCCCGAAGCAATGTTTGCATCAGGAAAGCCTTCTGGGTGAGTATATTGTTCTACTTGATTCTATAAACAATGTGAAAGCTGTAGAAACCGAACTTTTCCTTTAATATTGACTATTTAGTCAATATTTAGGGTGTTGCTCTGAAATGACCAATTTTCATCCATATCTTTATGAAGGTTTTTTAGTAATAACCCTATATTGTGTAATAAACCCCAACATCATGTCCTATTTCTGGCAGAGGTTTGACGGCAGGATTGGGTTATTATAAGCTTTATTTCATCGAACTGCAGTTCTGTCTCAGCAGGAACACAACCTAGATGAAGACAGACTTGGATTCCTTTGGTGTATTGATCCTTAGACACCCTCATTTCAGTTAAATCATAATTGATGGAGGTTCGCTTGCTTACCCAGCTGTGTGTCCCCTTCTGTTTGAGAGTAAGGCTCTATATATGTTGAGGCGTAGCAGCCCTAATGTCCAGCAAACAAAAATGTAGGATACATATTAGTATGAGAGAGAGAGAGAGAGAAGGGTATAGAAATACTAAGGAAATAACAAAGAGGTAGCAGACTTAAATTGGTTACCAGAAAGTCGAAGAAATGTTCATCCCCATTCAGTGCTGACTGATGCTTTAAAGCATCTTTGATGAAAGTCTTTAAATCTCAGAGCTACATATACAATCACTCCATGCGGTCTTTCTGTGAGCCACTCCAATCTTGTTCTCCTTTGATGCTGTCCTGATCCTGTAAGCTACACAGACAACCTGATAATTGGTTTTCAACACACACTTCAGACTGAGGTGTTAAATAATTAGTGACAAATCACCAACAAATGGGATCACTCACAGTCATGGTGATAATCTCAGTGGTCTGGCTGCTCTTCTAGGAGATAGATGTGAAAACACATTATCAGTTCACTGCAGTTTGAAGATCCGACAGAAGTGACAAATCACTGACTCACTCAACCAAACACAAGAATGTGCAAAGCACACACATGTATGTTCACAAATGTTTGTTTGCAGCTGTGTAAAGTTAATATGTAATGTATGTGCATGTAAAAAAGAGATCTGAGATGAACTTGAACAGACGTTAATGTAGTAGCAGGAAAATAAGGTTCAGTGATGAGGTGATTTTTCATCTCTGCTGAATAACAATCAGGATGGAACCCAGGGCGCTCCAGCGTCCAGATAAAGGAGAGAGTAATTTCTATTTCCAAGCTATTTAATGCAAATAAACCTGCTTTACCACAGAGATCACTGTTATTTGACTGCAATATGATAACATTTATTAAATTTAACACTGTAGTACAGGCCTTTCCATACAAAATGCACTCTAGCACCAACATGATAATAGGATCACATCAAATGTTTTGTTAGTCTCAGTGAATTTACAGAGTTATTAGATCCATAAATGTTGAGACCCTTCAAAATTGCTCAGAAGGTGTGGATGTGTGTTTTTGGTTAAGTGCATGTGTGTCTAATTCTAAGATTTGGCAACCAGTCTACATTGCCTACACATATTTAGCTATGTCCAATTGCACTGAACTATTGTTCAGAACTTTAGGCTCTCTGCAAGGGCCGGGACAAGAGAACTGTTACCAGAAGAATTTGACACCGTTTCGATACCTGCAGTTCACCTGGATGTTGTTTTCCTCAACAGCCATGACAGTAATGGCCTCTGGATGCCACAAGAGATTAGTTGAAGCCTAATCATCTTAGTTGCTTCTTTTAGCTCAAAGCATGTTTTAAAAAAGAAACTACAGTTAAAAAAACAGAAAGCAAACAAACAAAGCATGCATCAAAGCGGTGTCACAGGGAATGAGCCGTGCACTGGTGCAGTAGTCAGTGAGAGGATTATGAAAGCACTTAATTCACTAAAATTATAACAGGCTGCCTGGTCCTTTCTGTCCTTTTTATGCATGTGTCAGAAAATATCCTTTGTGTAAATTACTTAACCTTTTGTCTGTAATAATAATAATACATTTTATTTAAAAGCGCCTTTCTTAGTACCCAAGGACACTTTACAAAATACATAATAAAAGCACAGTACATTAAAATCTCAATTAAAATAAATAAAAACAACATACAAGAGTGACAAAGTTAAATGAGGGTGGAAAATTAAAGAGAATATGCAGTTTGGAACAGATGGGTTTTGAGATTTGATTTGAAGTGGGGGAGGGAGTCTATATTTCTGAGGTCCGGGGGGAGAGAGTTCCAGAGTTTGGGAGCAGAGTGGCTGAAAGCTCTGCTACCCATGGTGCTGAGCCGGGCGGAGGGCACAGAGAGATGGAGGGGGGAGGATGACCTGAGGGAGCAAGAGGGGGTGGAGGAGATCAGACAGGTGGGGGGGGCCAGGTTGTGAATGGCCTTGAAAGTATACAGCAGGATTTTGAAATGTATTCTAAACTTAATGGGGAGCCAGTGAAGCTGCTGGTAATATGCCTTTTGTTATCTGACAAGTTCTGGTCATTATGTTATAAATGCTTAAAACTGTGTTAAAAAACAGTCAAAGTATAAACACAGCTAAGAGAGAGCCCAACCTTGCACCCCTTACACATCCAGGCTGAGTGCACTGTTCGCTACCCAGGCTTGACTTCTGTCACCAAGTCCCATTCAGTGTGAACACACCTTAACAAAGAGCAGGACACTGAATCCACGTGATGGAGCCTTTTTTCTGTTCAGGGAATCCTCATTAGTTTTTTGGACACCAGCTTTGCCCTGCATGTAAGTTCCATACAACCTAAACCCCTGAAGGAATCTAATAGATGCTCAAAAGGGCTGATCCTTTGGAGGGTTTTGATTTTTTTTTTGTTTGTTGGAGAGCACACAAAAGCACATCCTCTCAACACATTTTCCACATCACATCACTCATTCTTGTATCAAAAGGCACACTGAATGTTTTTCCATCCTATTCCACTTAGATGTTGTAATTAATTCCCAATCACCTGTTTCCACACTCCTCTCAAAATCCAACTGTGTTGCAACCCTTTCTCACTGTTCCATATTTCTTTTTAGTTCATTCCTTATTGCATCTGTAGCTTCTGCAACTGCACAGTGCAATACTCTGCTGACCAGTTGAGTGACATATCAATTATTACCCCTGTCAAGGAGGTAAGGTTTGTTTGTTTTCCTGTGAGCAAGACCACTCAAAACTTTCTCAGTGGGTTTTGATTAAATCTTAAGGGAATGTTAGGATTGACACAAGAAAGAAGCGATAAGGCTTTGTTTGTGATCTGAGGAAGGATGCTGATCCAGGATTGTTCTTAAAGTATTTCTTCCTTACTCGATGAGGTTTCCACATCTTCAATACTAACTTGGCTAACAATGTCAAAACTGTCTTAAGGAGGTTTTTGCTCTCTGATCATTTCTGGGTTTTCTATTATGCTTGCCTTTATTGGAGGGGGCAGTAGATAAGAGCTGGTAATGAAGGAGACAGCCTATGGTAATTGTAATCATAACTGACTTTAAAAAACATTATTGGCTTGACTTACATATTGCAAGGAAGGATACAGTATCTTATTATGAGTGCTTCGTTTTAGTTTTCTTTAAATGATGCATGTTTTAATATGAAGTATTAATGTACTGATAAGTGCTGGTCTTCTATGGCAAAGTAAAGATATTTTAAATGGATCTGGCAGTGTTAACATTATAAATCTGTCTTCATAGTTGCGCTTTTGGATCCTAGACATGGCAATAGGAAGTGTATCCCATATGCACTCACTGCTCTCCATGTGCAGATATCAGTGAGCAGGGTCGCGTTAAGTGGTGATGCGCATGACCACTTGCCAGTCATTTTAGTGATTTAAGTCTGAGGGCTCTAATTTCATAGACCAGGCGCAAGCGCAGGTGCACCTGCCCTGCGCCGGCCTTCGCCTCGCGGACAGGGTGTGACCAGCACACTTTACAAGTTTCCTGCAGTTCCAAGAGAGGTGCACTCCAGGAGCAGAGAGGCACAGAGGAGCGCATCCACGCCCACGTCTCTTCCCCTCAGCGCAAGTGGCAGAGAGGGAGGACAAAAGGCGTGAATGGGTTTAACATAGCCGAGTGCTGTCTTCACCTATCAAATGACCGCCTCTCCTTGCCTTTGTAGAAAAAGTGTGCTGGAAAGACCCGGTAGCGGAGATGGTCAGAGCTGCTGTCCCTTTAGCAGGAGAATGGACAGCAGGGCGCGCATCGGAGGCCATGAAGCACGTCACCGTGGGCCAGCTCCCGGGACAGATGTAATCTGTTCCTTTGTCATTAATAGGAGTACACAATTAAGAGACAGTTACACAGCAGCTGGCTTATCCATTCGTAATGCTTCTGATCCACCTGCACTCCTGGTTTGTCATCGCCAAATAGCAGAGCCTTTAGTGATATACTGTATACTCTCCTGGTGTCTCCGCCTCATCCTCCTTGCAATAATGTACTCCATCTTTGTAGATCACGTTAAAAATAAAGACTAAAATAGAGGAATATGGGAAATCACAGGTAAATCCTGAATGACATACGTTTATTTTCTCTTTTTTTCTGTCTTTTTTCTCCCTCTTTTCTTTGAATTTAATGAAATGAGAGAAGCCAGATATATACTCAGTATTAGATGTTAAGGGTGTTTATTGTTGACTTGTAAGATGTGCATCAAACTTCCAGCTGCCGTCAGGCTAAGTTTCCATTATGACAAGTTAAATTTTAATCTAAAGGTGATTGAGCTATAGGGGAAGAAGAGGCCACAAAGAGACTAATAAAACGGTGAGAAATGGCAGATTAGAGAACAGAACCGTTTAGTTATGCTGCTCTCACAGAAGCAACTGCTAAAACATATTAAACCCTTTTTTCTGTGTAATTATAGACAGGGGATCCAACCAACAGAACCATTAATGTTTATTGGTGAATTGATGCATACACTGTTTAATCTAGTTTATCAACAATAACTTAAATTCAGAAATGATAACCTATGCTTTTCTAGGCTGAATCTATCAACATATTGGTGTTTAACAGCATTTCTGGTGTAAAACTTTTGCCTCATGGGATAAAAAAAAACATGTAAATATATTCAAGATATCAGAGCTTGTCTTAATTTATCTTGCAATTTCTTCATGTGATTACTTTTTATACCCATCTTCACCCACTTGGATGAAAAGACAGATCTGTATCGTATGTTGGTGATGATGATTCCAGCTTCAATGACATTGTTATTGACCCTGTGAGGCATATCCAGGTTTGATTTATGGCTTATAAAATCACTTCTGAAAGCTTCCCTCCACAGTTTAGCCCTGTCTCACACTGTTCAGTAATACTGTTTTTTAATCTGTGACCAATAACCAGAATGATCTGATCCAAGAATAGATCCTGGAGCAACTCATTACTTTTGCAAGTGTAAACTCACAAAAACCCTTTCTATGATGAAGAAATGACATCTAATGCCCTCATTCAAAAGGCATGTTTATTGCTTTCTGTCAACGCTCTGCTCTTCTGACCAGGTGTAACTGATGCAAACACTATGGAGCATGGAAAGTGTCTCTGACAATTTAGTAGCCATCGTATAGTAGCCATAGTATAGTAGCCTGCCTTCCTCAAGGCCTTATTGTGCCCCTCTCCCCAGCTTCAACCTAAAAACACTGTTTGTTCAACAAATTAAAAAAACTGGAAGCTGTGTAAAAATGCATGTGTAGTTGTTTTCTTTGTATTTATATACAATTATTTTCCTAAGTATTCTGGCAGTTTTTAAGCAAATATCCACGCTGTTTTCCTTCAAAATTGGTAAAAAAATGGGCCTTGTCAGGAAACACGTCCTCCCTCTCTTGTCGAGTCAATTAACAGGCCATAAAAACACACTCCCTCACAGAGGAACCAATTAAAAGGCTGTCGAGAAATATCCATCTCTACAGTTTTGTTTTGTAAGCCACACAAATACCCTCTCTGTCCTCACACTGTGTCCGAAGATCGCTTGATGTTTTCATGAGAAGGTATTTAAACTGTTCAGCTATAAGATAAACCACTCTTCCTCTAGGGCTTTGGGGGTTTATAAAGAACTCAAATTTAAAATAAGTCATAAACCATCTATTTGCACTTATCATTCGATGGTGCTGGTAATTTAAAATTACAATTGGGTTGATTATAAGTCAGATTTATTTTTTGTCCCAACAATTACGTTATAGATCTTGTTGTTACTTTGTCATGTTGGTGTATTAAATCAAGTTATGATTCAACAAATAGTACAACTTTTTATTTTTTTTATTATTTGTTATTTCAAAAACTTCACCATGCTCATTCAACCTAAAAATGTGCAGTTTTGATTTTAATTATAGCCAACATTTTCTCATGTTCTATAACTATTTCTCTCATGTTCTATAACATTGATTATTATGTTTTAATGTGATGCCTGATAACCAGTTTGCATGTCAGTGTGATTAGACTTTGCTTTGTTGTTAATTGGTAGGTGTGGATGAAGAAAAAAAATTAGCTGTCATTTTCCTTTTGTACAAGAAGTAATTTCATGATTCAGTAGGCTACAAAATAAAATGAGGAGACAAGTTACTGTACTCAAGAGATAAGGCACTTCCATCATGTGCATGCAGTATCCTCCGGGTCAGATCAACAATATCTTACCCAGATACAGCAGTGCTATTTTGTGATAGGCTGAAATGTTGCTGTATGTTTTGTTTTGAGTAGATGATGGGTAGTTGATCTTAATGACTGGGTCATGTTAAGCTCCCATTGAGCTCTATGATGCCCAAAGCATCAAGCTACATGTTCCAATTACAATATATAGAGGTGTAACTCAGTAAGCATTACAAAATAAATTTTAATGCCTGAGAAATACCCATGTGAGAAATGGCATGTGAGAGTATAAAAAGGTTCAAATGTGTGTGTCACACCATGAATGCACGAGATTTTAGAGAAATTATCATATGCAACAGAAACACTTTGTGGGCTAATGCTAATGCTAGCAATTCTCACATAAACTTATTTTTAAAATGTTTTTTTCTTTGGTTTATCAAAAACAAAAATCAGTGTTTGTCAAATTCTTACATTGAAGATAAACTTTCATTTGGCTGTACTGATTTGCCTTTGAGTTTGAAAAACATTGATTTGGTTCTGCTAAAAATGCTCATTACGGCAAGGAGGATCTGAATGAAGAGGGTGTAAGTCCAAAATTTATACATCTGCATCAGCAGATATCCTGAATATTACTCAAGTTCCCATCGAGGTATCTGCCATATTTTGTTCAAACCCCCTAATTCTCTATCATCAGATGTTTGAAATGTCTGTACTCCTTGTTCATACAAGTATTTTTAATAAATCGTGGTCATAACCCCTGGAAAGATTGCCAAATTTTCTTGTTGGGTAGTGGTTATTTTGTCCATGAGCCACCACGTAAACAAACAATTTACGCGCTGTCTTACTTCTATGCAGCTGATATTTTAGTCCAGTCTGTATGTATTGCCTTATTCAAGTGATGAACTCAGTGACATTTTTGTTCCAGATTATTGAAACTTGCTTTAATGGCTAAAAAATGCATCTTCGCAGTTGTCATTGGTCAAAAAATGGTCAGTTCCAAATGTAAAGATAATTTACTGTTGAGAAATGTATTAGCAACTAAAGGTAGAGAAATCATGTATAAGCCTGAAAGAACTATCTAAGGACTTGCACTCTAGAAAAATGTTCCTTTTTTATTTAATGGCAAGTACAAAAACACATCCTCAGAATCAGCTCAAGGTGAGGCAGAACAAAGATGGATGTAAACAGAAAGACTTCAGCTTCTCTGAGATCAAGCCAGTGGAATCACTGATTAAAGGTCAGCGGCTTTTTCCACTAAGAAACAGCAACTTTTGTAATATACACACTCACTGCTGTGTTTCCCAAAAGTAGTTGTCAGACATAAATTAATGAATACCCAAGCTAAAATCTGCATGCATTATTCAAAACTAATCCAATTAAAGGAGAGGGTGAGCTTCAGCGTTTGCCCTCGCTTCCATCCATGTCCCTGCCAGTTAATTTCAGGCTCACTTTCAGTTGTGTTAGGGATGACATTAGGCAGTAATGATCTGTGTAGAGAGAGGGGGTGTGGAGAGGAGTAAAGGAGATGTAAAAGAAGGGATATGGAATATGTGTTTTTTTAGCGGGGCTGCGATGGAACCTGGGAGTTTATGCCTCTACTTCCGCTAAAACCAAGCCATGTCAAGACATAGGTGGGTATTTTTGTAAAAGCAGCGTTTCTATGTCCTTCTGCTCAAACATTAATGCCATTTTTTGTTTCATTTTGGGTGTCTTGTGGACATCACATGGTAGAAATCATCATACTCCAGTCAGCATTGTCACTGTTGTTTGCATACTATCATCAGATGTTGCAACAGTGGTTGCTGTTTTAAGTGTTAGTAAGTGGACATGAAGAGTGGTGTAGGGATGATGTATTTTTGTAGGCAAACTCATATAATAAAATTGCTTTGGTTCCTTCAAATGCAAACCTACAAAAGTCTATGGGGTTTTGCACTGTGTTTTGAAATGTAGATGATAATAAGCTCTGTTATGAACAAAAAATATGAAACTTACATGTGTCTTCATGAAAACTAATTTGTTAAGAAAATGTAAAAACAAGCCTCCAAGAAACTCTGGAACTACAACATATCAGTTGGACTGAGGGTCCTGAACAACCTTTGGGAACAGATATTCACTCAGCCTGCTATCACCATTTGAAATAACATATACTAAACCATAACCCCAGTCGGACTTGTGGATTGAATAGGTAGGAAATTAAACAGCTCTTGTAATGAATTTCAAAAAAGCTGAATATCATGTACATCATTAGAAAGTAATGAATTTAGTAATGAATTTAATTATAATTTTGTTAAACTCCCAAAGAAGGGTTTGCCCTGAAATAAAATCATGTTTGATATTGATAAGCTCCTCACATAAACCAGACTGTTTGCCAAGGGAAGCACACCTCATTCTCTGTAGTATCTCCAACCAGTCGACTGAATTGATTTATGATGAAAAACAAAAAGGTCTGTGAACTGACTCTGAATGTTGATGCTCCTGACATGGAAACAGCCACGCAGTTACTTCTCCTCAGACTGTTTTATTGAATTTCATATCAGCGGATGGGATGTGGTGGCATTTCCCAGCTCTCTCTCTGCTGTCTCTTGTTGTCAGGCCTGTCTCTCACAATTTATCATCATGTCAGGCTCAAGGTTTTCCCATGTCCCTTTAACAACAGTAAAGTGGAGTCAACACAGGGGGACCACTTTTTGTGAAAGCACATCAAGAGCTATTTTTATTATTGTTTTAAAGCATTTCATTGTAAAGTTGTTCCCACCTAGCTTCTTGTCAACAGAAATTTTATGTGCTCTGCCCTTATCTGCCCTGCTGTGCTGTCTGTGTCTATTGCAGCCTCTCTCTGCATTTCTTTCTGAAATCTAAAATCATGGAATTAATCAGCTGGTGTCTCAACGCCATCGGCCAAATTTTCTTGACGAGAAGTGCGGGTAAAGGAGAACCCACCTGTCTCGATGGTACTGTCTCAGCTGGGTTCGTGTGCCTGTCAATTCTGTCCATCAAGGACGTGGAAGATGCCTACATAATTGGATTTATGATAATAGGTATCTTGCTGTTTGGAGTTAGCAGTTTCCTGATCTATCACCCAGTTAAGAAGACGGTGGCAGCACTTTTGGGTCTTGAGAAGCTGCCCGTCATGACTGAAGGAATGTGCAGGGCTGTCAACACTCATACTCAAGTGATTTGTGAGCTCAATCGTAAGCTTGATGCGATTCTCGAACTTGTTCGCAAGCAGGACAACACCTTGGAAAAGTTGACAGCTCGGCTTGGCTGAATGGGCCCACGGATTCAGAACATCATCGTGAGACAACAAAAGACTAGAAAGGCTGATTGAAAATTACATTTGGTCTGACCCAAACTATTCCTTATCTCTTTTTGTTATGGCTTCCCGTCTGTCCTTGAGCAGACATATCTACTATCTCCTGGAATGTTTTGCTAACAGAGGCTCGATCCCTCCCCCTCCATTCCCTCATCCTGTGAACTTTGCTCTGGAACAGAAACACTCTCTCTCTCAAGGCCGTACAGTCATCTTATTGGACAATAGAGACTTTATGAGGTCTGAGCTAGGACAAGGTCACTGGACTCCTTTCGAATCAACACCCCCCACTGGCTGACACATGCACTACACCGACCTATCTTAAAAACAAGTAGAATGAAGTGTAAGAATATTGAAATAATATAACGTGAAAAGAGGACTGAGATTCTCTAAATCTATGAAAGTACATAATCACAATTAGAATCAGAGAACTTGATCCTCTTGGTGACAAAATGGTGCTCCATCAAAATTTGTTCATTCTCTTTTGGAAAACCTTTTGAATGACAGAGTATCCTATAAAACACAGCAGAAGACAGTATTTTGTTATTACATCAAAATAAGTTCAATTTACAAATATTTTTTGCACTCTAATTCATTTTTTTCACTGACTGTAGTGAATGTAGTCTTTAATGTTTAAAATACCCTTTAATTTTCCCATTCTAAGTGGGTCTGGTTCATCTGTATTTCTACTCTGTCTGAGCCACTCTGGTAGAGCTTCTGTCACCTTACTGCACTTTTCCTCACATGGACCTAGTCTCCTCTGATTGGTTGAAAAATCTGTCCCTACAATTTGTTCAGTTCGGCACTGCTCAGCACCAGTGCCAATACTTTTTGTCTTGCTCTAGAAGTACTCTATCAGGTAGAGAAGACATTTTGAACACACTAAAAGCAATATGGTAATAAAAAAAGAGCATAATATGAACTATCTGTGTCTAATTGCCTCATTCTATTAATTACGTAGCTCATTACACAGATCATGAAACTGGATAACATGTGTAACTATATTCATCAGCCTGTAATCAAGGCATAAAAGTGTCTATGTGCATTATTCATACAACACATTGATTGGTCTACATGGCTCTTAAGGAAAACAACACAGGCTCATAAACCACACTTTGGCTTGAGTCTGAACTTTTGAATAATTTACATTCATTAGCATATTTGTGTATGTTCTTTTTAAGGGCAATTTGTGAGCTGTGCTGTGTTTACACCCTCTGCTATATCACTGTGCTTATCAGACATATTAACTGAAGTGAGGATGGTCAAATTGAGTGATGATGATAGAAACACCAGCTGCTCATCTCAGTGACACCCCTGCACTGCTGCCCTAAAAACACAGCAGCAGTAAGTAATTCATGCAGACAGAATGAACGACTGCTGCCTCAGACAGTGTTTGGTTTAAATCTGTAAGCTAATATGGTAGTGAACCACTTCATCCAAATAAACAGCTCTAACATGGATACTTGTTGGGGAGCAGGGTAATTTGCTTTATCTTTTTGTGAGTTCTGTGTTTTTCCACATGATTTCTCTCACCTCAAGAGAGTGCACTCATGAAGGAGGCTGTTGGGGGTAAAATAATCCAGAGAGAAAGAAAACAGAGGAGTGCAAAAGTACTTGAACAGATCCTTTCAGTGCATTTGTATGTCTCTGTGGGCATTTGCACACATGTTGATGGTCTTTCACATAGGATGACTATCTTCTTTGTCCACAAACTTAAGAAACTTTTGCAGCTGTTCCAGTCAGCTCCACTGGTAAGAAAACATGTCTAAAGTACTCAAAGCAGTCATTAAGAAAGAGCTGCTACTTTCAGTTCACCACAAAGCTCTATTTTCCTTTAACTGAAGAAAACAGCACCAAATAGCTGGCTGTGCTCAACTTAGTCAAACTGTTAACCTTGAACAAGTTCTATAAACCATGCCAGGGGACATTGGAGAAACTCTGCAAAAAGTGTTGTTGGCAAATACATTTTTATTACATTTTCAAAAGCTCACAGCAAAAACAAAGCAAAACAAAGCAAAAAAACAAGCAAGCTGAATCTATAGTTGCATGCAGCTGTATTATTCAAGGCATTACTTGTTTGTGTTAGGGCTTCAGCATTAGAGGACCCAGAAACCAATCAACCAATCAAATTCCAAAAGATTTATTGTTAAAGGTTTTTGAATAAGGCTTTTGGTTAGCTGGTTGAAGTTCTTGCAAAGCCGACAAGTCTGGACGCAAAAAGAGTAACACATTAGAAAAAGTCACAAGGAATTGTTTCTGGTCAGAAATAGTTCTGAGTAGCTGACTAAATACTATCACATAGTTACAGAAAAATCTGAATGATCAGACTCAAGGTTAACATTCAAAAGTTCAGATGAAGAAGAGCATTCAAACAGGTGGAAAACAAAGGCATCAATGACACTTACCAATGACAGTGAAACAGCTAACTATGTCTCTGTTTCCCTTGGCAATAACTTTATTAGGTCCTAATTTCGTGGCACAGCGCAGGGGGCGCAGAGCCGGCGCACCCCGTGCAGAGTTAATTTTGTCCAGCACACCGCCATGGGCTGCCAGTTTGACAATATGGTAGACCGTCTGCGCAAAGATGGGTGTGACGGCGCACCAGGGGGAGGTGACGGCACACCAAGGGGAGGTGTTGGCAGATTCATGCTGGCGCAGTGACAATTTCGTGCCAAAAACAGTGCAGAAAGTGCGCTGAAGGCTCGCCAGCCCCAACCTGATCTATTCTGGGCGCAAGCGAAGCGCACCCTCCGCAGCTGTAATTTGGTGACAGGTGCACATGTGCGCACACGTCAACAAAGCCTCAGAGGCACGTTTCCGGAGTGTTATTCACATTTTAATGCACTTAAAAATCACAGCAATCACTATTTAATGTAACCGTCTGAACCATACATTTGTATCTATATTAATTGTCCCGTCACATCTAATGTCGGATTAAAGCCGTTTGTCATAATGGAAACTTAACCTGACGGCAGCTAGAAGTTTGATGCACATCTTACAAGTCAGCAATAAACAGCCTTAACATCTGATACTGAGTATTTATCTGGCTTCTCTCATTTCATTAAATTCAAAGAAAAGAGGGAGAAAAAAGACAAAGAAAAAGGAGAGAACATTAATGTATGTCACTCAGGATTTACTTGTGATTTCCCATATTCCTCTATTTTAGTCTTTATTTTGCCTCGGCTGCAGCGCATTTAAAGGCAAGGAGAGACGGTCATTTGATTGGTGAAGACAGCACTCAGCTGTGTTAAACCCACTCACGCCTTTTCTCCTCCCTCTTTGGCACTTGTGCGTAGGGGCAGGGACGGAGACGTGGATACGCCTCTCTGCGCTCCTCTGCCCCTTGAGTGCGCCTCTCTTGGCACTGCAGGAAACTTGCAAAGTGCGCTGGTCACACCCTGTCCGCGCGGCGAAGGCCGGTGCAGGGCAGGTGGGCCTGCGACTGTGCCTGGTCTACAAAATTAGAGCCCCCAGTGTGAGACCATCATCAAGTGAATATGTCAAAGTTTCCAAACCTCAAGGTCCCAGGGTAAGCTCAAACTTGGACCCTACCCTCTGCCACCACTAAAGGGCCATCAAGTCAATGTGTTGATCCAAACTTGGACCCCAGGAAAATATAGCCTACGTGGATTAACCATTGAGAACAATTCATGGTGAAAACCCCGCCTTCAAACAAGACAATATGACAGACTATTTGAGCCAGGGGAAGGACAATGAGAGATGTATTGCAAAATCTCAATCAGCTGAGCAACTTCATCAGAAGAGCAGTAGATAGAGGGGAACTGGAAGGAGCAACTTTTGGATTAAAAGGTTACCTTAGAGCTCCCAGGAGCCAGAACCTGCAGAACGAGTCTTGGGAAAGGATCTCTGCATCTACAGGTTAAATGAAAAGTCCACTCAGCTTCTTTGCAAAGAGATGACAATTGTGTGAAGAGCCCTTATAAACCTTTTTTGAGCTTTGTTAGGTTTTATGTTCACTTTATGTGGCTGTTCATGATAGAGCACATTTTGAACAAGACAAAAAGTCAGCGCCACCAGAACGTCTTTACAGAGCAAGTAACTGCTAAATAATTTTCTGATTCAAATTAAACATAATCTAAATGACAACATTCACATAGATACACAGGTTTATCGCCAGTAACCTCTCATGTGAAAAGCAGTATTACAGTTAAGCATACACAGACAGTGTCACACTCGAAATGCACTGACAGCTCATAAACCTGCTGTCACTGCTTGAATAGCGTGATGCAGTCAGCTCTGAGCGACAAACAAAGTGATCATGTCTATGAAGGGTTTTTTTCATACGTTAAAGACCTCATCTGCGATGTAGAGTGCAAAACATAGAGGCTTTACTTCGCGCGTGTGTCTGTATGGCATGCTGGATCGTCCCTCGTCCCTCTTTTTCCTGTCCTTCATAATGTCAGACAGCTTCCAAATGTATCCTCCATTCATCAAAAAAAATTAAGTCAGTGATGGAGAATATTTGGTTTATGCAACCCATGTTTATTGCCACAATAACTGCAGTACTCTGTACATATTGCTGTAATTGATTTGCACCTGCCTTTCAAATGTGCTTTATTTAGACACACAAAAAAAGATCTCATTTTGCATCTCCTCCTCCCAGTATTTGTGCATTCTGATCATTGCATGTATTCTGTATATTCATTAATTCAAACACGCTAAATGAATTACGCATGCTATTTTGCTCCTTTGACAGACACAATCCTTGTTGCACCCTGTTAGTAGATTTGCTTTGCGCACGCTATCAAGTTTACACATGGTTTTTTGCACATAAACATTAAGTAGATCAGGCCACTAGTGTGACATCCTACCACTGTTTCATGGTCAGTCTCAGCCCATTGGATTCCAAGCCCAGAGCAGAGAATGCAGAGTTGCCAACAATATGGTACAGACTCAGTAATGCTGAACTAACCAAATATGACAGAGTGAAAGCGTCAACCAATCAAAATGGACTGGGTCACTGTATAGAAGGGAGCCCTTAAAGAGACAGGATCTTCAATGCCAAAGATGTGAAGTCTTTGTGTTCACATTCAAGTCTGTTGGGGTGAATCCCAATTCTACCCCTTAGCCCTTCCTCCTCGTCTTAACCCTTCCCTTTAGCCCTCTGTTTTGAGGGCCCAGGGGAAGAGGTGAAACACACAGCTGAGAAACGAGACACCACTTGATTACCGCTACATCATCACCCAGAGCCGCTCACTAGCTGAGACATGAGCAGATTCAACAATAACTTTAGCCAAGGCTGTGAAAGCTAGCTTGTTGAGAAATTTTAAAATGCGACCAACAACTTAAAATATAATTAAAATTTACTTGATGATAAAATAATTACTTGTAGTTAAGCGCTTCCTTCAGTCTCTGCTCTGCTTTGTGTCAGTTGGTGCGGTGTATTATGGGAAATTCTTTTACCCCTTGGTTTTAAGTGAGATCCTGGTCTTCGTCTCGAGGACTGGGTAGCCCTTGGTTTTAGCCCTTCCCCTTAGCCCTACATAGTATTGGGACACCGCTTCACTAGACGTGAACACGCAAAATCAAGGGATGAGGGGTAAGATCAGGGCTAAGGGGTTCAATTGGGACAGACCCTTAGTCACAAATGAGTCCGAAAACACTCATGACTATCTGTTGTGTTAGAAGTTATCTGCAAACATGGCAGTAATTCTGAGAGTATCAATAATAATATAAACACCAACTAGAAAAGCACACAGAGAGCACAGACCCCCACCAGCACCACAGTTCTCACCCATATTGTGATTTTCACCATAGATATTAGTCCTACCTTGACTTCATGTAAAGATTTAGATTCCTTGACCATGAAAACATACCGTTAGCAATTGGATTCATAATGATATCTATTTAAGTTCAGTTCATCACATTTTTCATCATGGCGGTTTTACGCTGATCCAGATCACTCCCAAAATCTAATCGTTTGTTCCTTGTCTCAATCCGGACATTTCCTGAAAATTTCATCAAAATCCGTCCATAACTTTTTGAGTTATGTTGCTAACAGAGAAAAAAAACAAACAGAAGCCGGCAATAACATAACCTCCTTGGCAGAGATAATAATTAATATTATCATGAGATGTTTGTTGAAAACTGATTATTCTCTCTCTACAATGTTTTCCTCCATGAACTGTCTCAGTATAAGTATAATTTATGCATAAAATACTGTATATAGCCCCTGCCTTTATGCTAGGTCTTTCTGTACAAACATACAGCTGATCTCTGTCACAATACATACCGTTCAGGTTTTTGTCATATACTTCATACAACCTAACTTTAAAAATTTAAAGCTATCCCTTTAACAAAACTTACACACTGTCCCTGAAGCACATGAGTGGTAACAGAACCCATGAAACAACTCCAGAGAAATGAGCATCTGTGATTTGGAGTACTATTTTTTTTCTATTTATCAGTATTTCTGATGTGTTGGCATTTAAGTGGATTGAGTGTCCCTGCTCTGGTTGAGTGATTAGAAACATAAGGCCCTCCCTCTGAGTGACCTTTTATGGTCATTATTTATAGGTCAGGGAAAATTACAGCAATGACTGTCCTTCCATGAGGAAGGACAGACTGAGAGTAGGAGGAAGGACAGATCCTTGGAGGGATTGAGGATTGGTATGTAGAGGTGAGAATAAGGAAAGGGTGAGTACGTCCTCTGTGTAGCTGGAATTATGTGATCTGAAACATTTTAATCAATAATCAGAGCATACTAATACAGTCATACCACCAATTGTGAGAATATCTTCCTCCCCTGTTTATGTTTTGTTTCTTTAAACTCCTCTCACCACCTTTCTCCTCCTCTCTTATCACCCCACATATTCTTAGGTACTAATATTTTGTTTATTAGAACCTTTATCCCCATGTGTTGTATTTAGGCAAATATCAGAGTGAGAATACACTGTCATATAGTATGTCATACTGTCATATATATGATGTCATATCATGTTCAGATTCCCTATCTCTGAGGCCCCCATCTAAACTAAAACAGGGAAACCAACAGGTGACACTTGCCATTCTCCTTCTCTCTTTATGTGGCCAACCAATCAATTTAAGATATAAGAAAATGCATGTTAATGAGGAAAACCTGACAAAATCTATCATGACAGCATTTTTAACTGGAAAAGCACTCTGAGAGTGCAGACCTCTGCCAAGCAGCTCAGTTTCATCCATAAGTTGCGATTTCCACTCAATATCATTATCGTATATTTATTTTTTATAAGATCATGAAAAAAAAATCAACCTGTAAGAAGTGTGACCTAGTTATGGGTCTTGTAACTCGTTGACTGAACCAATCGCAAGCCTGTTTGAGCAAAACCATGGCACTTCAATGCACAGCGAGTTCACTCCATGTGGAATTGGGGACTAGGTTTTTACTCTCACAAACACACAGACTTTTGCTATGATGGACTGTGTCTGTACTGACATTATCAGAGGTCTTGTTGATTAAACGGCACGTTTTGAGGGAGTGCAAGCTGAGCTGCCGCAAAAGTTTCTATAACTTTAACAGGCTCACAGTAATGTTACTTGTTGTTGTGAGTTGTGAAGGACTGGGATGTTTATTACAATTTCACAAGAGTTGGCTGCCTAAATCAGTCCTGATTTACTGTTTGTGCTCTGACTCTGCATGTAACCAGAACGTGTAACCATTCGGATGGTGCTCTAGGTGGGACAATGCTGGAGACAGAGTAGAGACAGCAGACAGAGTGGCTTGGAGAGCTCCTCCCCTTGCATTGCAAGGGAAGCTGGGAAATGTAGTGACATACGCTTGGAAAAGCTAGATATCAGTTTGCAATTAAACTACAAATCCCATAATGATGTAAAAGAATGGGGTTTGCCATTATAAACTTATTTTTTTCTGTGACGTCAATCTGGAGTGGCGTCTTTAGACCAAACCACACCTTTTCATGAAAATCAATCCAGTAGTTTTGTGTTATCTTGCTAACAGACAAACAAATTCACAGACAAACCGACAAATAGACAAACAGACAGACTCTGTTGAAAACATAACCTCCTTGGAGGAGTTAAATGAATTGGCTGAACTATGTCATCATTTCAAAGTATTGCTGACTGCAAGCGCATTTAAATGTAAACCGTTACTGGAAAAGCCTTATTATGACAGCAATTTTAACTTCAAAGAATTGCAAAAAAAATTGCCCTATGGCAATTAAGTTTATTTTAATGTGGCCCTCTTGGTAATCAAAGTTGCCCTTTCGTGATCTTAATCCTTGCAGTATGTTAGCTTTCTTTCTTTGTTTTAGATTTATTGTAAATCTGTCTTAAAATGTGAGGGATACTGGAGCTTGGTTTTGGTTGTGGGGCGGTTCACAGCGGGCTTCCCTTATTTTCAAAGACAAAACTTGAAAGGTAAGCATTCTCCGGCGGACTCTGATACGTATGAGCTCGGCTACATGCACTGAGTCTGTGCACGCCGGGAAAATGCACGCGCAGTAGGCGGGCAGAATGGCGACGGGATTTGATTAGTTCAAAAACAGGTATCCCGGCATGATTATTGGTTGGGGTTTTCCCTGTTTTACTCCTGCTGTAGATAGTGGACATTTTTCACTCTGTTTTAAGAACACATTATGAGTTGATTACCATTGGGTCATAAAGACCATTTTAACCAGTATTACAAAAAGTATACCTAAATCAGATCACCAACCCCAGCTTTAAATCAGCTGCATATTACACTAAAAACAGTTATCTTTCATGCATTTTTTCCCCCTTATCTTTTAGATACCTTGTCAGGCATCAGTTTCCATGAAAATATTGGTTTTATTAATCTCAAGGTGTGGACCTTTGGGTCTTTCTGTGTCAGTATCTGTGTTCTTGAGGTAAATAAAAAGGTAAAATAAACCTTAAGAGAATCATATAAATAAATATGAAGCTGCATTGTCACCTCGCTAGTACTCGGGGTTGTTAGAAAGCATATTGTAGAGGTAAATGTAAATCAATTTTTCCTTTCTAATACTATTATCAAGGGTAATATCTATGGTGCGATGGGTCAATTTCACCTCAAAGAGGGAAAATTGTACATTTGAGCATATTGGTTCGGTCAACCAGTTACAAGACCCACAACCAACTAGGTCACTCTATCAGATGATATGTATATCAACAATAATCACACTTCTTACAGATCGATTTTTTTTCAATCCACAACAATCATATAAAATGAATACATGACAATAATGTTGGGTGGAAATCACAATTTACAGGTAACTGAGTTGCTTTGCAGAGGTCTGTGCTCTCAGAGTGCTTTTCTAGTTATTTATTGTGATATTTTTTCTTTTCTTTTTTTGTTAAGATAGAGATTCTTAGCAAAGTCAAAAAGCCTTGATGTAAATAAATGTTAAGTGGTTCTTTCACGCATTTAAAATCTGAAAAGAGTCTGTACCAATCCAAGCACAAGAGGAAGGTTAAACCACACAAATGGTTGGAGATACAAACATAAAAGCTGAATATATGTGTTGAAAAGGCAGCATGACAAGAAACTCAGGAGAACACCTTCATAATCCATCCCACATGTCCCTCAATCACACACCAAAACACTAGAAATGTCCTAACCCTTCTCTGTGAGAGTGGAAAGATTTCACTTAAGTCATTTTTAATTACTGAAATCATCATCACCGTCATGCATAAACTCAAACCCTGATTGCAAACATTTTTATCATAAAACAGGACACAAAAATGCAATGTCTTACCAAGCAAAAAAGTTTACTGAATGTTTATTGTTCTCTGTCCAACTTTTAAATGAACAGTGTCAGTCTGTACACTGACAAATGGAGGACAGGGACCATCTGAATTATTGTCATCTTGACAATAGCCTTGTCCTGAGCTCAAGATGGATTGTATCACTGTTAGCATCAATAACATGGCAGGCAGTACTCACCCAAACTGGAGTGTTAAATTTGGAAGAGAAGAGAACCAGAACATTGAGGTAGCAATTTGCATGTGTGTACATTCAATGTTTAAAAGGGAAACTATAGTAAGAAGGAAACAGAGACCGGGCAACGTGTCATATTATTGTGTGTTTGTAGATGAATGTTCTGTCTACAGGCTTTTGAAGACTTTGTATGAAGAGTCTGAAGCATAAGGCTCAGTGCTGAATATAAAAGTTTATTGATTTTGCTGTCTCTCTCTCCATATGTCTTATTTTTTATACTTTTCTCTTTTTATCTAATTTCTTCCAGGCCCCCTCACTTTCACTCTAGCTGAATCTTTTGATACTTTTATGTGTTAGAATCCTCACTGGCACAATGGACTCATGGCACAAACATTAGAATTTTTAATTCTTCCTTTGCTGCCTCAGGGTCTTTCACAACATAGGCCAAAAATGTATACACCTGCATCTACAGGTAACATGGATGTTCTCATGTCCCCCAGTTCCCATTGAGGTTTCTGCCATTTACTGTTAACCTGCTTGGTCTCCATAACCAGCCGGGATTGTGAAGTTTACCAGTGTTTGAACAAGTATCTTTATGAACCCAAAACAAGCAGCAGTCATAACCCCTGGAAAGATTACCAAATTACTTTGATGCACAGTGGTTGTTCTTCTTGTTTTGATCACTGATGTAAACAGATTGTGAAGAATAATTTGACATTTGTACACATTTTCTGTATTCAACCTTTGTACATATTGTATATAATCTTTTCATGTATTTGTCTCTTTATAACCCTGTCTTAATCTTGTTTAATTGTCCATGTACTTGAATGTCTCTTTGTAATCACTTTGTAATCATGTTTAATAATCATTGTTTAGCTTTTGCATTCTTCTGACACACACACACACACACACTACAAACTACATGACCTCGTGGAGGCTCCTTCTTATCAACAACCCGGCTCATCCCGAGACGGAGAGGAGCCTGTGCGGAGGTCACTCCATACAAACATGTTCTTATCACTCTTATAAAAGAGAGAAGACATTGTAATTCTTCAGTTCAACATTTCATGTTGTAACATGTATGTTGTAGCTCCTTGTTATAACAAATAAAATTCGCCTTGATTGCATCCAGCTGCCTCGTCGTCATCTTTTATTTTGAATTATGTCAGGTGTTGGTACGAACCTTGAAAGTTACACTGACCTCTTAGAACAGTAAGGGGACAAAATCCTGGCACAGATGATGTGAGTTCTCTGAAGGACTCCAAACTCATCTGACGGACTCAGTGACATTTTTGTTCCACCCCTCATTGAGGCACATAAATGACTACATCTTTTGACTGTTAATAGGAACGGCTGCACAGCAGAGCTGAAAAACAAGTTTAGTTGTCCTAAGAAACATTTTCTCATCTCAGCTTTCTATAGATCTGTTGGACTGTAAATCAAAGTGTTTACATCAGACACTCAGAAACAATCGATGCTTAGCTGTGGTTTTTCCAGTTTCTCTTGGCAAAGCATTTTATTTTTCAAAATGTTTTCGTTTTGTTTATGTATTGTTTTATGTCTAGAACAGTATCAAATTTTGACTTTAGAAAGTTTTGGTCTTTCATTTTGCTGTTTAAGTGGCAATAATGCAGTTGACAGAAATTAGACTGCCAGCTGCTCATCTGAGAATTCATTTTTCAACCAATTGTGTGTGTAGAGATTTTTTTAAACTAGCATCACCTCTGTTTGCACAAATTAATAATGATGGAGGAGTGGATGGAGTAAGAGATGTTGACAAGCTGCTGTCAAAGGGAATATAATCCTTTGTGTGGAGTCATTGTGTCTGTGCCGGCAGGAGAGTTGAACCTGGACAGCTTCTGTTTGTACCTGCACAATGCAGCATTCAAGAGCAATCAGATGAGATGTCAGGAAACTGTTTCCTTTTCCTGAGAGAACATTTCACCTCAGTGTCTGAATCTACCAGCCTTGTCCTAATAGAGGACAAAGAATAGGGGCAAAATATAGGATCACTGGTATTTCTAAAGCCCCCTTTGAAAATCTGAACAACTTAAAAAACTACCTGTCAGCCCTTTGGTTGATCAGAAGTCAATATTCATCCCATTTCTTCCTATTTTTATCTTGAAGTCTTTCTTCTCACTTATTTTGGGGTACCAGCAGCGCTTCCCTTAGATGGCTGGCACCCTAACATCTGACTGAGGTGCTTAGTACTGCAGAACATTATAACTGTTTTAAAACAAGAATAATAGTGTCTGATCTGTTTGTTTAATTGCTCTAACTGTAATTCATATCACTTAAATATTTCACTGTTGTCAACAACGATCAGATGAAAATAATGAGGATGAGCTGAGGTGTGCACCACTGCGAATCTGTGTGAGAAAATAATACAGAATATTTGTCATGTGTCATTACATACCTCACTGAGAGTCTGTAACGCATATGCTAATAAATGCAGGATTATGTCTCGTTAGGTTGATTTATAACATCTGCAGGAGAGCTGCAGACCCTCTGAGCGATGAGAGTTAGCTCTATTAACAAACATGATGATAGTGAATTTCTCCCTAGGTAAGGCTTTCTGTGGTCCACTGGTGAAAAAAATAATTCTTCCTCTAGGTTTTATTGGGTTTATGATGATAAATATGAGTCTCTAAAATGTTAACTGGACCAATAAAACATCAAATTATTGGAGCTTCATATTTTAGCTCATTAACTGCAAATCATGTACCCATAGCTCTACCGCCGGACATTTTCTAATTCATAAATTTGATTTCTCCCTTTCCATCCAGCAGTCTTGTTATATTTCAGTGTATAATGTAAAGTTGGAAACTGAGGCAATCCATCACTGTGGGCATGCTGCCACCTACTTGTCTCCTAATTTTAATAACCTGATCAAATTCTGATTTAGTACATTTTGGATTGTGGGAAATGTGGAAACTCTCTTGGAAGTGCATTAAATCTACATTATGCATTTTGTTTTTGTGTCTGTGGCTTCCAAAAACATTATTATCTATCCGGATCTTGTTATTTGAGCTGTCTGGGAGATCATTAGACATCTTCACCCCTTACTGGCTCTGTAGTCAACCCTCAGAAAGTTGAGGCTTTTTCATTCAATAACAGCTAACAATAGCTTTTTTACTAAGGTATAGTGAGGTTTCATCCAATTAATGAGCATGATCGTATTGGCTGCTCTGTGGAAGGATATGCTCATGCGCTTTACTTGCTAAGAAATGTAAACAATGACAGGGGTACCAATTAGCAAAGCACTGGTACCATTGCTCAGAGCACAAACAGGTAAGGGATCAGGGAGGAGAGCTGGTTCCAATCCATTATCATCCAAATGGCATACTCTAGCTTAAAGGAACTCTCAGACATTTAGGATTTCATGGTCACAATCTGACCTCTCCTATCAATCAGCTTACATTATACTGTGGCTCGCAATAGCCTATAATTGAATGTCAGTCCCCGGTTCCTGTGGATTGTGACACACAAACTTCCAGCTGCTGTTAAAATAAATTGTATCCTCTTTCCTGTGTTATTCTAACTGTCAGTCTGAGTGCATTCGAAGGTAGTGTTTGCTGTTCAAGGATGAGGAAGTCCTGCCCTTTTAAACAGTGTCGTGATGAAAACACAGCCTGTAGAGGAGTAGCAGATATGAAACAAAGTGAGGGTGTTCTGTTTCTGACAAGAAGAGGTCTCTGGTGTCAGGGCTGACAGAGCTCTGCAGGCTCAGTGTCCCCTTATTTACTTTGTTTAAAAAACAGACACCAGAGCAAAGACTTGACAGGACAGTGTCTTTAATCGCAGAATGAGTTTATATTTTGAATCATATAAACACCTAGAACTGGGGTCATTTTTCCTGATTTAATGGGAAAAGATCACACCAAAAGGCAGGGCGAGCCTAATGCCATTAGAAGTCTATGCCTACAAGTCAAATATCACACAATCTCACATTTTACATATGAATGCATTTATTAAAATATGTGATACACATGTAAATAAACTCAGAGTAGTGGAATAGGGACTATTAACACTAACTAGTGTCTACAGCGGGCCACAAAGGACATTAGATAGCATGGTAACTTATTGCACTGTGGCATCTGTAGAAATGTCCACAGAGAAACTGTTGGTGATACGGGAAAGTAGAGAACAGCTTTACAAGGAAAAATTTTGTACTTGAAAAAGCTGGGATTATTCTGTGAACTAAGCTATTTTTTAAATCAGTTGGTGTTTTTAATTATTTTGATGATCTGCTGGAGAGATTTTGAGCAATAATAAAGGGTTACATCAGGCGGTTGCTCGAGGCCCATGGCATGCTAATACTTGTGAGTATTGTTCCTGGGATAGCTATCCAGGGACCAGCGCGAGCCAGTACATAACGATGGTTCATGGTGCCACTGGGCTTTGTCAAGGAAAAGTTAAATGCTGTAAAGAATCTTACTGTATTAAATTGTCGAGCCACATTCGCTTGTTTGAGTAGTTTAAACCTGTAAGTGGGTTAGTTACATGGCCTTTGGTTGTACTATGTACTGCTATGTACTGGCTAACATTAACCCACAGAAATCTCCCCCAGGGAAAAAGCTCACAACTTCCTTTATTGGTAATCTATTACTGGGGCCTGTTATTACTAAAAATAAGTAATCTCACTTCCATAAACTCAAACAGACCTTTAAATTGTTGTTATTTTCATGGCATTTTGTGCCATGGTACATAAGTGACTCTGTGGGATCCAAAACATTATTATGTAGTACTTTGCTATCAGCCTGGTTGCCTGAAAGCTGTATTGCAATTACCAGTACCACTGCTGTTGAAAATACAACTTCAGCAGTGTGATGAGGTAACTAGTCACTTATGTGTCAGTAGCTTGGATTGTGTCCTTACTGCAAATGAACTGCTTCAAAAGGGTTGATTTGAAGCAAGCCGAGGCTAGCTATTTCAGGTGAACTCAACGTGGATGTTTGTACTGAAACGTGGTTGATTGCTATGTTCAGGGTACATTCACTTGTATCGTAGCAGCTCTCTTAAATGATCCAGGACTGAAAAGTACCTTAGGATATAGTGGGTATGTGTTTTAACTGACTTACAGTCCTTCAGAAACAGAAAGATACATTTTGTCCCAAATTATAAGCTCTGGCTAGCTTTTGAGGAATCACAATTGACTGTTTCATGATGATTGTACACACTTGCTTTAATTTATTTATTTTTGTGAGTAAATTGATTGATTGATTGATTGATTGATTGATTGACTGACTGGATCATTGATCGATTGATTGATCTATTGATTACCAAACAAACATCTTTTCTGATCATGGGGATCATGGGCCATAACTTTCTTGTTCATCGTACTGGCTTATTTCATATCCATTCAGGATTGTCAATATGACACTCACACAGAAACCTGTTCTTTTTGTTGTTACACCTTTAAAACTAAAGCTTATTCCACACAAAAAAAGCCTGCACTGGATGTAGATGTAAGGGTTAAATTAATGCACAAATTTAGTATTTTGCACATAACTTTTGTTGGGTTTTAGGCATGGCTGAACTATGTTTAATGAGGACAAGTCCGCCTTAAAAAAGTCCCCCTCCTGCCCTCATATTCTCAGCCTGCTGTGTGTCTTTATCCTCATCTGCTCAGTAACTCTGCTGCTGTAAAGCTGCTGTAGAGGTGAGCACTACTCTGGAGATCACCTGCTCATCCCACTGGCTGCCTCAGCTCCTCTCAGACACAAGCTCTCTCTCTGTGACTGAAATTGTCCACTATTCATTGGAGAGGAAATGATACCAATGTACCTGTTCTCTGTCTCTCCACCTGACACTCAGGACTTTCTTAACTTAAGCTTCACTCTGAGGGACTTTGGCTACGTTCCCACTGCAGCCCTTAATGCTCAATTCCGATTTATTGCTCAAATCCGATTTTTTTGTTTGGCTGTTCAGATTACACCTCTAATGTGGCCTGACTGCAAACTTGATGTGAACAGCTCTGGCTTCAGAAGTGACGCGCATGCTCAGTTCAACATTAATGACATTACGCAAACAGACCAAAACTGTGCTTCACCATGCTGGAAAAGTTTGTTTCCATAACGCAGAACCTGATGTTACAGCAGCTCACCTTGAGTGAGCTCTTATTAAAGTAATGATGGCTTTATTTTATTTCTTATAAACCTTAAGGCGGACACTCTCTCCTGCCAACCCTGCCGATGACAGATCGCTGCTGGAGAGCCAAACATCTCAGAGCCATAGCGCGCTGAACAGGTTAACAAAGAGGCAAAAAGTTAGTTTTGTGTTCTGTTCTGATGTTTTGTAGTTTGTCTGAGAGCAGATAAGAAAGGAGCAGACTGTTTTGCTCCTGTCTTATCAGCTTTTAGAGGCAAAATACCTCATACAGCAGAGCATGAGATTGATAGATACATCTATAGATAGATAGATAGATAGATAGATAGATAGATAGATAGATAGATAGATAGATAGATAGATATACATACATACATACATACATACATCTATAGATAGATAGATAAATAGATACATCGTTAGATGGATACATCTATAGATAGAAGGATTCATCTATGGATAGATACATCTATAGATCGATGCATCTATAGATACATCAATAGATTGATAGATACATCAATAGATAGATAGATACATCTATAGATAGATAGATTCATCTATACATAGATACATACATAGATACATCTATAGATAGATAGATACACCGATAGATAGATACATCTATAGATAGATACATCTATGGATAGATACATCTATAGATAGATAGATTCATCTATAGACAGCTACATAGATAGATACATCTATAGATAGATAGATACATATATAGATAGATACATCTATAGATAGATAGATACATTTATAGATAGATAGATACATATATAGATAGATACATCTATAGATAGATAGATACATCTATAGATAGTTACATCTATAGATAGTTACATCTATAGATAGATAGATACATCTATAGATAGATAGATAGATAGATATATAGATACATCTATAGATAGATAGATACATCTATAGATAGATACATCTATAGATAGATACATCTATTGATAGATAGATAGATCTATAGATAGAGACATCAATAGATACATCTAAAGATAGATAGATCTATAGATAGATACATCTATAGATAGATAGATACATCTGTAGATCTGCTTTTTCTTGGCTTCCTGAACAATTTACCAAAAAGTGGCCCAAATTAGCTGATGTCACCCTATCTGATTTAGTACCTCATTTGAAAGTGACCTGAATCTGATTTGAAAATGTCAGGTGGAATGAGACTTGTGCTGTTCACACTGTCAAAAACAAGTCAGATACAGGTCACATTTGGGCCAAAAAATCGGATTCAGGTCACTTTTGACTGCAGTGTGAACGTAGCCTTTGAGTTGTGTTTGGACATTTCAGCTCCCGGTTTGTGTCTCCACCAGCTGCTCAGTATCACAGTGGTGCCTAAGAGGCTGCAGCCTCCTGGCATGTTCCTCAACACTGGACCTCAAAGAATGACCAACTGGACTTTTGTAATGGATTGGAGTGTCCCCATCATGTCTTCTGTTTATGATGGTACTTTATCGGAGCCTGAATGTGCTAGGTGTTCTTTTTTTTTTTCCTTTTGGGTGAACACATGTACTTGCAAATATGTACTTATACAGGTACATGTGTAACAAATGTGTTTGTATGTATATTAGTATGGATATATGTATCTGTGGACATGTATGGTTATATGTAGATGAGAATCAGTGCATCCATGTAAATATGAATGTGCAGATGTAGGAAGATCTGCATGTATTCTTTATTTATTAACATATACTTATTCATTCATTATATACTGTATATATATATATGTATGTATATATATATTTGTTTGTTTGTTTCTTGTAGGCCATGTGACAGTGGGTGGGGTTGATGTGTTGTTTTGTGTTCTTCAAACTGGAAATATCTATAAAATGTGCTTTAAATAGTATTTGAGCTCACAAAGTCACAGAGGTGGTGAGATTTTGGGTAATAATTATTGCATACAAAAAATTACAGAAATTGCAGAGTTTAAAAAGATTGAGACATTTCATGGGTTACATACCGCACAGTTGCAGATAAACTGGTAATGGATGTGTGATTGAGGGAAGTGACCTCTTCTACTTACTATCCCTGCACATTGCTTACACCTCTTTGATAAATCCTTTCATTCTAAAGTCAGGCAATTGCGCAATAAATATTAGCTTAGAGCTGAGGATGCCTGGCTCTTCATATAATGGCTGAGCATGGCATGTTACAATCACAGAATGTGTGTGCTGCCATTCTGTCAGTGCTTCTTACTTACATAAACAAAAAAACAGAATCTGTCTGAACTTGCTAGAGAACACAGCATGCACACAGACCACTCTGATCATGCTAGAATGATATTGAAAAAACATACAACGGAAAAAAAACATATGCTGCAATGTTTCAGACTCATGATGTCTCAAGTCGAATTGAGTCGTGTCTGAAGTCATTGTCTCCTGAGTCACAAGTTTTTTACCTCCCAAGTCAAATTAGTGACTCGAGCAGCTTGAGTCCGGGTCCCTAAGACTTGAGTCCAATTGTCTAATGTCTTTACCCAATAAAAAATCAGTGTGAGCAGAATACTTACTTTGAAAGTAAACTTTCATTTTAAGCATTCTGGAGTGTTCTTGTGAATCCATCCTGATATTTCACTGAATTTGACAAAATAAGACCCAAGCTTACACACCTGCATCAACAGGTAACTTTGAATGATTTCATACCCTCCAGTTCCCATTGTGGTTTCTGCCATGTATAATTCAATCCCACCAAGTCTCCATCAGTAGACCTTTTGTTGTGTCTACTCTGTGTTTATACTTGTATCCTCGCATATAAAAACCAGACAGCAGTCATGATCCCTAATAAGATCACTTAATTATCTCTCTGAACAGTGGTTATTTCCCTATATTGAGCCTCCCTGTGAACAGCCAATCCCCGGGCTGTCTGACTGATATGCAGTGGCTATTTTAGTCCGGTCTGTGCTTGTTTTTCTGTTTATTTTTTTCAGGCAAACAGACTCATTTGACAGGTTCAGTGACAATTTTATTCTGTATTAATGATACGTTCTCTTACTTAAAGGTGTAGTCAGCGATGTGGGAGAAAACGTTGTCTATAAAGTTGTCTATAGTTGTCTATAAACAAATTTAGACCCGCCTCTGCCTTCATACCTCACCCCTGGCTCCACCCCTGAAAGCTGATGGACGTGCATCATCATGGAAACGGCCGTAGAAACTGAGTAGCTGACTAACGTACCTAAGGTAGCCCAGACACGTCAGACAACTCGACTGACGATATTGATAACATCACAACAACAATACATTCTGGCAGATAAGACAATAAGATGAATGCCCGACGGCTGTTACTGTTATGTGAAGCACCACAAAGCTAATGTTGCTTACCTATCCAGCAGAAAGACGGCGAAATCCACGTCCGTTTCAGGTCTTTCAATTGGCGGAGTTCCCTCCACCATTGGAAAGCAACACCAATGTTGACCCAGGTCTTCACTCTTTCATTGTCATAGCCCTTCCTTTTCACTTTTCACTCCTCTGACCTTTTTCTTTTGGGCTGTTTTTCAGCCATTGCTACTGCACATATTGTACCTCTCTCTTATGCTAACTGCGCATGCTACGAAACCTACTACTCCCCCTTCCCCCTCTTTCTGATCTGTGCATGAGTATGGTCGCCCCATACCAGAGCCAAGGCTGTGTATTGAAACCAGACTTTTTTTCAACATGCTGTCAGTGGTGACATCTTGTGGATGGAGAGGAGAAATACACTGAATTTGACAAATAGTGCATTAGATTAGAAGATTAGATCGCTGACTACACCTTTAAGTGGTTAAAAAAATGCGTCTCTTCAGACTTATAAGCATTATAGTGTATTGACAGCATCAATCAGTGAAGACATGTTAGTTACATGCCTGCAAATGGTTAGTAAAATATGAAACCAATTGGTATTAGTAAATGACAGGAATAATTGACCAAATGAACATTTACAAACTTATTTTAAGGAGTGCATTTCAAGTCCACCTAGGCAGTACAAGAAGGTGAACAAATGTCTGGTTGTCACATTTATGATGGGTCACTGACTGGGCTGTAGCATTACTTCTTACTTTTACTTCAGCTAATCCACACTTGCAGCAGCAGCAGACTTTAAGTCCTGAAATGGTGGTGAAATTAAGTGTTCCAGATATCAGATAAAGAATGGGAGTGGGAGTAGGAGCTGAGCTGTTCATGACACCTGGGAAATTAGGCAGGGAGTAGACCAAGCTGCTTGTGACACCAATTAGTGTCCTTAACTCTTTGGCTCTCTTATTGCTGCTTGGTCTGTTGTGTTGACTTCATGTGTACACATTAGGTGACAGACAGTCCTGCTGCAATCACAATATGCTCACTTTGGTAGGATTAACCCTTTAACTACCAGCTCAACTGTTCATCAGCTCATCATGTCATCCATAAAAGCAGGGATATTTAACATTTTAAAAAACTTGAACAAATCAAATTGTTGTGTGATTTAATTTACATTTCAGGAAACAAAGAAAACTACAAACAAACAAAGAAAAATGTATGATGTGGGATTTCAAGGTTTAAAAGCTTACAGCTGACTAACATGGTGACAAAGAAAATGCAGAAATATTTGGCAATATTGATTAGAAAAGGGAGAAATGTTTGTAAATAAACAACAATCAAAAATAACTTGAGAAGATAATATTGAGCTTGAAAACTATTTTGGATGAATAAGGGATTTTGTCTGATAAATAAGTTTTTAAAATAATAATCTTGATAATAATAATAAATTATTCTTTTTAAAACTTTAAATCCTGCAAAGAGAAGATATCAGTTCTTTTGGTTTGTTTGTAGTGTATTCTATATCCTAAAACACTGACAGAAACATGTTCTTTAACACATTGAATATTCCTGAATTTATTGACTGCCAAACAGTTGAGCTGACAGTTAAAGGATTAACCTCATGATCATTTGAAATATTTTATTCTGTTCCCTGAGTGTCTTTTGCTAGCTACTTCTAGCTTTGCCAGGTATAACAGTCTTGCATTAGCTTTAGTGCCACCACATAACAGTATTTTTTGTTGTTGCTGTTGTTGTTTGTTCATTGCTACTATTACTTATTATTATTTAGTATTTTTTATGCTGCAATTCAAATCTATTATTATTTTTATACCTCTTATCTGGTATTCGTTGTGGACAGTAGAGTAGGAATTTTATTGTGCAGGGAAATATGTTTCTCAATGTGCAAATGACAAACACTTTAAATCCTTGAATTTTGAATCTTGAATTAACATTACCCTCCACCTCCACTTCTTCAAATGTAGCTCTACAACACTCTGGCTCTTCATATTATTCAAAGGAGACATTTCTTGACTTAAAAAGGTAACATTAATATTAATATATGGTAACACTTACAGAGTGCTGGATTAATGGCCAAGGAGGGGGGCAACACAGATATTAAAAAGATATTAGTGTATGGCAATGGAGAGTATCTGAGAATTACTGCTATTGAGGCAGTTCCTACTTCCTGATTCACAGTCTTTGTTGTAACAATGTGTGTTTCCTGTGCTACAACAATAATACTGTTCTTGCTGCGGCAAAAAAAGGTCCAACTACATCTGGAAAGTCTGTATATAACAAGTTCTGAGCTCAGACTGCTCCTCTTCCTGGTATGAATCAGAGCTTGACAACCCCTCCCTCTCTCGCAGCTCTCACACACAGTCAGCTCCACTCTGATGACGTACTTCCTTTTTCCCTCCCCTTTAGATCTACAGATTGGAGATGGGTTTTGCCAAAGCATAGTGACTTTCACAGCACAAACACATGCTGTGTAGATCAGAGATGAAACAAGTCCCAGTTGTCGGGAAGTGAAACTTATCTGTTTGTTGTAACTGAGAGGTGAAATGGCGAAGGGAGCAGATCAGCTGGACCAGGACTTTATATCCTGTTTGATTTGTCTCAATCTCCTTAAAGATCCGGTGACTGTTCCCTGTGGACACAGCTACTGCAGGGACTGTATTAAAACTCACTGGGACAAAGGGGATGGGAAGATCTACAGCTGCCCTCACTGCAGACAGACATTCACACCGAGGCCTGCCCTGAACACAAATCCACTGTGTGCAGGTTTAGTGGAGAAAATGGAGAAGGTAGAACTTGAAGATCCTCCTGCTGATCACTGCTATGCTGGACCTGAAGATATTAGCTGTGATGTCTGCACAGAGAGAAAACTGAAAGCTGCCAAGTCCTGCCTGTTCTGTTTGATCTCATTTTGTGAGATACATCTTCAGCCTCATTATCAAATACCCGCTTATGCAAAACACAAGCTGGTGGAGCCGTCTAAAACACTCCAAGAGAGCATCTGCTCCCATCACGGCGAGGTGATGAAGATGTTCTGCCGCACAGATCAGCAGTCAATCTGCTATCTCTGCCCTGTGGATAAACACAAAGGCCACGACACGGTCTCAGCTGCAGCGGAAAGGATTGAGAGGCAGAAGCATCTGGAGGTGAGTCGACAAAAGATACATCAGCAAATCCAGGACAGGGAGAAGGACATGGACCTGCTTCAGCAGGAATTAGAAGCTATCAACCAATCCGCTGATCAGGCAGTGAAGAACTGTGACATGATCTTTAAGGAGCTGATCAGTCTCATGGAGGAGAGGTGCTCTGATATGAAGCAGAAAGTCAGATCACGGCAGGAGAATGAAGTGAGTCGAGTCAGAGAGCTTCAGAAGAGGCTCCAGCAGGAGATCACTGAGCTAAAAACAAAAGACACTGAGCTGGAGGTGTTCTCACACACTGATGATCACATGCAGTTTCTTCATGACTACTCCTCAAAGTTACCACTCTGTGATTTAGCACACTCATCAATCATCAACCTACGTCCTCTGAAACACTTTGAGGATGTGACAGTGGCTGTGTCAGGAGTCAGAGATCAAATACAGGATGTCCTGAGGGAGAAATTGACACATATCTCAAACTTGATGTCTGAACTGGAATTTTTACTGCAACAGCCAGAACCCAAGTCCAGAGCTGAGTTCCTACAATTTTCACGAGACATCACATTGGATCCAAACACAGCAAATGAGTGGCTGATATTGTCTGAGCAGGACAGAAAAGCAACGCTAATAAGCAAACAGCAGTTTTATCCACCACGCTTCGAGAGATTCATCGATCACTTTCAGGTACTGAGTAAAGAGGGCCTGAAAGGACATTGCTATTGGGAGGTGGAGTGGAGAGGAGAAGGCGTTTGCATTGCAGTCGCATACAAAACAATCAATAGATCATGGATGTTCACTAAACATGCATTTGGACACAGTGACGAATCTTACTCCCTCGACTGTTTCCCTGGTTTAAATACCTTTTGGTACAACAATGTCCTAACTCCTGTCTCTGGTCCTCAGTCTTCCAAAGTAGGGGTGTACCTGGATCACAGGGCAGGTTTTCTGTCCTTTTACAGCGTCTTTGAAGACAATACCATGTCTCTACTCCAAAGAGTTCAGACCACATTCACTCAGCCTTTATATGTTGGACTTGGTATTTATTCATTTACTTCATTTGGATCTTGGGTGAAGTTATGTAAACTGAAATAGATGGAGGACATTTCATGGACTGTGGTCTCAGTTTATTGATGTTTGCTCTAACAGCTGACTGTTTTCTCCTGACAGCCAAACTCTGAGTGGGACAGACATTTTATTTTGGTAACCCTTCCTCCATGGTCCACTAATTACCAGGTATCTAGGTAATTATTGAGTGGTAACACTGATGATGAGGTGATTACATAGGAAGCACAGCTGAAAAGATTAGAAAAAACTCAAGGTAAAACACTAAGTACTGTGTGGCTCTGACTGGATAGGATGGTAAAAACTCATATTAGGTTTTTAATTAGAATGTATTTAGCTGTATACAATTTTCCTAGTTTCATTGAATGTATACATTTAATTCCATGTTATTACCACCCTAATCCAGTCAGATGTGCATGGTGAGTCATTGATCATTTCCTAGTAATTTCCTAATAATGACCCATCCCATATTTTAAAGTGCAGCAACATAATTCCATTGACTAATCACTCCTTTGATATATTATACCACATGTTGTGTTGAAAACAACTACAGTATATATTGATTGTTTGATACCTGGTAACTGTCAGTTTTAATGCAGTTTTACTCGTTGGCTTCATTTAATTTCCAGTAATTTGGCGCTTGATTCCTCAGGATTCACCATCAACTTTGTCAACTTTATTATCACTTGTATTAACATATCATTTAAAGTGCTAATTTTCATCACCTGCCATGTTTTGTTCTAAGAGCTTGTTGCTTTTTTTTACAAAAAGAAATTATATTTTCTTTTGTATCAGTGCATTTAAATGCTTTTAATACTGTTGTCATTTAAGAACATGTCATGAAAAAGCAGCAGATCTGTCTCCAGTCAAGTCAATTTCTTCATATCACATTGTACATTTGTAGATAATATGTAATCAGTGATCATATTTTAGGAAATCTGGCATGAAAGTACTTTATTTTTATTTAGGGGGTAAGGGATTATTTTAATGTTGGTCATGATTTAATCATTTAGGAGGTACATTTTATTTTTTGTAGTGTAGCTGAGCTTTGTATCCAATGAACTGATTTTGTGAATGACAATAATCTGTTGACATGATTGAACAGGCGATTTTAACAGACTTCATTTATACAATGTGGGAATAAAATCAAGTTTGAATCTAAATAAAAAAAAAACATTGTTTTCCTTCAGTCTTGATGGCAGGATGTAAAAGTCAGTGAAGAAAATATCTGACAGTGAGGTAAAGGCAGATCCTATATGAGTTTATTTTTAGTGCTTAGCAGTAACTTGTGTGTGCATCGACAATAAGTTCACAACTGTTAAAGGGCAAGGAATAATATTTGCACTATTTTATGAGACTTTACTGGTGTGATGATGATTTTCATCTTGTTTTATTCAATTATTAAAATCTGTTTGTGTCCTGCCCTGATTGATCTTATATCATCTTGAAGGACTTTGTGGTGGTATTTATTAGGTTGTCTTTTTACCAGGTCATATTCTATTTGACTGACATGGCTTAAACCTTTCCTCTGAGCCGCTGAGAGCAATACATGTCCAATCATGTATTTCCTTTTCTAAAGTCCAGGAGCTCAAGTTGCTCTTGTTCCAGACACAGATCTACCTGTTAGCTCCTCCACCTCCTGTGATATTTCCTCTTTGCTCTGGCTGTCAGATAAATGAGCTGTTTACTTTTATTTTGGCAGAGCTGCATGGTTTAACAGGTCAGACAGGTCATGTTTGTTGAGATGAGTTTGCTCGGTTAAGCAGGGGTAACTGAACTCCTAAAAACGTTGGTTGTTATCCACTATTATCCATCTGTCGTATATATATATATATATATATATATATATATATATATATACACACATATATATATATATATATATATATATATATAAATATATATATATATACACATATATATATATATATATACATATATATATATATATATATATATATATATATATATATATATATATATATATATATATATATATATATATATATATATATATATATATATATACTGTATGCATATATATATATATATATATGTACATATACTGTTCATTCATACACACAGAGACATTTATTTCCATCAGAATAACATAAAATAAAATTATTTGATTAAGATTTAAAACCACAAAAGGACACATGAAGAGATCCCTGAAGACACTGTGATGGTCAAACCTCTTCATAGTCCTAATACCTTGCAAAAATGTAACAAACTTTTAATTTGCTTCATGTTTGGACATTGTGTGATGTCTGTACGTAAAATGTTTCCTTGTTGTCCATACACTAAGCATTTTGAAACAAGGTGATCCTTTCAAATTATATTCTCCCTATTGATCTCAAGACATTTTTGGACATTTCCCAGAAGTTTATTGTCATATGCTTTGATTATGATATTTGGTGTTTAATCCTGAAGCAATATAGGTTAAATTTTGAAAAGATCTGAGCTCTGGATAAGTTGGTTTGTGTGGGTTTTTCAGCTATATGGATTAGGCGGGGATAAATGAGAACATGGCATTTTTTTAAAGCCAGGTGCTACTGTGTCATTGGGGTGATCAAGACATTTGGGAGACTACCTTTTTACTTGCAAAATGAAATTGAATTGAAATAGGATCATAACCCTAAAAAATCAGATACAAATAAAACTTTCTCCGTGTGCTTATTGCAGATTGGGTGTTACTCCCCTTCATGAGATTTGCCAGTTGCTGATGTGCTGTGGTATATTCTTGTCTTGAGGGGGAAGAGCTGTATTTCTTTTCCACTCGTGGTTGACACTAATTCCTGCAAACATACAGATATTTTTCAAGGCCAGGAAACAACCATAGAGCAAATTCATGTGAAAACATGACACCATATAAGTACTCAGACTCACTCTTACAGGAGAAGCAGGGATTTGTCACTTCATCTCTCACAGTTTGGCAACCATTCAGGTTATAAGAAAAGCTCCAACAGTATAAAATGATGACATGTGTTTTTCATCATGCTCTCAGAGTAAGCTGCCAGAAAAGAAAGATGATAACCACGACCAACACTGATTTCAATGTTTGTTCGTAATTTGCTGCTAATTATTTCCGTCTTCTGTCTGAACTGTGTCAAGGACCAATTATCAGGTTGTCTGTGTTTTTTACAGGGTCAGAGCAGCCTTTCAGAGAGAGGAGAAATGAAAAAGCTCGGGGAGCGATAGCAAGAAGTGGCTAGGGAGCTAATTTCAAAGGAAAACATTTGAACATGATGCCCATAAACATTTTTAGCTTTGAAGAGGGTTAACATTTCTCTGGCTCTCAAGTCCCCAATTAGTGTTTGCTGCCTCCTTCTTATTTAATGAGTGTGTGGATTTACCAGCTGTACCTTGCCATCTTTCTTTCTCATACACATACTCTGAAATTTTCCTCGCACTTGTTTGGAGCTGCTTGGCCTCAGCAGCTAGCTCTCTATTCCTTGACAGATCAGGATGGGGCCAAGCAGTGCCCCAATACAAGGAAATTGAAGAACAGTCTCCAACAGGTTTCATCAACATTGCTAAATAAAGCAGTTTTTCAAATTTTTGCTGATAACTCAATTACATCTAAACGCATTTTGATGACATTTATAGAAATCGTTGGCCATGGCACAAAGGACTAACTGTTAGATTTTGTTGGTGATCCAATTTCAGATGTTTATCCAGGAATTGTTCAAGGATTTGTAAATAGTGCAAGATCAGGAAGTTTTCCCTCATTTTTTAAACAACTCACTAGAAGATGTTAGAAAAAGTTTTTGACAGAGCTCCTTCACTTCAAGGCTGCCTTTTCCATGTGGTCCCAGTCCACTCTGATTGGTTTATATTGTCTACAACTCTGCATACATCCTGACCTCTCTGTTCTGCAATGGATACTGTGAGCCAATGGGCTTAATCTGATGACGAAACAATGGGATGTGACATTGGTAGGTCCAGAGGATGAAATCTTGATGCTGCTGACTTTCTGTCTTGTTCTTAGAAGTGGATTATTAAGCAAATGAGACATGTTGACACAATATAACCCAAAATATAATATATACTGTTTAAAAAATGGGACTGTTAGTTGTTCAGTCAAACTTCTGCATTCATGTCAGGTATGGGAGCACTGGACTGGCCATTCATCGTTCCTGATGACACCTCTGCACCACCAGCAACTTAGACTCTATTTCATTTAAAGGTGTTTTCAATTCATGTGCAACAAATTTTTAAGGGGCAAGGGGCGGCAATCCCTTTAAGCTGTAGCAATGCCTCAGAAGGTCAGCTCACACTAAGCTCTAAGCCCTTGACTTGAACCAGCCACCCTTCACCCACAGAACAAGTCCTTACAACCTTTTTTTTATTTTAGCCTAACAGTTTGTAGTACTGTAACACTTTTAGGTTGGAAGTGTTCTTGTTGTCACCGTTTGTTTGATTGTTTTACATTGAGACCTTGGTGTGACCCAAACAAGTTTAACATTTTCTCCCATTTAAAAAAAAAATTGCATTGCAATTAAGAAGCCCTAGACTTGGGGAAAAAATGTCCTGGCCAACTTCTCTGCTCATTGACAGCTTTCTACTATCTTTTGTTACGAACAATCTCACTCTCATTCCAGTCCTTCCTACTCATTTACTTTGTGCCTTTCTTTTCTTTTACTATATTAATTTTCTCTTTATCTTTGCTCCAATGTAGAAAACAGTCGGCCTCTTATCATAAGATATGATTGTCTGCTTTGACTTAAATCCCTATGGCAGGATTAGTGCAGGCTGCCGTGTGGACTTCTTGTGTGAACGAAGGAGACCTGGGTGGCTCCCAGCTGTTAAGTTAGAGGTCTGTAGACCTGTGAAGCCCTGAAGTTCATTTCCACTCTGCACCATTACAGTGCTCATCAGTCAGTCTTGCACTTTACTTTGGAGTCTCTTCATTATCAGCCATTATTCAAAAGAATTAAAGGAGACATATCATGCTGATGCATGATTTAATACTTACATATAATATATTAAATTTGAAAACAAGACCTTACATCCCCTTAATTTTCAAAAAATTAGATATGTATTTTTTTTGATATCCTAGAACGAGATTTGATGCCTCCGAAAACAGGTCATTGCGAGATGTCTGCAAGATTTAAATCGTCGTGGCGACACGAGGTACCTTTCTTTTTATTGGAGTAATCTGATAAAACACTTCCTCCTGTGTGATGTCCGTTAGCCACAAAACCGTCACCGAGGAACACATCCACCAGCAGCAGTTTATAGATCCCTAGCTCACACTCACTCATTACCAGCTCTGGCCTGTAGGGGGACTCAATACGCGGTCGATACTTTGAGCCTGCCGGAAAATACAGGAGAAGAAGAAGGACAGGCTGGCTCTACCCCCGATAGAACTGACCAATCAGAGCTGTGACGTTGCGAGGTAACTGTAGGTCATCCTGTGATCATCGTGTTTCAACGAGAGCTTCATAATGGCCTAAAATGAGGATTTTGAGAACGCTATTGTGGGGCAATGAAGGAACTAAATGACTTGTACTGAGGGCAGAAATGCTTTACAGGCATCCTAGTCTGGCATAGTGAAAAGGAGAAACAAGCATGATATGTCTCTTTTAAACTCTACTGAAAGTCTACCTCAGCAATGTTCTCATAGAGTTTGACACAACTTCACCATAAAAGTTACTAAACAGTTCAAAAACAAGAGGGTATTTTGGTTCCAGTTGATCTCATAACTAGGATAGTATGAGTTGCAAATAAGATAACATCACTAGGAACGGCCTTCTTGGTTGGAATTTATCACTTTCAAGCCATCCTTCAGCTCAGCTATCCCTGCTGGACATACTTTTTCAGAAGCATATCCAGCAGACGATTGGGTGGATCAGTGTTCACATTTGTTTAAATGAACTGAGCCAATTGTGTTGGATGAACTCCCAAATATCAGTTTGGGTTTTTGCAGGCGCATGGCTCAGTTCTGATTAATTCCACCTTTTTGATGCCTCAGTAACAGCTTATTCATGCACAACAGAGCCTATAAATAAGAATCTTCCTATACAGAAAGCACAAGTAATAATAACTGAGATAAGCTCAAAAGGCTTGAAATATAGGAAAGTATGTGAAAAGAATAACACTTTTAACCAGATTATTATGTAACATAATTAATAAAAAAACAATGCAAAAGCATTCAGTTTGAGCTTGAATTTGGACGCTTGCACTGATTAGCTTATCTTGTGCATATATGCATTTATAAGTGTGTGTATTTGCTCATATTATTCACAAACTGAGCTCAGGTTAGGGCAGAATGGTGGCTCAGCAGGTAGTGCACATGCCTCACAGGAAGATGATTACCGGTTCGATCCCCGGGTCAGGCAGAGCCTTCCTGTATGAAGTTTGCATCTTCTTCCCGGCTTCCTCTCACATACCATAAACAGGCTCATCAGGTTAATTGGTGAGTCCTGAGGTATGAGTGTGAGCATGAATGGTTGTCTGTCAATTTGGCCCTGGGATTGACTGGCAACCAGTTCAGGGTGTAGACCAGTTCAAGGTATACCCCCTAATGACCCTGAAAGGGATAAGCGGTATAGGAAATGAATGAATAAATAAATGGGCTCAGGTTATTTTGCATTCCCAGTAATATGTATACACTCCCTAATCAATCTCTCAAGTATTACACATTTTATCATAATGCAGAGTAAGTGCCTCCTCTCATCACTTCTGCATCTTAGGTTTGAAAAAAAAAAGTAAAGGGGAAATATTTCTGCTTCAGCATGTTCATGTTGGAATGAAATGGCTTTACTTGCACTAATCCAAGCCCAAATGACAAGCTTTGTGTCTTGCTGGCTTCTTAGATCTTAGAAATTTAAATATTGAAACCTTGTCAGTTTCACACTAGATGCATTTGAACAGAGTGATGCTACAGCTGTGGTGGGTGCATGTTTTCATTTTCGTGTGAATCTTATTGAACCAGAGTTTTCAGACTGCCAGAGTCCAGCACATCTGAGCTTAAAAACTTAAGAAAAAGAGGCTCATTTATTCTCACAATGAGCCAAATGCACACTTTGGCCATAATAGACAGAGAAATGAAAATAAACAGCCATAGAAACCTTGTTTCAGGAGATGTTCATCCACATAAGTTGAATATGTCTCATATTACTTTCTGCAGAACGATTCTGAGGAAGTTTCATGAGTTTGTGGTGGCCGGTGCTATCCTGTATGTTGTTGTGTGCTTGGGCAGCAGGCTCAGGGTATCAAACACTAACAGACTCAATTAACTGATTGGCAAGGCCAGTGAAGTTGTGAGGGTGTAGCTGCACTCTCTGACAGAGGTGTCAAAGAGGAGGATGCCCCCCAGGCTGCAAGACATTGTAGAAAGTGCATCCATGAGTATTTTTGGTGTGCAGATCTCTTTGGTTTTTTTGTATTGCTGTGTTAACCATTAAACAGAACTTTAATTTGAGAGGAAACAACACCAAATTTGTATCTTGGGAAGAAACAAAATGCCCTAGTTAATGTCTCTTCCAAAACCACATACAAAATACAAATAAGTACAATAGAGGGCTGCTGGGGGGCTTGCTCTGAACCAGATATTTTTTATGTAACAGTATCAACAGTTTTTCAATATAATCAGTTTTATCATCCAGTGAGAACCTGGGTACTCAGAGGTCCGTCATGTTAGATCTAACTTACTTATACTGCTCCGGGCTTTGTCCTCATTGAATCATGCAGACTTTTAGATTTTCTCTCAGAATTATATTATATTTCAACAAATGTGCTTCCATTTTCTTGTTAAAGGAGGTTTGTAAAATACTTTGTTATGCCTAAAATACAACCTTTACATGACTTCACCTTAGTCAGGTCCACATAAAGGTTTGATTTTCTGCATGAATATAATAATGATAGATCAATGTTTTGCACTGTTGGCTTCATGTCAGTAAAAATCCCAATCCAAAGACATGAAAGGCAGGTGATTTTGGACAGCGTGGATATAAACTGAGCATCTGTGTCTCTGAAATCCACTGGGAAAGTTGCCAGTCTAATGCAGCCAGTCTGTTTTTCTCTGCCTTCTCCCCAGTGCATGCTGGGATAGATTGAACCCTGTGACTTCAATAAAAACAAAGAGACAAAACAATACAGGAATGAGGCCTCTTTGTTTTATTTCAGTAAACGGTCTAAAGTGTATCAACCATGGGTGCTTTCATTCTCTAAAAAGGCTAAAGAGGGGTCACTGGTAGTCTGGTGGATATGTTAATCCACTCTGTTTACTGAGGAGGATATTTTCTTTGCAGCATTTTGGTTTGAATCAGACCCACAGCCTATTTTCCCTCATGTTGTGCCCACACTTTCTGTGCCCCACAGGACCACAAAGATACCAAAAAAGAAAAAAAAACAGTCTAATTGAAATCTATTGGAAGTTTGTATGAATTGATTGAGCAAAAATTTGCCTTGTCCTGTTTACTGTGATCCTCTCATTAACAGTTCCACAAAGTTCATTACCTCCATGATGGGCTGGTTTGAGATGAACTGAAACAGATTCCTTAATACCTTGCAGTAAATGTATTACTACTATATTTAAGCTGCATATTCATTATCTATTCAAGACTAAAGGAAGATTGATGCTACCTTCCTATCTCAAAGAAGTACAAACCAATACAGCCTATACTGTAATGGAAAATTGAGCACATAGTATCAGAATCTAGCTGAGTTGAGTAGATACCATAAATAGTTTCGTAGGTCTTGTCAACTTTTGCAAGTATGCCACAGTAGGCAGCACAACCAAGCCTCCTGGTGGGCTTGTGAGATATGGCTGAGTCTGAAGAGGGCTTCTTTTAAATAGTCATTCATGAGGTGGGATTAAGAGGTCTTAAATTCTTGCAGACACAGAAACTGTCCATATGAGATTTTACTTTTTAAGAGGGGAAAATAGTGATAATCCTCTCCCTCAAAGGTGGTGTGATCCAAAAGTAGATTTTTACATATAAAAGCTACACAACACGAACAAACCGTCAGTGATTATAACATTGAAGCCACTGAGAACCAGCTGGGAAACAGAATAGACTCTCGCAAAACCAGAGACAGAGTTGGCCGCCTAAAAAAAAAAAAAAGAAATGATCTGTATTTTCTTTATCCATTCTCCACCATTGTTGAATAATAAGCTTCAGTCTTTGTATGTCTTATCACTTTAGAGCCAGATAAGCTTTGTTTAGAAGAAAGTAACAAAGAGCAAGTGGAACACAATGAGATAACTAAACAAAAGTCATTCTCTGGGGATGTACTTCAGATAAAATTCTTATTTAAATGCAGAATTGATTGGACCATGCCATCAGTTTTAATCTTGCTACTTGATATTCATAAGAGGAAAATGATATTTATTTCCTTTACCTTATCTGCTTCACAGAATCATTAGACTTTAAAAGTGAGACACAGCACCTGATTTTCTCGAATTATCTTTTTAAGTTGCGGGGCAAGAAAATAAAAGAAACATCTGTTTGAATAAATGGTTATGTAAATTGTAAGAAAGAGCGATAATAATGAATGTTTGATCCATAATTCTACTGTTACCTGAATATATTCATTCAGATGGAAGCTGTCAAGTGGATTCAGCTTCAGTGATGCCTTTTAGCTGGAGATCAATGTACCAAATTTTGCTCTTCACAGGTTGCCTCAGAGGTTGCTGTTTGATTTTTTTGATGGGATGCACTTTGTTTGTAGGTAAGTGAGTGTTTATGTAGGTGGGGCACGTGTTTGAGAGAAGTAAACAAAGATGAATGCCACATACTCAGGGGGAGAAAGCAAAGAGAACAACAGCAGGGAGGATATCTGATAGACTCTGAAAAAGGTTTTCTCTTTGAGAGAGTTTGTGTTTGTTTGTGGCACTTTAAAGGAAGGTTTGTGTGTTATGTTGTGGGGGGCATACATGTGTTTATGTGTCAGTACACATCCTGCTGAATGAAACAGCTTAACTTTTCTACCTAATTTTAGCCAACCTTCAACCCCCAAATCTGATGAAGTTGGGACATTGTGTCAAATGGGAATAATACACATGAGAATACAACGATTTGTCCTTTACGGCCTGTATTCAACCAAATACACCATAAAGACAATATATTTCATCTTAAAAGTGATAAATACAAATGTTTTTTATTGCAAACACTCAGTTTAAATTGAATGTGTGGGCATACAAAAATGCTGGGACAGAAGCATATTTATCCCTGTGTTACATCACCTTTCCTTTTAAAAACACATCAATAAGCATTTTGGAACTAAGGACACTAAATGTTAAAGCTTTATAGAAAAAAAACATTTCCCATACAGTCTGGGGTCTCCATATTTTGTGTTTCATAATGTTCCACACTATTTCAATGGGAGACAGGTCTGGACAGCAGGCCTGCACAATTTTTCTATGATCAAGACACGCTGTTGTAGCCTGGCAGAAAGTGGCTTGGCTCGCTGAATTAAGCAGGGAGGTCACCAAACAGATGACGCACTTACACACTCCAATACCATATCAGATGCTGGCTTCTGAACTTAGTGCTGAAAACAATCTAGATGGTCCTTTTTCTGTTTATAACAGAGGACATCTAACTTAGAGGTACTGCTTGGTCCATCTGACATTGAGGCTGAAATGCTGCAAAACTTAATGCTACATGAGCAGTTAGGACACCAACATATGATACAATGTTATTAGCCTTGCACACATCATGGTTAGTTAGGATGTACTGTAATAGGTGAACTAGCCTCTGAATAAAATCTCAAACTTCTTGATTTAATCTATTTGTGGGGGGGTGGATTCACTTCTGCCCCAGACCTTCCCTCTTCCTCTTCTTGCCTTGACAGTCTTATGAACTTCTCACCTCACTTAATGGGCTCAGCTCCTCTTGAGTGTTAAATGAGAGGCTGTCTTTGAGCAAAAATCTTTTTTGATGCTGCCATGATTAGCTATTGGTGAGAGAGTAGGTAAGCCATGCCTGTCTAAGTAGATGTGGCTGGAGGAGGCAGAGAAGGGTGTTTTATGTCTGTTGATGCATCTTCAGAGAGACTGAGATCTGATGGGAGGGCTGCTGCTAGCCCCAGAAACACCCTCAGCTTCTTTTAGCCTGTGCTTGTCTGAAATCAAGTGATACAAAGTGGAAAAGTTTCTGTGGTCTGACAGGTCCACATTCAGGTTGTTTTTAGATGTCCTCTAAACTGACCTGCCTGCAGTTCTGACCTGTCAAAAAAAATGTGTGGTGCATCATGAAGCACTTAAATACGATAACACTGATTCTGGACTGTTAAGCACCCAAAGTCATACATTTCCAATTACAAAGCTTCAACAATAAATGTTCTTTTAATTCTTTTTAAGTCAGAAAATACTATGAGCCTCTGCTCTTTTCCTTTGAAACCAACCAGCAGGATCATTTGATGGAATTAATATCCTAGAGAGCTTTTTTAACTCCCTAAGAAGCATTAAAGGAAAAGTTCGGTTTCTACAGCTTTCACATTGTTTATAGAATGAAGAAGAACAATATACTCACCCAGAAGGCTTTCCTGATCCAAACAGTGCTTTGGGAGATATTTAGATCCAAAATCGAGCGGCGTACATCCGTATAATGGTAGCACGTAAAACTGCATTAATCGTCTAAAAACTCATGTTTTTCTCCAATATTCCTCCGTTGCAGTCTGTGTCACTCCACACAGCGCTGTGTGGCTGTGCCGACCTCTGAACTAAAGAGTTTGTTTACGTGCCTTCGCGCATGCGCAGTACTCTCTGGAGAGCTGTCTCCGTGTCCTCCTTTCTATGAGCTCCTCATCTGTAAATTCTGGCTCGAAACTGTAAGGACACCCATCATATTCAAAGTTCTCCTCCACAACATCTTCATCTGATAGATATTCGTCCATTTTGTACAAAACTGGAAGAAGAAAGTCGATTTGTAGCCGCCTATCTTCCCCTCAATGAGCCGCACTGCGCATGCGCGGAGGCACGTAAACAAACTCTTTAGTTCAGAGGTCGGCACAGCCACACAGCGCTGTGTGGAGTGACACAGACTGCAATGGAGGACTAGCCGGAGCAAATCATGATGGAATATTGGTGAAAAATATGAGTTTTTGGATGATTAATGCAGTTTTAGGAGCGGCGCTGTATACCCTACGTGCTACCATTATACGGATGTCCACCGCTCGATTTTGGATCTAAATATCTCCCAAAGCACTGTTTGGGTCAGGAAAGCCTTCTGGGTGAGTATATTGTTCTTCTTCATTCTATAAACAATGTAAAAGCTGCAGGAACCGAACTTTTCCTTTAAAGTAATGTTTTTTTCTACAGATATAAGAAATAATGTCCTGTAAATTCATTCAGATATGACTTGTTGAACTGCTCTATTTCCTGCCTGTTCACCCTCCACTTCAGTGCTACATAATCCCACAAGCCCCCCAAGATAAAGCATGCCAAGTTTTGGGCCAGAGAGGCTATGATGGCAGAGGAAACAGTTGTTACTGGGGGCCAAAGACATTGTAGCCAAGGTGCGAAGAAGTTTGATAAAAGACCTCTGGGAAGTTGTGGTCTCTAGTAAACACCTTATTGGGTTGCAGTCAATTCCCTAGTTGAAAACCTTTTCAGTTCCTCCAGAAGGCGGTGGAGTCCTCCAAGGATCGTGTTACTCTGTCTGGTTACACTGAAAAACCATCACAACACCAGCCTTGCTCTGTCAGAGTTTCACTCCAGGGACTCTGATCTGTCCTACTGTGAGGTTGTGGTGGGCATCAGTGAAGAACACGCTGCAGTTCCCCAGGAGGTCACAGGTGAACCCTGAAAGAGAACATTATTTTGATTTTTTTTACCATTATCTAACAGGAGCATTTCCACTGAGATGCACAAAACAAGGGAGTTCTGTACCAAGCTGCACTGGAAAGAAGTTCAGCTGGATGCATGCTAACTACGGATGGTGTGAGCAAAAAAGGATTCTGCAATCAACATAGCAGCAGCATTTAGCAGTAAACACGTGCATACACGGTCGGTTATCCAGCAGTACTTCAGGCTGACTGTTAAAGCTCAGTTTGAAGACACATTCTAGTTCAAGGTGACTCTGAGGGTCAGGCTGAGATACCAACTGATGGCGCTCCATTACATAATTTTCCAAGCTCTGTCTCACAGTTTAGCAGTTTGGTTAGCAAGTTTGTCAGATTTCTAAAGACTCAATCCCAGAATGCCCTGAGTCAGATGGCGATCTCCATTACAGTATGGCCTTAAAGAGAAAGATATACCAATGTCTCATCCAAACCAAATTGTATAACTCTTGTGGTTTCATTAAACAAGAAGACTTTTTTTTTACTGAATTGGGTTAAAGACACTTATGATCATGGTAATATCAGAGTACCTGGAGGAAGCTTTGAAGCTTTTATAATGTTCTATCTTGGTCATTGACTGAGTTTGATAAGCTCTTATCATAATGACCACGGGGAATCACACAATGAATTATCTTCTTTACACAGGACTGATGTTTTCACAGGTTGCATGCTGTCAAATGAGCAAAATATCATCAGCTCTGTTTTCTCATGCTCTTGCCTTCATGATTATGCAGAATACATACAGATCATCAGAACCCACAAAATACTGGGAGAAGGAGATGCAAATGTGATCATTTAGCACCAGTACGTGACTTATCAAACCAACAACTGATTGCACTCAGTGTTTTTCTGTCTAAATTTACTACGTTTGAAAGGCAGTTGATCACTTTTTGCAGAGAGGTTGCATTTATATTGTCTGAGTTGACTGAAACACTGAATATTTTCCATCATTGACTGAATGTTTTGCGAATGTATAAAGATTTAAACTGTCTGTCTTTATGGCTGATCTAAAAAGAGGATGATGCAGTGTAGCTTCATCTCCTGCAAATGACAAAATAGCATGCACTGTCTGTTTTGCGCTCTACATTGTGGAGGAGGTCATTTAACATGTGTAAAAAATCCTTTCATAGCCATAATTACTTTGTTTGTCACGCAGACTGCATCACACTCTCAATGCAATGACAGTGAGTTTAGGTGTTATCAAACCAGCAACTGATTGCACTCAGTCTGTTTTCTGTCGTAAATTTGCAAGACTGCTCTTCATATGAGAGGTTATTGATAATAGAGCTGTGCAGCTATGTGAATGCTGTCATTTAGATTATGTTTAATTGTTATTGGAAAAGAAAAATTTAAAGTGATGGATAAAAATACGGGATGACGGTAAAGTGATGACCTTGTCCGTCAAAATAACAGACTGCAGAAAAGGTTACCGCAAGTGTGGTCATTTGCCTCTAACTCCATGGCTTCAAACTTCATTTTTCATTTACGGCCACTCTGCTCCACCAAACTCTCTATGATGAACCTGTGTAAAAATCCTTTTTAATAGACGGCATTCTGCATCACTTTTGCAACTGTTATGTCCCTCAGAGCTGACTGCATCACACTCTCAATGCAATGACAGTGAGTTTAGGAGCTGTCAGTGCGAATCTGCATATCATCCATACAAAGATGCAGTTTTGGGGGTGTGTAAACAATCATTTTGAAACCAGGTTCTTCAGAGTGGAAAGAGGTTATTGAAATAGAGCTGTGCAGCTATTACTGGCTGTCCGCAAGTTTTCAGATTACATCATAGTTTCATATCTTCATTGGAAAAGAAAAATTTAAAGTGGCGGATAAAAATACCATATGTGCTGATGGAGCTGGTGACTCTATTATCCCTGTCAGCAAAATCTCCTTCTTCTCAGTCACCACCGAGTTGAACAAACAATACCCACTTTTTTTTGTCTGTTTCCGCTTGTTTCCGTCATATCGTTACAGCGGCCCTAGAGGTCTGGCATGTGCTCCACCAAACTCGTTTGATGCATATCAGTACATTCATATAATCCTCCTTTAAAGAGACATTCTGCACCGATCGTGTTGGAAACTGTTAGACGTTTTGTCTTCATATGAATGGGGCCTTCGTAGATCACCTACACCACGCTCACTAAGTGCATGTGCAATATTTTACTTTGCACATGCAATTAAGCACTCGTTATTTCAGATCTGAGTATATCAGGCAGTATGTGTCCTCCCTCTCTGATCCAGTGGATTAACAAGCCGTGACAAACATTCTGTCTCTCATGATGAGAAACACCTCCAGAGCTTATGTCACATGACCAGAGGCCACACGTGTCCTCTCAGTTGATCTACTGCATGCTTGCTAATTAGCATGTGTTTACACAGTAAAATTTTATTAACAAAATATTCTACAAATGCATTCTACAGCCTAACGACGTTTCCCAAATCTGTCTTTTCATCTTTCTTATAAGGTTTTAACAGCTAGAGGTCAGTTGCATTTTTGCTTCAGTTAAAAAGAATACAAAACTTGTACATTTTCTTTGGATCTTTTCATGTTCATGGCAGTATTAAAAAAGCAGCAAGTCCAGGCTGTGTTGCACCAGCAACATTCTGAATCACACAAAAGGCCATCCCATAACATCACATAACATTGTTGCTTCAAACACAGGCTGCATTTTATATTATAGGAAAAAGCTATCACGCTGTGCTACCCACAAAAGGATAGCTGCATCTGTGGCAGTGTTTGTTTGTTCTAGAAAAAGAAATGCTTTTTTTAATATTAACCATCAGCTGGAATATGTGCTGCTGGAGAACTAACATCCTGGTTCTTTGATATATGTTGCTACTTCTAAACATCTGCATAAATGCATCTGCATTCCTTTCAACCTCGTTTCATGTGTTGCATACTTCATGATGTTGAGAGGGCGCATGAGTTGACTTTGAATAGTAAATACAAAAATAAAGAAAATGTGTTGTACACTTTACTCAAGACATCATCTGTTTTCCACCAGCCTGATCTGGATGTGATGCATTTCCTCAGTGTGGGGAACCTGGATGTTGTAGGTTCCTCTTGTATGGATGAGATGTTTCTGAGATCATGTACATGCTCATGGGGTAAAACATTACTGTGACCCAAAAAATGAGGTTATTGGTTTATTCTTGCTCTCACGTGTTTTTTTACCCAGGTGTTGTGTTTCACTGCAGAGTCCCTCATGGCTGCTTTGCCCTGTCCTTCACTGACACCAGCAGGGTGTGTGCGTAGAACCCAGATGTCACTGTTTTTACAGATCAGCTGAAAGACGCATCTGTTGATGGCCATAGCAGCTGTGAAGCTGGCTGGCTGTCTGATCAAGCTATACGGGGAGATTTTTAACAGAACAATCAGTCAAATGATGAGGGCTGATCATTAGTTGTGGCTCAATGAAGTTTTTACTTAAACTGATCAAAGGCACAATTCGAGCTCTATTATGCACAGTACTTCATCAAAGTTTCCTGATTTAAACGCTTATTAAAACTACAGCTGATTATCCAGGTCATCTTGAGGTAGCATTCGTTCTGCTTTTAGACTGTGAAGATTTTTGGAGAACTAGGACGGTTCTCTCATTGTAAGATTTTTGATCAATTTTCCTTTTTTAACACAAAGTGCACTCTGCTCTAAAAGTATGTTTTAAAATTCACAAAATTATTGACTTGTGAAGAAGTTGGGATGTGAAAGAACTTTGATCGTTGTGATTTTTTAAAAAGCAGACAAAATTTAGAGAGAGCACAAACCTCCTTCTAGGCATTTCTAGAATTAGCAAGTGAGCAACTCAATCAATCTCTATTTAGACTTGAATCCATCCATATGAAATAAAGTACAAGGGAAACAGAAGCAGGTAGAGGGAAGGAAAAGAGAAGAAGATTTAAAAAAACAAAAACATAAAAATGTCCATGTCTAAAAAGACAAACACTCTCTCCATTGCCTCCAACAACTGAAGAAAAACATGGTACTGCTCTCCCTAGGTTTGGCTATACAGCCACAATAATTTCATTTCATTGTCAAAATGTGGAGGACTGCCATGTCTCGCCCTGTTAATTAATCCCTGAAAAAAATCTGCGCACTAAAATCTTCACACATGACCAACATTTCTGAAAAATGGCATTAAAATAATTTGAAAACTTGTGGCAAATATGTGGAATTTTGCAATGTGGACAAATCTTTAAAAACCATCTTGATCAGCATCTAGATTCAGATCACCAACAAAATCTAATCAGTTCTCCCATGTACCAGTGTTAATTTTGGTGAGTAATTATTTTCATCAACAATCTTTTTTCTCCTGATGAAAACTAACATAAACAAGTGCACTTGGACAAAAACTAACACTGACATTTTCTCCAACAATTAAAAATCGGACAAAAATAACTGATAGAGACTTAATCCAATCAGACCTAATCTCATCATGGAGAAAATGTCAGAACAGACACTCAGGCCAGAAGAACTTAAATGCAGACACAGTAAGTCCATAAGGCACAAGCAAACTTTTATTTGCAGACAAGAGTTCAGTACATAAAAAAGGCAAGAAGCAAACCAGACAAAGGGATAAAGGGCTAGACCAGAGTCAGAGTCGAGGTAAAAAGAGGTCTGTGAACATGAACAAGGCTATGAGAATAAGGCCCCATCCACACGAAGACAAAACGCTTAACAGTTTCCAAAAGGATCGTCATAAAAGATGAAGGTTGTCTCAGAAAATGTGTGCGTCTACATGAATGCACTTGATACGCATGAAAAGGCTGTAAAACACATGCCAGACCTCTAGGGGTGCTGTAACGATATGACAGAGACAAGCGGAAACAGACGAGAAAACAGTGTGCATGCACTCTTGTGGCAAAAGTTGTAAACAGAGATTGTGATAAAGTGATCATAAAGTGCCATAATGTGTCCTCGATAATTGTTTGTTTAACACGGTGGTGGTGGAGAAAAGGGAGATTTTGCTGCAACAGGGGTAGTAGGGTCACTAGCTTCATCAGCACATATGCTTCACGTACTCCGCCATTGTTGTTGTCGTTGCCGTGTGTGGCGCATGTGTGTCAATGAAGATATGAAACTATGACGTAGGCGTATCTGAAAAGTTGCGGAGAGCCAGTAATCATGGAGCCGCGTATACAGCATTTCAAAATCTTTCCACTCTGGAACCTGGTTTCAAAAATGATGGTTTACAGACCCCCAAAATGCCGTCTTCGTATGGATGATATGCAGATTCGGCAAAAAACGTATGCGTTTAGACCTCGGTTTGTCTTTGTGTGGATGGGACCTAAGTGTTGGAAAATGAAAACATACAGCAATCTGGCACAGGACTGAGGGAGACATGAGCTTAAACACAAGAAATGATTAGGGATAATTAGACAGCTGCGAAAGCACAATCAGGGAGCAGGTGTGATGTGACAAGACAGGAAGCAAAACTTACGGAGACAAACAAGAGTTAGACATTTCAAACTAAACCAGGAAAGGAGACAAAACATGAAACGTTAGAAAATAAAGGAAGTTAAAAGACAGTGATGATGATCATGACAGAAAGTAGGGACAAGTGAAGAATATATCCAATCACAACTGCTTTAGCTTTAAGGTTGAGCGGATAAGTTGGGGAGCGACCCAATCAGAGCAACAGCACTTGCTGTATGAATTGATATATTCATGTAGAGCAGGTTCACCGTTTGTTGTGAATTCCGGTATTGTGTCAGATGTTCTCACAGGTAGCCAAATAAAGGTGATTGTATTTAAAACAAATGTTTCATTTGTTTCTGCTAATTTTACATTTAAACTTTACTATCATTTAATGAAGCAATAATAAGTATTTCATTTTATCCAAGTATAACATGACTTCAGAAGTTCAAGGAAACACAAAAAAATGGCATACACTTTACACTTCATATTTTAGTCGACTAAATTTACAGTGGAACCTGTCGACTAAAATGAAGTGAAATTCCATCAACTAAAAAACAATTAGATGACTTAAATCAAAATATATATTGAGGTAAAGGCTTTAACTAAAACTAATTTTTAAATGCTGAAAATTAGTACTGTCTTGTGCTATGATCAGCAGTCCTGGAAAATGTCACCCTGATCTGTACAACAGATAATGCACTATCCTGTTCAAAATACAACAAACAAAGAAATTAACAAATGCCCACAAAAACATAACCTCCTTGGCAGAGGTAATAACTGAGCCTATTTCTTGTTTGCAGACTGTAAAGCAATCACCCGTGGCAACCTCCAAAGCTTCCCTTCAGACTGATGATTTCAGTGAGACATCTTTTGTAGAGTCTCCTCTAACATTAACAGTCAGAGTTTGTCCCTCAGCGGTGCACTCATTATCTTTATTTTATATTCACTGCCAATTTAAAAGCAGAATTAAATTAGGCTTCCTGAGAGTATTTCACCATCTAACTGCAGTACTCTCTTCATCCTTTTTTACTTTTCTCCTTCCATCCTACACTCCTGTTTCCACGAGGGAATATTTTTAATTGGTTCAGATCCAAAAGCCTTTATGTGCACATCAGCCAGGAGGAAAATGTCCAATTAATACTTAGTAAAAAATAAAATAAAATCCAGAAATCTACCATCTTTAGATAAATAGAAATGTAGAGACTAGCTTACAGGCTTACAGGTTTTTGTTCATGTGTTGTTCTGTGAGGAAAACAGGAGCCCACAGTGTTCTAAGCAATTTGTATTTATATGTGCATTTTTTTACCTTAATGTGATTCTTCTTTGTTCTTCTCAAGTCCCAGTTTGCTCAAATTAATCTTTTAATCTGCCTCTTAACCTGCAGCAGCTGGAATCGGTGCTCTAATGGGATAATTACTCAGTTTGAGCCTGAATACAGATGACTGTGTTCTTAGGCTAAAAGGTATACAAAGTCACTGAAGACTTTCTCGACTCTCTAAACCTCTCATTTACTTTCTACCACCACTCCCAATATGATATTGAAGGAATTATTAACTCCACCAAGGAGATCATGTTTTTGCCAGCCTTTTTATGTTTCTTTGTATGTTGGTTTATGTACAGGATGAAACTTGGATACATTTTCAGGGTCATGGCACATGTAAGAAGCGGTTAGATTTTGCTGGTGATCTGAATCCAAGTGCTGAACCAGAAAGCTTTGAAAGGCTATGTTAGAATTGTGAGATAGGGCAGTTTTTCTTCCTCTTATTTCTCTGTGATTGGCACTTTGCACCTTATTTTGGATTCATTTTTGTTCTATCCACACATACAGTATCTTGCCTCTCTCCTGCTCCCTTTTCTTTTCCTTTCCTCATTTTATAGACACTCTTTGTTCTGTTGTTTCTTTCAAGTCTTCCACAACACTTTTCAGTTTGAAGATAGTTGTCTTTTACATTCTCTCCAGTTTTCTTTTTCCATGTTAACTGAAGTTTTAAAGCACAGAAGATAAAACTTCTTTAATCACACTTCTTTCCCCCTGATTTATACTCTGACAGGGCTGGCACAGGACTTATAACTCCTCAAGGACGTTTGCTTTTAGATGAAAATAAACACTGAAAACACTGACAAGCACACTCAACAAAAAGGCCTTTAGTGTCCCTTCATCTTGTCCAATCAAACAAGCTCCTGCACAAACTCTCAAAAACTAGAACCATAAGCCAACGGAAAAGGTAGCTCCAAACCTGAAAGCTAAGATGCCTTCATGTTCTTCAGTTTGCTTTGTAACACACTAACATTGGCTCTCTGCTTCCCTCTCTTTACTCCCCCATGTTCTCTATCCAGGTTAAATTTTTCACCCATTGCCATTGCCTTGGAGTAAATGTGGGGCAGCTCTGCATAAGAGGCCAGTCTGAACCAGGGTGATTCCAGCTGGCTGGCTGACAGCAGCGTCCACAACTCCATCAACGACTGCTGGGGAGACATGTCTGTGTTGACAAGGCTCCCCCGACCGCAAAGCTGTTTGATGCCGACTGCTACACAGGTTCTGATTCACTACACATCAGTTTTTTAACACCAGCATTAGATGGATCTGCAGATTTGCTTCGGTCTCGAGTTACCTCCACCAAGGATGTTATGTTTCTTGCCAGGGTAGTATGTTTGAATCTGTTAGCAAGATTACGCAAAAACAATTGGATGGATTCACATGAAAACTTTACCAGAGGTGTGGTTTGGTTTAATGAAGAAGTCAATACATGTTGGTGCTGATCCACTCCAGATTGACATCACAACAAATATTGAAGGTTATAATGGCAAATCCAATTCATTTATGTCATTATGAGAATTGTAGTTTATTTGCAAAGCTGATGTCAATACTTTTCAAGCCTATGTCAATACATTTCCCAGGTTCCCTTGTAATGCCAGCAGAGTTCTCCAAGTCGCTCCAAGTCTGCTGTCTGTACTCTGTCTCCAGCATTGTCCCACTCACAGCACCATCCGATTAGGTTACACGGCCGAATAGCCAATCAGCACTGAAAGCTGTGCAGTTCTATTCACAGACATAGTGGAGAGGAGGAAGTTTTGGCAATGGAAAAAGTCTGGCACTGATCCTGGAGCCTTGTTTTGTAAGATAAATTAATGCAGCAGTCCCTCCTAAAATTGACATAAACATCCCAGTCCTCTATAACTCACAACTTTAAGTACATTACTGTGTTAGTCTGTGTGTGTGAGTGTAAAAACCTAACCCCCAAATTCTACATAGAGTGAATGCACCACACATCGAAACACTGTTGTATTGCTAAAGCTGACAGGCTGGTGATGTTGGTGTCGTCAAACTGGATTGGATCAGCACTGACCTCTGAACTGAAAAAGAAGAATGTTTGCCTCTGCGCATGCGCAGTACTCTCTGGAGAGCTGTTCTCCTCTTTGCCTCCGCGTCCTCCTTTCGATGAGTTCCTCACCTGTAAACTCTGGCTCGAAACTGTAAGGACACCCATCATATTCAAAGTTCTCCTCCACAACATCTTCATCCGATAGATATTCGTCCATTTTGCACAAAACTGGAAGAAGAAAGTCGTTGTGTAGCCGACTGTCTTCCCCTGAAACAATGAGCCGTACTACGCATGCACAGAGGCAAACGTTCTTCTTCTTCAGTTCAGAGGTCAGCACAGTCACAAGGACATGTCGGGAGCGACACAGACTGTAATGGAGGAGTAGCCCGAGCGGACCATGATGAAATATTGGTGAAACGAATGAGTTTTTGGACAACTAATGCAGTTTTAGGAGCGGCGCTACACATGCCCGGTGTGCTACCATTATACAGATGTCTGTCGCTCGATTTTGGATCTAAATATCTCCCGAAGCACTGTTTGGATCAGGAAAGCCTTCTGGGTGAGTAAATTGTTCTACTTCATTCTATAAACAATATGAAAGCTGTAGAAACCAAACTTATCCTTTAAATGTAAAGGCCTCTTCCTTGGACCAAACCACACTTTCGGTAAAATTTTCACATAAATCCATCCAGTAGTTTTTGCAAAACCTTGCTAACAGGCAAACAAAAAAACAAACAAACTCAGCAAAAACATGTCCTCCTTGGTGGAGGTAGATATTCAAATGAAAAGGAAATGAAGGGTATGGCTTTGACACACTTTTTGTGAATTTTCTGGAGATAACAAATGCTATGATCATGGGCTAAACCAATAAAGATTTATTGATTTCAACTGTCTGTTAGGGCCCTGTTACTGGGAGTCTAGTGTTGAGTGACAAAGATGCATGTTTTCGGCCAGTGGAAGGAAACCATAGTTCTTGGAGGAAACCCTTACATGCTTAGGGAGAACATGCAAGCTCCACATGGAGAGGCCCCATACCACTCTGAGTGTGAAAACAGCAACTTCTTGTGAGACACAAGCACTACTTGCTGCACCAGCCTGTAGAACAATAACATCATTTACCTGCCGTGAAAATCAAACTACTTGAACATTTTTTGGTATTTAGACTGCTGAAAGACCTGTCATCAAATCAAGGACGTTTAATCTTATGAGCTTCTCACATAAAGCCAATAGTAGGTCAGGGACAGCATGTCCTCTTCTCTTTCTGCAAACTCACAGACTAATTTTTTGTCTCACAAGACAGAAGAGTCTGTATCTGGATATCCAGTGTAGTTCTGCCTGTTTTGATTCAGACAGCCATGCAATAACTTCCCCTTAGTCTTTAATCAAATTGCGTAACTGCAAAGAGAATGTGGTGGCATTATTTAATCTCTGTCAATGTCACCCTCCGCTCTCATTTTTAATATCACATCTGTCTGACTTGCAGTTTCCTGTTTACTTGGCAAGTGGAGTCAGCAGCAGAACCGTTCAAACAATTCCAGTCTGATCAGGGTTATTGCCTCTGCCAAGGATGTTATGTTTTTGCTGGTGGTTGTTCATTGTTGTTGTTTTTTTAGATTGTGACCAGGATAAATCAGAAAGTTACGGATGGATCTTCATAAAGTGTTCAGAGAATGTTAGCCAGGTCACAAGTAAGAAATTAGTAGATTTTGGTGGTGATCCAAATCTGGATACAGATTCAGGATTTTTTTTAATGATTACTTCTCATTAGATAGGGCCACTTTCCACAACTGTGCTAATAACTCAATAAGTTTATGACATATTTTCATGGCATTTTCAGGAAATGTTGATCATGTCACACAAAAGAGGTGGTAAGATTGTAGGTTCGATCCATACCTGATTGTTGGTTTCTTCACCTTTTAAAATAGGATAGTTTTCCTTATTTTTGCAGTTAGCTCAATCAGATTTTCATGACATTTTCAGGGAATGTTGGTCACAACAAAGGGGAAGAATTTGATTTTGTTATAAATCTGAACCTGCATTTGGATTGAGGAAATTGTGTGGGACAGGATAATTTTCCACTCTTTTGACAGTAACTTGCCTGACAGTGTTGAAATATCTTTGCTGAGGCTTGTGGTCTCAGAGCACTTCTGGTTCTGAGTGTGTTCAACTGCATTTTTGTTTTAATTTGTTCCCACCAATCTTCATACCAATATATTTACAGTGTCAAAGTGAATTCATATGTACAGTATTTTTGACACAACTTTCTGAATCTACATAGGTCTCCCTCTACATATCTCACTTAGTTAATTATACAACTCATTATAGATAATCAAACCAGATTACTGAATTTAATTATCTCACTTTTCAATAGCCTCTAGTGAATGTGTGTAATTGGTTATTTGCATTATTGATGGAACAATTAGATCCATCCACATGGCTCCTATGGAAATTAACTTCAGAGTCATAAACCTCACAGATGCATGAGGCTTAACTTTCAAATAATTTCGAATAAATGTTCTCTCTGAGGGTAATTTGTTTGTTTGTTGATGACATGATATCTAAATTTAGGACGTCAAACTGAATGATGAGGATGTTAGAGCTGCTCCTCTCAGGGGCCGTTTACACAGCTCCTAAAACGATTAAATCTGATAAGTTTTCATTGCGTTTTGGCCTTGTGTTTACATGGAAACTCTTTGCAGATTGTCTGAAAATGGAAACTTTTGAAAACAGGATCCAGAATAGAGATTTTGAATACAGTTTCCATCGCTCTCCATCTAAACCCAGATCAGATCGTTTCAGGGTGAAACCCTGACGTCACTGCATGCACAGTACTCTTTCACATGAAGGCTGCACGTGCATACCATGAGCAACAACAGAATACGCAAAGGAAAAATCTTTGTGTTTTTAAGTGTCTGTGTAAACGTAGCCTCAGTAACACCATTCTACGTCTGCTCTGACAACACAGCAGCAGGGAGTCGCACATGCAGACAGAATGAATAATTGATGCTGCAAATAGTTCTTGGTTTATAGCTGTTAGCTGATAAGACAGTGGACCACTTCCTCGTAAACAACTCTGAGATAGACACTTGTTGAGGAGCAAAAGCCATTTACTTTATTGGTCATATAAGATCTATCACTACAGGCGATTTTGTTTATTAAGGAGGCATGCTGACATTGAATGAATGAATGAGTGATGAATATTTATTTGAAAATGTTAAATAAAATAATAAATGAAAGACTGTTTGGACAGACAGAAAATCAGCACAATGGAAAGTCTGCAGATTTAGCAAAAAATCTAAAAAAATATATAAACAAACTGTTAAAGTCACTGTTTAACTTCTTTTACATTTCAAAATTGCTAATTAATGAATAGAATCCAGTCAATTTAACTCTAAAGAAAGAGAGAGAGAAATATCTATATCTATATCTATATCTATATATATATAGATAGATAGATATAGATAGATAGATATAGATATAGATATATATAGATATATAGATATATAGATATATACACATATATATACATATACATATATTAGTGTCAGTATTGACATTAAGATGGATTGCGTGTCCATGCTCTTGTTGAGTAAGAAGAAACATGAGACCCTCCCTCTGAGTGACCTTTAATGGTCATCAGTTACAGTTCAGAGAAAAATTACAGCAAAAGCTTTCAGCCCATTACAGTGGAAGGACAAAGATCAAGAGAAGAGGAAGAACTGGTGGTAGAAGAGAGAAAGAGAGGTATGACTGTGTCCTATGTGATGATGTGGGTGATAGAACATAAACCTCTTCAATCACTGAACAGAGGATACATCAGTACAGCATGGACCACCTCCAGGGAGAACATATTGTTCCCTTATCTTTTTAACCTCATCCCTCTCCAGCTCTTCATTTTGGTTCTTCATCCGTTGTTTGTAATAAGAACAGCATCAGATCTGCTGTGTCCTTCTTTGGCCATAGAACAGAATCGTAAAACACTGGTGTATAAGCCACAAACTGCATCTCTCTGGCCTCTAGATAAACCAGACCACACAGATGGCTGGTCATTCATTCACATAAAACTTGACTGTATGTGAAGAAACAGCAGCATCCCAAGATTACTTTCATAATCCATCTCACATGTCACACAATCACAGATAAACAGGCATGCTGGATATGTATTAATCCCTCACTTTAACCAAGTGGAAACATTTATTTGGCTCATGTAATTACCCATATTACCACTACCCATTTACTTTTCTCTGTCCAACTTTTAAATAATCAGTTTTGGCCTGAAACTGTGAAAACAAAGGACTGAAACCCTCTGAGCTATTATCATCTGGACAGTACTCTTGTCATGAGTTCAAGATAGAACAGATCTCTGGTAACATCAATAACATGGCAGGCAGCCCTCAACCAAATTAAAGAATTAAATTTGGAAGAGAATAGAGCCAGACAGTTGACCTTGTAGCAACCATGCAGCTGGTCTATCTTGAATTGCCTGTTTGTACGCTGCACTGGCTCATTAGCATATCAAGTCGACCGCCCTCAAAACCAGCCCCTTTGAACAGAGGGGTTACGTGAGCATGGAAAAATGCAGCTGTGCTTAATTGATAAACTTTTTGGACCAAAGCATGTTACTAACATTTCATGAAGACATCAAGAAACTACAGAAAAGGAGCAAAATATGGTACCTTTAAAGCTAAGTAAAAGTTAAGGGGCAAGAAAGAGATAAGGGGAGACAGAGGCTGTATGGGTTGGTACATCATCAGTTTGAGTCCGTGGACAATTACCAATCAGGCACCTGCACCCCCTTTCCTATGTTCTGTTTCTTTTTCTTGCATGATGTGATATAAGCCCCTACTCATCCTAGCATCATCAACGATAACTGTTCATGTAAAATCCTCTTTCCATGTAGCATCCCTTTCAACTGTTTTTTAAAGTCCCTCTTTGCTTAATCTGTCATCTTTGATCTTCTTCTTATTCCCAGGTTTTTCCTTTTCCCTGTCATTTTATAATGCCTGCACATTTTTCAGATTAAAACCTCATACTGAAATCATGTGTTTGCATACTTCGTTTTAAATTAATGCAGTTTGTTAAAGAGCAGCCCTAAGGGACACAGGTTCCATGGTGTGTTTGGATGAAACAGTGTTATAAAGCACACTGTGAAAACTAAGTAGACTATGTATCCTATTGACCTGAAAATACTGAAGCAACAAAACTGTTGAAATGAGCTTGACTGCTCTGTGCTGAGAAATAACACTGAGCTCTTTGTGAAACTCTCTGACTGATGATGGTTTACATCAGTTTCAAATTGAGTATCTAAATTATCACAAATAACATTTAAAACACTTCAACTGATTTCTAAATAAAAGTAATGCCAAGGAAACTCAAGTCACTTTAGACATTCAAGTGCAAATGCCTAACTTTTTGAACCACCATGTCTTTATTAGAGTCAAACTGTAGAGTCATGATCTGAAAAAATGAATACCCTCCTAATTGAGTCACATCTCTGATTGGATGAGAGTATGTGGTAAACAAGCAATGAATCCTCACCGTGACACCATGGATGCAGTCCTCTAATCCAGTGAAAGAATGTTACTGAATACTAGTTATTTCCAATATGCACAAAAAGTACATACAGTATATACATTATATACATTATACTAAATAATATCTATAATATTGCTAGTGTTTGCCTCCACCTCCCCTCTCTGGTTGTACCTTAAATGAGTAAGGCCTCTGTTGGACCTTCACTAAATAGGTTGATGCATTTCTGTAACAAATGAATACGAATGTGAAAAGTTTTCAAGGATTCATTTTAAATATTATTGACACCTTAATTTAAATATCCGTGTGCAAAGACTTTAACAGGAGTTACGTTCCTAGTCTGTTATCATTGTTTTAGATAATATGAACACAAATTTTGACAACCTCAAAGCTCACAGAGCCTTTGACATTCCTCCTTGGGGGATCCAGACCACAGATTGGCAACCTAGGATATACATCTCCTTGTCATGCCAGTAACATTGGAAACCATCTGGACGGTCAAGGTAACATTTTTTACTGATCAGAGAATAAAACTTTTTTCCACCTTTCAATGTCCCATGTTTGATGCTCCCTGGCAAAGTCTAAACGGGCAGTTTTGTGGCGTTGAAGGAGACGAGGTCTTTGAATTAGTTTTTTGTTTTTGAAACACTTTTCCCACCGTCTGATGGTTATTGCGCTGCAGTCGGCACCAGTAAGGGCCTTTATTTGGAACGAGGACCGACCTGTGTCTTGACGGATAGCCAATCGGATCCTCGGCTCAGTGAAGGTGTAATTTTTTTGGGTCTACCACTTGACTTTTTTGTTCCATAATGCTCAGGATCTTTCAAAAAATTTAGAACGACTGTCTTACTGCGCCTAACCTCAGCAGCAATGGCACGCTGCGAGAGGCCTTGCTTATGCAGCTTGACCATTCGATCACAGAGAAAGCTTCTTGGCTTTAGCCATCAGGAGGGCATGACCGTGTGAATGCCTGACAGAAAATGAAAATTTTGAGCAGATTTTGGCTTTAATAGCTTGGGTCTTAAACTTTTGATCAGGTGATAAACAACCTATTTCAATTTTTGTATTTTATTTTTTTAATTACAAGTTCCAAATGTTTTTTGTTGCACTCCCCCTTTTTGCTTTTGCATATTTTAGCTCTATTTAAAACCTCATCAAGGTCCAAATGTGCAAAATGCATATTCTAGCAATTTTTCAACTGGTCTTAAGATTTTGATCAGGTCTGTAGAATAACTTAAGCAGCAGTTAGTGAATCTTTACAGAATGAGACAGAATGAGACGATGATGAAATTAAATGAATTATTAGTTTTCACTGAAGTTGTGTTGTGGGTTTCCACACCAAGCCTCACATTTTTTTTTACTAAGTTTTCTGTTTATCAGCAAAGCAGCTTTTGATTCTGAGTCTCTGTGGGAGCCAGTTAAGTGCCGTGCCTGTCAAGGTCTACAAAAATTACATGAAAAGAAACATGAGGGGATATACTGGATTTTTTGCAAACTCCTTTTTTAAATTTTAAGTAAGCATGCAGTGACTGAATAAACAATTTTGAGTTTTTACAATATAGCAGGAGGGAAACTACAAGCAAACACCAGTTTTCAGAATAATCACTGGCACTATGGGGGAGAGGAAATGTTGCTTTGAATTTGAAAGCTATCTACTGGCTGTCTTAGACATTTATGGCATGACTTGAAAATAGACAAAACATCTCTCTATCTTGCTGCTCAAACAAACCTTATGGGCCTCCAGGAGCTTCATCTCAGACAGCTGACCTCAACTGCTCATTAAGTCAGCTCATGAGTGAATCTCTTGACTGTTACAAGGAACACATCCACAGCGAAAGTATGAAAACAGATGTTGTTGTTATGAACATTTTCTAATCTCACAGCTGCCTGGTAACAATGGAAACTGAGCTTCAGGGTTAAGAACTTAAGTACAAAATGCCTTCTTTTAAATAGCTTCCGAAATAATGGTAGTTTTACAAACAACTAAAAAAGTGTTAAAGAATTGCTCTTGGATTTTAAACATTATTATATTATAGCTGTATGATTATATATTATCTTTTATTGCTTTGTTGTACTTTTAAGTTATGTTTAAGAGTTTAATATGTAAGCTTACCTTTCCTTAACCACATGGCAGTTTACAACAATCACAATCAGATATTCACTGAGCAGGGTTTGTGTTATTATCTCTTAAAAATCTCAATCTGTGGTTTTATGGACAGATTCAGCCTGAGGACACCTGAAGGTGTGAAGAGTTTCATTCAATAGATATCATCACTTTTGTTTGCATCAGTCAGTTAATGACGGAGGCATGAATAGAGACGGAGATGTTGATTCGTAGCTGCTGGAAGGAATACAATCCTTTTGCCAAACAGCACCATTCCCCATGAGACACTGCCCTCAAACAAATTGTGTAAATTTGTTTGAGGGAATTTCAGCAGCTGACTAGCAACCATTAAGTGGAAATGCTGCGGTTACTGATAAATACTTTAGACAGAGCAATTGACTGGGATTTTAGACCCATAATGACTAAAAAAAAAGTATCTATTTCACAGTCTTGTAAATTTGATGTTGGCCATTACATTATTCAGTTGATAGCATTAACGCATAAAGTTGCACACATTTGTACTCCCTTCATAGACGGAAGAGGGCAATTAGAAGCGACCCCCCCTCCACCCCCTGCATTATATTTAGTATTGGAAAATACAGAAGTGTTTTTTTAGTGGGCTACATCCCATCTATTAAAATAGATATGGTACTTTCCATTAACCTCGTAACATGGAAGAGGGAAGTGGGAATTCTGTAACAATCAACTTAAATTTTGAATAATTCTTATTTGCTACACAGGGCATCCGCCTTCAGAGAGTAACTGGAATGTAGTGGCAGAGTTGTAATTGGCAACAACTGTACCTCCAGCACTTTGCATTCCAAAGTGCATTTGCGAGGGACAATATAAAAGTATACTTGGTAAAAATTCTGTAACTTGTACTACAAAGTAGCAGATTTTGGCCTGAATTCTGTGTTAAACTCATTAAATCAAAGATTTCTACTTGCATTTGACTCCAAAAATAAAAATCTTCAATCTTAACACACTAATTCCTTATGAGAGCTTTGTAAATGAGAGCACCCCACAACTGCAACAGCTTGGCCCACTGGGAACAATCAGAAACTAACATAGCCCTGGTGGTGACCAAATTTGCCCATCAGTGATTCAGAACTTATTAGACACGCCTACAGGAGCGACCCAGCAGGAGGGGGCAATAGTTTTGTAGTCAAACCCCCTGCCTTTATTATGTTTGTTCCAAATAGGGACTTTCTTCTTTCAGAGCAGCTTCTGTTTTAATTAGGAAAGAACTGAGATGCAAAGAAAGACAAGTGTGTAACAGCAGGTCCTTGATGTTTTCATGTGGCTGGCAGTACATTTTCCACTTTTTGGTTGTATTGTCTCTGACATGTTTGTTTTTGTGGTCTGATTCAGTATGGCACTTTGTTCATAAGTTCTGAGTCTGAGAGCATTGAGTGTTTTCTTCCGTCTCAAGCTGGATTTCAGTAGTGCTTTTATGGAGTGCATTTGCTTGCTGTTGGTTGACATTGCAGGGGATGGGAATTTGCAGCAGTAAAATAGAGTAGAAGCTGAAAAACAAAAGTGTCTCTTCATGAATGTTTTATCTAAAGTTTATTGAACTTCTCCTCGTTGCTCTGGGGTACTATTTCTTCATGTCACAGACATCAGAAGGGGTGACTTACACCAATGAACTGTAATTTAATACCAGCAATGTGTAATAACAACTCAGAGTTGTTATTGAAGCGATGCTTGTGAAAGTTAATTAAATAAGCTGGTGTTGTTCAAAACGCTAGTCGCTTTCAAAAACATGTACTGCATTACTGCAATGGATTATGTGTAAAATATTTGAAATAATCCTGCAGTCTTCATGCTGTTTTTATTTATTCTGCTCCAGAAGACACACACAATCCTACTCATACAGTCAGGTGTGTTTGTAGACAGACAGCTGGCTCAGCATGTCGTCAGACAGACAGAAAATGTCTCTTTCCCCTGCAGTTTTAGACAACAGGTGATCAGAGACTGCTCTGCTTGGGTTCACCACAGGAATCACATCACTTGCTGCAAAATAGAGTGGGGACTTCCGAAGCCTTTAATGTCAGAGATATACTTGCTGTAAAATGGATTCATGATGGCCACCACACATCCCGAGTCAATTCAGTGCGTAGGTCATGCAGGTCATCTAGAATTAATCGCGGGCACAAATCATTCAGTTTGTTGCTTGTACTCTCAGAGTTACCACCATATTTGTAGTTTACTTTGAGCACAACAGGTAGTTACGTACAGCCTGAGGCCTTTTGTGCCTTCAATAACATGTGTCACTTACGGGCAAGCATGACACAAATGAATGGAAGAACAAATAGAAAGATAAACTGCAAGTATCTTCAGCTCAAAAGTGGTCACTCTTTCGTCTGTCTCAGTAGTCAGTTTTCCTCTCAGCTTTAAAATGTTCAAGAGCAGTAGCAGAGCTATGATCCCCATCTGAAGGGAAAGCAGTGGAGGCTTAAATCATTATTTTTTTTGCATGAGCCAATATTGACCCTTTAGACGAAGAGTTATGCAATCATGTAGATTTTGTGAACATTCTTTTACATTCATTTCATTGACGCAAGGTTTCTATCGCAATTTAAAGGAACCTTCACACAGTCTTAATCTTTACAACTTGCAACCTCCCTCTTTACTGTAATATTCGCTTATAACCTCTCAGTGTTAGTTTTGTACCATACATGTTTCCAGACTCAGACCGACGGACGGTGCAGGAGATCAAATAGAGTTGTGAAGGCTTGGCTTCATGAAGGCAGAGTGTGCTGACACAGCTCATTGTGTTTATGACCCCATGAACTGATGAAGACATTGATGAAATGGTCCACACTGCAGACTGTCCATCTCCACACAAAGAGAACTGCAGGATTCTACGGGACTGACTGATAGATCACAACAATCATTGGTCTTTACCAGTGCAGGTCCACCGAAAACAAAATGTTAGCTCTGTCTGTTTCTGTCATCCACTTTGCTCAAACTTGCATGAAGGATACCTCAGTTGGTAAAAAAAATCTCTGAGGTCAGACTTCACTGAGGTCTGAGTCCTATGCTGCATTTCCACCAAGCAGTCCCATTCAGTAGGATCACTATAGTATGCAATTACAAGGTTACTAAATGTCAACTGTGTTACAAAATCAAATAATTAAGCGCCAATCATGAAGATGAACAGACTGACAAGAATATTTGCCTAAACACTTTCCGTATTTAAAAAGTTAAAACGTAATCACCATCAATCTGCAAGGAGAGCCATAATTTCTAGATACACAAACTGAGATGTGGAGTCTCATGAGTTGGAACTGTATGACAGCTTTGGCAGCTTCTTGATGTCAACATTATCCTGGAATCCTTCGCTCTTGGATGTTAGTTATGCCACTCAACCCAATTGGCTAAAAGCCTGAACACTCAGGTCACACACTGTGATTAGAGAATATTGAGGAAACATGAAAGAATAGTGTATATACTTTTCAGAATGCACTGTTAATGGATACTGTCAAATGAGTGAAAACAGTTACACACAACATGAAATAAAACTGCAGAATAAGGCAGGTAGGGCGACTCTATCCAGCACCTGTACTCCAAGTAGAGTTTCAGGACACCTTTACTCACTTTTACTTTTACAGAGCATTTTACTCCTGTTGTTTATTTTTGTCTCTGTCTCATCCTTATAATTATCAGCATGATTAAACACTTGTATTTTTATTTATGGTATCTTAAAAGTGCTATGAGGAGAATCTATTCCCGACACTAAGACTCTGCTACCCATGAGCACGCGCGGCAACTGTCGTAATGCTGCGTTCCAGTAACCTCGGAACTGGGAGTGACATCATCTCCGACTCATCGGCGTTCCAGTTGAAGTCGGAAAAAACATGCCGATCTACCAGGCAATTGTTAGCTGTTGTTAGCACGCCCTGCATTGTTGTTCACAAATATCACATGAAGAATGTGATCATCACTATGGCAGCATTTTTGTAAATATAAGTCTAACACTACTATGTATACAGCTGATCTAGAGTGACACACTCCAGTCAGAAGTGCAAATAAATTGATTATTACAGGAGCTAAATACCTGTTCACACTGGGGGCATCCATCTTCGATTGTCAAGTCGGGGATGGCGAGGTTTCACCGAGTTCCCAGTGGGAAATTCCGACTTCGGGGGAAGTTCGAGTTGCAGTTTCCTACTCGGAACTCGGAAATTCCGACTTCTGACTACAACTGGAACGCACCAAAAGACCCAAGCCAAAGCGTCAAGCGTGTTTGTTGTGATGCTAATAAATGCAGCACAGACCTTCCTCAGAACTTTGTATTGCTTTACAACTTCTTTTTTCAACAACTTACAGGATGCAAAATGATGAGGTACTGTATCTCTTTCTAGTGACATAGCGGTAGTTTTTGATGTGTGACAACAAGCAATTTTTGGAAAACTTAGTATTGTAGTTTTGTAGTCTGCTATATATCGCTTCTTACAGCCCGGTGCTCTAAGACGTGTCCAAATAATTAAAATTTGCTCTAGTTTTAATTGTCTTGTTCCCGAAGTTGAGTATCCAGGCCAGTCCAGCCCTGCCCGACCCGACCGGAAGGCTAAGGAATAGCATTTATAGATAACCTATTTTGATGCTATAAAACTCATCTTAAAGTGTGTATTTCGATCAGGCATATATCTAAAAGTGAGACTTTTTTGTAATTACTTAGAAACTCCTCACAGTCCCTTTAACTGTACATCCAAAAACACTATCCTCACTTCATTTTCATTTCTTTTTATTCAACAACTTCAGTACTGCATTCTAAATCACAGGATATTGGCTGTATTTAAATTGACAGGAAATTCACATTGTTTTTAAGTATTTTATAGAACATTTGTTAATTATATAGTACTTTGTAAAAAAAAAAATAAAAGAAAACAATCACATACATTATTGTATTAATTAAGATTGACATCTTTTGGTATTAAAATGAGATATGGACAGAGTATTGCAGAAAATATTACATCAGTTACACAAGGACAGGACATATCTATAAAGTGTGCCAAAATGTTCAAAGTGTTCCATTAGGAGCAGAGTCATGAAAAAAAAGAAAAAACTCTGGAGAGAAATGCAAATTTGAGACCCTTTGTTTATGCTTTTGATCAGGGGAAGTGAGCAGAGAAACTGCAAGCATTCTCCCGTAGTATTACATTAAAAGATCCTTGTATTGAGATGTTTGCACAAGCTTGTATTCCAGGTTGCTGTTTCAAGTGCTACCAAGTCTGTCAGAGACAGAGAACGCATCTTTTTAGTTCAGTCTTCTTTGCTTTTTTTGGTTGTGAGCAGAATTGTTGTCCTCACTTTCTGCTGCTGCCTGGCTGAGTTCCACAGAGTGAGCATATTACAGTTTAATTTCATACTTATTATGCAAGAAGAAATGTAAAGTCTGTTCTTTCACCAAAGAATAGGCAGGTATCAAAAGTAGCATCAATAAGGTTGTGTGTCTTTGTGCATAATTAATTAAGAATATTATTAAAAAAAAGTATATATCTAATGAAACTGTGCTCTTCACATCCAGTAAAGTAGACATATGAGATCTTACGATCAAGTTGAGAGTTTTTTCTTTTATTTGTGAACCAACTTTCTTGTGGAGTTTGCATAAGTAAAATCTAAAGATCTGAACACAACACCTTGATGTACAGATTATTACTTCATTCTTGTGGCTCTAAAATTCTGGCCTTGAGGTAAATAACATTCTCTGTGATATGACAAACTTCAAGCCGTCCTCATTAAAACTTCCAAAACTCTGCTCACCTTCTTTCTCCACCCACAAAATACAACAGAAACATAATTGTTGAATGGGATTTTAATTTTAACTCTTCAAGAATCTGTGTTATTTTTTCTGTTAATGTAAATGAAATTGGCTAAATGTTTCAGCTTTGTCAGGTTTACTTACACTTTCAGTTTGTGTCGTCCTGTTACATAACACCTGTTATATGAACCAGAGGTAACTGTGGTTATTCCCTTCTCTGTATTTAATCCCACAGTTTACATCTTAGCTAAGCCATCCAAAAGTTATCTTACAGCTCTGAGTCTCAGTACCTTTTAAGAGAAATTCTGTAGCATTAAATTTTAACAGTGAGCTCTTACTGAACCAATATGATGGTTTGTCATGCTCAGGGATGCTGAACACTTGAGCAGGGTGAGGTATGATTTCTGTCTCAGCAAAGCTTGTAAAAGCCAAAGTCAGCTGAGCACAGCAATAAGCCATGAGCATGTGTATATACAGTAAATGTAAAATGCAGATTTGCTCCCTTTTTTGAACAGTATTCTGTGATTCTGTTAGCAAAGCATTTCTGTGACTTCTATTATGTAGAATTTGCCAACCACTCATTTTAAGACTTGACAGGATTCATGACATGACCACTTATCTCAACCCTCTTTTTACGCTCCATTCTTTATCCGGGGTTTATGTATGAGCAGACTTCAAAAAGTAGCTTCCCAAAAATGCCACAGCGCTGAGATAATCTCCCACCTGACAGGCTTTGAAAAATGTAAGATGACTCTACAGCGCTTTAAAGTATATCATGAGAGAACAGATTAAAAGGAATTTCTGATCAGGACAGAAGAGATACTGCTGTGTCAACTTGTAGGTGAAACTGGACAAATAAGGTCAAAAATGACTTTCTTTTTTAAAACCTGTCAATCTTTGTGTTTTCTTTGTCTGTTTATCACTCTTTAAAAAGCCACACAGACTGTTGTCCACTGTACTGCATGTAAGCAGATGATGAAGGTCATAGTTTTATATGTTTAATAATTCATAACTAAATGTCCACTGATTGGATTTATCTCACAAATATAAATTCTAATTATAAATTTGAAATAATTTTCATGGTGAAAAGAATGCTGAAAGCTGCATTCCTATTTGTTTTTCCCAAAGCTGTCCTCAGCAAACTCTCTCTGAGACAGTGGCGATTGCTCTAAGACTGCAAGGGAAGCTCAGCTTCCCCTAAAATGTCCCCAAAAAAGTGGTGATATGTACTGCTGTGTGTACATTTCATTGACTAAATATGCTCTAGAATACCTTCATCTTTTGTTCAGAATCAGAACTTCCTTCTCATTCATCCCCGCAGCGTCTCAGCGCTTTAACACAGTCGGACGCTGAGCGTCTCCTGACTTCAGCAGTAAAGAGTAGAGTGGGTTGTTCCACTGTGGAAACTGGACGGTCATTAGATAAATACTGGGCTTTTTCCCACCCATCGGACGCTCAGCGTCTCTGGGGGTCTATGAGGCAGTGGGCTGGCCTGGACGCTGAGCTTCTGCGTGATGATTGGATGATCTGTCTGAGGCCGAATCCCTTTTCGATTGACAGTGAAATGAGCCAATCAGCGATCTTGAAGTAAAACCCTCCACCGGGGCATTTTCTAAGTTTTACAATCAGTTGTTGTGGACTGATCCGGAGGCTTTGTGGACTACAAGCGACTTTATCTTTCTTAAAAACGACTAGCGGTGTGTTTGAAGATTCTCTCCTGTCACTTTTTCTTTTCACAAACAAGCAGCTGCAGCTTCTCCCCTGTCACTCACTCACAGCCTGTCAAACAGTTGTCTCACGTAGCAGCTCCAGCTGCTAGCAAGCTGCACATCATGGCAGATAGTATGAATGTAGTCAACCGAATTTTGGCGAAGCCATTTGATAGTCTTCCTTACGAAGAGAAAATCAGAGTTAAACAGCAGGGCAGATCAACTTTTTAGATTGATTTAGTGCAAAAGGTGGGGAAAAGTAACAGGTCTTTTCAGCATTCCTGGTATGACAAGGTGAGCTGGCTCACTGGAAGTGCTGTCACGAATAAAGATGATGAAGTTCATAGTTTTATATGTTTAATAATTCATAACTAAATGTCACAGATTGGATTTATCTCATAAATTGATGATAAATTTACATCAATAAACAAATTTATGATGTAGGCCGAGAAAAAAAGGAGCTTCCCCTCCTTGACTGACCAGCAGCCGCCACTGCTCTGAGAGCATATTAACATGTACAAACACACACACTCGAAGGCTCTTATGTAATAAGGTGCATAATGACCAATATTTAAAAAAAGTAGTATTTATGAGATCCACCAATGATTGTGTTTACAGATATTAAACAAAAGCTGTCAAGCGCTTTGAACACAAATTAGACAAACAGCCAAGAATTCCATCAGAAAAATAAGACCGTTAATGTAGTGTTTAGATCTCTGCCAGCAGCTGTTGTGTTTAGTTATTTTCTGTAGTGTTTAGTTGTTTTTCACAGTATTCAGTCATTTGCTGTAGTGTTTAGGTGTTCGCCGTTGTGTTTAGTTGTTTGCAGTAGTGTTTTGTGTTTGGTTCTTTGCTATTGTGCTTGGTTCTTTTTTGATGTTGTTAGCACTTCAGGGCCACCATACAACAGCTATGAACTCAACGATGGAAGGAAGTGACTCCTCATATAGAGGTAAGAATGGACGATAACAGTATCAGTAGCACATTTGTCAGATCTGGACTGGGTTTCTTAACTAAATGGAAAAAAATCAACACTGAAATTATTTTTCTATGGAAAATGTATTTAAACTCCACTTCCGACATGTTTAAGGGATATTCACACGGCGACAGTAGCACCTGCCCAATACATTATCCTGAAATGTACAAAACCCAAAACCAGTGAAGTTGGAACGTTGTGTAAATCGTAAATAAAAACTGAAATACAATGATTTGCAAATCCTTTTCAACTTATTTTCAATTGAATACACTGTAAAGACAAGATATTTAATGTTCAAACTGAGAAACTTTTTTTTTTCTTTTGCAAATAATCATCAACTTAGAATTTAACGGCAGCAACATGTTGCAAAAAAGACTTAAACTGTTAAACTGTTCAACAATTTGCTCACACATTTGTTCACAAAGTGGTGACCCTCACCCCATCCTTCTTTGTGAATGACTGAGCATTTCAGGAAAGCTGCTTTTATACCCAATCATGGCACCCACCTGTTCCCAATTAGCCTGTTCACCTGTGGGATGTTCCAAATAAGTGTTTGATGAGCATTCCTCAACTTTCTCAGTCTTTTTATGCCACTTGTGCCAGCTTTTTTGAAACATGTTGCAGGCATCAAATTCCAAATGAGCTAATATTTGCAAAAAATAAGGTTTGAACTGGTAAACTGTGTTAAGTATCTTGTTTTTTCAGTGTATTCAATTGAATATAGGTTTAAAGGGATTTGCAAATCATTGTATTCTGTTTTTATTTACGATTTACACAACGTGCCAACTTCACTGGTTTTGGGTTTTGTAGTAGTGAATGTGATTCACGGAAAAATCAAGCAATCACCTACCAGATAGGATTTTGGAAGGTTCTGCCAACCATTCCCAAACACTTTTTTTGGTTGTTGCTGAGTCGGAGTGGTGGGAAATATTCTATACAGTATATGCCTTTGGACAAACCACTTCAGGCATTCATAAAAAAAGGGCAAAAAGACCTAAACCACATATTTTCTTCACCTCCCTTTCTCTTCTCCTCTTTCATTTGACTTCAATTTGAAAAAGCCCAGTTGCTCACTTGATCACACCCTGTGTATTTATTTTAATACAGGTACTGCCGAATTTTTGCAGATTTCTTCAGCTCCATTAGAACCTATTGACCTTAAAGCTGTGTTTTCAGGTCACATGCTGTGATTTTTTTTTCTCCTGCTGTTATTATTAGAAGTATGTCTACTCTGATGGTTTTCTCCTTCATGCATCATTTCTCTGCCAGTCAGTCTTCCATCATCTGCCCTGCACACTGTATCAACAAAAGCCCCCTCTGCAGCAGTCCTCTGTTTTCATGTTTCATAGGAAGTTTATATATTGTTGGCCTGCAATGACTCCAGCTCCAGAACTCAGAAACACACACTTAAATAATAGCATTTCCAGACATAGAGCAGAATTGTTCTGTGTTCTGAAGGGCATATCTCTGCACATATCATGTAGTTAGTCTGGTGGTTATCATGGAGAAAATTCAGGGTACTAGACAGTTTGACAGAGTGTGTTTGAGGCAACAGTCCTTTCAGGACTGGATAATAAAAATCAGCTCATCTATTTAGCTCCCCACAGTCCTTTTGTGCTTTCAGAATAATAAATTCCTCAGCCTGATAACATTCTTTGTTAGCGTCTCTACATCATCTGTTCCAGTCAAGAATAAAAGCACATTAAATAAATCTTGATCATTCATCAGCTAAAATGTTTCTTTTAAGATGAATAGAGTTACATCCTAGCATTGCAAAATGTTCTCTTTTTTGTATCTAATAGGTGAACAGAAAAATTGCCTTAAAAATAATACCAGTATCGCCATGATAAGCTGATTTATTTGGATCCCGGCTCATCAGGAGGACTTGGATTGAGAGACAGGAGAACACCAGGAGGGTTGAGTCAGTGCTGTCCTTGTTTGGCCAGATTCTGTCATAACAAGGGAGATAACAGGTGCAGCAGGAAATTTATCACCTTGTGTAAAGTCATACAGACAAGGGCAAGTCCATGTGCTGTCTGCCAAGTTGTGTATTTACCTCTGTCAGGGAGCAGAGAGAGGACATGCTCAATAGGGAAATAACAAGGGCACAATACTGCTCACTTCCTGTCAGGGCTTGTCAACATCTAAGGCACTATTGTACTGATCTTTCACTGTAGAAACTTAACCTGTGTTTCCTCTCATTCGTCCTCGATGCCTGATAATAATCCATGCCAGACTACCTCATGTCTCTATGGAGAGAGCTGTCTGTAGGAAGGTGGAGGCTGTAGCTGATGATGTCCACAGGACTGCTGTGGAGAGAGCTGTGAGATCATGAGTCTCCATGTCAGTGAGAGTACAGAGGGCACAGCTGCAGACAGATGCTGTCACACTGAGGCATGGGGGAATGTTGTGAAGGCAGTCAGCCACATCACGGTGTCACAATGTGTTTTTCAGTGAACTCAAGAGAACAGGACATTAGAGTTTTGTGGATTTATGTTTGTCTATACTGAAATATGGTTTCATTCTGATTACATTCAAAGTAGTGAGAAGCTCTTGGGTCTGGTTGAACTCAATTAAGTTTGCTTACTGGGAGTATATATGAAATACCATTGGTGCATGTAAATTGTGATTGAGGTTGTGTACTGTATTGTTTATTTTCTGAAATTTGTGTATGTGCCTGTTTGTTTAACTTTTCTACATCAGAAGGCTTATCATTCATTTTTTGTGATTAAAAAACATCCAACACAAGAAATGTGTGGTGTAATGTGGTTTTCAAACCTGCAGCTAGCTTGCTTGTTGTGATTCAATAAAAAAAAATGCTACAAATGTGTACATTTTCCTTGAATTGTTTCATGTTGATGTGGCAGCGCTTTGAAGTTGCCCATGGACAGAGCTGGCCTCACTATTACATTGCAGACAGCATTCTTATGACCATGAACCATGCTGTACATTATGGGAAAAAGAAAGCAGAATAAGTACCCCACTAAATGATAATATAACAGCAATAACTGTGGAGAGTAAATGTCCTATGTAAGAATGTAGATGAGCACATTTATTAAGAGACTGCTGTAGTTAAAGAAACAAACGTCATCTTCAGATGATGGACTTCTCTCTGTCCATGTCTTGCTTGATCTCAGTGCAGCCTTTGACACCATAGATTACTCGTGTTTGTACATGTAAACAGTTAGTCTTCTATGTACACCAAAGTCAGTTGTGGAGTTCCTCAAGGTTCTGTACTAGGTCCAGTTCTCATCTACCTACATCAATCAATCAATCAATCAAAATTTATTTATATAGCACTTTTCATAAAAATAAAATGTAGCACAAAGTGCTTTACAAACAGACAAATGAATTAAATGAAGAAATTATAACCCAAACCCACTCAACCCAGCCCCTGAACCCACCCACACAGCAACCCATACACAGTGTTGATAAAAAGCATCATAAATAAAAGACAATAATAAAGTACATTAAAGGTTTAAAAAATGAGAGAACACTGGAGGTTAGGTTAAAAGTATAAAATTAAATATATCATAAAATAAAATAAGAAAATGATTATTAAAAATTAAGAATAAAGAATACTTGAAATTAAGTTAAAATATACATATATATAATAAATAAATGAGAAATAAAACAGGAAAACTAGAGAATAAAATAAGGAAAATAGAAAAGATTTAAAAAAGAAAAGATAAAAAATAACACAAGATAAGATAATAAAAAGTGGTCTGTAATTAAAATAAATAAAAACACTTAAAGGTAATTCAGGTAAAAGCTCGACTAAAAAGGTACACATGCTTCCCCTCTGTGATGTCATGAGGAACACTGTTAATTTTCATTGTTATGCTGATGATGCGCAAACGTACATATCAATGAAGTCAGGTGAAACAAACCAGTTATCCAAACTAGAATCATGTCTGAAGAACATTAGCACCTGGATTGCCAGGGATTTTCTTCTTCTTAACTCTGACAAGACAGAGGTCATTGTGCTGGGCCCACAACACCTTAGAGAAACCTTTTCAAATTATGTAGCTGCCCTAGATGGCATCAGCTTGGCCCCAAGCATAACTGTTAGAAATCTTGTGGTACTTTTTGATCGGGATATGTTCCTCAACTACCACATAAATTACAAGAACAGCTTTTGTAAATTTGGAAACATTGCTGGTCAGGTCTATCTTGTCTCAGAGCAATGGTGAAAAGCTAGTCCACACTTTAGATATCTCTATACTGGATTGATGTAATTCTGTTTCATCAGGTTGTCCAAGCAAGTTGCTTTAGACCCTTCAGCTGGTTCAAAATGCTGCAGCATGTGTACCAAGTGTGTTGAAGGGAAGGAGGGTAAACACTTTCAGAAACATAACTGGGTGATGATTTGATGAGTCACATTCATTATAGGCCTAATAGATGATGTAGCATGGAGGCGTCGCTGCAGAGGAGTAAAGTAGATAGCACCAATCTGTTCATAATTGAAACTCTTGCTGAAGTGTTACAGGAGAGGAGAAAAATGTCTTTATCTTGAGAAATACTTTCTATGTAGTTCTGTTCTTTGTCCTTCTTAAGTCTTGACACTGCCACAGAAGCAGGCATCATCCACGTTAATCTCTTTACAAGAAGCCATTATTTACAGGCCGGCAGTTAGTTTCCTCTTTTTCCATTAATGAGTATTGAAGAGTGCCACTGCATACCAAACTCGATCATTTTAGCTAGGAACTTTGCAGGATAGACTGATTGCAGATGTTGAATCAGGCAAATCCAGCTGCTCTGCATGGTTAGATGCCTCTACCGTGCTGAAGGTATTTCATGATCTTGCAAAATGTTTATGGGTGATATTTTGTTTTTCAATACAAAAACTGAAAGAAGGAGAAGACATTCCTCTTCCATGATTACATCACTTTTTGCTTCTTGCGTTTGAGTGAAGTCACTGATGATTTTTGGCAAAAGAAATAAAGTTATAAAATCAAACAAATATTAAAGTCCTGTTTTGATAATTAATTCATGAGCTCACTTGTTTTTGATTGATCATACCGAGAGAACAAATCCAGTTGTAAGAGTTAAAGGCCACACTCCATGAAAGGAGTCAGAGGTCAATATAGATTGTCTGTTTTATTGTCAGTGCCTTCTAATCCCAAGAACAACATTATACAATATTTAAACCAGCAACTTAAATAAGTAGATAGCATGTTTTTATGGCAAATGTGACAAATGCATGATAACGACATGGATAACGTGCGTAGTTTGTGACAATTTGCTGCATTAAATGTGTTTGTTTATCAATAAGATGAAAATTAGTTCTACCTCAGACCATTTAGATAAATGGTAACATCATCATATTATGGGGGAAAGCGGCATGTCTGAACATTATTCATTCATTCATTGTTTGTGCATTGATGGATGACCTCAGGCTCTAGTCTATGTGGAGGCTTTAATTGCCTTGCCACATGTTGTGATGTTGATTATGTTGTTTAACAGTTTATGTTTTAGCATAGCCAAAGGCTGTGGTAAATGTTTGATTACAGCTTCACTAGATTTACACTGAAGAGCCATGGAAGGGTTGCACTGCGGGGAAAGTGTACCTTCATCTCTGTGATGTTTTTTTTTAACATTTAAAGATACAAGTTCTCCTGGGTGCTTTTTGCGGTGCTCCATTTTCTTGCAATGTTTCTGCTGTCATGTAAAAATAATTTGTCCTAACAAACAGTGAAACCACAGCTGCAGTAGACCTCTGAGGCTGCCTGTTCCATTTGGCTTGTAGCTGAAATAATTTGGACAGAAGGGTTTTGGGGAGCTTTATGTTTGATGGTTTGTGACTTCTGTAGTTGTTTTAGATAGATAACTTCATTGCCCCAAGGGGAATTTTGTTTTCACAGGCTGTCAAACAAGAAGTGGATATTTAGGAAACATATAGCACAAATAGAAACATAGAGCACACATGTGTACATCACAGGAGACACAGTCAGTTGGATGCGTTGTTTAGGATGGAGACGGGGGATGTGCAAAGCTTTTGATAAAGCGTGCTCTTCTCCTTCTTAGTGTTCTGTACCTGCAACCCGATGACAAAAGTCTAAAGTGGGTATAGAGGGGTACTCTGTGCCCATGACTATTGTTCTTCCAAAGCAGACTAGTGCTCTTTCAATGAGTTCTGTGATGTTGGGTGTGGGAGTGTGAATTATTTTTGAGCCTACGTGTGTGATTCTGTTCAGCTTGTTTTTGTTGGAGGCAGACATCATGTTGTAGAACAATACATTAGGATGGGTTGGATTGTGTTCTTGTACAGTAATAACAGAAGATGGGGGGCAATGGAAAGTGCACTGAGTGAACTGATAGCATGTAGCCTCTGCTGTGAGCGCTTATGGATATCAGTTATGTGGTGGTCAAAGGATAGGTTATTGTCCAGGGTGAGTGCGAGATATTTGAATTTGTTGGCCTGTTTTATTATGTTACCATTGATGGAGGTGGGTTTGAGACTTGAGGTGGGTGTGCTGAAGACCAGTTCCTTTGTTGTCTCTGCTTTGATATAGAGGTAATTGTCCGTGCACCAGTGTGTGAAATGTAGAACTGTGTTATGATATGCCATGATGGAGTTTGTATAACGATAGAAAAGAGGGAAAAGTTGCCATGGTCATCTCAGAATAGCAGTCAGATTTAAGCTTAAACTGAAACAAAAAACTGTTACCATTAAGACATGAACAATAATGCATCAGATGTTTTAAAAAGCTAAACTCAAAATTTAAGTGTGCCATTATCATCAGGGCAGTTTTGTGCAGTCTCGATCCAGTAGCACAGCCTGTTTAGTGTTTTGATGCACAATTATGAATCATTTTCTGTCACCATTATTGTATCTAACCATTTTCAGTTCAAAAATATACAGCCAGAAAATGAACTACAAAAGTGCATCCCTAGTAAAAATCCATTCTCGGTTAAAATGATGTTGCTCATAATTTGTTTTTCTCTTAATAATAGATCATTGTGTAATTGCAGCTCTGGACAACTTTAACATGTCACTCAATGCTGTCACATCATGCCTCACTGCCTATGCTTTCTCTATAAGCATGAACTGAAACAGCTGAAATGGAAAAAGACTGATAGATACAAACACAAATAATCTCTTTATAATAGCATTATGAATTTATACAGTCTGCTGACAAAGCATGATAACTATTGCCTGGCATCAGACCTGAAACACTTTTAACTCCACTCTCGCTGTCAGTAACTCCCACTGCTGCCCTGACTCATCAGTCCTCATCCTAAATGGATGTAACTTTTGCATTAAGTATCAATTATATTTATGATAATAATATTAATATGGATAATTTAAGATTACTTTATGAGACTAATTTATTGACAAACTTGGTTATTGTTGTCTATTTCTATGCTGGCGTCCTGAGCTGATCAATTTTATTCCATAACTTTGTTCGTAAATATGAATTTTTATGATCATAAATAATTACATGGAATAATGAATGAATCCAGTTGAATGCATGAATGTGCAACAAGAGTGTTACTTGAAAGCTTAGCAAAGCAGGAGACTTGCGCTACAGTGATTTTACACTTATAGCTTGCATCATACGCTCCTCTGACAGCTGATTCTTGTTATCGTTTGTCTACTCACACTCATTACTGGGCCCTCCTCTTCATCTTTCGTTGTTTTAAATACATTAGCTCTGATCATGCTTTCAGCCCCACAACTCCAGCGTCCTGCTGTTACAGTTTAATTGAGCAGATGTTAATGTCCAAAGTGGCATACATCTGAGGTTAACTACAACATAAGCAAGAATCTATACAAACATCATTAAGTGCAACAAACTGCTTCAAGTCTGATTGGACACAGGTGCTGCCAAGTAGAGCTAGAGGGGTTATCTAATACATTTATTGATATGAACAAAACAATGGGTAGAAAATGTTGAAAAATCACTCCAATATCATCACCATCATCAAGTCCTTATGTCGATGACAATCACACCACATTAAGCTCAACATACTCAGTGCTAACTTGTTTACGAAGACCTGGGTCTTAAATTCTCTAACTGGTTCTACCATGTTGTTGAGTCATGTATAGTGTTGTGGGCAAGAAGTAGACCTTTGAATTTGATTCAAGCCGCACCTGGACGCCAGTGACGACTGACGAGAGATTAACAGTGGAGTGACGTGCTGTTCTGGGCTGGTTAAGGACAAGACATGTTGTTGCATTCTGGATCATCGACAGATGTTTTAACGTGCTACAGGGAGACCTGCTAGTTTGGAGTTGCAGTACTATTCAATCAATCAATCAACCTTTATTTATACTCGAGAGATCATTGAGGGGCATCCTCATTTACAATGATGTCGAGTCAAGTACAGAGGAAATGGGAGAGTACAAAACAATAAAACAGACAAACTTTACAGAAAGGACATTAAAATCATCAGACCTGTGATGATGAATATGACAACAGGTCACACTTAAATAAAACAATTACACACCTAAGAGTGGAAATTTAAAATAAGATTTCTAAAAAGCCCAAACGGTAGAAGGTCATCAATCCTGAGCAGTTCCTGTAGCCTGCTCCAGGACTCAGGAGCAGAATAGGAAAAGGCGGTCTTTCCCAGTTCAGACCTGACTCGTGGGACATGCAACAGGAGCCTGTCAGAGGACCGTGTATGCCCATGAAATCACCAGAGCCTGTACCAGAAGCTGTGTTGCTTGTTGTGTCAGGTAGGGTCTGATCCTCCTGATGCTATAGAGAGCATATCAGCAAGACTGAGCAATGGAGGCCACTTAAACCTGAAAGGTCAGCTGGTCATCAATCATAATGCCCAGATGTCTGGCAGAGTTTGTGGAGATGAGTTTGTTGAATCCAAGTTGCTGATGTGTGGTTGAATGAAGGGACTGGCTAGAAGAACAATCTCAGTCTTGGACAGATTTACTTTAGCTGAGTTAAGTCATCATCCTCTTTGTCTCTGTGGCTGGATTGATTGTGTCCTCCCTGCAAACACTCTGCTTTATCACATTACATCACAGAATTGAAGTGAATATTAAAGTAGAGTTTATTCTGATTCCATGAGCCAAAAAATAGAAGCAACCAGCCACAAGTGATTTGTTTAAAGGTCACAATGAATTATTGATTTGCATATATATTGAATTATTCTTGTTCTCTCTGACATTAGCAGCTGTTTATTTTAGTCTGAATACAGCATGTTGTGTTTGAAGGGAAAATAATCTCTGCTGTTCGCTCTTCAGAGAGAAATCAATCAGCTTTCAGTCACTCTCAGCCAGAAGACAGAGAAGACAGGAGCTGTGACAGTAATGTCTGTCCATATTAACAAACAGAGACACAGATGCAAGTTATCTTTCAGGCTTGAAAACAGAGTCAGAACAAGCTGGAAGCTAAAAGCCCAATTTAGATTCAGACTTAGGCAGTGATGTAAGTTCAAAAAGGCGATAATTATCTTAAAAGGAGGAAATCACACTTTTCACATAATTCTCTCCTCTTGTTTTTTGACCCTTGTTTTCTTTCCTCTCCATCCATCTTCTTCATGGCCCCTGTGTGAATTTCTGTCCTCCATTTGCTCCACCATTTGCATGTTGAATAAAAGAGATGACAGAAGCTGAGCGGTTTCAGAGAGACCCAACAATTTGGTAAACATCACGGATCCAGTGTTGTATGTGTTTGCTTTTTTCTCTGCATTTTTCAGTGTTTTTGCACGAAATAAACCCCCCTTTATTGTCCTTTTTCTCTGTCTCATTCTCAGTTAGATTTGGCCTGTTACTCACATATGCCTATCTGCCCTGCCATATTTATTTAAAAAAAAAGATAACAGAAAAAATGCAAACCACGTGTAAAAAAAGAAAGGCAGAGAAAAATCCTGCTGTGCTTCTGTATTGTTTCAACCGCTGAGACTCTTTATGCTCTTTTGATTTAGTTTGAAAAAAGCACATGATTAATTTTTTGATACTACCATCCTCTAACTCACCTCACAACTATGTCCAGAGGGAGGATGTAAAGGGTATAGAAAGCTGTGGGAAAGGATGACAGATTTTTATCATAGATAATCACACAAAGTCATCAAAACTCCCGATTTCAGTTCAGTGTCACCCAGATCACAAAATCCTTTACAAATGTTGAATTTTAAATGTTCTTTTGAAATATTGATGAATTCTGGGAATGTAAATATTTTCTTGGAAGATCAATATTATCTATTTACATGATTATTATAAATGCTTCTTGTCTCTTTTTGTTTTAAAGAGATTTGAGGTCAAGCAACCTCAGATCTTGCACAGTTTTAAATCATTGGTAGTCATGTTTAATATTGAAAATTCTAAATGGCCAATTACCACTTTTAAGACTTTAGAAAAGGCCTCTGCTGCCATGTTGCTGATATCCAATTCAATTATTAATGATGTAATGGATTTAAGATTTAAGTTTCAAGTTCTCATGCCATACAACCCCACTTCAACAAACTGAACTATCCTGTCAAACAAACATGAGTTTATATTTAAACCACAGATGCTAAAAAAAAGTCTTGTCTGTTTCACTTGGTGTTGATTAAATGATTCCTATTAATAATAGTTTTAATTAAGAAACTCTTATCATGGTTATACCTAGAAGGTCCACCATTTATCTTCAAAATCCACTCATAACCTTTTGACTTGCACTATATTGCCAAAAGTATAAAAGCTGACCATTCTTCCAGCAATGCATTTGTCAGGTCACACTCTGATGTTCAACAAGAAGGCCGGGCTCTCAGTCGCTGCTCTAATTCATCCCAAAGGTGTTCTATCGGGTTGAGGTCAGGACTCTGTGCAGGCCAGTCAAGTTCATCCACACTAGACTCTATTATCTGTGTCTTTATGGACCTGCTTTGTGCACTGGTGCTCAGTCATGTTGGAAGAGGAAGGGGCCAGCTCCAAACTGTTCCCACAAGGTTGGAGGATGGAATTGTCCGAGATGTCTTGGTGTGCTGAAGCATTCAGAGTTCCTTTGACTGGAACTAAGGGGCCGAGCCCAGCTCCTGAAAAACACCCCCACACCATAATCCCCCCTTCACCAAACTCTACACTTGGCACAATGCAGTCTGACAAGTATTGTTCTCCTGGCAACCGCCAAACCCAGACTCTTCCATCAGATTGCCAGATGAACGTCACTCCAAAAAACACGTCTCCACTGCTCTAGAGTCCAGTGGCGGCGTGCTTTACACCATTGCATCCAACACTTTGCATTGCACTTGGTAATTTAAGGTCTGGATGCAGCTACTCGGCCAAGGAAACCAAACCATGAAGCTCTCTGCGCACTGTTCTTGAGCTAATCTGGAGGCCACATGAAGTTTGGAGGTCTGCAGCGATTGACTCTGCAGAAAGTTGGCAACCTCTTTGCACTATGCGCCTCAGCATCCGCTGATCCCGCTCCATCAGTTTACAAGCCTACCACTTCATGGCTGAGTTGCTGTCATTCCCAAAAACTTCTGTGTTCTTATAACACAGCTGACAGTTGACTGTGGAATATTTAGGAGCAAGGAAATTTCTTGACTGGATTTGGACAAATGCCAGCAAATACATAACCTCTTTGGTGGAGGAAACAACACTCAAATGAAAAAGTTAAAAACCACCCCTATGTCAGCAGATAGTTTTACTACAGGAAGTTTTATGTTTTCTTCTACCATCAGCATCAGCCTACAGAGACACATTTATGATATGATCACACAGACTGAACTCTCTGACAGACATCAGTCATTCATTTTTAACTGTAATATCTTTTACTGCAAACTGTGAGTAACTCTGTGGGGATGTTTCAGTCATCAACACTGCACTTAGAAGAGCTATTAATAATTCGGGAGCAGATCTCACAGTGACAGCTTCAGTCTGCCCTCTTACCAACAGCACACAGAGCTGTCGGCCTCAAAGGCTCTCAACGGGCTCAGCAAATGGCAGAACACTAATGCAAGTGTGTGTGTAAAAAAAAAAAAAGCAGTTTAAAACCAGTCATCGATAAATAGGTCATTATTTGAGCTGCATGTAAATGGACCTACACAAACTCATAACCTCTGTAGTCTAAGTGAGTATTTTTTCCTGAAGCTACCCCCTCCCCCAACAGTGGTCGTGTATGACCCACTGAGAATATGTTTTATTTACTGATGTTGGTTTTTGTGTTTTCGACTATGTGACTCGTTCCCTGCTGTTCAAACATGCACATAAGCCAGAGTGGACTCATTCCTAAACCAATACACTTTAGCTGCAGCCATGGAGTCAAATATTTGGGGCAGGTAGCTCGCAGCTCTGACGTTCTAGTAGGGTGCTCATTCGGGATATTCTGATGTGTCATCACAGTGTCTATGAGGTCTCAACTTGTTTCATTGATATAGATCAATATCAGCCGTGTCTCGGAGCAATGCTCCTCACTAGCCTGAGTCCCAACACAACAGGAGAATTATAAAGAATAAGTCAGCTGTACTTTAAATAAATTTAGGTATTTTCGTATTTTAAGGTAAGTATCTTTGAAAAGATTCTAAGAACTTTGCAGCCTGTTTCAAAATTAGTTCAGTGTAGGGAAGCAAAATGAAAATTTAAAAGTTAATGAATTTAACTATTGGTTCTAATTCAGTGGTTGAGTAATTTGATTACATTTATTAATATGTTCAACTTTTATAGTTCCTTAGAAACTCACCTCATTGAGTTTAGGATGATTTGATCTTTAATGTAGGATAAACATTTGGATAATGTGAAAATTTGTATTCTCTAGAAACGGTTATTGCCTCAAGACTCCGTACCTTTATTGTAAGATGTGTGAGGGCATCACTGCACTGCAAAGCAGCAATCCTCAACAACAAAGTGAATGAAGGAGAGCTTAAGAGTATGAAAAGCTTTTGCACATTCAGTGCAGTACTTCAAGGACCCATTTCAAATGGCTGTGTTTAAGAGCTTTTATAATAGTCTCCTCCTCTTCTCTTCTTCCCTAAGCTGAAACTTTATTCCCTTCATGAGTAAAAGGCCTCCACCCAGGATGGAGGAAAAGTTTATGCTTTTTTTCTTACCCAAGGGAGTGAAGAAAAGAGTACACAGAAGGGTGAACTGGGGATACAGAAGAACGATGACTAAGTTGAAGGTTTTAGCCTGAACCACATTTACTACACTTACATTTCACAGCTTTCAGGTGTAAACTTGTCATAGGCCCACTTAATCTAGACATGAACCCAAAAGTCACATAAGCACATTGTGTTAAAAATATTTAGCTCAAAGTCACAACTCAGACAAAAAAAAAAAAGAAAGCCTGAGAGAGATGACAGGAAGGAAGGAGCAAAGAGGAGGGATGTGAGAGTCAACAGCTGACAGGACTGTGACATGAACGTTACCAAACCAGCTTGGTGCCCCGGAAGCTCCTGTGGCATATGAATAAATTACAGCAGCCTTCCACTGAACTAAGTAGTGTCTCTAACACTCTGTTGCTGAATCTTAAGTTAAATTAATGAGAAGACAGAAAGAAATGAGTGAAATAAGGCAAACAGTCAAAGCAGTACTACAAAAGGAAGTTATTTAGAGAAAATAATGAACACAACGTCATATCTTGCATTGTAGTCCTATAATTGAATTTGGAGGTTTAACAGCAAACAAACATACTTTTACCAGGTGGATTTTCATTATTTTCCTTCCTTTATCTCTTACATTTGCATACACTGAGTGCTTTGAGCACACATAGAGGTTTTGGAGGATCCGTGGAGACAGAGAGATCTGCAAAGGGCGCAGCAAACACCTGGCCAGCATCAAGACATGGGTTAGAAAGGCTGATGCACCTCCGACTAACGCTGGATGGTAAACTTGTTAATACAGTCAATTGTATTGTCATACAATGACTTAGAATTTTTACAATACACTCATCAAATTTACATTTCTTTGTGCTCATGGGAAGCTAAACTGATGTATTCAAAACATCCCCATTCAAGTTATTGTGATGCATAATACAGCTTTATTAAACATGGCTAATCCTCTGTTGTTCTTTTCTTTATTTCTGAAACAGACTCACATGTGTGCTTTTAAGCTCAGATTTGATCCCAGGAAAAGGGAAAAGTCACATAGCCCTGGATCAGGTGAACATGGAATGTGCTCAAACACTGTGATTTGTTTTTGATTCAGCTTTACAGAGAGCTCAGTGTAAGTTATAAGCTTGTTATCTTGATGAAAAATTAAACCATTTTTCTTCTGACTATCTTGCAAGCTTTTTAGAACCTATGTAAAACAGCTGATTCACTGTTGACCCTTTCTTGAGCCCACACCTCCAATATAAAGTCAAGGCAAAAAAAAAACAATTGACATGGCCTTGGATTTGGACTTGCTCGTCATGTTTATTTCACCATTGGTTACAATAGTGATTTCCAATTCATTGACTGACATTTTTTTAGGGTCATATTGAAAGATTTAGGATTCAACACATGAAATCAGGATCTCTGAAAAGAACTGGCCCTTTGCACAGTTGTGAACCCACGAACAAGACATTGATCAAAGATTTATTTCAAAGATTTATTAACAGCTTGATATGGGGCAGTTTCCCACATATTTGACAATAACTGGCTTGACAATGTTGGAAATGCCTTGTGAGTAAGGAAGTATGTGTAATCTTATAAGGAACAAGGGAAAATTACAGAGCACAGAGGCTGGGGTTTCAGACCACTTCTACTTGTTCATTATTTCTCTGTGCTACTGTCTATTTTCTTAAATTGCCCCAAAACAAATTGGGTATTTTGAATATGAATTAATTAAATAAAAATGTAACTTAAGATGCTAAATACAACATTGTATAACACAGCAAAGAAAGTTTCTTTGTTCTTCAAAGCCTAACTTTTTTTCAGTTCTTCGCCTCTTCACCTCTATCTGTTTAGACAGAAGAGAGAAGCTAATCCTCACACTCCAGCAAGCTAGCCAAGCTGCATGGATGACCACAGTCCTTACAATAACACAGTTGTTTAACTTTACTCACGAAAACACACCTTTGAGTGTGAGCAGCTGCGCATCAGAGCAGCACTTCACAGACCTTCCACCTTCTTCTCCTCCCTTTTACTTTAATGTACAAAGACACATTGCACAACATGATTAGCACATAATGGGGACAATAAAAGCCTGCCTAAGTGTTTGTTTACATCAGTGTCAAAAAGATAGCACCTCCAATTAGGCACTAATTACAACAAACACCTGCTGTTGTGCTTGATTTTTTTTCTCCGTGTGTGTGCATGTCTTTGAATGTTGGGTCATGTTAGTCTGATAGATGAAAGTGTTGTCAGTGTTAGCTCAGATCCTGTGCTGGTACAGCAGAGTCACTGGATACAGATGTATATGTCTCGCTCTGTATGCTAATAAGGTTAGATGGGCTGTTTTCTAACACACACTGCGTCTAATCCATACAGACAACTCAGTGCTTGCTGCAGTTCATGAGGTGAGAGAGGAAGCTGATACTACAGTTTCCAACTCTCTGGATAGAAGATGCGAATAATAGCAGTAAAAAATCACAGAGAATCATGTTCATTTATCAATCAATCAATCAATTACTTTATTGTCATTGCACATGTAACAAGTACAGAGCAACATACTTCTTCTTTACAGTACAACCCATCCAAGAACATATAAAGACAGTGACATGCATGGGGGAGAAAGGATTGGGAAGACTGTTGAGTCGCCAGCAGAGCAGCGCCCCGTTTTCTCAGATAGGAAACAGAACACATTGGGAGAGAGAAGAGAAAAAAGGCCAGTCACACCCTATGCCCTGTAGAACATCAGAAAAAAACACCTCAGCAAATGAGCAACACGATAAGACAATTTCAAACAAAAGACTCCAAAACAAGCACATATGATGGGCGACAGGGTAGTGGCAAGGGGGTGAGACTGAGAAAACACCAGAGGGAGTGGCAGCCGTCATAGGTGCATCTTACCAGCCAACAGCACTTTGCAGCTTCGTGGGAAGGAGGGCAGCGAGCAGGAGCGTTGAGTTGAAGAGAAATGCTCAACTATTAGACTTGGTTCTTTTAAAAGCATTTACACATTAATATTTTGGCCATAATTTGCTAATGTATAGGGAAATGTAGAGCTACGTCAAGCTAAGTCAGGTATGCAGAACTAAGTTAATGTCAGTTGGGCACAGCTGATGTTCGTCAGGTATGTCAAAAATTTTACGCAAGTTTAAAATTTCCAGCTCCAACTGCTTCCTCCTCTGGGCTGGACTTCTGTTACATGTGGTGAAATGCTTTCAACATTTCAAATCATATTCATACTGATGTTTTGCCAACATATTGGGAAACTTCAAGTTATCTCAGGCTAGCAGAACCAAGTCAAAGTCAGTTTGGCAACGCTGATGTTTGCTGGGTACTTACATTTTACGTATGCTTAAAAATTTTCAATGTTTAATGCAAAAATCATAAATGCCAGCAAGAATTGCTGTCCACGTATCTTAACTACAGTTACAGCTGCATTTGACTGTGCTGGTGAACTTTGGGGCCTGCTCACCTGTAGTTACCTCCACCAAGGAGGCTATGTTTTTGGGAGAGTTTGTTCGTCTGTCTGTCTGTCTGTCTGTGAACAAAATAACTAAAAAAGTTATGGATGGATTTTGATGAAATTTTCAGTTTATGTTCAGCATGGGAAAAGGAAGAACTGATTCGATTTTGGTGTTGATCCGGATCAGCGTCTGGTCGCCATGATGAAAAATGTGATTTTTGTGAATAACTACTGAACTAAATAGATATCATTATGAATCCAATTGCTAATGGTATGTTTTCATGGTCAAGGAATCTAAATATTTCGATGAAATAAAGGTGCTCCGAGTGTTTTTCTAGTTTAACATACATCAGCTCTGTCAGCTCCAGCATCTTCCACTTAAGGACTAGACTCCTGTGGTACAACATGAGGCATACTTTTGGGGACCAACCATGCATAGCATCTATATTTGTGAATGTTTAAGATCCATCTACAATAGTCAGGAAGGTCTCTTGAATCATCATACTCCACCTGCAAAATGTTTCTCTCAACTTTAGATATGTTGACCTGAACACAGCTAACTTGACTCCACCAAAATTATGATAAATACTAAACAGTGGCTGCTATACGTTGATGTGTGAATGCACCTATACACTTAAAAGAGGTCAAATGTATTAGACAACAAAAGTTGATTTTACTAAAACATTATAAACGATCAAAGTCAAAATGTTTATATCTCCCTTATACCAGTCCATGCAGCTCTTTATCGTCGGCATTAAAATGGTTTGTTAGTGAATGGCACATCACCTTGGAGAGTGGTTAGGGTTTAAATTACAAGGGCATTGGGGGTTAAGGTCCATTACCAATGTAAAACCATCATCTTCTGGGTCACTTCACCTAGTCTGTCAATCAACTCAAAACCAATTGAGAGACCCTCTAAATGAATCCCAATGGCAGCCATAAGAACCTCATTTTAATTTCAATGAATTTCACTTTCACTTTCAATTCCCTTCAATACCAGGGCCAACCATAATGTACTCCTCGCCCTCAGTCCTCCTCCCCCCAGTTACTCTCCCCACACAGAGGATGTTCTCAGGCAGGTGCCACATTGCTCAGAATGATAATTTACCTTTTAGGTATCAGCCTCTGGCTCCACTGTGTTCACTGAAATTGATTTAGACTGTCAGTATCTCCCCAGTGCTCCACCTTCCACCTCAAGCAGAGCTGACTGACTCTAAATTGATTGAGCACTGTCAATGTTAAGGTGATTTCTGTCACTGAGTTTTTATTGAAGGTACCAGTGGTAAGCATATAGCAATATCCAATTTCATTAGCACAAAATGTATCTGTGTAGTGTAAGTGTACATTTTTTACAAGATGCAAATAAACAGCTGATCCTGAGAAACTCGTTGCTGTCTGTCTGCATTAAGGTGAGAATTGTTACCACATGTAAAATATTTAGATAAGGTATATATTCAGCCCTGGCACTTATCTCAAATTAAGTCTATATTTCATATTCTCCAACCTGCATGTATAAGTCCTGCAGAGCTGTAGCTCCTGAGACATTATTTATGACCAGGTCAGAAAGGATGCAGAGACCTGCTGGGTGGCTAAACACACATGTCAGTGCTCAATCAAGTGCACTGCTGTGTTAGACAGTAAATGAGTTATCCATAGGGAAAGGAAAAGATTCATCCATCTCAAGCCATTTTAGCAGAAAATACAGTAAGTGGTTTACTGTATTGCACAAACAGCACACATAACCTTACTGCTGCTGTGAGAATAACACTGGTGCAATGATGTCAGGAAGGCAGAAACAGGAATCCAAAGCTCTGATCCACCTTGTTGACTGGTGGCTTTCATGTGATTTCACACGCTAAGGGTAAAAATATCCAGTGAGAAAGAAAACCGCCCTTTGACTAGGCTATAGAGAATTTTATGGTCTCAATTGCTCCTCAGGATTTTCATTATTACCTCTGCTAAGGAGGTTGTGTTTTGCCAGCATTTGTTAGTTTGTGAATGGGACAACTCAAAAAGTAATGAATCAGTTTCAACTAAATTTTTATGGAATGTTAGTCATGGCACATGTAGAAAATGATCTTTCAGTAGAGTGAGTAAACAACATCTCACCACCCAATTTTTATGACATTGGGGAAATGGTGTCCAACATGTCGTGGTGGAGGTTTGTGCTCTCAGAGCTTTTCTTGTGTTTTTTTCATGGAAGGTGATTGTTCTTCAGTTGCTGGAACAAGCACAGGTTTAACTATTAGGTTTAACTAACAGGCACCTCTCAGAAAGACAATCAGAAAAAAATAAAAGAAGATCAAATACATAGGAGGCAAACAAAACCCCAAATTGATGGATATCTAAATAATAAGGCAAAAGGCTGAGTCAGAAAGAGTAAACTGGTCTGATCAACCACGAAAACACATGGAACGAGAAAAGCACTCGGAGTGCGCAGACCTCCGCCAGCACTACAGTCCTTAGCCAATTGTGATGTTGACCATAAATATTAGTCCTACCTTTATTTCATGTAAATATTTAGATTCATTGACCATGAAAACATTCCATTAGCAACTGGTTTCATAATATCTATTTTAGTTCAGTAGCTAATCACAGAAATCACATTTTTCGCCATGGCGGCCAGACACTGATCCGGATCAACACCAAAATCAAATCAGTTCTTCCTTTTCCCATGCTGAACATTTCCTGAACAATTCAGCAAAATCCATCCATTACTTTTTGTGTTATTTTGTTCACAGACGGACGGATGGACGGACGGACGGACGGACGGACAGACAGACAAACAAACTCTCCCGAAAACATAACCTCCTTGGCGGAGGTAATAAATGCTGAAACATTAAAATGAAACATGTGATGTACTGGCACCACAAGGAGGGAGCAGGGAGCTTTAATACATGCTTTTGCAAGTGCAGCTTTCATACATTTGGTATCAAGCTGCCAAGTACTGACAACCAAACTTTAGAGATTTTGTTATGCTGATGTTTAATGTGTCATCCAGTGATTGGAATTCAGAAGTAGGTGATGGCTCTTTTTCATTTTTGTGCTCTTGTCCCTCACTGCTTCTACCCATCACCTTAGCCATGGACCATTTCTCCTTACTCTATAAACCTGTAAAAGTTTATGAGGTCAGAAGCTTGAAAGGAGCCCTCTAAAATAGGACAACAACCTCATTTAAGAGCTATCAGCATCTTTGCCCCATTGGCTTTATGTGTGGATTGAGTCTAATGCCATTTATCTACGAAATAAAGCTACAGAGCATGCTAAAGTGTCATGGCTTATTTAACCTTGCAAAGCTGCTGGATTCACCAGATTCACTGTCTATCATCGAGCAAAGCCTTGAGTTGTAACAATTGTTCCTGGTCAGAAATTACAAAACCTATCTGTGTCCAAAGAAGCATAAGTAACAGTTGCAGCCAGTGTTGGTTGTGCTCAAAGCAAGACTATAAGCCCTCGACTACTCCATAGTAAATGTCACAGGCAGGACATTTGTTTAATCCAACACCATGGGATCACCAGCACCCCCAGACATTACCTCTTATATCTCTAGAACCATGTCAGAGCTCTTTATGAGGACAGCTGTTTGGAAGATCACACATTTTATTCAAAAAGGGTCAGGTCAAATATATACATAACGTCTTCAATACAGTCTTGGAGTGCAGTGTTTGGTTTCAGAAATGTTATATCTGTGGATTATATCAGCTAAAAGAAATCCCTCATTTGCAATTTTTTGTTTCACATTTTGTTGAATAAGAAATGAACAGTTATGTTATTATGGAGGTCTGTCAGCTGCAGTGTAGTTTACATTTGGCCTGACATTTATCATTCTCATTTTATAATTAAGTTTGATCTTTAAAAATGCTAAAAGTCATATTTATTTGTTAAGATTGTGTTGATAAATAATACATGTAGGCCATTGACTTATTTCTAAAGAACTTATTTTCAAAATAATCCCAAAAATACCCATGGCTCTTTGATGGTAGAACCAGGCCAATGCCAAAGGCCTACTAATATATAGCATTGACCAATATAGATAAATCAACAAAATTTCAATGAAAGTACATACCAGGGTTTTTTTGTGATAAATCTAAAGAAAAGAGAAATGTTGTGCTTGAGGGGTATGATGTTCCCCTGTGGTTCCCCTTGAAGATGGACTTTAAATGTTAGCCAACATTGATGTAATGGATAGCGCATGTACCTTTGGAGAACTTTGACCTGCTATCTTGGTGCTGCTGAACGTTGTACAATCTATTGCAAAGGCAGTCAACAAACCCCATATGAAGCAGACATAAATGCCATTTCATCAATCGAAGCTGCAGCTGGTATCAGAATTCCAACAACATGCCTAGAGGCCCCAAAAAGGTTCCTCAGACAGTACAACAGGAGTCCAGTCCTGAGGTGGAAGCAGCTGGACCCAAAACACAGCTGTAACAGCAAGGCCAACTCTTGCCTACTCTTACATTTATAAGCATGATGGATCAAAAATTGGAAAATTTTAAGCCTGTGTAAGTTTCTAACATACCCAATGAATATTAGTGTTGCCCAATTGCCTTAGCTCAATACAGTCTGACGCTTCTCTCTACGTTAGCAAAAGTTGGCCAAACATCAGTGTATGAATGCTGCTTTACCTCTGTGTTTATCTGAAAATATTGTATAATCCTTGCATCTTTTTATGGAGCCAGAATACATCTTACCAGCCCATTCCATGCTCATCATTCAATTACGTAGAACCTACATAAGATGACCAATTTGTGTCTTTGCCAGATCAGAGCACCCGACCAAATTGCCCACAGCCTTATTTGATTTACAGCCCCACAAAACTCACCTCACAGTCATTCAAGGATATGAGACAGGGCTTTATTACTGAGGCTCCAAATCTCACTTTATTTCCTGTGTTGAACACTCAACAGGAGACTCAAAACCTGCAGTATGAGCCAAAATTGTGATGTAGCTGTAAAATTAAGAGTGTGTGCACTGATCATAGAAATGGGAGAGGGTGTGTGCCAAAATTACCGAGTGACTCTCCCAAGCCCCCAGAACAATTTTCATAGCGCCTGAGCTGCATTTGGGGTTTGTCTGAGACTTATTGATTAACTGCGAAGAGGAGGCAGTGTTTCAAAGCCTCAGCAGGAGGCCTCCTTTGGCAGAAGACAAACACACAACCTCCTCCTAACACACATACACATACTGTTTGGTCTGGTGTGTTATTGCTGCACTTGGTTATAAGGAAATATGAATTTTGGCTATAGAAACGGGACTAAAGCCGTAATACAATTTGACTGAATATATACATTTTTTAGTGTCTTTTGCCTTCAATCTCCTTTCCTTCTGCATCAACACACCGCTGCATTCAGGTTCTCCCACTGCAGTGCAGTAGCTTCTCTTTAAACAGTTGTCTCTGAGCCGGAAAAAGTCACACAGTGCTAGATCAGGTCGATAAGGAAGGTGATCGAGCACTGTGATTTGTTCTTGGGCCGGAAAGTGCTTTACCAAGAGCACACTGTGAGCTGTGTTTGTTGTCTTGACAAAGAATAAGGCAGTTTTTCCACAGTTGTGGTCTCTTTCTCCTGACTTTTTAGTGCAGTTTATCAAGAACTTTTTGTAATATTGTTATTCACTGTTGACCCTTCTGGTCCTCCAAAATTATGACAGTCCACATGTCCATGATGATTTCTGCTATCACTCCTACACTGAGTTGTTGATCATTTAACGGATTTGATAATTTTGCTGAATGTTCTCAGAAGTTTTTGATGTGCATGGATATCCAGGGACCTTCATGGTCCTGGACATCTTCTTTTTCATCATTAAATTTTTTGGGGCATTTGAGCATACAGGAATGTGGCATTGACAATACAGTTGAGAGGAGCTTGTAAGCACACAGAGGTGAATATAAAGCAGTGTCACTATCTGCCCAATGATTACACCAGAGAAAAAATCGGCAGAGTTTTAGCTCTGTAGCCAACAGCAGCATAAGACTGCTCTTGGCTGCGTAAAAGGCCTAGAGGTGATCATTTCAGAGCAGGACTTTGATGATATGAGTGAAAACAACACTTAAAAATGTCCAGGGGTGCTGGTTTGGAGGAGTGGTTGGCAGCCATGCTCGTACCGTGTTCATGCCTCTGCTGGTCCGGGAACTGGTCCAGCCTGTGACCAGTTTGCAGAGTGTCTTCCCTTACTCTCTCACCCCCTTTCACAAGCCTGTCCACAGTCTCCCTCCTATCAATAAAGGCATAAAATTCCCAAAAAATACATTTAAAAAAAGAAAATTTCCAGATTCACATTTGAGTGATATTTGAGTTATATCTCCATATGATTCAATAAACTTCTCCCGCAACAGCAGTCCTGTCAGGTCTCCCTTTTCCAGTTTCACACCGATTGCACAGGAACATGCATCAGCCCTCAGCTCAGTGAATTACCCTGCAAATTTGCTGCTGCATACACACTTCTTCTTTCCCGGAGTTTACATTGATAATGTACTGGGGGGCACATGGAAATATCCAAGTAAAATCCAAGTGAAAAGTGTAGCTGTTTGCATTCACACGTACGGCTCGCCCAGGCAAAGTATGAATAATTTCAGGTGATTTTTGCAAGTGTAAATGGGTTTATATGAAGCTTAGAGCAGTTGTGTGCGAATACCCAACCTTTAACACTTGGTGTTACTGTGAACCATGTGGTTTTATCCTTATCAGCACACTCTCATTATTTGATCACCACACTTGATATATGACATTGATGGGGTGAAGTTAAAGAAAGTTATTGTTTCTTGTAAATTATTATAAAAAGGAATCAATTAAGCTTAGCTAATTTTAATTCACGGTATAAAACAATTGTTTTTTTTTTCTGTCTTGTTTTAACATCAGAAGCGTCCACCTTAAAGTGAATCTTAATCTCTCTTTTCCTTATCTTTCTCTCTCAGAGAGGCATGTATAGAAAATTTAATGAGGTTAAAACTTTGTGCTGTCGATAATCACTAATGAGGGTTTAGATTCATGAAAATAAATGGAGTTTCAGGTACTTGAATATCAGTGGCCTCTAATATTTAGATTAGACGTGACTACCATCTAGTGGTGACAAGAGAAACTACAGCGTATTAACTGTCGTAAAATGTGACGTTGTCCCTCTGCTTGACGGCAGTTTTTAAAATCAGGCATGGCGTCCTCAGTGATATGCAGTGAGACCAACAGCAGGTAAAGACAAATTAAAAACGTATTACGTTTGTGTTTTTAAAGCTAACATGCAGACTGACGGCTGTGATTCATTACTCTACAGAGACACATGTCTGTTGCGATGTTTTGCTTACCTCCAGTTTCATATAATAATATTTGTCATCTCGTGTCAGGGTGAGCTCTGTATTAAACAGAGATGTGAAGCAGTTTGGGAAGAAGTTCATGTTTGACTGCAATGAAGAAACGTGCTGGAACTCAGACCAGGTAGGCTAATTAACAACCCTGTAACAGTAGATGTTAGATAATTACTGTATGTAAGACAATATCAATGATAAAAGCATTATATATACAATTTACACTGTGAAATATATGTATCTGTGAACAAAGTGAGAAGTTCTATGTGAAAAGAATTCTGGGTGGAAAGTGTATAAATACTCGTGTGAAAAATGGTTGGAAAGGGTGCTCCCATCTGGTGCTCACTTTTATTTATTTTATATTAATTCTTAAGTAGAAATTTAAGTAGCATATAGCTACTAGTTGATGTATTTCTCTCATTCTATTTGTTGCAGTATAACAGTACAGTACATTAAAATCTAAGTCATGTACCAAAACATAAGAACAGAGAAGCAATGTGCTCTGATATTTAAAAAAAAATTGATATTCAAGACATAAATAAAACATATTTGTGCACACTCGACCTGTAAATGTACACAGGCACACAAACCAAGTGTACTGTTGCAATCAAAATTGTCAACCCCCCATTGCAAATTAGGTTTATTGGCAACATTTACAAACCTCCAGCTGTTTGCTATAAACAAATTAAACAAGAACAATTTGAATAGCTGGACACAACTTATTTAAAATTCAAAACAAAATGCCACTTTTAATAAATACTGCAGTCTCAAAGTTATTAATACAAGACAAATGGTGTTGTTCTAAGTACTGAAGTTGCTTGTCATGAAGAGGTTTAGAAAAATGCTTTAGTCATTAAAAGTGGCATTTTGTTGTAAATTTGAAGAAGCCTCTGGTAATATTAGTTGTGTTGAGCTATTTCAGTTGTTCTTGTTTTATTTGTTTCTTGCAAACAGGTGGAAGTTTGTAAATTTTACCAATTAAATTAATTTGCAATGGGGGGTTAATAATTTTAATTGCAACTGTAGATATAGGTCAGCATCTTGCACTGGTAGATGTTAATGAAATGTTACAGGGTTCCCGCGGATCCTTGAAAAGTCTTAAAAGGCATTGAATTCATTATTCTAAAAATAAGGCCTTAATTGGCATTAAAATGTCTTAAATCCAATTTTCAAAAGTCTTAAAAAGTTGAACACATAAGTAAGATTTATGTTAGTTCGAACTAAAAAATATTTAGTAACATTTATCTATTTTTAATAATAATTCGCTAATTTACTCTCGTGGCAACATCGTGTAATCACAATAGCGGAACTAACAAAACGGTGATGTGGTTGCATCAGGATCTTTTAGAGCAAACGCATGTCTTGGTTCTACCTACAGTGCCTGGAGAGAGAGAAAAAATGTGGAAAATTGGCAAAAAAAAAAATCCAAAAGTGGCTTAGGAAAATTGATTATGGCAGCAAAATTGGGAATTAAATCTGAAATTAAATTTCAAAAACCATGTAAAAATTCCAAAAGTGGTTCTGACAGTGGCCAAAAAAGATGAATGGGGGCAAAATAGGCATAAAGTTTTAAAAACGGGGTTAAAAAAAAAGGTAAAGTGATGTTTTATTTAAAACAAACATTGGGTTAAAATTGCCTCTAACCTAGGCAATTCATGTGGTGTTTTTGTTTGCTTGTTTTGTTTGTTTCAATTGTGGTTCGTTGTCGACTTGGTCTTATATTTGATTTCAAACGGCCTTTAGAAAGTCTGAAAAAGTCTTGAATTTAACATGCCTTGAGCTGTAGGAACCCTGTGTTAGAATTATGTCAAAACTAGTTAATTTAAAACATTTAATTGTTTAATCATATTTTTCAACTGAATGCTTAGATACCAAGTAAACATGTAAACTTGTACATCACATCCCAAAAACATACTCAGGTAAAAGTTATAGTGCTGATTTAAAAAACAACAATTAACAAACTACTAAAAAAGAAGTAGTAGTGCACAAAAAAGTAGCAGTACTTTAAGTGTCATTTAAGACTTTCCACTCCTGGGTAAATGTGTATCCTCTTTGATACACAAGTTAAGTTTACTGTTGGGCACTCTGACTCCTTTAAAGTAAAAGTGAGAAATTTCTTTTTTTTTATTTTACTCAAAGTACTGAGAATTTTCAGTGCAATTTTCTGCATCATGTGAGGACGGCATGCAGAGAAATATTTAAATCTATTATTTTGTCACTAAATTGAGATTGAACTTAAATAACAAATAGAAGCAAGCAATGTGCTCAGTTTCTAGTGTCATGATATTAAGCTTATTTTCAGCACTGATTAGTTAATTGAAAACTTTTTTTTCTGTAACTTTTTATAAGCTTATTAAAATGTAACTTAGTAAAACACATCCCAAAAACATACTCCATATGAGTTGCTGTACTGATTAAGAAAAACTGCTTCAAATATTAGGAGTACACAAAACACTGTACGTACAGTACTTTGAGTAAATGTAATCAGTTACTTTCCACCCCTTGATAAAAATACATATTCTTTGATACTCTAGTTTATTTCAATGTGATTAGGTCTCTAAGATGTTTGGAAACAACCATAATAACAAGTTTCTGTAAACCTGTGCACAAGTGTGCCTAAAGAATCAATGCCGTTTTGAAGGCAAAGGGCAATCCCATCAGATATTAATGTGATTTTCATTTCTCTTCTGTTCATTGACATGATTGTTTATTGATTTGAAAATAATTAACACTTCTGTTTGTGAAAGCATTGGTACTTAACAGCATTTTGCCAATTAGCTAAAACTTTTGCACTGTACTTTTCCTCAATTAAATGAAACTGCCAAATGCTTCACTCATTATAAAAGTAAAAACAGAGTCTGTTTCTGTTATCAGACGTTTGTATCGTTGTTTCATGCAGCACAGAATGCTTGCACATTATGCATTCCATTGAGGGACATCAAGAGTATGTTAAAAAATATATCATTTTCCTCAGCATGTACACTTACTGTGAGAGCTATGTACATTTTCTTCTGTTTTCATTTTCCACATTAATAATAAACTGACTATCATTACGTGAAGTAGAGAACGCACAAAAACAAACTCGACGTACTAAAAGAAATGATCCCGATTTGAGACGTAATAATACACAAAGTTCTAAAGTGAATCCTTTTATATATATATATATTTTTTTTTAATGTATATTTTTGGGCATTTTGTGCCTTTAATGAAAGTAGAGAGACAGTGGATAGGCTTGTGAAAGGGGATGAGAGAGTAGGGGAAGACACTCTGCAAACTGGTCACAGGTGGGATTCGAACCTGGACCGGCAGAAGCATGTACATGGGGTGCTAACCACTATACCAAACCAGCACCCCTATCCTTTTATATATTTTAAAATAAGTTATACGAGAAGACTGTGTTGGATTTTATAAAGAGTTTATGTTGGACTTAAAAAAACATCTGAATAGGAAATTATTTACTATATTTTAAGAGAGTTTTGTTTTGATATTTTTATTTCACAAACACTGTGTATTTTCATAATTCTGCTCGTACATGTAAGTGGCTAATAAAAAAAGATTGGTTTACATGCAGTGACAAAAAGTCTCAACACAAAAGTGTAATGTGTATAATATGCTAGTTTGACTAATATAGACTTAATTGAATGTTTTTAGGTCAGACCATGGACCTACATAATGCTGAAGAAGTTTGATATCCTCTTGCATGTAGCCTCTCATGCATGTGTGGCATATGGCCAAAGCTATGATTCCACTTCCTTCCAGAAATTAAAGGGCTGCTTTGTGTCATGTGCCATCATTTGGCAAAACAACAGAATATGATTTATGGTCCAGCCTTCAGGAGGTTTGCTGTACAGTTTACATAGAGACTGTATTATTTGTTTATTTTTGTGTTTCTTTTTGGTCTATATTTGCACTTACTATTGCTTACATAAAGAACTTTCACTGCTGAAGCACAAGCAAAGTTTCTTATGTTGCATCATTACTCTGGGCCTGTTTGACAGGGAGAGTATCAGTGGGTGTCTCTGGAGTTCCCCCAGCCCGTCAAGGTGTCAGAGCTAAAAATCCAGTTCCAGGGAGGCTTCTCGGCGAAAACTTGTCGGCTAGAGGGTAAAACTCAACATTTTCTATCATACAGTCTGATTTTCATGATGAAATTTTCGATCTGGTTTTCTAACAAGGTGCAGGAATGAGTCCAAAAACATGGAACAGAGTTAGAACTTAGCACTTACTGGATACCAGCCCCCAAGAGTAAACAGAATTTAGATTACTGGTTTCAGATAAATGCCTGAATAAGGTTTGTGGTGAACACACTCTTATTAGATTTTAATGTTTAATGGCAAATAATAAAATGCATCTGATATTAACAGCTTTAATTTTCAACTGTTGTTTTATATTTAAAAGTCTGGCCCGGGGGCCAAATGCGGCCCGTGTTCTAATTTTCACTGGCCCGCAGTCTCTGTTATAAAATCAATTACATGTGGCCCTCCTGCACCGTTGACTGCTGTATAAAATACTTGTGTACAAAAAAAACTTTTTTACATTTCACCAGAAGATGGCAGTAGTGCTGTGGCCACATCCTTGTGGCGCTCGACACCTGACCGTTTGTCATCATTTCAGCCCATCCCATTTCAAACATGGCGGCTGTAGCTAAAAAAAGAAAAGTTGACAGCGAGTGCCGCCGATTCCAGAACAAGTGGAAATTGGAGTATTTTTTGCCGAAATATGAAACAACTGTGTCTGCCTAATTTGCCACAAGACTGTAGCTATTTTCAAGAAATTCAATGTCAAGCGGCACCACCAGACAAAACATGCTAACTACGACAAGCTAACTGGGGCCGAACGCGGCGAAAAATTGAAACAACTGGAATCTTTTTTTAACGGCACATCAGCGCTTTTTCACAAGAGCCCGTTAGTCAAATGAAAATGCCACAAGGGCTAGCTACGAGGTGGCAACGCTGATTGCCAAGCACTGCAAACCTTTCACTGAGGGTGAATTTATTAAAGACTGTGTGCTGAAAATAGTTGAGAAAATTTGTCCTGCGAAGAAGCAAGATTTTGCCAATGTATGCCTGGCTCGTTAAACTGTGATACGAAGAATTGAAGACGTTTCATTAGATATTAAGAGACAATTAGAGTCAAAAGCTGAATGGTCAGCTCCCGCACATTTTCACCTTACCAAATCTGGCCCTCATGGCAAAAAGTTTGGACACCCCTGGCTTACAAGGACTACAGAAATAACAGTAACCTCACTGCAAGCACTTCTGATCATTTTAAACAATCGATTATTAGTACAATATCAGGACCAACTTGATAAGGTAATTTGATTAAAAGGAAATTCTTTAAAAGAAATGTTATACTATAAAAATTCTAGTTGCTTCTAAGTAGAACCAATATGTTGTAGTTCCAGAGTAGCTTAATAATTTAATTTTTTCTCTGGATGAAAAAGTACAAGTGCAAAATAATAAAATAAATTAAAGTTAGGTTAATTTGTTAGGATTTTCACAGAAGACAGAACATGCAAATGTCATATCTTGGTGTTAACTGGAGAGCGTATTGTCAGCAACTATCCAAAGCAGTGAAATCCCCCATAGGCTTTTAATAGGCTTCAGAAACTTGGGTCCTCCTAAGAAAACAAAAGCATGTCATCCCTGCACCACTTATTAAATGATATCTGTTTCTTTCAAAATGTTGTATGTGACATGAAAAGTTAAAAATATCTCTAACCTTTGCTCTCCGCAGGTTGCCCAAAAAATGGTGACTTTACAGCAATCAGCGATTTCTACCCAGAGGACGACAACTCCCTTCAAATATCCTTAAGAATTTAAATAATGATATTTACGAAACAGATATATTTTTTACTTGTTCTGACTGAAAGTATAGTGTACTGTAAATAATAAATAATAATAAACATACTCAGTGCAAGTGATGCAAGAACATTCAGTTTGTTAGTGAACTTAGTGCTAATTGCAGCAGCCAGATTTGTACCTGTCACCAGCAGTGAGCAGAGTGTGTTCCTTGTGACTATTCTTGACGGTTCATAATAAGAATCCAAATATTTTCTTGGACCTGCTTTTCTTTATCACTCTGCTTATCTTGTTCTTAACTCCACACCCACAGCTTTCCCATACAGGAGGCCCCTGCAGTGGACAAAGTAAAAATAATGTTTGAGAATAGTGCCGACTTTTTTGGGAGAATTATTGTTTATTCCTTGGATGTCCTTGGGGAAAAAGCTTCTTGACCAGAGTTCTTTATCCTCTCATGAGAGAGGAAGTGACCCCTGCTTACAGTACAGGATGATGTGGTGGCACATCTGTACTGCCACCTCATGAACTGATGGGAATGTGGCCTTTTTTGGTATCGACTTTTTAAGGGATCTGTTGAAACATGGAACTCCTGATTACATAAGCATGGGAGGACTGGTATAGCGTTTGAAGGCGCGGTCATTGCAAATTTTATTGCATTTAATCCACTGTCCATGAGGGATGTACCAGTACCTTTCAATACAATCAGAATGTACAGAGACAGTAAATGTACACATTGTGCTGTTGAATACTCAAGGTATCATTACCCTTTAAAAGTACTAGATGTGTTAAAATAAAAGAAAAATGGTGCTGTAAAATTCCAGGGCTCCAGAGTGCAACCATTTTGGGCGCACATGCACCCAAAATTTTTGACAAATATTGACTGTTTGGCACGCTCTTACAAATTTAAGTTGACAAAAGTAACTGCAGTTGTGGAAAAATCAGTCGAAAACGGACATGACACAGCACCTGCTTCTTCTCGTTTCTCTGTCCCTGCGTTGCATCTTCACAGGCTGTAATCCCACCCAAACACATGCACACACACAGCCTTCAGTAATCATCCAATCAGCTGTTAGTATGCAAATGAGCCCAGACAGAACCTGACTGCTGTCAGGTTTCAGGAAGAAGCGGTAACTCTGAAGAGTTAAAAAATGGTTTCCTGTAAAGGTGACACCATAAAAAATTTGGGTGCACCTAATTTTTTTGCTGGTGCACCTTAAACAAATGTAGGTGCACCGTTGCGACAAATCGCAAAAAGTTAGTCTGGCGCCCTGAATTATGAAATTGTAATTATTAAAGACTCAGTTTTTCATTGACTTCATCTCTTTACAAAAAGATGGAAAATTGTTGAAAATTGTTACAATACTCTGTTATAAGCCCAGTATCATTATACACATCATCAACTGTATTGTTACTTCTCCCCTCACCAGACTGTACTTATTCAGTGCCTTTCATTTCAAGTAACATTCCAGGGAAACGCATGGTATAAAATATACATTTTATTAAAGCATGTCTACAGATCTGTGCTTCTTTAAGCCTTACAAAAATATTCTGCCATCCAACTTTTGTAAGCAAATGATGCAAACAAATGGAATATGTTTTTATCTGAAAAATAAAAGAGGAAACATGTCTTTCTCAATGTAAGTCTCAGGAATAGAGTTGGTCTCTCAGAATGACTTGTTGCTGTCAGAGAAGTCTTTGTCATCACTCAGATGTTGACAGCTTCTTGTAGGTTTGAGCTCAGCTGCTCCAGCTTGCCGTAGTTGTTTTGAGTAATGTCATGTTTGTTGCTTGTAGAGTTTGAGAATATGGTCCTCCAGCACTTTCTGAACTATGAGACAAAAAATAATTCAGAGCACAGTGAATGTAAAAGTTGGTATTGTAAAACAAACATGCAGTATTTGTCCATCATGAGAAGGCAATGCATACTTTTTTTGTGTCCAAGGGCAACAGCTAAAGCCATCGGACTGTATCCAGAGTCCGACTCGATGGTCATGTCTGCCCCTTTAGCTGCAATATGGTACAGTGAAGATAGTTATTCAGCATACTGTCAAACAGTCATTGCTGGGCAGTGAATTATTTGTGACATATTTAAGTAGTTTAGAGTAAGTGGTAACACAAAGGATTACAATTTGTATAAAGTACCCAGAAAACATTTACTAATAATGGCAGTGCTTGGTTGCCAGGTTACTTTTTTGTCCCAGCAGTGTTAATGTTGTTGACTAATTATTTTCATTATAGTTTCTGTCAACAACCTTTTCCCCCTGGCAAAAACTAGACAGTAACTAATAAACAAAAGTTCACATGGACAAAAACTATAGATAATTTAACTGACAAGACGAAAATGTTTTCTTGAGACTTAGTCCAATTAGACCTAATTTCAGCATGTAAACTGGGACAAGTGAGGAATAGATCCAATCACAGCTACTTTGGTTGTGTGGAAAGGTTGGATGGGTAAAGAGGGACATCCAGTCACAACTGGCTTAGATTCATGGTGGTGGGATAAGATAAGGGAGTGATCCAATCAGAGCTACTCTCTTTATGAATTGATATATTCATGTAGAGCAGGTTCACTCTTTGTTGTCAATTCTGGTATTATAAATGAGAAGCTCTGTCATTTAGTCTAAATACAGGTGACTGCATTTCCCACAGAAGTTAAATTAGTTTCTGTTAACTTGTACATTCAAAATTTATGAGCATCCAGGAAAGAGTTGTTTGATGTTTCATTTTATCCAAATAAAAAATGACTTCAGAAATTCAAGGGAACATAAAATATGCCTTACACTTAACACTTCATATTTCAGTCGATTAAATTAACAGTAGATTCTGTCGACTAAAATGTTGTGAAATTTTATCAACTAAAACTAGACTAAAATCAAAACAGTTTATATAACTAAATTATGACTAAAACTAAAAGATATTTTAGGCAACAGACTAACTAAAACTAAATTAAAAAGTGCTGTCAAAATTAACACTGTCCCAGGACTATCTTAAGTGCTTAGTGTGATCTTGACAAGTATGCACAGCAACTTACTAAAAATTTAACACTACATGGAGAATGAGATGAATGAGTCACAACCATAAGTTTTATCTTTAATTTGGGCTTTGTGTCAGTGAAATGTGAAAAAAACAATGTAATTGATTTTGATCTTTGTTTAAAACCTCATCTGGATCTATTTTTAAAGCAAAATAACAAGAAGAATCTTGAACTCGGGTGATCTGTTACTTTTGATGCAAAGTAAGTAGTTAAAAATGTCCTGCAAAATCACTTTTCTTTGTGTTTAATGTCGTTAGGAGGGGCTTGTGGTGCAGAAGAATATGACACCTTTAAATCAGCCCGCAGTTCATAGACAAACGAGCAATGCTTCTTCAACAAAAATTCCCCTTAAAATTCTCAGTCTTTACTTCACTGCACAGGCAGATGTTGTTACTGCTTTGAAAGTCCAATCTGTGGCCTGTAACTCCTCCCTCCTCCCAAAAGACATCATTTGGACGGAACAGAATTAGTTATCATAGCCTCCTGTATCCTTCCCACCCCCTCCAATCTAAGCATTTCCAAAGAAGAGGGGAAAAGAGCTGCATCTGCTCCTCTACAGAGAGAAAATGTTTGTTTTTTATTCAATTTAAATCAAATCCTTGCCCGACGGACACTCTAGACATGATGTAAATGGTCAAACATACAAGGAAGTAATTTCATAACACTGATATGTGATAAGTGAAGTGATTTACTACAATATAAACAAACCAGTAGCATTCATTATGATTATAACTCATGAACATGCAGCTTACCTAAGAGTGCCTCAACACATTTGATATGGTTTCCCCTGACAGCATATAGAAGAGGAGTGCCACCATTCTGAAGTTTATGGAAAAGAAATGACATCATAGCAAAGGGTCATATTATGATTTCTCAGACTTTTATGTCATCTTATTAATCTGAGAACCCTGAAGAGCTCGGTGTGACACTTAAACTGTGAGCACGTTGAAACCGTTTAGTAACAGAACAAACAAACTTGTGGACTGCTCCTCAGAAGTAACCACACCATGGCCTTTCTTTATTAAACATGGTCCACAATGGACATAAATGTATGAGTATATATTTCTGGGTCTGTTAAGCATACTGTGATTCAATAAGTCATTCGGTTGTCATTCAAGGATATTTCTACACTTTCTCTTTGATTGAGAAATTCTTGAGTCTTTTGAAAGTCCTCCCTTAATTCACCTAAGAAATCTCTGAGGGACTAAGATGCTTTGTGAATAACTTACTTTTACAACAATTTAGCTCTAAATTTAAGGAGAAAATGTTCTGGAAAAAGTTGTGATTTTAAGATTTTTTTGGATTTTCTTTCAGAATTACAACTCTGCTTTAGAGAGTTTTATGAACACAGGCCACAGTTTCCTTTACATAAATAGCAAACCTGAAGGATTAATAAAATAAGACAGCCATTATTTTACCTTAAATTGATTTGCATGTGTTAAAGCACTCTATAAAAATTTTAAGTGCTGCATAATTAAAGTTACTATTATTATTACCCAGTCATAAGTGTTAATATCGACTCCATGTCTGAGAAGAGACTCCACAATGTCCACGTAACCTCCAGAGCTTGCAAGTGTCAGGGCACTCTCCCTTTCTCTTGCAATGGTTTTGGGATCTGCCCCCTAAGAACAGAAGGCCCGAAAACATTAGTTATGTTGTACATAATCTAAAAAAATAGTAAGACCCCTTATTTTTTTCACCTTTTCCAAGAGGAAGTCAACCATTGCTTTCTCTCCAAATGCAGCTGCCCATATCAGAGGTGTAAAGCCCCGTTCATCTTGTTTGCTGAGTAGTGAGCTGTCTGCAAAATGAAAGAGAAAGGTGTTTGTAGAATTGTATTGATATTGTGTTATGCTGCATTATGTCTGACAGTAACATCAACAAAGGGCTCAGCAATATATTAACCTACAAGCTTTATAAAAGCTTTTTCAAATGAGATATGAGATTGTATTGTTTGTATTAATACATATGATGGTGCTGATTAAAACGACAATGCCAAGCATGTCATATTGATCAGTCATATTTATAGAAAACCTCTTGACAGTTGCATATTTGTAGATCACAGGACTGTTTATTTTTGCCAGTGTGCGATAGTTGTTGTCTTTGTTTCTCTGTGAACGGGATAATTCAAAAGCTCATAAATGGATTTGGATGAAATTTTCAGGTTATATTGGTCCTATAACAAGGAAGATGTGACTACATTTGGTGGTGATCCTGATCCGAATAAGGATCCAGGGATTTTTGTAAAAGATTTTTGAACATTGCAGGATAGGACGCTTTTCCCCATTTTCGCTGACATCACAATATGTTCTCAGTGGATTTTGAAGACATTTTCAGGAGAGAAAAGTGATCAGATTTTTGTGGTGAATTCAAATCCAGATGTGGAACCAGGATTTTTTTTTAAGGATTTGCCAACAGAGCAAGATTGGGCAGTTTTCCACTTTTTTGACAATAATTTGCCACAATGGTAAAAACATCCTAGCAGGGGTTTGTGTTGTACTTTTGAAGCAGATCTAGTTTTATATTCCATCTATCTGTCCATTACCTACACAGATTATCCCTTCTGGGTTGTGGGGGGACTGGAGCCTTTCCCAGCTGACATTAGGCAGGAGGCAGGGACTGGTCGTCAGCCAATCACTGGACTAAATAAAGAGATAGACACAATTCATGCTCACACTCATACCTGGGGGAATTTTAGAGTTTCTAATTAGCTTAATGGGCATGTTTTTCTAGTCTGAGGGAGGAAGCCGGTGTACCCAGAGAGAACCCACACACACAGGGAAAACATGCAAACTCTACACAGAGAGGCCCTGACTGATAAGGGGATTGAACAGTAACCTTTTTGCTGTTTGGCATGTGCACTACCTGCTGTGTTACTATGCCACCCTGGTTTTGTATTATTATTTTCTTACTAACTTGATGGGGTTTTATCATCTTAATGTTTTTAAATAACATAAGAAACTTTGTCCCACAAACATGTAGTTTATTCTTGTCATTTTTATGAACATACTCACATTTTGTAGATAAAAGAAAGACCTTTATAACATTTGAAAACTGACCTTGTCAGCTGTGATTGAACATCTTTTGTGATATCTTTACAGAATTAAGTATCTTAAAAAGGTCCTAAATGGTATAGTACGTTTGATCAATATATTCCAGCCCTACTTCATGGTTTCTCACCTTTGCTTAAGTGTAGAGCCACTTGTGAAACATCTCCCTGAGCGGCCAACTGATGTATGGACAGAGCTGAAAGAAAATAATCCCATGGCATAACATAAATACAAATGGATTAATGTTACCTTTTTTGTTTTTTGCTTGTCTGAATCATAAAGAGAATCCTTCTTTTTTGTACTCACAATCTAATGTTGCTGGTCGTGCTGTAGCCTCATTCCCACGCTGCTTGTTGGTCAAAGTGGTGGAGTGTTTAAACAAACCATCTTCATCCACATCCACATTATCAGGAGGTATTGGACCAGTTAGATGAGCCACGGCCGTTTCTGCAGGGGAATCTTTGCTGTTTCATTGTTCATTTTCAGACTTAGAGCTCCAATTGTCACACAAAAGATAAACAATGTTGGGGGAATAATTCAAGATAATTGTAAGTCTGAAATGAAGGTTGCATGTATGGGTACCTTTGGATCTCTCTCTTCTGGGCTTGGAGGATAAAGTATCCACCTTGGAGGGCTGGATATTTTGCCCATCAGCAGCTTCTTCATCACCTCCAGCCTCCATTATCGCTGCAGTAGAAAAGACACGAGTTAATGTGGCGTAGGTGTAGATAAATAAAAATAACAACATAAAGTTTCTACAGTCACTCACGCTGTAAACTCACCCCATCCAGCAATGCCTGATCGGCGCTAACTTCCTCTTTGGAGAAGTGAAAGTAAATAGTTTAAAAATGTTAAACGATACTCGCTGAGCAACGAAGTGAATCGAGTTGCACAATATCCACCTTGAAGTCGAGAGATGAAAGTGTATAAGTTTCCAAAATGATAGAAACAGTGTTTATGAAGCCAAAGCTACGCTGCTGCACTCTTTCCAAAGCAGAACTCGGATTTTGCTTAATGGGAGTTTCTCTCCGGAATGTTGTTGTGGTGGCACACAGAAACAAAAATACGGAAGTGGAAGCTGGAATCAGCTGACACGTCTTGTCTGCATTATTGTGTAATTGTTGACGTTTTCAGATTGTTTTAACCTGCGTACATTATGGAGGACCAAGAAATGCAGCTGAAAGTCAGACGAGGTAAACACTGGCATGTTTATCACCGTTTTCTTACCTTAATGCTAAGGGAGTTAGCCGCCCTAGCTGTTAGCCGCAAAGCTAATGCTAACTCATTCACTTTATATACGTATGTTTATGGCCATTTTCTCCTACTAGATCGCTTAAATGCTACTGTTATTTCTGTTTTTCTTCGCAGTGACTGACAAATTCACGGAAAGTATGTACGTCCTGGCCAACGAGCCCTCAGTAGCTCTGTACAGACTGCAGGAGCACGTCAGGAGGTCCCTGCCTGAGCTGGTGCAGCACAAGGTATCAACATAATTTTATTGCTTGATATAGCACCTTTACAAACAGGTGTTTACAGAGTGCTATAACAGGCAAATTAGGGCAGAAAAGGTAGGACCCTGGGTACAGTTAAATCAACAATCAGGTCAACAGAGACCAAAAGAGTCAAAGGAAAAGGCACAGAGGGTCATGTAATTTAAAGCATCAAAAGGAAAGAAAATGGTAAACTGCTGAGCTGGTAACAGCTGAAGTAATGCAGAAATATACTAAATTAGTACAGCTCATTATGTCAACACGTACATATGAATAATATTAGTAAAGAAGGTATTTTTTATGATAAGAAGATGATAAAACAATAAAAAGGTAATAGATTTATAAATACAGAAAGAAATTGATGATAGTTGTACTCTAACGTTAAACAACCAAGCAATTTAACCTCAACATTTCATTTTCCATTAATCCACACCTGAACTGTGATCACAAATCCTGATCTCCCTTCCAATCCTCTATTGTCTAATTTTATGAGCTCAAGCGAATAATAACCTCAGTTTCCTGTTCTTTGTTGAGCAGTCTTCCGCTGCAGTAGCACATCTGCTTGTAATTCAGTGTGTTGTATGTTCAGATGTAGTCATTACCTTGCTTGTGATGAGAGGATATTGGAGTTGCTGTTGCCTTCCTGTTGTCTCAGACCTCTCTGGCCAGTCTCCTCTGACCTCTCACATTTTCCCCAAAAGATCTGGATATTATCTCTTTTCCACTTTATTCTGTATAAACCATAGAGATGTTTGTGTCTGAAAATCCTGTTTTGCACCAACATCCATTCAATGTTCAAAGGCAGATACATCACCTGTTTTTCCCCATTTTTATGTTTGGTTTAAGCGTTAGCAGGTTTTGTTGACCATATCTACATGCCTAAATGTACTGAGTTAGTGCCATGTGATTGGCTGATTAGGTAGTTCCGTTAACATGCAGTAGAATGGGTGCAGCAAATATGAAAGTATTGCCTTATGTGTTTCTACCATTACTGTTCAGTCCTCACATAAACTCTGCTTTGGTACATGTTTTTCCCTTAGTGGGTGTTAGTGATTTTGTCATTTGTTGATTTATAGCAAATAAAAATTCCGCATCTTTTGTTGCCCTTTTATTTGCTGTTATTGCGTCCACTGATCATTGGGCAAATAGCCACATTAACCATGTGTTTGGTGGCTAAACAGTCAAAATTAAATCTTTCTTTTCGTTGAGATATAAACTGAATTCTGCTCAAGATTAATGTTGTTTTTTAACTAAGTTGCACTGATCTGCATAGTAACAGATCAATCATTTGTCTTATCTCTCTCAGACCGACATGCAGAGCTGGGAGGAGCAGAGTCAAGGAGCCATCTATTCTGTGGAGTATGCCTGCAGGTGAGAAAAGCCTTCATACTGCTGTAAACTGACTGTTTTACTCTGTCCACGTTAACACTGTAATCATTCTCTTGGATTCTTCAGCGCTGTGAAGAGCATGGCAAACAGCAGCTTGTATTTCAAAAATATTGACAGCCTCCTCCGTCAAGCCATCAGCATGAAGGAACAGATCAGCACCTCCCAAGGTCGCAGGTAGGGGGCGGCCATCTTAATGAGTACAATAAAACTGTTCACAGAGTTGTGCCTTATGAAGCTTAACTCTTGTGCCAATAATCAAGAGATTTTTTTCCCTCAATGAAAGTAGACAGTCATATGATTATTTTGTTGACAGGTTATTTAAGTTCAAAGCATACAGCAGATGTCAGTTTTTAACAATAATCAGGCATTGTGTCTGAAACTATGTCACTAACTCCTGTAAACAAATCATAATCCACTCATATATACTTCAAGCTGCTGTGAGGAACTTTGGGTGAACACTGATCATCTCTCCCCTGTTGAAAAAAATGACATTACATCTTTTATCTATTTCACAAATAAGCCTTTTGTGTTGAAAATAAATGTTTTCCTGCTTCATTTTAACACTTCAATGTGTCATTTTCAAGGTTGAAAATAAGCACCATCCACCAGCCAAATGCTGGTGTTTTTGTTCAGTGGCGGGTGAATTTGGTCAAAACAGAAAAAGGAATGAAACACAGTGATTTGTGACAGGAAATATTGTAAAATGAACACATGATTCTGCACAATCACCATTTAAAACTTACAATTTCAAGAACAAGCCTTTGTGATTGTTACAACCCTTCTTATATACTCTAAGATGATAATTTAAAAAATGTACTATCTTTGCTTGTAATCAAGGTTTAGTTTTCATTAAATCCCCTCTAGAGGTCATTGCTGTAATAAGACTGCAACTATCTACGTTACAAGGTTATAGAACTGGATAACTTTAAAATTAACATAGCACTTTTCTTTAAGAACATATCAGATGAAACAATGCATAATTGTCATGCTATGCATCATATGCACAGTTAAAATAAAGTGGCCGAAAAGGAAATGAATGATTAATTTTTAAAAGCACACAGTGGCAGGTGGGCTAAAAGATTAATTTCCAACCCTGTCCATTATTTTTCTTTACCATTAAAAAGAGCCATTCAGGCTTTTGTCTAAAAAACACATTAAGAATGACTGGAAGCTACAGATCTTTTGCTTATAATCTGGTCTACTATTGTTAGCCTCAAAGTTCAGAGATCATACTTCTATCACCCAATAATGACTATTCGAATGAGACAGCCTGCTCAACAGCCATCACTAATCTTTTTTAACCACTTTTTTAGCAGGTGGTCAGTCTACTAAGCTTTGTAATGCAGTAAGATCTCATACAGGTGGCAGTGTCACCCTATAAAGGGATCACAAAAGTCATCTTCAAGTCTGATTATAGCCCACTTTTAAAGGCTGTCTCATCCAACGGCCAAACATGCACTAAATTACAGAAGAAGTGCTCCAAGAACACAAACCTTCAACAAAGCACTAACGCTCTTAAAAAAATGGAAAAAACTATCTCACAATAACAAATCCTTTAAAATTTTCCTGATCTGATCACCACCAATCTGACCATGTCACTAAAATTTTTATCCATATCTGTGAAGAACTTTTAAAGTTTTCCTGCTCACAGACAGTCAGACAGACAAACAAACACAGAGAAAAACATAACCCCATGAAGATAAAGATCACTTCTTCTGCTTGAACTGATTAAATAATCATGAATTTCAACACCTCCAGTTTCTCCTCTTCTTTTATGGCAATAGTTTCATTGTATCAGGGGGCATCCAAAACAAAAATGAATAATCAGTCATTTTCATCTGTCTTATGAGCAGCTAAATTTCCTCACAGAGGCTTTAAAAACAGAAAGTATACTGTATATTGACAAACTTATGCCTTAGAGTTAGGAGTGTAATCGTTAACTCTGTGTTTGAAGGGCTACCCTGTATGCTCCATATCATACCTCTGTGCACACCTCACCTTTACCTCCATCACTTAATCCACCCTGATTCATGATCATTGTTGTTTATTGTTGTTTACCACACTTTGTGATCTTCCTTTTTGTTTCACACAATGCCATCATTTTCCCTGTAAATGTAATCCATTAATTTGGCATGTTCTCGTTCTTGATAACTGGGGATTCACACTCTCTGTTTTGTCTTTGCCGCTGTTTTTCTTTCATTCCCCACTGACACCTGCATGATGCTTAAGTGATGTGACCCCCTCACCCAGTTCCCTTGTCCCTGCATCATACACCCCTTCCACTTCCTCATGAGCCTCTGCACAGGTGTCCAAGGTTAGTAGTTCCTCCAAAAATCACAAAATTCACATAAAATTCAGATCTGTATTTTAGTTAAACATGCTGTATATTTCATAAAAACTCAAGTCCGCTGATACTAAAGTGTTTTTCGAAGGTTGGTTGAATGATTTATTTAGGTGTTTAAAATAAATCACTCTGTGTTTAAATTATATTCTCTGTAAATGACTCAAAGTTGACTTGGAAATTGGCAGAAGCTATCATATACATCAGAAGACATTATAAAGCTGGGAGCGCTGAACAGCATATCATGTCTATGACTTAAGCTACAAGAACATCAGTCTGTGTTACAGTTTTACCTTTTATTACAGCTTGATGAGCAGCAGCCGTGTTTTTGTTTGACGTTAATCAAAAGCACATTTATTGCTAATAAGAGTGGATCAAAATTTTGATATCCTGATTTGTCATCTTAATAGTATGGGCAATTCAATTATGGATATGCTAGCACCAAGTGTTGATGTTTAATATTAAAAGATTTGGCACTATTTTACAGGTCTACATCTAAGTTTTGATGATGTCTGTCACAATTTTTTATATAATGCCTTTAGTGTAAGAGGTGTGTTTTTGTATCATTTTTAATGACTGAATCATTTTGTTGTCGCCTTTATAAAATGAAAACACAGGTATTGTTTCATCACAAATTTGGAAATAACTGTAGAAATGACACCATATGAGAGCCATTTCAATTTCTATTTATTATGTTTAATGATAAATCATTGAAAATTCTATAGCCATTGATCAATTTACACATTATTGGCATTGACCATTTATGGCATGTTTCATAGGACCATGAGCTACCCTGTGATTCCCAGCTCTAATGGCTAATGTACATGGCAGACAAGCAGATGTAACTTTACACTTGACTTGGTCTCATGGATTTAGACTCAACGAACACTCTTTTCATTTTTTATTTCTGGTGCATTATAAATCCAAGCCGAACATCACACCCTGGCACAGGCAGCTTGACTTAGAGCACAACAAATGCAGCTACTTGTAGACAACTTTGAGAAGATATTTCAAACCCAAAATATCTATCTAGAGCTAATGTACAATATTATATATTGTAAAAGTAACGGCCCCTGGTCTCCTCTGCTACACTAAGCCTTCCTTCATCTGACTCAATAAACCCTGTCTCCACTTTTGAACGTCTTGCCACAACTGCAACGGATCATTTAGAAAGAAGATAAAATTTTATTATCAAGTAAAAAAAACGTAAAAGTCAGCCTCTGCTGTAAAGTCTGATTTGCCCTTTTTTCTTTGTTAGTATTGGAGGTTTTATATGCAGTTTATTTTTGTGTCACTAGTCCAAAAAATATGATAACCTGCCTGCATGCTATTACTAAAGCCACATGAGAGCTCGTTTGATATCAGGGCCCTCCCCTTGTTCTGTATAAATCATTTAGCAAATCTAGCAACACCCATTTTTTGTCCAATCAGGGCTCAGTTCAGGGACAGGGCTGTTATTGGATCATCTGCTAAACTATATGTGCTTGTTACATCAAAATGAGCTTTAGCTGTTGTTAAGATTGTTTAGGTAATGTTAGTTTTATTAAGGGACGTGGGTTGTGGCTGCAAATACATGACATTGACATAATGCTAATAGTAGCTTAAGGCACACAAAGACAGTGGATTGGTTGTGCATGAGAGAGGGGGTGTGGCTTGGAGCTCAACCATGGATGGAGGGGCTGTCTCGTCCAAGTTACATACCTCAGCATTGATACAGTTATCAATTTTGAGTCACAGAGAATAGGGGCATTTGTAGCATGGGGCATGTTGAGGGCTGCAATGTGGTGCAGACATCCTCACAACTGAAGGGTTGCTGGTTTGAATCTCGGTGAGGGTGGGGCTCTTGGTGGAGTTTACATGTTCTTCCTGTGCATGTCTGGGTTTTCTGTGGTTCCTGTTACAGTCCAAAAACATGCTTGCCAGGTTAATTTGTGACTATAAAATGCATACGAGTGTGAGCAAGCCGTGCTCTCTATATGTGTGCCCTGTGATTGGCTGTGATCAATCAAGGGTGTACTTTGCATCTCCCAATATCAGCTGAGATGGGCTTTTGGCCCTAACCAGCATCCCCTTAAGTAATACATAATGTAGATCACAGATATGTAACCTTTTTAAGGAGATGTACTTAAAGTATGTTTGAGAAATGTAATAGAATGTTTATATATCATTTTACAAAATTCAACCTCTAGAGCACCTGATCCAATTTAACATACAGCCCTATATTTGTAAAGTGTTGATAATGAAATTTAAATCATCTTCATTCATTCAAAACACTCAGTATCACAAAAAATAGTGCTTAGTGTGCTCAAAGAAATCAAGAATGCTTTATCATTTGAAAAGTAGTTAATTCAACAAAATTCAGATTGCTTTTATCTCAGTCCCATGTTGCTTGCAATCATTCAATATACATGTGCTGAGAAAAAAAAAAGAGTACAAACAAATCTACATCTGTGAGAAACGTTTTATGCTGTCCATTTCTCAGAGTCCTCAATCACTTGACCAGCATCCCGTAACGTTACACAAGGGTGGAGTCTTTTGCTGTAATTCCTGTCTTTCGAGCGAGGACGCTCCTCATCTCATTGTTGACCCCATTCCAGGGTTTACCTTGAGCCTGCAGTAAACCAGACTCAGTAGATATGGTCCTATGCATTCTGGAGCCACTGCCACCGCTGCTATATCCATCTTTATCACTAGCGTGGCCATGGGAACCTCTGTCTGGAGAGTACTGCGGCTGCTGGTAGTTTTCCCGCTGTCTCGGGTTGCTATATTGAGGGTAGGTCATTGGATGTTGGAGGCGAGACTCGCTCCGGTGTACTCGTGGTTTGTCCACACCAATTTTCAGCTCACAGGGTCGGGAGAGAGGCTTCGGGCTCCCATGGTTGTTTTCATATAGAGTGTCTAGGTGGTCGCTCTTGTATTGCTTTGCACCACATGCAGCTTTGACTAGAGAGTGGGTAACAATGAACAGGAGGATTAAAATCCCAGAGGAGAGCACGCAGGCGCTAGCAATGCCAGTTTCCACCTCAAATATCAGGAGCATTAAGATGGACATGGCTGCGAAAGAGGAGAAACACAAAAGTTAAACACAAAGACATTTGATGACGTGCAGAAATGTCCCTTTAGTTATGTAATCAGATGTCCATCCCAGTTAAGAATTGTTTCAAAACTTGTTAAAGGAATCAGTATCATTAGCCTATGTGTGGAAGAACTCCCTTTTTGTGCCCTCCTCTTAGTTTCAGGTGGCTTGCAAAACAATGTCATGCTCCGTGAAAGGTGTTTAGCATGAACGACAACCATGGAGTCAGTGAAATAATCATGAGTAAAGGAACAGAGGCAATTTAAAGAGCGGCTTGATTTAAGCAAGACTAAAGAATAGTCCTACATCAAAAACACCAAGGCATTTTCCAAAACTGTCAGGAGAGTTATTGTCATAAATGTGGAAATGCCCAATCTCACACTGTTAACAAATCTTGGAAATCCTGGATCCACATCCTGATTCAAATCGCCATCTAAAATGAACAAGTTCTTCCCTGTGCTATGACCAGTATTCCTCCTAAAATGCCATGTTATTTGCATTAATGTGGAAAAATGCCTTATCTCGTAACACAAACGAATAAAAAAAAAATCCCACATCCAGTTTCAGGTCAACACCAAGATCTGTTCATGTCTTCCTTGTGCTACAACAAGCATTCACTGAAAATGTCTTTATGAGTTGTCCTGTTCTCAAACTAAAAAATATGCTGGCAAAAACATAACCCCCACCCCCCGATGGAGCTAACTAGCCAGCAGCACAACATTCACGTTCTCTTGATGAAATAATTCATGTAACAGTGAAAATAACAAAAACCTGTAGCAACATATGTCAGTGCAGCATGACATTAAGAACCAGGAGTGCCATATGATTGATGACACAGAAATATTTACTTTATTTTACACAGAAAGTCCATGGGAATTAATAAAGAATTAAGATTTACAGGCAGAATTAATCATGGCATTAATAAACAAAATTCGATAAGCTCCTATCTTGAAAGTTTAAATTCCAATGTGCCAAACAAAGTAAATTCTTCACAAAACTGTTTTTGATTTGTATTAAATTTCGGTAACACTTTACTTCAGAGGTCCGCAAATTTCATCGCACTTAGGTAATAATTAGACAGTTTTTTCATATTTCTTAGAAACTACCTCTGAAATTTCATGAGAATTTGGTGAAAATTAGCACATAACTTCATCAAAATAATGTCCACATTTATTGTTGCAAGTCACAATTGGTAGGTTACTGTTTTTTCCAGTTTCTTTGAAATTTACTCCAAATTGCAAGGTTAGAAGGTGACTATTGGCAAATAATTTATTTGAAATTAAATCACAACCCACCACAAAATGTTTTTAGAAGTATCCCAACATTTCTGTGGAAGTTAGTTGTCAGTTATAGTTGAATTAATACCTTCCAATTATGCAGAATTTGCACATGAGGTAAGTGAACCTGTCTGTCATTCGACAACAAGGCCGTCAACTGTGCCTGGCCAGATTGTGTTCTGCAGTGGGCCTGTACTCGTAGTGTCTATCACAATCAGGTAAGGCCAATTTACAGCCCCACTCTTGGTGAATATCACATCTGAAGCCTTTAATTGTATCATGTAAAACATTATAGGCGTAATCATAAAGGTGTATGATTCATCTGTATTTTGCATGTGATCTCAATTATACATACCAACAAACTCAGTACTAAAGAACTTGGTGAAATTAAATAAAAAGTTAACTATCAACTGCTTATTGGGAAATTAAATTATTCATTCAACATTTCAAAGGTAATTATCACAGGAAACAATGAATCTAACTTCTGTATTCAAGAACTAAGCAGCTATTTATCACCTGCTACTCTGGAAATAGCAGAAATGTTGGGATACTTCTAAAAACATTTTATGGTGGGTTGTGATTTCATTTCAAATAAATTATTTGCTAATCGTCACCTTACTTTGCAATTTGGAGTAAATTTCAAAGAAACTGGAAAAAACAACCAACCAATTGTGACTTGCGACAATAAATTTGGACATTATTTTAAAGAAGTTATGTGCTAATTTTCACCAAATTCTCATGAAATTTCGGGGGTAATTTCAAAGAAATAAGAAAAAACTTTGTCTAATTATTACCTAAGTGCGATGAAATTTGCGGACCTGTAAAGTAAAGTGTTTGCTGAACTTCATTACATTTTGTGTGTTGTTCCACTTCTTTTGTACTGTGCCTATGAAGCAATCTTGTAATAAAACTAATAATGTTCTTTCTTATTTTTTCTATACCTGTAGAAAAAGGATCGGGGACTCGAGCTCTCTAAAGGAAGGAGGAGAAAAGCACAGCTCAGGGATGTGATGTGCCCTCCTGAGTTGTTGGTGTTGCTCCTACAGTCCCTTACTCTGCTTCCTCTTGATTAAGGCTGAAGAGAGGTCTTAAGGGCAACACCTCCTCATCACAATGGAGTGGCTGCCACCAGTGACCTCCACCGGTGCAAGCCGCTCAGTGGAACAGAGCACCAGAGCACTGCCAGGGCCAGCATTAAAAACACTCAAGTCATGGACGCTGCTCAAAGAATGCATTGTTCTCTGGGACTCACTGGATGGACCAGAGAGAAAGCAGCAGAGCTGTTTTTGCTCCTGTTGGAAACCTAAAGTTTTGCCAGTTTATTGAACGTATACTTTATCAGGTTCTAGTCAAAATGCTGTAAAGGACTCAAGACTAAAAAGTACCCTTCTATCAAGTTGTAAACACTTTGTCCTCTTGTAGAAAAGCAGCCAAATCTAAGAAAGTATCAGGTTTCCAGCTGTAGCTCTTATTTGGGTCATAAGTATACCTATTTAACTGACTGGACAAGACCTTGTGACAGAAAAAAATCCCTTATAAAATCAGTTAATCTTTTCTTTCACTTTTGTGTTCGTACCTGCTAAGTAGACAGAAACTCCGAGGCAGAACAGTCCTACAGCCACATGTCGCACAGATCTGCTGTCCAGAAGAAACCAGTCTGCTCTGTAGGAACAAGTGTCATCATTAAATGTCATAGCATGAACATGTTTAAGCTCAGACACTACTGCTTTAGTTTTGTTATTAATGTACAGACAAGGATGATTAAATAAAACACCATAACTGTTAGATTTCTCTTTTGTTGCAGTCCATTTTTCAGTCTTTTCATACTTTCCAGTCAAACTTTTTCCCTCAGTCCTTCATTCCTCAACTCATTAATTTGCTCTAAGAATCTTAAGTCCTGTTTTTTTTATTATTTGGATGTGCTGAAAAGTATTTTGTAAAGCTCTTTATTATTCACATTTTCTTGGAAAGTCCCTTCTGTTCGGAGGGAGGTCCAGGGGTATGTTGTGTTTGTAAAGCGACGTGGGAACGGGCCAGCTCCCGGCCGTGTGCTGGGTGCATAATGAGAGGAAGGCCATTGTTTAGGTGGGATTCATAAGGGCTGTGAGGTGGGGGTCAACCAACAACACAGCAGTGCTGGCCTCTGCTCTTTGACACATGAGGAATTTGTGTCTTTATACCTCTGAACCCATGTTTTCTTTTAATCTACACTACACTTGATCTGAGCTGATCAAACTTTTTAAAATACTGCTAATATGCCAGTTTCTTAAATGGCTTAGAAACTGGTCATTTCAAGATATATAACCGCTAAACTAACTAAATTATCTTTTACCCCTCTGAGCAACAAGTGTCATTTACTAATACAAAGTAATGTCCAGCTACAGCCTCTTAAAGATTGTATTAAATGTTTTATTTAGGCATCTATTCAATCCAGGTGCAGGCCTATATTCTGCCGCTGCACTTCATGTTTACATTGCTTTTGCTCCCACAAAACTAAAACATACAGTGTATGTTTTTTTTTACGTGTGGCTACACAAACATGGTAAAAGCTAAAAACATAGTGCCACAGTCATTTAAGTAAGCCATCAAGTGCTTGCTATTACTAACCACCTAAGCGATCCTATGATCATACCAAATCAATTCATACTTGGACTACAAGCTTTTGGTGGACTTAATTGAGCAAGAGTGGGATTTAAAGCTTAGGATTCACCTAATTTAAAAGGTTAGATAACATGTTTTTTTTCTGTTTTAAAGGGCTCACAGGGCATGCTCTACAGCAGTGGTTCTTAACTGGTGGATCAAGATCCAAAAGTGGGTCATGAAGCTGTTTTCAGAGTGTAGACAATGTGTTCCTAAAAAAAACACCTGAGCAAAATGTCTAAGTTGTACAAAGGCCAGACTGACATCATTCAGGTTTGGGTAAAAGACTGACACACCATTGTGTCACAGCATTTTGTGGCGTATTGTTTATTACAGTATTGATATTTTATTAACCGATTATTTGCAGAAAAAATCATAACATGTTTTGTATAATTTTCAGCCTGTCACCACTAGTTGGCAGCAGCCATTTAACATTTTGATTCTCTGTTTCTCTATTATTGTTATTTCAGTCTTTTAAAGAGATTATTAAGTTTGTACATGTTACAGGAACCATGTTTTATAAAAAATAACAGATTGTATTTTACACATATAATCTGGGGCTTCTTCAAACTATGTACATCAAGACAAGTTGATAAGAATTAAATGATTTGTTGCCCTGCTGACAATATGGGGTTACATAAGTATATTTTGCATGATTGCGTCTGTATAGGGATGTGCAACATACCCCCAGATTATGCCAACAACCCCCCTTCCACCCACCACTGTATTTGATTTCCCTCATCAAGGAGGCAATGTTTACATGTGTTGGTTAGTTTGTTTACTGGATAACTCAAAAACTAGAAAAACAAATTTGATTGCATTTTTAGGATGGGTCATAAATGGCTATGAATCAGAATCTAAATGAAGACCAAGGAATTTAAAGGATTTGTTAACAGTGCAAGTTAGGATAACTCTCCACATTTTCCCCTAATAACTCGAATAGTTTTCAGGAGATTTTTATAACATTCTCTGGGAATGTTGGTAATAGTTCAAGGGAGAAGTTATTACATTTTGGTCACAGTCCAACTTTTTAAGGATTTGCTAACATTGCCAGATAGGGCAACTTTCCACCTTTTCACTCATAACGAGCTCTCAACAGATTTTGGCAGCATTTTGATTAAATTTCAGTGGTTAGCCACGTCCAGATACTGACCCAGGAATGTTTTTATTAATGATTTGTCAACAGTCCCAGGTCGGGCACATTTCCTAATTTTTTTAAAGTGTTGGAAATGCTCTGGCGATGGTTTGTGCTCATGAGGCACCTGTAGTTGATTTCTTTTTGTCCCTGGAACAAACAGTTAAGTTTATCTATGCTGCAGGGACTGGGCTTTGCAAAACATAACATTGTTTTAACCAAAATGCCTGAAAACACAGATTTATAGCCAGAAAATTATATGGCTTTGGAGCTAAAATACTTATATGACTTTCAACTGAAATCCTAAAAAAAAAAATACATTTACATAAATTTAACATATATATTTTTTGTGTCTCATTTGATACATTATGTGTTTTTGGCAACTGATAAGGACATTTTTATCATTTAAATGGTTATATTCAGATGTTTTTTAAGTAATTTGTTGATCAGATTGAGTAGATAGAGGTATCATAAAGGTATGGATCAAATATGGGCGTTAAAGGGTTAAAACTGTATTTTTATATTTTGTTAAAAAACGATAATGCTGCCCTGCTTATAGTACAGCATATACAGAATCGTGATATATTGTATCATCAACTCTGTCTAGGTGCCTTTCATACTTTTGGATTCTTACAAACACACACCCTAAAATGACATTTATTTTTATATCTTTTCCTGTGCAACATTATTTTTACTTTCTCAGAATCATATCTTATTTTCTTTCAGTTCTCTTTACATATCAAAATGTTGTTTTTCTCATAAGATCTTGGGAGTTACACCAATATCACAGCAAAGTGGAGTGAGTAGGATGGTTCCATGTTATCAGGGCTTCAGTAATAGCTTTCCATTTTGTTAACATAGCCTACACCCAGGATCAGAGTGTTTTTTTATTATTAATAATAATAAATAGCACACATTAAAGCAGTCAAAAATAGTGAAATTGTGGACTAGATGATTGGCAAAGGGGTTGGTGGTGTGTCCTGAGAAGAACTATTGCCCTGAAGGTCACTCTCTATCAAATAAGTGATTATCAGTGGCGTATTGATCCTGTAATCAGCACACAGTCCATCACAGGTGCGTCAAAGCATCAACTAACCGAAACTATCTGCCTGGACCTTCTGAAGAAGCATAAAATGCGAGTTAACTGGCATTGTTTACCATACCTTTCAGTGTCCTGCTCTCCCTTACAGACCTCTGTGGAGAAATATCCGTGCAGCAAACACACCACCACGGAGCTGAGATTCAGAGTGAGGGACAGAGAGGAGAGCACCGCGGCCACGGGCAGCAGCACGGCCCAGACCTGCGCCGGGAACACGGCGGAGGTGGACGGGGGAGTCTCCCTGATGGCCATCTGCTGAGACTGCAGCTGGAAAATCAAAATGACCGACAACACGGACATGATAGCGGATAAAACCCCCAGCAGAGACAGCACTATCAGAGACCGCTGGCTGTACCCTGGCGTCATATTTATCCAAGAGTCCGAATCTCTCAAGAGTGCAAAAACTTAGTCCCAGGCTCTCCCTAAAGTCCCACGCAGTCCTCCAGCATTGCTCTGCGTATTAAAGTTCGGTCGCTCGGTTCAGGATGAATAGTTTCCTCTCCAGCGTGGATTTTTGCAGCAGTCCAGCGTTTTTTTTTTCAGTTGTTGTTGAGCACCCCTCTGCCCAGTCCGAGCATGTGATGTGCTTTAAAACCCCCAGATTAAAAACTTCTCAACAACAATGGACTTTTCTCTTGGACCATCAGCAACAATGCGCTGACGTGCTCCTGGAAGAGGCGCAGTTCCCTGACCAAACACCGTGAACAAAGGTTATTTAAACAGCTGCTCTTCCTATCGAGATAATGAAAACAACATTAATAAACTATCTAATGATGACAGAAGTAAACATATACAGTCCATATACATGAACATATGGGAAATATATAGGCTGCCCCATAAAATTAAGTCTATTAATTAAACTGGCCCAGTTCCTCTGGTGTGTTTCCATTTTGAAGTGATTAAAGGATTACAGTGACTATTTTTAACAACCTTTTTTTTTTGGTATTTTTCTCACAATAAATTAAATAAAGAAACTGGCACTTTACACAAATATGCTGTAAAAATGCCTATTATTAATAAAATAAAAGTAGACAGATGTGTGGATTAAGTAGCTTTGCCTAAATACTTACTTGAATTACCAACTCATTTTTTTCTTATGTAAGTTTTTTTTTTTAAAACAGTATAAGTGTTCCTCTTGCCTTGAGCAAAATTAATTATTTTCAGGGCTCTGATCAAGCCGTCACCAAGGTAACAACCAACAACATTTTCAACATTTTGGCACTGTTAAAAATCCTTGAAAAATTCCTGGATCTACACCTTGTTTTACATCACCACCAAAATCCAATCGCGTCTCCCTAGCACTATGACAAACATTCCCTGAAAATATAATCCAAATCTGCGAAGAAATTCCTGAGTTATTCATGACAATGTGGAAAAATGCCCTATCTATCAATGTTAATTATTCATTAAAAATGTCCAGATCCACATCTGGATTGGATTACCACTAAAATGTTAGTAGTTTTTTCTTGTTGCATGACCAACATTCCTTGAAAATGGCATCAACATGTATTGAGAAGTTATTGAGTTATTAGGAAAAATATGGAAAACTGCCTTATCTTGCAATGTTAAGACATCATTGCAAAGAAGATTAGGATCATGACTAAAATCATGTTCATTCAAACTCATTCTTCATATCATGACCAACATTCTCTGAAGCTTTCATAAAAATCCATTTATGACTTTTTGAGTTGTCCTGTCATAAACTAACAAACACAGGAAAAAAATATAACTGCCTTGGTGGAGGTAATAATGCCCATAATTGTAACCTATTAGATGTATTATCCCAATCCATATATCCAATAATTAAACCAAACATTTCTTCTCATAACATTGACCCTGCTCCTCTACAGTATGTTCCATGGTAAAGTGGTCTAAGGAATAGACACATTTCCACAAACTAATTTAGTTGAATTTCTCCTGAAAAATTATACAAATATTCATTTGTACTTAATACAAATCCATAATTTCAATAAATTTACACAAAAGATGAAAGAATTGTGATATTATGTAATTATCTGGATAAAACTAAAAATACACGATGGACTGACATTTACCTAGTAATACATTCATACATTTACTTTTTTATATGTATACTGCTTTTGTTGTTTACTTTGATCTAAACCCACTGGTTAAAAAAAAAAAACATTAGAAAAATGTTGCATGTCACTTAGTTGCCATCATTTTTCCATGAATGAAGCAAATTAAATTACTAAATGCCAGAGAGAGAGAGTCTTAGTGCTGTTCTGTTCTAAATGAGAACAATAACAAACCAATTTGATGTATCAGCTGTAAGTTCAGATTTTAATATCTTTCAATATCAATAATCAGCTTGTTGAGTGACTCTCTGCCAATAGTGATATCGTGTCAGTCCCTAAGCAAAGTCATAAATAAAATAATAATGCTTTAAAAAACAGATATCTGAAGCATCTGTTCTGTATTTGACCCACATGAGCTGTGTACATATTCATCATTAAAGGAGACATATCATGCTGATGCATGATTTAATACTTACAAATAATATAATAAATTTGAAAACAAGACCTTACACCCCCTTAATTTTCAAAAAATTAGATATTGTATTTTTTCTGATATCCTAGAACGAGATTTGATGCCTCTGAAAATAGGTCATTGCGAGATGTCCGCGAGATTTCAAACGTCATGATGACACGAGGTACCTTTCTTTTTATTGGAGTAATCTGATAAAACACTTCCTCCTCTGTGATGGAGGAACACATTCAGCAGCAGGGGTATAAAGCTCCCTCGCTCACATTCCCTCATTACCAGCTCTGGCCTGTAGGGGGACTCAATACGCGGTCGCTGCATTGAGCCTGCCGGAAACTACAGTAGAAGAAGAAGGACAGGCTGGCTCAGCCCCCGATAGAACTGACCAATCAGAGCACAAAGGGCTGTGACGAGGTAACTTTAGGTCAGCCTTGAGACCAAGCGTTTCAACAAGCGCTTCATCGTGGCCTAAAATGAGGATATTGAGAACGCTATTGTGGGGCAATGAAGGAACTAAATGACTTGTACTGAGGGCAGAAATGCTTTACAGGCATCCTAGTCTGGCATAGTGAAAAGGAGAAACAAGCATGATATGTCCTCTTTAAGCTGTAAGCTATATTCAAAAGAAATAAACACAGCTAACTCAGTATTTTGTGACTCCCATCTCGTTGGCGCTCGGACTCTATTGGGATGTCTTTGTGTTCTTCAGGGGTAGGCATTCAAATATGACAACAGCAGGATGACCAAAAAGAATCTGGTTGGCTCAGTGCTGAAGCAAGTGGACACCTCTAATGATTCAAGTACCTGTGCAGGAAATGAACAAACTGGTGACTGAATGAATGTGCAGGTCTTTCTGGCTGAACTTGTGCTATCCTCTGTAAGTGTCTTTATGTTGAGAGTAGCGGGTCACTTTAGAATGGTGGGCTGTTGGACAGAATGATAGGACCAAAACTGTAATGAAAGGTCAGGGTCCAAGGCAATCACTTACCTATGTCACTGATGGATGGTGCATTCACACACTGACTTTTTGGCCATCTTTTGTCAGCCTATAGGGAAACGTAGAGCGAAAAACTGCTCATGTTAAAGAATAACAACTAGTTGATCCATGCTGTCGAATGTTGATGCCTGCCCACCTGTAGATCAACATACATCAGCTCTGTCCACTCCAGCTGCATCCTCCTCAGGATGAGACTCATGTTGGGCAATCTGCAGCCTTTTGGGGACAACAGTCTTCATCCTCTTGGCAATACTGAGACTGAATCATGGTGAAATGGCATATGTCTTCATTGTATGGTGTTTAAATGGCATAACAAAAACGTTCAGCTGCACCAAGCAAGGTCAGCTTGGCCAAAGTTCCTCTAAATTGAGCAAACTACCCACAATTACATTGGCAAAGTTTGAAAATGAATCTACAGTTTGTCGGGAGGCCATCACGCAATATTGTACTGCTTGAGCACAATATTTCTCTGCACTTTAGAAACATCTGTTGAACACAGTAAAAGAATCTTGTAGGCATACTTTCACAAAAATTATGATTGTTTCAAAACATTCATTAAAGTCACAGTTCATGCAACTACCCAGTGATGTGTGAATGTAGCTTATGATAGCGCAGTACTTCTAGGGCTGGGTATTTCCAGCAACTTCACGATACGATACGATACGATACGATACATATCCGGATACTAAGGCCACGATACGATACATATCCCGATACACGTAAATTGTGAACATTGACTTTGCTTTAAGCAAAATTCTTGACAAGTTTATTTTTTTTCTTATAAGAAGAAAAAGAACAAGGATGAGTTTTAAGTGCTTCTACAACTTGAGAGACATAAATTCAGATCCTCAAAGATGGTAGACCTAAGTTCAAATTTAGAACATATGCTTCATTATGTAGCTCGTCTTCTACCTTGAACTGTGCCGCTGTTAACATTACCTAAAGTGTATTTACAACAACTGTCAAAATATTTAGGCTGTATCGATTCTGTAGAATCCATATCGATACACATATCCCAAAACAATATTTTGCTGTATCGATATTTTGAGCATAGACCTAAGTACTTCACTGTATATAACCAAGAGATTGATTGTGTACAATAAGCCATATAATTACATCATATAACAGCTTCATGCTCTGTTTTGACACCTGTCTGCATTATCTCTTTTGAATTACAATAATTTCCATTTTTTTTCTTACTATTTTAAACAGCATATATAATCCAGTATCTGCCTGAAATTAAAGATTAAATTCACGTTTCACATTTACCATGGCTAGACAGGAATCACCTCGACCTGAAGTATGTGACCCGTGGCGCAGAGGACTTTTTGTTCAGTTAAAGGTTGGGGTTAAGGTTTAGATTGGGGGTGTAAAGGTGTTGACTTTATTCTGTTGAGATGTAGATAAGACTGCAGCTATAAACGGACACAATGTGAACAATTGCTCACACATGTACACTGACCAGGGAGGCTATTTCTGAATTCGACAGCCTCACCACATGTTCTAAAAGGGTAGAGGCTGATCTTGTCGAAAGCAGAAGTGAGAAGTTTCAGGAAAATGAAAAAATGGACTTGATACAGAAAGTTCTCAAAAGCACCTTTATCGCTGTATTATTTTAACATTACAGCTTTTTCCTATCGTGTTTGCTGGTGGCATTCATCAACTCTGACTGTTTCAAATCTAACTCCAAACTGTGGCTTTGTGGAGCCCTCACTATTTATAATAGATGCACGCTAATGAAAAATGTAATTACTCCAGAGCTGCAGGTAATTAAGTTGCTTTTAGGGGTCTGCATTATCCTCTGAGACCTCAGCAGGTGAATCTTGGAGGTAAAGGCTGCGACGCTCTGCAGGGATGTTGCTAACTATTGCATCAGATGCACAGTTTGAGATCCCTCTCAGGGCTCACACGGTGTGCATGTTTACATTCACAGCTCTGTTTTTGTTTATTAATATTTGTTTCATGTGGAAAAATAACAGAGTTGTTGTTCACACTTCCACAGATAATCAGTTCTAATAAATCCTGCCTACATTATTTTTAGGAGTACAATGTGTCACATCCCAGAATAGTCCATAATGCAGCGCATGCAGTGATTCAGTTATTACCTCTAAATATATCTATCAGGCTGACAGCATGTCTTTTTTCTGTCAGTGTGGTAGCTTTGCATTTCTGAGCATGAAATTAAATTTCTTTGTCTTTCAACCCATTCATCTTCAGTTTAAACAGCAGTGAGTAATCATCAATTTGATGCCAAACAGTAATGGAAGTGCATAAAACAAAGACATGGATTGTGTATAATTCTTATATATCTTAGTCTTTTTTTTATTTTACTTTCACTGATATCATCTGAGGTAGCCCATGTGTTAGATATCTGCTAAGCACACAGTGGACTTGTTTGTTGAATAATGGTAAACGTGGGCTGTAAACTTGCGGTGATGGTGTTGCAGTAAAATATAGCCTGTTGTTAGGTGTTCCTGCAGTCTTGCCTGACCAATGAGACTGCATTCACAGCCTTATTTGGGTTCAGTTTAATAAGCCGGTTAAATTGGATTATATTTGCACTAATCAAAATACAAGCAGTTTTAAGCCTTGACGTGAGCACAGACTCAGAGCCGTGAAAATGTAGAAATATAAAATATCAAGTGTCTCGAGGGTTTTAAAGAAAGACAATTCAATTTAATCAAGTAGAGCACATGTTGGTGATCAAAATTAAAAGAAACATAATCTAAATCTTGCAATAAAAGAAGGGTTGATTTTCAGGAAATGAGATGCAAAAACATATGATATGATCACTTGCTTTAAAATCCCAATTAAACTCTATTTTTTATTTTCCAACTCATGTATCAGTGCCAGAGTTTTATGGTCCCCAAATGAGTGGGGGACTTTAAATTGGTTAAGAAATAATATGTTCTTAATGGAACCTGAATATGACTGTCTCTATCAGTTTTTAAAAAGGAAAAAAAAACTACTTGTCATATGTTACTATAATAAAAATTAATTTTTAGAGGGTTGTGCTCATGGTGGCTTCATGTTTGATCTGGATGTATGCATAAAGTGCTCACCAAATTATTAGACCACCACCAAATTTAAGATTCATGCCAGAACTGCCCCGAGTCAGCAGCACTGGTAATTACCAAAATCATTTTTTATATTTCTGTAATGGTTGAAACACTACCAGTAGAAACTCTTAAAACAAAATGACACTAAAATGCTAAACTATAATTATTATTGTTCTCAATTAATTTATAAATTCAACATTTTCACGAAAATAAACAGAAAAAATAGCAAACTGTATTATTATTTCTTGATTAAGATGTCATGTTAGAGTAAAATACTTCCATTTCTAAACAGAAAAAAATGTTTTGGCGATAAAAGTTTTGCTTGAGTAATTTCTTTTTTTTCAGAGAAGCTCAGTGAACAGGCTCAAATTTGGGTAAAGTTGAATTAAGTTTGACATTACTCATTTCTGTTCAAAACAGAGAAGCAATAAAAACAACCTTTTCAGTTTTAAACGTATTTTTAGATTATTTCTGAAATATTGATGTTTTCTTGTTTTCATGGCAGGTAATCTAATAAATTTGTTGAGCACTGTAAACATCTATAAATGTATTTTTACACATGTATTAATGTATAAATTCATATTTTTAAAAAATGAAGTACGAGTATGCCTTTGTCCTGTTTTATTGTAAAGTGTCTTGAGAAAATACAGTTTTATCCCATAATCATTCAACTAATTAAAGTAAAGCTTTGTTAGTATTGTTCTTGGGAGTACTATAATAATTATTTGTATGTGCAGAAATTAGCCCAAAAAATGAATGCAGCATGGAGGAAGGAAAAGTGGAAAAGTGAAAAAGTGAGATGCAATGCCACAATGAAAAATGCAAGAACCCTGCAGTCTGTTCTTCATTTAGTTTTCAATCTGTTGCAGGTCTGTGTTTAGATTAGGAAAATTAGCATGCAAAATAAAAGTCATGAATAATTTCATTTGGTTCTATTAGTCATTCATGGATTTGTAACATGCACAACACTGACCTTTATATCTTTATATTAATGTTAATATTAATCAAAGCTGCTCAATTTCACCTGCTAATTAGCAGTCATCTCCATCTTATTAGGCCTGAGCAACCAGTAGCTGCGAGGGCCCCATTGTTGTCGCCGAAGTGTGCTCATATTCAGACCCTGAACATGCCCTGATTTTTTAAGTTTTTGCTATATTAGCTGTTTATCAGTATAACCATATCACACTCTTTCATCCCAGTTTACATGCAACTGAAGCAGCAGTGGGGGTGATTTGGGTGTAAGTGTCACATCAACATGAATTTATTTGGAGACTGATGACCGTCTCTCCAAACCAAGCCGCCATTGCCAAAAGTCTGAGTCAAAAATTTTTGTCAACCACAACCATACATCTCCTCTTTTAGTTACTGCATACAGCCTCCTGTGCCAGTACAAAACATATTTTTCAATAGTTTGTCCTATTGCCATCACATTTCTTAATCAATAAGTTAATTTTTAGAGAGACAATGTAACATATTTTGAATTCTGTATGCTCTTCATTGTGTTTTACATGTCTCCTCCATAGATAGAGTACTTTTGTGACTAAGACAAAAAGTCTGCTGCAGAAGGACTTCTCTGTCTCTCTCTGTCTGTCTGTCTGTCTCTCTCTCTCTCTCTCTGGTGCCAGAAGCTGACTAAAATGTCATGTTTTTCCCGCCCCCTGGAATCGACCGATCAATGTGAAGTCCTACTGTTGTTTCATTGACAGTTTAAGCCCATTGGTTCATAGTGGCAAACAGAGCATAGATGTTAGAATGAGTGCAGAGTTGATGATAACATGGCTCTGAGCAGTGCTAAACTGATCAATTACGACAGAGTAGACCTGTCAACCATTTAGAGCAGACTGTGGATCAAGCCTTAAAGAGACAAAGCTCTAACAGAGTCTCTCAGACAGACAGAGAATACAGCACTGTATATGAAATATATACAGTTACTGAACAAAAGGGGTTGTGATGATTCTCTTCATTAAGAGTGATTACATGAACCTGTTTTAAGGTGTAATATGACTTCTTTAAGCCAACCTACACACTTTATTTTGTTTTGGAAAGAGCCTTGAGTTGCAATAACTCTGGATAAATCATTGCTGCATATGCCGATCATGGAAATGGAAACTGCAAGTGAATGTCTGCTTGGGGCTGCCTGAAAACTCCTTCAGGTCTATTAACAGTGGCTAGTGTACCCTTTCTGCTAATTCATTGAACATATTTTTTGCTGTTTATGTACAAAGATGACATCGTCTTACATTTATAATAAGCAAACACAACACTTGGTATCATGTTACAGATGTGTTTTACCTCAAAATACTGATCATTTAATTGTATTTTGAATGAGAGAAACTTAAGTGACATTAATGTCATTTAACAGGGTCATCATGTCAGGAAGGAACTTTTCCAGCACATCTCTATGCAGATGATACAATGTTGTACTTTTGCAAACTTTCTACAGCTCAGTGAAAAGAAATCGCAACTAATTTTTCATAATGCATTTACCAGCTGCCCAGTTTGTGATGAAAAGAAAGAAACAGGTTACATGTTTATTTCCTTGACATAGATGTTTCTTTTTACAGCCACGCTCACACTGGTTAGGTGCTGCATTGAAAGAATAACAGTGCAGGAAAAGAAAAGAAAAGAAAAGAAAAGAAAAGAAAAGAAAAGAAAGAATAACAGTGCACAAATACTGAATGTCTGAATTTGTCTTGTAGAAAGCTTGATATTCATATATCATATTCATGTCCAGGCACAGTGTTTTGGTAATGTTGTTCCAGCAAAGAGACATCGAAGCCCTTTAACCCTTTCATGCACCAATTATCAAATCACAAAGGGATACTGTTTAAATATTTAGTTATGCATCTGTCCAGTACAGTGGCCGCCTTATTTCCATGGTATAATTAGTAATTTAGTGGAACTTAATAAAGATCCACAAGCATATGTCTCTGACAAACATTAGTAGTAAATAAAAGAATAAGCATAATCTGAAGTGTATGGATCATTGCTGTTTAATCAAACTATCCTCTTGTGAACTGCAACATCATTTAAAAAAATACAAAATTATGTAAAATCTGAATACAGGTATAATACCCAAGTCACCCAGTTATTTCAGGTTTATGATGCAATATCTCAATGTGGTAAAAAAAAATATGCAAAGCTATTATTTTGAAGGAAACTTAAGAGAAGGGTTTGGGAATTTACTGCCTGGTAGTTGGACATGGTACAGCGACCTAAAGGGTGTAAAATTATTACAAATATCTGTCGACTGTAGTGGACAACATGCATAAAAGGGTTAAAATTTTGCTTTAAGCAATCATAGATTAATCAAACCTTTAAAAGCACGTCTGTATCTACAAGACATAGGCAGATGTGTACAAGCTACACACCCATCACCTCTTTAAGCAACAGTTCTGGACTTTTTTTTAATATGAACCATTTTCTGTTATCTGTAGTCTGCCTGGATGATGTTTGTAATAATGCACACAGAACTTCAACCATTTTGAAAGCAATCAAGCAAAAAAAAAAAAAATTCAGGACAGTTTTGGCTATCAGAAAATGTATGTGGTATTTATGTTAGGTTAAGGTATTGAATGCTGTTTGATCATAGACACAAAACATCAAAGACAAACACAAAACCATACAAAAATCACCCACAAGCCTTCTCATGTCAGAGTTTGGTTCTGTCAAGTTCTGGGAGTAAAAAATGGAGGATGCAGAAACTCACAGTAAAAACTTATTGTTTTTGCTTTTTTTTTTTCTTTGTGTAATTCTCGTGAGAAAAATTTTGCACTTCATGGCTGGATAATTTTTTGTAATGTATGTGACTGACCTTAAGAGCAACATGGATTAAAACAAGCTCCTAAACACAGCTGTCCCCACAAAAGTCTGTTAAACTGTTCCAGAGATATCAGCAAATTACTTGAGTGTCACAGCTTGGGGGTGCCAGTGATCCCATGAAGTTGGGAGACTTAAAACAGTTCTTTCTAAGTTGAAGGGCACAATAACTCCCCACAGGACAAATAACTACTGTCACATGACTTCATATAACTATATCAGTGTGTCATGAGTCAAACAAACATCATTAAGTTCATCACTGATTTTCTCTCCTGCCCAAAAGAAGAAGAAAAAAATCTCACAAAGTTTTTTTGAGAGATTATCACCTTCCTGGTGAGAGGCAACGCTTGTTTGGATGCATTGTAAAGACCTCACCACAAGTTAGATGTTGTAGTTATCTAAGTGAATTTGTTTGATTTTTGTTTTTATTTGGTAAAGATGTGTGGAGTTTGTTATATTAGCCTGCTCAGTAACTAAATAAATGTTACAAATCTATAAGCAGCAGATCAGCTTCTTATCATACATTTTGCATCATTCCTGTCAAATAAAAATACTTTTAATTCAGCTTACTCCTTCTGCATGTCGACCATCCCATCTCTTACAGGCACCTCTTATATCGTACTTGAAGAAATTTAAAAAAACTAAATACTTCAGGCATAGATTCACACCTTCTCTCTCACCTTCCCTTCATATTCCTCCCATAGCAGCCCTAGGTTTATCTAATTCACCATTGACAGCCTGGTAATTGCAAGATGCTGACTCTGTTTAAAAGTTACAGATGTTTTATCTTATCTATTCTTTGTATGATTTTATAATACTTTTATTTTTACAAAATGTTATTAATTTTTGGGCAGTTTATAAAAAAGCAAAGCCAAAAATGTCTAATAGAGCTGGTACACATGTTAATTTTGTTGATTCAGGAAAAAGGAGGTAGGGGGAGCTGATGTTTAGTTGGCTTTAACAGACTATTCAGCCAACTTATCTGCTAGGATTTTTGGTACTGCAGAGCTTCTGCTTTAATTTAAGTGGACATAGAGCAGTCAGCTTCAGCACCTTGATCTCCTGATCTCTAACTTTACATCAGGCTTTAGATACAAATAAACACCTAATGACGGTTGAGGCATATTTGATGTGCAAGGTTCATAAAAAGAGTTTTCCAGTCAAACATTGTGTTGCATTTCCTCATACACATGAAATAAAAAAAATATGCAACGCTCATAACGGTATTTTAACCACATACCTGGAGTCTGTCACTTGCATGTACTCCCACATGAAAAGGGCACTTTCTCTATAGAGGTCTAACCAGAATGAGCTGAAGCATCACATGATTAGCAATTAAAGGTTGCAGAGTTTATTTTTTTCTTTCAATGAAAGAGCATGAGTAGTAAATGAGCTGGATGCAAGTGTATCATTTTGTCTACAGGGTTCACTATCTCGGACATAAAATAGTCAAAGCTGACTTTTGTTTAAATTGTAATGAAGAACATTCTCCCCTTAAGTTATTCAAAAGCTTGATCTTCCAGATATTATCCATCACTTAAACTGGTACAGGCCAAGCTGCTATACCTTCATTCACATTAGATGGGGCAGAGATATGTAACACTTTCACGTCATTCCTCTTTACAACTCATTGATAATCTAAGATGCACTGTATTATTAGTTTCACAAATATGAGTGCTAATTCACTTTTTACAATTGGCTGGAGACCTCAGGGGGAGCAGAAAGAGCATTTTAGGGGCTGTTAGAACAATGAACATAAGTCATCAAACCCAATTTATCTATAATGAAAATGTGTCCAATTACCCCATATCAACTTATTTTTTTATTTTTGAGTTAAAGATATTTTATCAATTTCAGGACAATAAATTTAGCTGTTGCAGGGAGCCAGACGACTGTTCAATATTTTAATCATTTAAACCAAGTCAAAAGAACAACTTAGTTAGCTTATGGTTATAAAAGAAAAACAGTCCTTTACCAGAATGGGTGACAAAAAAAAGAAGAAAAAAAGTTAATATAGCAACATAATTTGCAATAATTTTTACAGTTCATTATTACAGAGTTAAATTTATAATATTTTTGTCAGTTTTATATTTATATGATATTTTATTAAAAACAATCTCCCACAATTATTTTGAGCAATATCAAAGTGGAAGACGACTTCTTTGTAAATCAGTGACAGTTGCCTCTGATCAAGTGGCCACAGTGAAATGAAATGAAATGAAATGTCGAAACTGCAACTATATTTTGTTTGTCGTTATTTGTAACCAATACCTTGAAGGTGAGATTGATCTTTGTTTGAACTCACAGCCAGCAAACCTCAGACAGTACAAGAAAACTACTGTTCATCAATATGAAATTTAATATTTTTATTTTCCTTTTAGTATTTGTATCCTTTCTATTGTAAAATGAGCTTGATAGTTTTAAGGATGACGAGAGAAAACTCTAATGTGCATGTGCAAACTTTATGCTTACCACAGCTTCTTGTAGGAGGAATTCAGTGTGTTACAGGTGCTCCCTGTTACTGTCGCCCCTGGATTCCCCTACCTTTCCCTGTGCCTTGGAGATCCTTATCCACAGGGACGTCACAAGGATTCATGAGCATCAGGAAAAGATAATGGCATCTCCATCACAACTGAAATCAGCCCTGAGCCATGCCTCCAATATACATAAAAATCAAAGAAAAAAAATCATACAAATAAGTAAAAACATAAAACCAGCACTGAATGCCACTTACGTTTGATCCCTTAGGTGACACTGCATTAAAAACAGACATAATTCTTTAAAGGAGATTACCACATGGGCTCAGGAACACTTAAGGGCATCGTAAGTTAACACAGTTGGCTGTTGCATCCACAAGTGCAAATTCAAACTTTACCATGCAAAATGAAAGCCATATATGTATAGCTAATACCTAGAAATGCTGCCACCTCTCTGGGTCAGAGCTCGTCTGAGATGGACTGACTCAAAGTGAGACTGTGCTGTGGTCTGACTAATCCATTTTTAGTTTTTGCAAATCATGGAAGTTGTGTCCTCTGAGCCGAAGAAGTCAAGGACCACCCAGATTGTTATCAACACGAAGTTTAAAAGTCAGCATCTGTGATGGTATGGGGTTGTGTTAGTGCCCATGGCATAGGTAACATGCACATCTGTGAAGGCACCATGAATGCTGAAAGGTAGAGTGCTGGTAGGGTAGAATTCTGAACGATGCCTAGCCAAAATGTACATGTGCTTCAACAGTGAGCCTTTATAGCGAAAGAGTGTGGGTACGAGACTGGCTGCCTGCAGTCCAGACCTGTTACCCATTTAAAATATGGAGTAGCCTACATCATGAAATTAATCAGAGACTCAAGATTGTTGAAGCCTTACATCAAGCAAGAGAGAGAATTACATCCACAAAGCTTCCACAATTTTCATCTGTTCCCAAGTTCCCTTATGGAGTGTTGTTAAAAGGAAAAGTGATGTAACACAGTGGTAAACATAACCCTGTCCCAGCTTTTCCTGGAAGGTGTTGCAGGCATCAAATTCAAAATGAGAGCACATTTGCAATAAACAAAGTTTATCAGTTTCAGCAACACACATTATGTTTTTGTGACGTTTTCAACTAAACTGAGGTCGAAACGCATAGGTTTTTTTATACAACGCTCCGTCTTCATTGGATTTGGGGTTGTATGAAACTTCTGCTGTGATCTCGCTGGCAGCTTTTGAGTGACCGTGTTGCGTTTAAAGGCGGATGGGAGGCGGAGGAGTGTGTCCAATGACACAGCTGAGGAGGCGGTGGGTGCGGTGACACAGAGAGGAGGGCAGCAGCAGCACACAGCTGTTGGAAAGCAACGCTCTTCAACCATCCGATAATAACACTGCACCAGGTGAATGACTCCACATCAACACAGGAGCTGAACACCAGGACACACTTCTGCAAACCCGCCTTTTATTTTTACTTGGGACTTTACTTTCCCGCGTGACTGGTGTCTACCAAGAGGGTGAAACTCGACAGATAAACAGAGAAGCAGCACGAGACCAGGTGAGAACAGATGCTTTACTTTTGTTTCTATAGCACGTGTTTTATTTTATTTTATATTTACACAGTGCAAACTGGTAACCAGTGAGTCAACGTGAAATTGCTGAGTTAACTACCTGTTGCTGTGTCATTGAAAGCAGCATATAGATGCTGCTATATTAGACAGGGATGCTTGGCAACTCGGGCACAGACAGGCTATTCTTACACGTCTATTTTGAATGACGTCAGCAATTTGTAAGGTTTAATTATCTGCAAACATGTTTGAGCCATTTATTTTTATATATTTAAATATAGCTTTAGCAGATTGCTTAGCATTTAGATGGAGATTTAACACTTAGCCTTCAACAAGTTGCTTTTACAACCACGTCTCTGTCCAGCTTCACTCAAATTTACATTTATGACTCCAGTTTTTGTAGGATATTTGCTCAAGCTATTACTTTTTACATCAAATCAAACTGAAATAAATCAGTTGTTATGAGTGCCAGTCTCATCCTCAGCTTGAACATCATTGCCACTTAAAACAAAACCAAATAAACAGTTTTCCTCTATTTTTGGACGGATCAGATGTTCAGTTCATGTCTGAATGTTCTACAGCTATTCTTGCTCTATCAAAAAATATCAAGGCAATTCAATTATCTCCTGTTAAAATTAGACAAATATTTCCTCACCATTACTCTGAAGGGCTTGTTGGGTGCATGAACTGTCTGACCCTGAGCATGACACACATTGGGTGAGGCACATTTATTTAACTTCATGCGTCAATTGAATAGAAAATAAAGATAAAACTAGAAGTGCTTCAGAACACAAACCTCTGCCAATGCATTTCTAACATCATCGGGTGAGTTACTGTCAAAAATGTGGAAAATTGCCCTATCTCACACTGTTAGCAAATTATTAAAAAAATAATAATAAACACCTGGATCCACATCCAGATTGATACCACCATCAGAGTATAATCACTACTCCCTATGTCATGACCACTACTCCCTGAAAATGGCATCAAAATCCAAACTTACTGAGTGGAAATGTGTAAAACTGCCCTATCATGCAAGTAATAAATCCTTGAAAATGTCTTTTATATGGATATGGATCATCACTAAAATGGGTTTTGGCCCATTTCTGATCTATCCTGAAAATTTCATCAAATTCTGTTTGTTTTTTTGAGTAGGTGGCATAGTGACGCAGCAGGTAGTGCACGCGCCACAGTGAGAAGGTTGCTGGTTTGGTCCCAAATCTGTTTTGAGTTTACTTGCTCTCCCCATGTATGCGTTGGTTTTCTCAGAATCCTCTGGCTTCCTCCCACAGACCAAATACATGCTCATTAGGCAAATTGATGACACTAAATTGTCCTTAGTTATGTGTGTGAGAATGGATGACTGGTTCAGGGTGCACTCCACCTCTCGCCCAGTGTCTGCTGGGATAGGCACCAGCCACCGCGACTCTGAGAAGTATAAGTGGTATGGCTAATGTATGGATGAATGGGTGGACTTTTGAGATATCTTGTTAACAAACTAACAAATGCGAGCAAAAACATAACCTCATTAGCGGAATTAATTTCTAAGGGGACTTCTGTGACATTTCAAGCAACCTTTTTTTTCCCCTCCATGCTATTTTAAGGTTTTCTTATTCTTTTTTTTGAAATTTTGGCTCCAGTCTCCCATTTCATTTTTTTTTCTTTTAAGGAGTTTAACACTGGTGTTCCACAAGTTTCAGCTCTGAGCTGTATTAGACCTGATGGGCTACCTGTCAATCCATGCAACACCTTTAGAAGTAAATCTCAGGGTAGATTTAGGTGATTCATTTAGGCACCGGACAAGTTCAGAGCCAAAGATGACTAACTTTTTCTTCATTCTTTCCTGAGTGAGTCTAATATTGGCCTTTGGAAGAAAAAAAGAAACAAACAGGAGCATTAGGAGTTTACCTTTTTCTTACTTCCATAAATAATTTAGGCACAGCGTCCATTTAGAAATATAAATTTAATACCAAAAAATCCCCAACAGATAAGGCCATGTCTGGTTACAAGATATCTCTCATTTGAAGTTATATTACCTCTATGCAGGGAATTTTTGTCCTTCTTGAATTAAAGGGCTCTTTCCTGTCTAAGATTATCTTAAATATATATTTATTACTTCCACCAATGTTTTGAAGGTGTTTGTCTGTTTTGAAAACTCAAATTGTTGTAAATGAATTTGATTGAAATTTTCAGGGGGTGTTATTCATAGCACAAAGAAGAAGTGATAACATTTTGGTGGTGATCTGAATACGGATGCCGATCTAGGAAGTATTTTAAAGGATTTCGTAACATTGCGAAATAAGGCGATTTTCCCAATTTTTGCCAATAATTCAACAAGGTTTTAATGTATTTGGATAAATTTTTCAGGAAATGTTTGTCTTGGCAAATAGAAGTATTGATTTGATTTTGGCAGTGATCTGAATCCAGATGCGGATCTGAGATTTTTTAAAGGATTTGCTAACAATGTGAGGTAAGGCGGTTTTCCATATTTCTTACGGAACTCACCCGACAATGTTGGAAATGCTTTGTTGCAAGGTTGTGCTCTCAGGGCACTTGTAGTTTATATAAATACTTTTTCTAATGTTTGTAAAAGTATTAGCTGTAATCAAGGTGTTTTTTTTTACTGAAATCATTTTCGGACATTTGATCCTAAAAATGAAAGTTCTACTTTGTCTCTGTTTACTGAATACTGAATTTTGCAGACCTTTATCCTAAATGTCTTTAGACTGTTGTATTTTGTTTTAATGACTCTGACAGTTTGATTCAGAGAAAATCCCAACTTCCCTTTCATTCCACTCAAAATGCACCCAACAACGGTCAGACATTTATTTTATATTGAGAATTGATGCTGAGATGATATCAGGAACTCAGCTTTGGCACACAAAACTTAAACAATAAGATACAACCAAAATCTTCCCGTCTCTTTAAACAAACATCAGTTTTTGTTTGTAGGCGTAACACTGTCAAACCTTTCAAATGAAAATATAAGGCATAACACTAGCATTTCAAGGATTTATAATCTTTACATTTTGGTTTCCACCTTGTATTTCTACATTTTTAGATCTGGATTCCCGTTTTTCCTCCATTACACCGCTTGATAAATAGAAAAGCGGATGTATATGAATTTGATGAGTTTTTTTTTTATTAAATATGTCTGGAGAGTTTCTACCACAAACAAAAGGTGTTCCACAGGGGTTGGTCCTGGTCCTTTTCTTGTTTCAAAGACACTTTCTCATAATTAAACAACTGTAATCTTCACCCACACAGACATCATTTCTGTCTCCTTTAATTCTTCAGTTCTATCCAACATGTGATACTTTTATTACTTTTTCTTAGATTTTAAAGTTAAGATAGTGTTTTGCAACTTGCGTTATTTAAGGTGTTTTACGCTTCAGAAAAAAGAGGTTTCGTTTTTATGGACTGATCACAAAAACTTTGAGTCTCAATACCTTAAAACTATTCTGAATGCAGATTGAATGTTTGAATTCTAAGGGGAACTTTTTTTCTGGCCATTCTGTAAAGGAACTTTCATAGATACTATCCAATTGCCCTCATCAGCATTAAGCCTCCTTCAACAGGACTGGCTTAATAGAAAATCAAACCAGCACACCACCTCTGTTTGGTCTTTTTTGCAATATGCCGCCATTTAATTCACAACCTATACAAACACGTGAGAAACTTCAAAATGTTTTAAAAATAGATCCATTGTTTATGAAGCATGTAACTTCTGATGACCATAAAACAGACTCCTGTGCAGTACAAAAGTGTCCTGCTGCTTTAAGAATCTGCTTTGCCATGATCTGCCACTCCTTTGCTCATACATTAGCACGTTTACCATGTTTTTGACACATTTATAGACCATCGTGCTCTGAATGACTCATGGAAGGAAAACCATCGAAGCAGAACCCCCAATACTCGAGAAATGCCCTACTTAATTTCCCTTCCTCACTCATGCATAAAACTCACTGCAGCAAGAAAAAAACATTCAGCCTGGTACATTTATCACCTTCATAGGTTTTTATGTCATCTACCTGTCTGTTGATTCACAAGCTTGTAGTGTACTCAACATGTGAAATGTTGTCACAGTGAGGTCCCTTATGATTATCATGGGAGGCTCCCAGGGTACAGAGCAGGGTTCATGGTGTGTGTGTGTGTGTATGTCCTGTGTATTTTCCACTGTGTCACCTCTGGGGAGACATCAACAAAGGTGCTGTCTCTCCCCTTAGAGCCCGGAGACCCCCTGAGAACCTCTGGCATGTGTGTAATTCTACCGCACTATCACTATATGGTTAAAGGGTAAACACCAAGTCTGTAAATTCACGAGGACTGGCTATTGTGACCTCTTTATACCAATAAAATGTAATTATTGGATGTTTTTCATTGTTGAAAGTGTAAATTGATTACTGATTACAATGCAGACAGAGATACAAAGTTTGCCTGTTAACTACCACTGATGAAAACAGAAGTGCTAAAACAGAAAGATGCCTTGTTAAAAAGTTAATGCCTTATTTTAATTTAAAGAGGAAAAAAAAGGGGAATGGAGGACTGCTCTTTGATGAGAACTGGTCCCGACTATGTTTGAGGAATTGATATAAGATGCCTATGTGCTTCACACATTTATTTTTTTAATTTATTTATTTATTACACACACTTATAGAAACACAATGCACATGTAAATATATCAAAAGCACTTGTGCTGGAGTGATAGAAGCCTGCTAATGGCTTATATAAACCACACCCAAGAGACAAACAGAGGTTAGTACTGAACCACCAAAAGCAGATATTAACCATCAAATATGAAAACCAACAATTTAATGCTGTTGGATTATTCAACGTCAGTTGTCTCTACCTTATAATCAATGTAGATGTCAATGTTAACATTACATTATTACTCTTTTCCTGATTATTATTGATTATAATTCCAAAAACTGTGACTACAATCATACAGACATGAGGACCCTCCTGAAAATGAGATATTGAGTTTCAAAGGGCTAACCTCTAATACATTAATATTCAGCAGAGACAAATATGACAAAGACTGGTCTACGATTGGCCTATGGATCTGTTACTAGCTTTAGTTCTTACTTGTCCACTTGTCTCCAATTACCTCCCTTCATTCAGCCTGCTCTGTTGTAAAGTGTCTTGAGATAACACTTGGTATGAATTGCCGCTATACAAATAAAGATTGATTGTTTGATTGATTGATATTTTAGTTCAAAGACACAAAGAACAATACAAAAAAAATAACAGGACAAAATGAGGATGGTGTTTCAAAGCGCTTAATAAATGAGCTTTTCATAGACAGAAAGTTATTGTTCCAGTTCAAGTTTGTAAGTCACAATTAGCACAGTAGTAGTAGAATGGAGCTTAGCAAAATGGCTAAAGGCCTTATGTGTGCAACAACTCAAAAGGTCTTGAGGCATTTTTTAAATTTTAACAAAATCTTCCAGCTGGAGCAACGATGAAGTGATGTGATTTTGGAGGTCAAAGTAAAGATCTTCTGATGTCTTGTGATTATCTTTGGCCCCTAAACGGATGCTCCTAGGGTACCTACGGCTCGTCTATGTGGCACAAGGATGAAGGGATTCAAATTCATGGGTCATAGTCATGAACTATCTCGTTAACCTCTTCTTTTGAACTTGACATCTCTAGAATAAATTATTTGAATCAAACTTTGCACGGATCCACTTTGCCATAAGAAAAAGGTTAAGTTCCCTAGTTTAATTTAAGGTGTGAAATCGTGAGAATGCTGATGGGGTCTTTTAAGACTTTGCACAAACATCCATCATGACACAGGAATGAAATGATAACATTTTGAAGAGCAAGGGTCAAAAAGTCAAGGTCACAGAGCCTTTGAGTCATCCCTTACTTTTGAATGTGATGTTGTAGACGGAATACATTAAAATTATGCTTTAAGATATTCTTTCTAAACTTTACACAGGTGTCTAATCAGTGATAACAATTTGGAGGTCAGTTCAAATGTTAGGGTATAACAATTTTTTATCTTTTGATTTGATTCTTTATCTTGATAACATTTGATGAGGTTTTCATCCAACTTTGTGTACTTAAATGGAAAGATGTTTCATGAAAATTTTGAAAGCAATAGAGTGAAGGTCAACTTGATTCTGTTACTTTCAGTTTTAAAGGGAAATGCGAAGGCACAGTTCCTGAACTCCAGTGTCACTACAGATGTTTTATTAGAATTAAAATAAAATAAAATAAAACAGCTGTAGTCCGGTTAACGCCACCAGGGTTAATTTTAAAACTTCCAAGGTGATTATATGAGTCAACACCACAAAGAGTTGTTGTAGCTCTTTGAGAGTTGCTACATGAACAATAAGTGCAATTACAGTCATAAAACTTTACAATGTGATCTGACATCGACACTTCCAAATTGTATTAAACACAAAGTACAACCTCCTGTTTAACACTGCAAGGTGTAAATATTTCAGTACACAATTACTGAATATGTATGGGAATTTTATGTAATTAAGATACTGTATACTTTTCTTTTAAAGCATATGCATTTGAAGCATTTGCACCATATATATTTAACATACCAAATTGGTAAATTTCATCAGAATATTAAAAGGTCTAAAATAAGTCATTTTTAGTCTTTGAAATATCACATATTTGTATGTTGAGAATAAAGGTTCAGGGATTTTACACCAGAGTAAAATCAATTCTGCACTCTCAAAAATTGCACCAAAATGTTCACTTTTCTCTGTTTATTTTGTACCATTCGAGGTCTCAGTGGGTTATCCCAGCTGCCATGGGGGGGCCAGGTCAGGTATGGGCTCGCTGCCAGTCAGTCATTGGGCTACGATGTTGAAACAAACCCCAGGACATGCCCACACTCACACTTAAAGGCGATGTAGATTCATAATCTGACATAACAAGAGTGCCTTTGGTCTGTGGAAGGAAACTTGGGCAAGGATTTTTTTTTTTGTTAAGCCAAACAACCCACAGTGTAAGAACATAAGGGTTGTTTGGTTTAACAAACAAAAAAATCTTGAAATCATCAAAATCATGTCATGCGCACAATGTGTGGGTTTAGTGTGTGTATAAGACACTAAAATACAGAGGCAGCTTTTAACTGTTCGTAACTGATCAAAATGAAAGTTGCTTTAACTCTTTATAATACAGTCATCACATGCAAAAAACAATTTCTATTGGATGCCTTTATGATAAGTGAGCTGCAAAGCCCCATTTTACCCTTTATTTCTATCTGAAACTGAAGACTGACTCTTCATGACGCAGAAGGCTCGACAGGTGCTTGTGTGTTTTGCAACTGGGACCATCAACTACATCGACACGAGGGCCAGATTATTCCATGACTTAAGCTGCTGGGTCTCTTTTAAAAATTTCAGACTAATTACCTTATTATAAGTATATTTTTATTTTCTTCCAAATTATATTTAATTATAACCCTTACACGAGAGATCAGTCCCTATCACCCATACTTTTGCCAGCCACCTGTGGTCATTGTCAACATTTTTAGTACTTATTCCAGGTACTGTTATTTATTTATGTCTTTTTCTTTTCCTTTTTTGGATACCAACCAAAACTTCCAAAGCAGTAACTACTCTTCCTGGGATCAACGCATGCAAGCACTAAAAAAAACACACTATAACATTAACTCCAAATACAAAACATAAAAAACAATAACACAAGTAAAAAATAAACAACGGCAATTACGGCAACACGTGTACAACACAAAATTTAAACAGTGAAAGCATAAATAAACCATGTTTATGTCAATTAATCTTGTCCAACACTTGGTTAGACTCTTAAATAATCATATTGCTGGTTGATTGTTGCCCAGTGACACCCGACAAATGGATTTCTGTAAGTGAAGTGCTAGCATTTTTGGGGAAACCCAAGAAAATTACTGAATTCTTTATGTGTTCATACCTATTTAAAGGTCAAACTAAATGTGCTAGTCAATCAAACTTACAAGTGAATACAAAAAGTACATGTTCAGGACTCAAAGATGGGACGCCACAAGCAGAATGTGTTTCTTGCACCGCTTTAGTAACTTCATAGTTTTCAAAGGGAAATGGAAATACAGAGAATTGACTGATAAGTGAAGTGCTGCTATGCCGCCTCTGTCATTTTTAACAAACCCTAACAAATGAAAGTCACATCTGCACTTCATGTCGTCCAGCCAGAGATGTATATTTACTTAACCCACTGAACATTTGTTTCTGCATGGTGCTGGTGGAGGGGAAAGTCTTCATTTGATTGTATCTAAGAGGAGAGGAACTGTTTCTAAAACCCTGTGATTAAGATCTTTTCACCCTGTTTAGCACATACGCTGTACTTCCCTATCTTCTGTACGTTAGTATGCATTAGTATGATGTAAAAATGACAGGTTGTAAGTTAAACTGACCAAAACTTTTTCAGTACTTCATTAATTTTGCCTAATTGTACAGTACACACAATGCTAATGAGCAATTCTTCTGAGGCTGTCAGAGGTGAGGTGTGTCTTCTCTCTACAGCATATTCAGCACTTTAAACATCACAGGACTTTATAAGGTAATGAAAAGGGCAAAGAGGTGGATTCCTCCAGAAATGCCCCAGATGCCTGTGTGCCAAGCTTATGTTGAGGGACAGCGGGCACTTCAGGGGTCGTGGGAACACAGGCACCATATCCGCTCATGCACTGTCAGCGCTAAATAAAGAAAAAAGTCAGATACATGTCCAGTATTTAGGGGAAAACCAGTAAAAAGTCCTCAGGGCATTGGAGAAGCACTGCATGGTCAGGTCAAAGGACTGATAAAGAATTATAAAGTGGAGATAACTCATGTAGAGCAAGACATGTTTGCAGTTGTGTGTTCGGTGTCACTCCATGTCTGTCCCCCATAATGCAAAGAATGTCATATTTCTTTATAGTATCCAGCTCCATACAGTCCTGCAGGGCATGTAAAAGAGCGTGGCTTTTCTAAAAGAAAATACTGGGTGTGAGTTTCAGAAACAGACGTTCTCAAGCAAACCGCAATCCATCCATGCCACTGCCCTCTGCCCCTCCAGGTCCTGTTTTCCTCTGCCATGAGAGAGGAGTGGGTGGCTTTTAGCGTCACTCATCTTTCTGAAACACACCGTTTTCCTTCAAGTGTTTGGTTTTAGCTATTGCCTGCTGAAGCTTTAAAACCAGCAATAGGTTGTATTTTTAACCCCGCTGTCTCTCGGGGCCGTGTGGTGCAGAGGAGCACTGTGGTGCTGCTGCTGTGCAGCCCCGGGGTAACCCAGACTGTGGGGGTGTCAGACTGTGTGGAGTGCTGCCCCGGCCAGGGCTGCTCTAACTTTAGACCACATCGCCTCATGGTGGTAAAAATAAACACCCTACCCTGACCAAAGGGGGAAGGAACTTGAGTCGCTTACACCAAATGGTTGACATTTTCCCACCAGAATTACCAGAACTATAGAATGGTTAGACTGCTATCAAATGACACACAATCCTCTATCTATTAAGTGGCCAAATAACAGTCACTTCTTTTGAGCCGACTGAGAAACATACCACAATTATTAGCATATGTAGTCACTCCTATTCACAGCACAAGGTAGACTACAAATGAGTGAGCTATATTGTTCTTCACAAGTGCAACAATTTCCTCTTTTTCTTCTTTTGTGGCAGACGGAAAGACGGCTGAAAAAATGGGAAGAAAGAAAATACAAATATCTCGCATACTGGATCAGAGGAATAGACAGGTGAGTAAGCAATCAATCATTTATTGTTTTAATTCTTTTTTCATGATCCAAAAACAATTTTTATTTCCTTATATAAAGTGTAATTTGGGTTTTGAAGTATGATCATGGTGCACTGTGTTGGCAGTTTCACAGCAAAGTCTTACATTTTGCAAAATGTCTAATTTTAAATTAAAAACCTCATAACTCTTATAGTAGGCTGACATAACAGCAGAACAATGAGCCCTGAATTTCTAAGAATGAATAATACGGACCTTCCAGTGCAGCAGGCAAAGTGCACTCAGTGTCTTAATGAAAAAACACTATGTAGCTATTTTCAACACATAGGTTAATGTGTGATAAGTGTGATTGTGTTTCATGTGATAATGTAGACGAGAATAGTCTGATACACCTTGTGAGATGTGAGATTTTCCATGATATTTAAGTGCATTACCTAACAGACACGTTTCTTGGCTTTGATGAAACCCTGCTTCACTAAGTTATTTTGGGTTTTGACTGCGAGACTGATGACAAAAGACATTTGAATTCATCGCTCACAGCCTTGTGGACACTTATCACATATTAGCGCTTTCTGACATTCTGAAGGGTCCCTTTATAGCAACAAACCACACAGAGATATCTTCAGCAAGTCGAGGTTCAACCGAAAGTAGACTCAGCACGTCCTTTTACACGCTGGATACTTACAAATATAAAGTTAGGTATTTTCACATGCAGATACATCAAATGGTTGACTCCTGTGTACTGTTATAAGAGACTTTTACAAATGTAAAACAACAACTAATGAATAAACGATGGTCATTGATAATATTTTATTTACAGTGTTTTATTATATGTGTTGATTATAGATGACCATAAAAGTAAGACAAAAAAACAAAATGCGCGACAAAGTGATTGATATAAAAAACAGTAAAAGTAAAAAAAATTAAGTAAAGCAGCATGTTTATCAAATCCAAACATCAGCGAAATACATGTTCGGTCCCCATATGAAAAGCGCTACACATCAAGCCGTTTAAGACGGACGGCATAAAAAAGTGTATAGTTATTTTGATAGATATTGAAATCACAATTATAAAACACAATTATCGTTTGAGCAGCATTCACTGCATGTTATTATTGAGTGTAAATGCTCTTAACCCCACAATTTTTAAACATCAAAAAACAGGCAATACATGAAGATGTATGTGAAGAAACACAAATACCTTAAAATAATTGTCATTATAATGGTGGAGAAAAAGGGCAAGACAAAGACAAAGTTCAACGTGTCTTGTGGCACAGTAATATTTTAAACTTGATTTAAGGTTTTATCATTGTAGGAGGCGGTAACTGCAATTGAAATTGAAACTCAAATTAATTGCCCTACTCTAATAGGAAGTTTTGTATGAATACAGTTTTGTCTGTTACATTGTAAAATCAGCAGTGTTCTGTATATTTAACACTTGGCCTTAACTCTGTCAATGAAAATATAGCCCTTATTTACACATTTTAACATTACCACTTAATGCATTGCTGGATTTTCATTGGTATTGTTCTCTATTCAAGGTTTATATTTTTCACTTAAATACTCTGTAAAGCAGTGATCACCAACAGGTGGCCAAGGGGCCATATTAGGCCCACTAATGCTTTTCATCTGCCCACCTGATTAATATACAGAACAGGAATCGGACCACCCCCAATATTTTTTTTGAGATACTGAACTATTTTTATGCCTTAGAAATAGTCAGGATTGAAAAACAAAAATTAAGATTTGTTATTTGCGGTCAGAGTTCCATGCAAACAAATAATAACAATACAAAAATAAATAAATAAATAAATAACAGAATTCTGAGATTGAAATTTGCATTTGTCAGACTTTTAGGATCAAAGTCAAAAGTCAGAGTTTGGCTGAAAAATCAAAGTTCTGAGAAAATGTAAGATTTACTGCTGAGATTTAAGTCGGCAGTCTGTGATTATAGTCAGACTTTTGAGATAAAGATTTCTGAGAATATGATTTTGGGCAAGAACAAGGTTCGAACTTTGGCTTTTTTATCTGAACATCTTGACTCAAATAATAAAAAAAAAACTTTTATCAAACAATTTCTCCTTTTTCTCTGAAGGTAATTTTTCTCACATACTTAAAATATATGTTTAGTGGCCTTAATCCTCTTCCTTATTTTTTAAAAATTCGGAAACTGTGCAGTTTAATTTTTTTAATGGTGTTTCTTTTTGTCAAATACCTAATTATGAATGAAACCCCCAAAATGAATTTTATTGATTTTTTGAATAGGAATGAATTGCTCTGTTTAACAGAGATTCACCTGTCATTTTAGTCATTACTCAACTGTGAGAACTAGTATACTGAAGTCAAACCCAGTGATAAAACATGACTACCCCAGAGAAGTAGCCAAGTCCTCTAAATCGCCCCATGTTGCTGGCTGAGGATGTGTGACAGTGACTGATCACCTTCAGAGGCCAAAAATACATGCAACAGTAAATATTGGTAGGACCAAGACATTTCATTCTTCTTATTATTGTTTTATTTTTACCCGCCAAAGCACAAGCCGAGATAGAAACCGGCCCTTGTACAAATGTAGTTGCTGTGAAGTGTTGTTGAGTTTTATTCTACGGTTAAAACAACACATGTAACACTGAGGGGTTTTAAGAAGAATTCACTTTTAATAATTTACCCCTTTGAGTGTTAACTTGCTTCATATTGACAGTTTAATAAGCGATTACATCCAGCAGTTTTCCTGTTTTTTTTTTAACTTCTACCAGCGTTCAAATACTTTTTCTTATTTATTCCCTCTAATTGTTTTTATCCCCAAAACACAATGTGATGGTTTCTGAAGCAATGAAATCATTTCAAAACTCTGGTATAATGCTAATAGAAACTAATGTACATGTTTGAGAGTAATTTTTTTCCAGAGGTGGCTCTGACATAAGAAAACATGTTAGCCACTGGTGCTCTAAACTATTGTTATCATCATCACTTCCACCATCATCAGAGAAAGACTTTCATAAATGTCTGCATGAATGCTCTGTTTTTAGTCTGTTTGTGGTTGTTTTGAGTTTGCTTGATTGTGCAGCGATTGTACACTGCTGTAGTTTTATTAATAACTTCAAAGATAAGGAGCTTTTGAGAACACACTCAGGCCCCGCGGCTCCTCTAATGGTGGTGAATGTTAGATTAAATTAAACAGTGCTGGTGTGCATTTTCACTTTTTAGAAACCGAAAATTCAAGTGTCGGGCGGTTACAGTAGTTCAATTATGCACTCTGACACTGATTAAAGCAGACAGGAAGAAATGATTTCAATGTCTGAACATTTTTGATTGTGGGTAAGTTTTCAATTTTTCAGTTTTATTGAGGATGAAAATGAGAGCAGAGACTGTGACTTTAAAGTCATGACACCAATTTGCTCTGACTTTTACATTTCTTTAAGATCACAGGTGGCTAGCGCTCTATGTCTAAGAGAAGTGATTACTACTTATTTTTTGATTAACAAATGGCAGGGTTCCCACTCATCCTGGAAAACCTGGAGAATGATTGACCAATTTTCCAGTCATGGAAAACATTTGGAAAATGGGGGGAAAAAAGTTAAATGTCCTGGAAAAGCTTGAATTGTCCTGGAAAATTATTTAGCCCCCTTTTTCCTTATTAGTGGAAGAAAAAAATCAAAAATAGGAAATGAAGTAAAAATGGATAATAAAATATAAAAACTCAAATAATGGTGACAAAAATATATAAAAAATCGCAAAATAAAATTCAAGCTACTTAAGCAGTAAATCAACAAAATATACTCATAAAAAGGCAAAGTAAATAAAGATAAAACAATAAGTATAAAGTTATAACAGTAAGATGCTACATACAAGCCAGACTGTTAAGATAGCCAGCAGACATGTTCATGCCTGATACTTAGATATAAATGAGTTTTCAGTTCATTATGATTCACTCGAGCTACCTAGAGATATTGGTCATCAACCTTTTATCTTGTTTTTTCAAAGTCTAGATTAACATGACTTTGCCCACAACACACCAATATTGTAATGGAGGGAAAATGTCCTGGAAAAGTCCTGGAAAATTATTTCTAGGAAAGAGTGGCAACCCTGAATGGGTAATTACATTTAATCCAACATAACAGCAGTGTATGAAATTCTATGCTTGAAATTAAATGTTGGTAAAACAAAACAGGCTACTTTTTATACCTGCAGTATGAAAAGTTGTTCCAGTGCTCTGTGCTTGAAAAGGACTTGATTGTCACAAGATTTTTGTTGGTGAGCTTCTGTTTTGGGGACTTCTTTATCTTAAAGCAGGTTTCAAACACTTTGGTGTAAAACAAAGAGGCACGACTTTTTCCATCACCAGCACATGTGGCTGGTTGTATTGTAGCACCTCATGATCACAAACTCTGATATGAATGTTCACTGCTGCCGTCAGGACATCATTCCGTTTTACCTGTCTGTAAAATTGACCCCTGCTCTAAATCCTTTAGCTCCTGTTAACAGATTATACTCCTTAACCCTATAAAGCCAATTGTATCATATTTGATACATACATTTATAATACCTCTTTCTACTCAATATGATCAACAAATTACAGAAAAACATTTGAATACAATCAGGTAAATGATAAAAATGTCCTCAAATGGATGATCAGTTGCCAAATACACCTAATGTATCAAATGAGATACGAAAAATCTATATGTTGAATTTTATGGGCATTTTGATTTTTATGGATTTTAGCAGAAAGTGAAACAAACATTTCAGCTCCAAAAAATTAGAATTTTCTGGCTATAATCTATGGTCTTGGGCCTTAAAGGGTTAAGTTTCATTGACTTTAGACTTCCTATTGACATTTCCCCCTTTACAATTATACATTGTTAAATGGTAAATGGTAAATGGACTCGAGCTTATATAGCGCTTTTCTAGTCTTGAACTACTCAAAGCTGCTTTACACCGCAGGTCGCACTTACCTATTCACACCCATTCACTCTCACATTCACTCACTGATGGTTCAGGATTTCTATGGTAGTTATCCATCAGTATTTCTAACACATTCACGCCCTTTCATGCCCATTTACACGCCACTGACACAGCAGTGGGAGCAACTTGGGTTAAGTCTCTTGCCCAAGGACACATCGTCATGTGTCGCCTGGAGCTGGGCTTGAATCTGCAACCTCCCGATCACTGACCAAGTGCACTATCCAACTGCGCCACCGACGCCCCCATTGTTCTATTATGTTGATTTTTTATTCATTCAGTCATTCATTCATTCATTCACTCATTTTCTATATTGCTTATCCCTTTCGGGGTCACAGGGGGGCTGGAGCCTATTCCAGCTGTCATTGGGTGAGAGTACATCCTGAACCGTCCCCAGCCAATCACAGGGCCACACAGAGAGACGGACAACCATTCACACTCATACTCATACCTAAGGCAATTTAGAGTAACAAGTCAACCTAATGAGCATGTTCTTGATCTGTTGGAGGAAAAGAACCCATGCATGCATGGAGTGAACATGCAAACTTCACACAGAAAGGCCCAGCCCGACCCCGGGATCAAACCGGTGACCTTCTTGCTGTGAGGCACATGCAATATCGGCTGTTCCACCATGTAGCTCATTTTTATTATATGTCTATTTTTTAATATATAAGATCTGATTATGTATTATTCAGGTTAGATGTATGTATGTATTAACTGGGCTAGATCATAACATTGCTCTGATTTGAACTTCTGGCAATGGTTGGCAGTTGTACGTGGGCATTTCTGGGTAAACCTGCTAACAGCATCACCCACAACTGTTTTAAGACAAATATGAGCAGTCATATTCTGCCGAAAACTTCCCTTTAAAAGTCGATCATAATGACTGTTGTTTTATTGTGTCAAATTTTCATACTTCTCAGTATCTCTGTAATCCTGTGCTTTTTTGTACTTTAAGTTTAAATGTTGGAAAAATAATTATCAAAATATAGGAATTGTTGTGAAAGTTGTAATTGATATTGTGTTTATGTTACACTATAATGAGGTATATGTTGTTTTGTCAATGGGTGGGTGGGGGATTCATCTGCCGAAGGAGAGGGGATAGAAAAGGTTTGGGAACCACTGTCTTATACCTTCTTGATTGAAAATATATCAGAATGTCAGAATGACTTGAGAACTCATACATTTCCAGTCCTATTATCAAATAGTTTAACTTCTTACATATATATATATACTAATATATATATATACATATATTAGTATTCAGACTGATCAGGCTTCCTAACATGAATATTTTACCCTCTCAGGTGACTTTTACTAAACGTAAGTTTGGTCTGATGAAGAAGGCGTACGAGCTGAGTGTGCTGTGTGACTGTGAGATCGCCCTCATCATCTTCAACAGCACCAACCGTCTCTTCCAATATGCCAGCACTGACATGGACAAAGTTCTGCTGAAATACACCGAGTACAGCGAGCCACACGAGAGTCGCACCAACACTGACATTTTGGAGGTAATGCTGCTTTCATATGACACAACTTATAAACACAATTAAGTGTTGAAGTGCAGAAGAAATAACCAAGGACGCACATTTTTTATACATCTGACGAAATTCTCTGCAATTGTTTTGTTCATGTTTCTTCACTTTCTGTTTTGATAAGACTCTGCGTAGGAAGGGTCTCGGCCTCGACGGCTCTGAGCTCGACAGTGAGGAGAGCATGCAGGTGGCAGCAGACAAATATCCTCTCAGTGAAGGAATGGATCTCTCTGTGGCTCGACAGCGCTTCTACGTGAGTGTCTGCAACAGTCACAAAACACATTAACAAGCACACAACACCCATGCTAGATATAAGGAATTTACTTAATAAGTTTTCCTTTTTTAGATGTATAGTTGTGCAGCTTTTATGCCTCTAGATAGGTCAGTGGATAGAGTAGGGAATGTCGGTTTCAACCATGGCCACTATCTAATATTTTGATCAACTTGTGCTGATGTATAGGGAAACCTAAAGCTGTGTAAAACTAAGTTAGGCCACACAGAACTAAAATCATATGCTGCTGGCCATGCTGATGTTCATTGGGTATGCAGAAAGACTTAAAAATTTCCAAAGTTTGACCCAACACCCTTGTTTATACCAGCAAGACTTGACCTCCATTGGGGATTGCCCACAAGTAGTTGTATGTACATCAGTTCTGTCAGATCCAGCTGCCTCCTCCTCAGAACTGGAGGCCTGTTGCACAACTTAAGAGGCACAACATTTTTTGTGTGGTGTCAAAATATGTTTCTACAATGTTAATCAGCGTTAAAGGAAAAGTTCGGTTCCTGCAGCTTTTACATTGTTTCTAGAATGAAGAACAACAATATACTCACCCAGAAGGCTTTCCTGATCCAAACGGTGCTTCGGGAGATATTTAGATCCAAAATCGAGCAGCGGACACCGATATAATGGTAGCCTTTAGGGCATAGATCGCCGCTCCTAAAAACTGCATTAATCGTCCAAAAACTCATGTTTTTCACGAATATTCCATCATGATTAGCCTGTGTCTCTCCACACAGCGCTGTGTGGCTGAACCAACGAGTTTGTTTACAGCCTCAGAGCCTCAGTGCACAGGATTCAGGGCAGCTACAAATCGACTTTCTTCTTCCAGTTTTGTGCAAAATGGGCCGAATATCTATGGGATGAAGATGTTGTGGAGGAGGACTTTGAATATGATGGACGTCCTTACAGTTTGGAGCCACAGTATACAGATATACAGATAAGGAAGCGATCGCAACGCTCCAGAGAGTACTGCGCATGCGCGAAGAGCATGTAAACAGCTCGTCAGTTCAGAGGTTAGTTCAGCCACACAGCGCTGTGTGGAGAGACACAGGCTGCAATGGCCGTCCATTCGGCGCGAGTCATGATGGAATATTGGTGAAAAACATGAGTTTTTGGACGATTAATGCAGTTTTTAGGAGCGGCGATCTATGCCCTACAGGCTACCATTATATCGGTGTCCGCTGCTCGATTTTGGATCTAAATATCTCCCGAAGCACCGTTTGCATCAGGAAAGCCTTCTGGGTGAGTATATTGTTGTTCTTCATTCTAGAAACAATGTAAAAGCTGCAGGAACCGAAGTTATCCTTTAAGTTACATTAGGCCAAAGTTCCTTTAAGTTGAGCACACTACCTATGTGCTACACCTGCTTTAGCAAACCTGAAAGTTTTTCTACAATTAGGCAAGGGACATCAGGAAATGTCTTACTCAACCACCACAACAGCAAAATTGACCCCAGGATTTTCTTTCACTGAAATCTAAATGATTCTCGGCCCTGGCCAATGTCAGCTACTTAACATTGATGTGCGCATGCAGTTTTAGAGGACCCAGCCTCAGTGCACAGGACACATAGGCAAACCACTCATCAATCTGTGCCCCTCACATTTTGAAACTTGGGTATTAATTTGTATGTTTCTTTTAAATATGGCATTTCCTCCTCAGGCTCCGTCACTTCTTCCACCCGAGGCCCAGTTTCTCGTCTCTGCAGGCTGTGAGAACGGCTTCCCCAACTCCTCAGGACCCAGCATGGTGTCTCACAGAGCTCAGGGTTTCAAATCTCTAAACTCTCGACCAGGCTCCTCCAGTCCTGCTGCACCTCACACACACAGTGCATTTATGTCCCCACATTCAGGTAAGCTCAAATTATGACAAGACTCATTCAAGTCATTAATGAGGCCTGGGTGGTTTTGTTAATAAGACTGGCTACAGGAACAGCAGATACAGAGTCTCCTATAAACTACATGTTAAAAAAGGCAAATTAAAGATTTTTACATCCAGATTTTAAAATACTTTAATCTGAGCAGTTCATGTGTGTGTGTTTTTTTTGTTAGCAGTGCCAGTTCTAATAAAATGAAAATTTTAATGAAATTTTCAGGGACTGTTGGTCATGGCAGAAGGTAGAACCGCATAGATTTTGTTGGGTATCTGAATTTGGATACAGGAATTTTTTCACAGATTTGTCAGATCAGGCAGTTTTCGACATTTTAATTACAACTCAGTATTTTTTCAGGTGTATTTTGTTGACATTTTCAGGAAATATTTGCCATGGCACAGGGGAGTAATGATTGGATTTTTGTTTTTTCTCCTAAATCTGGATGTGGATCTAGGATTTTTGTTTCTATGACTTTGTTAGCAGTGTGAGATAGGGAACTTTTACACATTTCTGACAATAACTCACCCAATGTTGGAAAATGCCTTGGCGGGTGTTTGTGCTCTTAAAGCACTTCAAGTTATTTTGAATTTTCTTTTAAAGCCAGAATTTTTTAAAAGTCTATATCTCCGTGGATACGTTGCCCATTTAGTGTATTAATTTCTACATTTCATCCATCTTAGTAATTTAATATGTTATTTCATCCCTGTTTTGTAGACAGAGAAATGTTTTTAATATATGTTAGTGCTATTAATAACATAACAGGTCACAACTGTAATTAGCGTGAATTTATATAGGTATCATAGGAATTTAAAAAGTATATAAACAAATAGACTATTGATAATTAAAGTGAGCTTCTGCACATACTCAAGATGTTACAAATAAGATATTAAAACTACTTTTTATGTCAACACAGCCTCATCAATGTTTTACTTATTAATATATGAGAAAGTGAAAAAAGATGGATTTTAGAATTAAATGAAACCCCCTCACCCAAGAAAATCTTAGAAGACGTGAAAATTTCAGTTTCTGAGATGTTGGCAGTTGCAGTATCTGTTTGAACTATTTAATAGTTTACATTTTTAAACTCTTTAAATTAGCAAACTTTTATCACGCAAATCCATTAGACTCTCGCTTAAGGTCTTGCAAAGTGCTCGCTGTCATCCTTCACTGCACCTGTCTCTCTGCTCACAGGAAGTGTGTGTGTTTGTGTGGTGTGTGCATGTGTGTGCACGCTGATCTTCACATGTGGTGTGTTCTGTGAAACTAGTCTTCTACCAGTGTAAATGAGGCTTTAACCACTGGTGTAGTTTCATGTTGTCTCTTTACAGTATTTTTAGCACATGGACACACTCAAGAGTTATCATAAACTGTATTGATTGTAAAATATATTTTTTTACAGATTCAAGGTTTTCATGTTTGTTCAACAAATGTTGAAAGTTACATTTCTAAATTTGGCTTGAATCTAGCTCAGGACAAACGGAAAGATTTTCTGTATGAACGGAAAGATCAAATATTAATTCAAGGCCAAACTGAAAGGAGAAGTGAATTTTGTCTTAAAAGCATGCATAGGGAGAGATGCATGTCTTAAAAGTTGAGCAATGCTTTGGTCAGTAAAATACTCCATCCTCTCTTCTTACTTTTAGGTATTGGCTACTCTGTGTTCTCCCACAGCAGCCTGAACAGAGCTCTGGACATGAAGAGTCCTCCTCCTCTGAACCTGGGCACAGACAACCTGAGAGGAGAGGCTGCTAACCAGGGCATGGGGGCCACACGTGCTAACCACAGCTCTGCTGTAAGGGACTCTTAATATTCAGTGTTATTTACAAAAAATATTTTATTCATTAATATTCAGTTTGCCTCTCTATATGAAAATAATCACACATAAAATTCTACTAATTGGTCCTCTCTACTTTATGATCATTATGGCTGTTTATGTTAATATTATAACAATCTCTCTTTCCATATTTGTCAGTCAATACCACCATAATAACTACATTTACAGTCGTGTATACAGGGGGAAACCTCTTGAAAATAAGATGCCACATCTTAAGAGGCTGTCCTATAATAAATTTGATACAATAGAGACTAATATGATAAGGACATATTCATAGTCCTGGTGTCCATGGATTTGTCTCGATCTTCAATTCTCATTATTTCCTTCGTCTCTGCTCACTTCTCTACCTCCACTCACTCATTCCCACAACACGGCCTCTGTGGATGGCTGTTCAGCATGAGTCTGGTTCTGCTCAAAAAGTCCTACTGCTAAACAAAGTTTTTGAGTTGCCACTGTAACTGGTGCCAGCTGTGGCAAATGCTGGAAAAATAAATACATTAATTTAGATAAAATAAAAATTGAATTAAAAGAATAGGAGGGAGGCATTAACCTCATTTTTTGTAAAGTGTCATTAGATAATGTTTGTTATAGTTTGTTGCTATACAAATAAACTTTGATTGATTAAGGTTTCATTTAACTACATTCAAACCTATCTTAACCTAGGGTTCTAAACGTTTTGCTAAAACAGCCCAAAAGTATGAATTGGCAGCCCAAGCTCTGAATTGTAGCTTTACTATTTTCAGTCAAAACCGCTCATTCTGTCCCCAAATGGAGAAGTATGCACATCTCCTTGAGACAAATAGGGTATTTAGACAAGGAATTGTTTTTAATTCAGACACAACACAAAAAATAATAATACCCAAATAATTTTTGTAAAGAATATAATAATAATTTTTGTAATGTTTGATTTTTTTTCTAGGATGCAGCAATCCAAAAATTTTGTACATGAGAGTAAAAGAGAGTAAAATTCTAAAGACAAGTATCCTTTTTTAGATTTCTAAACAGAACTAAGGTTGGTAAAATTAGATAACATTGTAGAAGTAGAAAACAATATTGCAGTGAACTAACATAATAGCTTTTTATCGATGTGTACACTTTTTGGACACAAAGTTCTAAGTGTACCTTTTTTGTTTGGGCTAACACAACATAAAAAAAATTAAAATGTCCCAAAAATGTTTGACGTCTGTTACTGTGTTGATCCAAAAAAAGACTATCCTATCATTTTTTGGGGCTTTTTGTTTTGTTTTGTTTTTACAGATAGTCTAATAATAAATACTTGCTTCTTCTTAATGAACAGGACTGAATCTGGTGACTGTATCTGACACAGTGAAATTGATTTATATTTGTTCACAGGACATTTAAGACTTAATATGGATAATATGGATAATTCTTGCAGTATATAAGAGCATGGGCCACTGTGTAACTAAAACTAATTTCTTTTTTCAGAGGGGGGTCTTGTACCAGGGTTTTCACAGTGGCAGCTCCATGGTAGCCATGGGAAAGACAGGGCTGCTGGGTCACAGTTTAGGGGGATATGGACTCCCTTCCTCTGGAGCATCTGGTACGTAAAATCTACAGACAAACAAAATCCTGAAAATAAAAGGATATCAGTGCATTTAATTCAATTTATATACATGACATTTAATTCAGCAATTTTTCTTTTTGTGATGTTATTGTGCTGCTTCAGACTGTCGTCATGTTTTAAGATGTTTCACTTTTTATCTGATAATGTTCAATCACACAGTCAATCAGTCATTAAATCTTTATTTGTATAGCATCAATCCATGACAAATGTTATCTCAAGGCAAATGAGAAAGATATCTATCTATCTATCTATCTATCTATCTATCTATCTATCTATCTATCTATCTATCTATCTATCTATCTATATAAATGTATATATCCATATCTATGTTTATATATATAGAGAGAGATATAGATGTATAGATACTGTATGTATCTACCAGGCAGAGACAAAGGGACTAAAAATAAGCTATTGTGAGTTCGCCCAACCCTTGGACATCCATCAAGGTTGAAAAGGTTTCTCTAAAATGATGTGGGCCCAGGACAATGGCCTCTGTCTTGTCTGAGAGCCCGTTTACACAACAACAAAAGGCAAGTTTTTGTTTCGTCTTTGCCTTCTGTTTACACAAGAAGGTGCCCTGAGTACCTAAATTGGCAAACTTTTAAAACTCTAGTCCAGAGTCCAAATTTTTGAAAATGTTTTCATATCCATCTTCATGTAAACAGGGATCAGCGTTTTCAGGGAAAACAGTGGCTCAAGGCGCATGCACATTACTCTTTTAGATTAAGTTTGCACGCCCATAAAGGACCAACAACAACAGCTGCTGTGTAACGTGTACTGCTAACTGTGTTCCTGCAACAAAATGTGTATTTGCTGCGGTAATACACTGACCAGCAGAGATGCTGTCTTCACCGCTGTTTTCACGACAAACCTACATCACAAACAACTGATCTGGCATGCACACTACCGCAAATCTGTGTGGACTTGCCTCATTGTAACACCCTCCATGTGTGAATGTGGAGTGCTTTTTAAAATGCAAAGGTACAACCTTTTCATTCCTGGTGACAATGTTGTTGTGTAAACAGGGCCTGAGTTAAGAAGAAGAAAATTCCTGGTAATCCAGATCATAATGTCCTTTAGACACGCTTCTATTTAAGATAACTGATTTTTTATTTTACCTGACTTCATTGATATGTACAGTTGAATATCATCAACATAACAATGAAAACTGATGGAGTGTTCCTCATGAGATCACCAAGGGGAAGCATGTATCAAGAGAAAAGAATTGGTCCTAGCACGGAACCTTGAAGAACTCCACAAAACTGACTTTGGTGTATACCAAAGGCTTACTGTTCACATTTATAAACTAAACCGATGTAAAGCAGTCCCTGTAATTCTGAGAAATCCCCTAAATCTCTGTTGAAGAACTTTATGATTTATAGTGTCAAAGGTGCACTGAGATCTATCAAGGGTAGGTTTTTTTTAAGTTTTATTACAGCTACTTTAAAATACTGTGGCATGTAGCCTGTCAGTAACGATACACTAAGTGTCTCCAATAAGGATTAACAAACTAAGGGAAAGACCTCCTAGAAAACCTTAGATGCGACTGGGTTTAAAAGGCATGTTGATGGTTTGGAGGAGGAGATGAGAGAAGTTTTCCATATAAAAAGTGTCATAAAACAGTGGAAACTTAAAATCCTGAGAGAGATTGGAGTATAATTTATTTTCTATTTAAACATAACTCATCACTCATTAGTCTACCCTCCAAGAGCTGATGTCAACATCTGGCATTCTATGGCATACATAAAGTGAAATTAACTTCCAACTTAAATATACATTTTGAATATGAATGTTAATATTTTTAAACAGTGCAAGCCTTTCCTATCATATCAGTTATTATCAATTTTAGATAACTAAGAGGCTAAATGATAAGGGTATTCTTGATCCTAAACTGGCTAATGGATAAAGACAATTTTTTTTTTTACATTAGATTAGATTAGAGTCGAGTACATTAGGTATGACTTTATTAATCCCTTTGGGAGACTCTCTGGGAAATTATGATTCCAGTAGCAGTTTTGTATATCAGATAAAAAGATATATAATAAAGATATATATAAACAAAATATAAATACGTATAAATCTAAATACATATAGACAAAAATATGTATACAGGCTGGCTACTGCTCCTTCCCATCCTCAGTCTTCCTGTTACTCCTCCTCCCCCAGAATGAGGATTTAATTGGATTTTATGATAATAATAAATATGATTTAATCTGGATTTACATATAACATTTTTGGTCACTTGTTTAATTAGGACATGTAAAACAAAGACATGTGTTAAAGTTAAGCTGGTGCAATGTTAGTCACATGACCCAAAGCACATCATGCTACCATTTGCATGACCCTGATGGAGGCCACAAGCCAAAACACACCAGTCTAATGAAGTTGTTTCCTGAACTGCAAGAGTGCTGCTGGAGCCCTTTTTATTTGCATATAGTTTGACAGAAACCAAAACTGGAACTTTTCTCATTTGCTTAACTATGTACTGTAAAAGTATATCAGATATTACCATCAGAAGACTTTATCAGAAAACACAGTGCGTGCAGAGTCATTGTGTTACTAGCAACTAACAGGTATCAGCTACAGGCAATGTTCATTACATATGCAGTGGTGTTACACTTCAAAAAATGTCCATGTCAAATAGAGACTTTAAACTTTTGTATAGCCTGATTTATAATAATTTTAACTTTACAGTGTGTACAGGTCTTTAGTGAATATTCAACCAAAGGAACATTCATTTGGTCACTACAGTGCATAAAAGGGATAGAGTATTTATCTTGAAACTACCCTAAAAAATCAAAAAATATAATGCAGGTAGAAAAAATACTGCAATAGTTCCTGCCAGTATCATTCAGCCCAAGTTACCATAATCTCAGCATTTTAATGACAAACATAAAACATAACAACTCAGCATGATAGCCCAACAATGTTGGAATTTTCCACCCTAGTAATGACATTAGTGAAACATGGCTGCCATTGGATTATGGTCTGTCAGGTGAACAAAAAAGTTCCTAGAGGAATGCTTCTCAGTCACAAATGTTTGAAAAAGAAAAGAAGGCCAGAGAAAGGTTAGCACAGCACTACAGAGACCAGACCAGCAGATAGCAGTTTGATGTAACTGTCAAATTCACAAGTCTGAATGTTCATAATGGGGAAGGAAACAAACAGCGAGGGGTTGGTAGGCTGTGCATCTAACACATGAGAAGAGGGTGGACTACTCATGAAAGACTTGATACAACTCTTTAGTCTGTTCATTTAAAATAATTCTGCATCTAGGTCAATAAATTATACTTAGTTTAAAAAGTGAGTTTATAAGAGAGCAGCTAGCCATTAACCTGATACGCCAGATGGACCATTCAATGTATCTCACTTGTACATCTGGAAAAGAGCCAATAGAAAGTATTTGGAATATACAAAAACATATCTAACAGGTGACTGGATGATTGTTCTGTCAATCACATTCATTTCTGGCCAATCAGAGAATGTAGTAGGCGGGTGATACTGGTGGTTTAAAGGTGCAGTGTGTAAAATTTGGCAGCATTTTGCCTAACAGAAACGGTGAATATAGAATATGTTTCTATTTGTATGTAAAGTCCGTCAAAATAGGAGTAAAATCATCCCCAAAATATGTTTGTTTTATTTTTATTTAGTTAGAAAAAGCTTAAAAAATGTAAATTACTGAGGGCCGCGTTCATGTAGGCCGACATAATGATCCGCCATGCTGTCTACGAGTGGGTTTTGGGGACAAAAAGAGCGAAGTGTGAATACAAGTCGGGCCGCCGGTCCTGAAATCTACCTGGATGGCATGTGGCATCATAACTGACCTATAACCTATTAAAAAATCACTACAAGGGGTGCTGGTTTGGCGGAGTGTTTAGCAACCAGGCACCCCATGTATGTGCCTCTGCTGGTCCAGGTTCAAATCCCACCTGTGACCACTTTGCAGGGTGTCTTCCCCTACTCTCTCACAAGCCTATCCACTGTCTCTCTCCTATCAATAAAGGCACAAAATGCCCAAAATACACATTTTTAAAAAATGCTACAAATATGAATGAAAAAAACCTTCACCTTGTAACTGCTGTAAATGATGCCCTGTTAACGATCCTTTTTATTCTTCACCGGCGCTCGTCGCTTCATGATGTGATAGATGGGCTCATTCCAAAATCTGAACACTAGATGTCTCTAAAATGCCAATTTCTACACACTGCACCTTTAAAGGACTGAACATGGAACAGTTCATACAACAAACTCTCAACAACGCATGTTGGCAGTGGAGTGAAAATGTCCTTACTGTAAAGAAATTTGCATTGTAATTTGCTTTTTATTTGATAAAGTAATGTGGTCCAGATCTGATAACTGCTAACTGAAGCCGTTAGCGTCTATGCTAATCCCTGTACAGACAGTCACTTACTGCTGTTGTCTTGCTGGTAGCTCCTTCTTCCTGCTTTAAGAGACTATTGGGCTGTCCTGCTTTGAACTGCTCACCGTTGTTGATTGGAGCTTGGCAAGATGGATCTAACTGTTCAAAGACACAAAGTAATGCAAGGACAGCTAGTCGTTTTTATTTTTTATTTTTATTTTTATTTAACCTTTGTTTAACCGCATAAAAACTCATGATCAAGATTAAGATCTCTTTCACAAGTTTGACCTAGCCAAGAGGACTGCAGCACACTCCATGAAAAACATTGAAAAGTGAGCAGTTAATATGTGCAAAGCAGTTAATATATCCTCTAATTTTACATTTATTTACATTTTTCAAGTATAATGTAGGCTACATGCTTTTAAGCAAGGGTGCACTGGGCACCAAGTGTTCCTACTTGTGAGCTTTAATTGGACATTTATTTTTGTAAAAGATTCAACAGCCGCCAGACAAAAATCCTACAGTTTAAATTTAAAGGAGATTTAAAGAATATTGACATTAATTTGACTGCTCCATTCCCTGTACAATGACATGCTAACTTGTAGCTATATCTTTAAGCTAAATAACACTGAGCCCGTTTCTGGTTTCTCATTTAACTCTCAACATGAAACATATAATCAAAGTTGTTTTGTTGTTGAAAACATGCTCTCATAGAAATTGTACTGCAACCAGTTACCAACAACAACAGTGGAAAAAAAATAATGTGGTTTGACCTTTGGTTCACTTCTCTGTTTTTCTAGAGTACGGCCAGCCTGGTTTTTATCACCCTGTTAGTCTACAAAGAGGAACAGTGAACCCCTGGCACCCAGCGCAGACACCACAGGAGCCCCACGGACCTCATGTGAACCCAGGGTAAGAACATTGATGTGTAATATGCATGATATCACCTCTATTTAGATATGAGGAAAAGCAAAGCAGAGAGAGTTCTCTTTACACTGTTTTGGCTTCATCAAACCTACATCTCTCAATGAAACCATTTAATTAATATCATACAATATGTTTTCCTTAAATGACATAACAAAAGTATATAAAAAGAAAAGAATAATTTATGCAAACAAGCAAATCATCTTCCCATCAGTTGACCTCCAGCTTGCTACAGTCTTTTAAACTTTGCTTTGGAAAAAAATACCTGCCCTTTTCATGTTTTCTCATATTCTTTAGTGCAGGTCTAAAATTAAATTAAACTTAATATACAACATTCCTCAGTTGTTACAGACAGAATTGTGACAGCCTTTATTTATGCCTGTAAAAAACTCTAAATATACACTCAACAGCTACTTTATTTGGTAAATCTTTTTTTTTTTGCAAACCTTGCTTGTACCATCTTGCACCTCTTTTTGACTTTGCCTTGCTTGCTTGGTATCAAGGGGCCCAAAGTGTGCCAAGAAGTTATCATCCACACCATCACATCTCCACTATCTGCCTGATTCTTGCCAATTAAGTTTTCATCAACTAGTAATGTCATGACACCAACATTTTAACAATTCTAAAACCAAGTTTATTCTCAAAAAACATATTACTGATGCAGTACTCTGATAATCTTGCAAAGCAGATAGATTTTTCAGATTTCCTGGTTGATCAGGCAGATCCATCTTACAAAGCTTTAAAGGAGACATATCATGCTGATGCATGATTTAATACTTATATATAATATAATAAATTTGAAAACAAGACCTTACACCCCCTTAATTTTCGAAAAATGAGATATTGTATTTTTTCTGATATCCTAGAACGAGATTTGATGCCTCTGAAAATAGGTCATTGCGAGATGTCCGCGAGATTTAAATCATCGTGACGACACGAGGTACCTTTCTTTTTATTGGAGTAATCTGATAAAACACTTCCTCCTCTGTGATGTCCGTTAGCCACAAAACCGTCACCGAGGAACATATTTGTCCAGCAGCAGTATATAGCTCCCTAGCTCACACTCACTCATTACCAGCTCTGGCCTGTAGGGGGACTCAATGCGCGGTTGCTGCTTTGAGCCTGCCGGAAATACAGTACATATAGAAGATACAGTAGAAGAAGAAGGACAGGCTGGCTCTACCCCCGATAGAACTGACCAATCAGAACACAAAGGGCTGTGACGTTGCAAGGTAACTGTAGGTCATCCTGAGATCCTCGTGTTTCAACGAGAGCTTGATAATGGCCTAAAATGAGGATTTTGAGAACGCAATTGTGGGGCAATGAAGGAACTAAATGACTTGTACTGAGGGCAGAAATGCTTTACTGGCATCCTAGTCTGGCATAGTGAAAAGGAGAAACAAGCATGATATGTCTCCTTTAAACTGAAAAGTTTGATCTGTTAAGGTAATGGCTGAGCTAATCAGAGTCAATTTAACCCTTTGACTGGCATTGTACCCATGCAGTTTACTTTTTTGCCGCCACTGTATTTAAAACTCTGATCTTTGTCTGTTTTTCTTTATTCATCTCTCTGTACAGTGTTCATGACATCAATATACTGTATATCCACTAGGTGCCGCTGCTATACATTAATTTAATTGTTAGAAAACTAGAAAAAATCAGAAGTGAATCATTGCTGCATAGCTCCTGAGAAATCCAACAGTAAGAGCAAATGTCAGAGTAAGAAAAAATCTTTTCACATATTTTCAGATCCTCTAACAATCATAGTGTAGTTGAAGGAAATAAATCTGACAATGAAAAATGTATGTGATTCCTATGAAGACTGAGTCCGTGGCTAAACATCTAAGTTGTGCTCTATGTGATGTTTTCAAATGCAAAAAAGCTGTTGAGTAATCTGAAAAATAAAACCTGAAATGTTGCTAAATGAAGAAGGAACATAATTTAACAAACAAATAATTTATTGCAAATGCATTTCTTAGTTTGGAAGTCGAAGGGTTAAGGAAAAGAGGCAGTTGCTACATGTGCTGTTAGTTGTGCTGAAAGTAAGAACAGACCCCCAGCCTCTGACCAGCCTGTCATGAGTGTTGAAGACAAAACTTTAGTTCAGTCATCTTACAGCTTTTCCTGAAATGTTCAACCCCTTATCTATTGCCCAGATGGACATGAAACATATCCCATGGATATCCCATCAATATGTAACCCTGTACGGCAGAATGACGTGCCCAATTTAATGTCCGTTATCAGTCAGACCCAGTTTGCCAGGCTGCAATCCACAAATATCAAATATTACAAATATTATCAGATCTAGACCTGATATCAATGAAGACAGAAACACCTCTGAAAGCACCTCTTATTAGAAACAAGATTTTTCTGATATTTGATTTTAACATGTTTGACCTACATTATTGCATGCAATTTGTATTTTACACTGTAGCAGTATCGCCTGTCCACTACGTTATCTAATCGGCCTGTAAGGAATATGATTGATGGGAAGATCATCCAAAAGCCTGCTAGATGGGCTTTTGAAATTTTTTGCCCTCTGCAAACACTTTCTATGGGCTAAGTTAAATATATTGAACAGTCCATCTCTTGTGTCAGGTAGATAGTGATGTGAAACAGTCTGTTTGGTGTGTCAAGCTAATAATTATAGCTAAAAAAGTCAGGATGTCCTCATGGGTTGGTCATATTTTGGAATTGACAGCTTAAAAACTGTATAGGTGCCACAAAATGTGTGAAAATATTTGTCAGTTTTATTTGGTCAATTACAGTGTAATGCAAATCTGACTCAAATTGAAAAAGAATTTATTTGGTCAAATGTTAAAGCAATTTACACTAAACACTAAGACAAATGTGACTCATAAGCCATCATAATATGAGTAAAGAGGTGTTACCATATCTAAGAATATTCATTCATTCATTCATTTTTTCATTTGATCTCGAAATTCCATTGAGAGAGTACATACAACAGTAATTCAATCAATCAATCTTTGCGCAAATTCATAACAAGTGATACCTCAAGACACTTTACAATAGAGCATAAAGCTTTTCATTTTATGGATACACATATATGCATAGATACATATATACATATATAAGATACACATACATATATACAAATATATACATCCAACACCCAACATGAATCCATATAGCCGATCATGAATCCCTCCAATACTGCTAATTGTGCTGCTATAGGGTCGAGTTTCATGATTTTTGTTACTAAATAGTCTGTTTTTGTAAAATTAAGAACCAATGTACATGCATAAAAATGTAGCTTCTTATTAGTGTTATTTATATAAAACATGGTCTTTGCAGCTTGGATGAACTTTATTGTCTGTCCTGGTGTCAGAAATGATAATAAATGCATTAAATGGATGAATATCTGCTGCCAGCTAGTGGCAAGAAGCAGAAGTACAACACAGGACAAAAATGTCTGAAATGTGGAGGTCGGAGCATAATGAGCACTTCTAGTTTATGATTATATATCCACATATTGATATTCTGCTATAAAGTAGCAAAACTATATCACACCCAAGTATCATGATATGTTGGTATTTCAATATTTATATAAATGTCTCATAGACATTGTCGCATTGTGCTTCAAAGACCTCCGGCATACCTGAAATCATGCATGGTGTGATGATGTATTTTAATTTTTTTAAATTATTATTGGGTTTTATTACTCTCTACTAAGTGTTTCATTGTTACATCTTGTCCTCTGTGGTTGTTTAAGTATTTTGTAGTTTTTGTTTTTGTGCTCTCTGTTCATTACAGGTTCCCTTAGAGCCTAATTAATTCCTATACTATTAAAAAGAACATTAGATTGAAAAGTTTAATATAAATGATAGGCGAATGACATAAAATGAGATAGTGTGTATTTTTAGTAAACAAAGTAAAGTGAAATAACATTCTTAGTTCTGAAATACAAGTAGAGGGCTACTTTTGTACAAGAAGAGCTTTTTATCAAAGAAACTGTACTTTTACATTCACATTTACATAACACTGAGCCCAAAATCAAGGTTTCAACATAACTTTTATTTAAGAACCCACACTTACAGGAGCTTTAAATAAAAGCAATTTAAATGATTATGGATTTTTTTTTTTCAAGAGGGTCAAAAACAAAGAAAGCAGGGATATAAAAAGTAACTTCATCCAATAATTAAACAATACAAAGACTGCTGAACTAAAAATTTGCTTCTACATGTATTGATAGGATACAAGTGCAAAACTGACATGTGATTTTTAGGTTACATTGTATTTAAGGTATAATAATCCAAATAAAATAAGAAGAGAACTTAACTATGCAGCCAGAGTATGCAAACAATAACCTACAGTCATCACTGAGTCATACATTCATGCCTCTCAGTTATTTTTCCTTGCTGATTGGATGAATTGTGTATCTCTACTGCCGTTTCCTGTGTGGTCTTCAATCACACATAAAATAGCTGAAAAACAAAGAGGTTTCATCGATCATATCTCCTCCTGTTGTTCTCCAGGATGTCCACTGGAGGGTGCTCCTTCCCCCCTCAGCCCTGCTCCTCTTCCTCTCCAAATCTGCCCTCCCTCAACCTCAACATCAAATCAGAGCGCAGTTCTCCTGAGCACATGTCCTCCCCCTCCTCCCCACCTCTGCACCACCTCAGGCAGCACTCTCCAATGAGCAACCCCGACTCTGCTCATCACTCTCCTCCAGAGGGGCGTCCGACCAATGGGACGAAGGCGGGATATCCACAGGATGAGGAGGAAGGAGGGCAGCTGGATATCAGCGATGGGTGGCAGAGATAGCTGGACCACCCTCTTCCATTAAATCAGTCCCCTTCCATCAAGTTCACACACAGTCACAGATAGAATACAGTTTTGTTCTCCTCCTGCCAAAGAGGAGCTCCTCTTTAGTCTCCTCACACAGAGCTGGTCTCTCCTGAGTAACCCAGAATTTTCATCTTTATCTGTTCTGTCAGGAGAAACATGCCAACAGACATTTTCTGTTTTGTTTGGTTAGTTTAGTTTCTGTGTGGAGCTTTTACGACTCAAAATACAATTGACAAGTGTTTGTTTTGTTCTTTTTTTTTTTACTTAGTTGAAGTTCTCTACAGCAGCACATTTGGACCAGCTGAATATGTCCAAAAACTTCCAAACTGTCTGTGATTTTTGCCCAGTAACAGTGATACTGTCTCCCCATGTAAAACACGTTCTGAAACCAATATTCAGCAATGAGCCCTAAAACATTGAACTGAGTCTGCATTTTAGCACTTCTGATTTGCTCTCCTCAATGTCTGTTTGAGTTAGTTTTCAGCTAGATGCAAGTGTAATGATCTGACTTGCAGATTGGAGATTTTAACATTTTTTCTCTATGGCATAGAAACATCTGGAAGTACCCCACAAAATAGTTTTTAAACATTTTCATGTTTTATATAAGGACAGTTGCTAACAAGAGGCTACATGAAACTACAAACTTTGTCAATAACCTTAAGGGTCATCATGTTTTAACATCTTTGGAAATGAATGTTGGACTCATTATTGGCACAGCATTAGCATCACTTTGACCAGGTCACACTTAAAGGTGCTATGAGGAGAATCTACTCCCGGCGTCATGAAGACTCTGCTACCCATGAGCTACCCTTTACTGTCTTAAAGACGTGACCCAAGCCAAAGCGTGCGTTTGTTGTGATGCTAATGAATGCAGCTCGGACCTTCCTCAGAACTCTGCATTGCTTTACAACTTCTTTTAAGCAACGAGGTAATGTATCTCTTTCTAGTTATGTAGCGGTAGTTTTTGATGTGTGACAACAAGCAATTTTTGGAAAACATAGTATCGTAAGTTTTGTAGCCGGCTATATATCGCTGCTTACAGCCCGGTGCTCTAAGACATGTCTGAATAATATAAATTTGCTCTAGTTTTAATTGTCTTGTTCCCGAAGTTGAGTATCCAGGCCAGTCCAGCCCTGTCCGACCACGAATCTAAGGAATAGCATTTATAGATAACCTATTTTGATGCTATAAAACTCATCTTAAAGTGTGTATTTCGATCAGGCATATAACTAAAAGTGAGACTTTTTTGCAATTACTTAGAAACTCCTCATAGCATCTTTAAGAAGACAATCTGAATCCATGGAACAGAGAGAGTGAAATGGTTGGAAACATTAACAGCAATTGTTTCTCCTCTTTAATAATGCCAATCATTATTGTGTTGAAAGTCTGATTAATCAGCTTTACAATGAGATACACTTGAAAAGATTGTGCATTCATGGGATGAGCCACACAGCTAACGCGTGGGTAGCGCCTCATAAATGTGTCAAAGTCTTGTAGGCCTATGCAGTGGCAGCAGTATTTCTTGTCAGCCCTGGTGCCACTTTCAAACTTAGGACTAAGTTCTGTGAGACTGTTGAAGTCAAAGACAGACCTTGAAGTGGGTGTCCCAGACTGAGGACACCCAAACAAGACCTGTTTCTCACCCTTGCTTCACTGAATAACTGTAGATTTTCTTTAAGGAAAGAAAAGATTTTGCACATTTTTTGAGGGGCACTACCCACACACTCAGCAGAGTCGCTCTCTCCACGAATGCACAATCCTAACAAGCAATACCTTGTAAAGATGACTAATCAGACTTTCTATTAATAATAAAAACAATACTGATTAATATTAAAGAGGAGAAACAGTTGGCCTTCCCATTCCCTCAGCACTCATCTCCAGATATATTGTGTTAAATTCAAGCTGATCCTCATTTGTTTATGGATATCTTTATTTTTAAAAACAGGGACCTAACATTTGAAACATGACACTGAATATCTTCAGGGTCATTATGGACAGAAGGAAAACAGACTTTGTGGAAAAATATTTCTCATAATATAAATAGCTCTTAAAACATGGACACATGGGGTGCTGGTTTGGCAGTGTGGTTAGCAACCAGGCACCCCATGTACATGCTTCTGCCGGTCCAGGTTCGAATCCTGCCTGTGACCAGTTTGCAGAGTGTCTTCCCCTACTCTCTCTCCCCCTTTCACAAGACTATCCACTGTCTCTCTCCTATCAATAAAGGCACAAATGTCCAAAATATACATTAAAAATGTATGCATATGTCAGTGTCTAAGGCTTTGAATGATGCTTCCTTTTGCTGAATAAAATAATTAGTCCATGTTTGTTTGTTAGACTTAAATGTGCATACGTTAAGCTTTATGTGTATGAATAAAGACATATACAGTTACAGGATAAATTTAATTTTGCAGGGAAACAAATCATATCAAATCAGTCCAAAAATACTAAAACTAAACTCACTCCAAAAAGTTATTGCATTTTTAAAATATTTTGGGATGGACAGAGCCCTAACAAAGAGTTTAAATATTCAACCATTCAACACAACACAGCAAATTATTTCTTTTTAACTGAGATAAGTTTGATAATTTGATGTTTTCTCACTGATGGTATCGGTGGAACCAGCTTTGCAGAATGTGCTGTTATTTGAGGGTTGAATTCATCTCTACTTGTTGTCCACAAGGGGGCACCTAATTCACAACATTAGGTTTAAAAGAGAGTGACAGAACAAACGCAGGAAGAAACAGACTCAGCTTTTACTGATAAATGACCTGATGAATCTGAAAGACATGAAAAATGTCCAGATTTCCACTCAACATAAAGGGGAGTCAAGGATTCAGCTGCTGAAAGTCTCCCCGTTCAAGTGCTGCTGTGGATTTTTTCTTTTATTATTTTTGCAGATTTGTGCATTAATATGAGCGTGAAAAACCAAATAATCAGTATTCTGATGTTTTGGCTTGACTTTTTTATATATTTGCTGAATGCTTAGAACAAAGAAATTTTATTTGGTATTTGTTGTGATCATTTTGAAATAAAAACATTTGATTTGTACAATACTTTGGCTTACTTTTTCTTTGAAAGGTTTTTCTTTTATGTAATGTGGACCAAAATTTCATCTTTCTGTTTTCTATGGCTGTCAAAGTACTGAAATTTTAAACATTGTTGCACACCTCAAAGTGCATTACACCAGCGGTAACCTCTGCCTATTCACACCCCCTTAACTCACAGATGGTCCTGGGTTTCAAAAGTAAGTAGTCTAACAGAACCAAATATCCACATCCTTACATGTCCATTGACATGCTACTGATGTCAGTGGAAGCAACTTAGGCTTAAGTTTCTTGGCCAAGGACACATCAACATGTGACAGCCTAAGCTGGACCTGAACTCACATTGCTTCCAATTAAGAGAGCAACGTATCAGACTCCAGGCCTCTGACTCTGGTAGTACACTGGGCAAGACAGCAATACTGTGTTATATCACATTTTAAAATAAACAACTTCTTTTTAAAATGTTTAGATAAAAAAAATCATGATAAATTGTAAATAAAACAACTCATCATGGTGATTTTGAAACTGGAGGCCACACTGAACCAAGTCACACCAAGTTAACACACTGTTGGTTTGCAAGGGTCCATCATCATCAACCTTTCACTTCTAAATCCTTACATACATACAGACTGGTGCAAAATTGTTGGAACCCTTTTGTAAAAGAAATAAAATAACTTGAAACCGGCAAAAATAATAATAAATTACAAAAAATATTGAAAATTAACGAATGAAAATTAGACGTTGCTTTTTAATTATGGTTCAACACAACTATTAAAAAAAAGAAAAACGAAACTGGCCCGATCAAAAATGATGGTTCCCCTCCAAAAGATTACAAATAATTTGACCACAGGGTCATGTTTAACTACTGTGTGATCTAAAATTAGTATCACTGGTGTCCTCAAGCTAGTAATCAGTCAGTCTGCCTATTTAAAGGCTGAAAAGTGGTCACTGTGCTGTTTGGTATCATGGTGTGTACCACACTGAGCATGGACAAAAGAAAGCTAAGGAGTTGTCTCAGGATTTTCGAAATAAAATTATAGACAAGCATGTTAAAGGTAAAGGCTATAAGACCATCTCCAGGCAGCTTGATGTTCCTGTGACTACAGCTGCACAGATTATTCAGAAGTTTAAGGTCCACAGGACTGTAGCCAACCTCCCTGGATGTGGCCACAAGAGGAAAATTGATGACAAACTGAAGATTCGGATAATACAAATGGAAACCAAAGAGCCCTGCACAACTTTTAGAGGTGAACTTCAAGGTCTATGTACATCAGTATCAGATTACATCATCTGTCCCTGTTCCGGGCCAAACTGGAATTATTGGGGGACACCACTGTCGAGAGCAAATCATAAAAATGTGGGACTGTATTTTGCCAAAATGCATATTGACAAGCCACAAAGCTTCTGGGAGAATGTCCTTTGGACACATGAGACAAAATTGGAGCTTTTCGGCAAGTCACATCAGCTCTGTTCACAGTCAGAAAAATACGATACGATACAATATGCTTTATTGTCCCCCTAGGGAAATTTGTTTTGGATTCGCCTGCTGCTTACAAGTTTCCACAGTCTGATAAAACAAACAACACAAAATTGCACATTGCCAGTACTGCCAGTATCGTACATACAAACACATATTGCACATTACAGAAATTGCACATTATACACATATTGCACATACCCAGCTATAAAAGAGAACCACTTAAATATTGCACAATCCCTGCAGCCTTAAATGAAGCATACAAAGAGAAGAACACTGTACCTACTGTGAAACACCTGAGACAATCACTTGCAGGGATTGCTTCAAAGGGTGTGAAACAACATATTAAGCTAAGGGTACGAACATTTTTTAAAAAAAGATTCTGTTGATCCACAATTCAAAAGTAATGTCTGATTAGTCATTAATTAATTTTTAGTGCATTTTTATTTATTATTACTTTTGTCAGTTTCAAGTTATTTTCGTGACCATTGTAGAATTTCTTTCTTTTACGGAAGGGTACCAACAACTTAGCACACCTCTGTACGTTTTTACACATTACTTGTACAGCAGTGGGAGCAACTTTAGCAGGAGCAAGGTTCAAACCCCAGCCCTCTGCTTGAAAGAAAACAAACTCTACCACTGATCTATTATAGCTACATCCATTTGATAAAATGATTGGAATATTACATTTTTCCCCAACCCTTTTATCCATCTTTTTCCCAGATAAACAATTGATTCTGCAGTACTGTCTCTGTGTTTATTCCAGTCATTGTGAATTCTCCTTCTTGATGTAAGGAGATTTATGTACATCAGACAGGACAGACATAAATGCAGCTTTCAGGCTTTCATGAGCCCATTTATTTTCCATCTTTTCAATGCACACACTCCCTCATTATCATGTCTGCCCCCCATCAGACCACTCACCACACAGCCACCAAACCAAAGGAATAAGAACGAAGCACTTAAAGGCCCAGAGACCTTTCTGCCTTCAAAAAGTACATCAGAAGAAAAGGCTCACTCCCACAGCTGACGGTCTCACAGTTAGTATGCCTGAACATCTTTTTCTACCACCACTGAGCATTTTAACTAAAAGCAGAGCCGAGCCCTGGCCCAACTCCGTCGTCTCTTCTCCCTAAATGAAAAGAGTCGCTGACTGGGGTCATGTCTGGTCCGCTCCCCTGGGACCGGCCCTGCTTCAGTCTGCAGGGCATGTCTGGGCCCTGCTCACACACACACACTTCCTGTTTCCTATAGCAACCACAGCCCTCCCAGTTCACAGATCAGACTATGAGGGGGCCTGGGGGCCTCCAGCACAGACAAATATAATTAATATGATTATAGAGACATGGCAACTTTGTCACCTTTCAGTTCATTATGGTGGACGTTCTCACAGATACTGCCACAGGCTCAGACAGGAACAGACACACACTGGTCAAAGAAGGGTGACAACACAACGCACAACTATCACAACATATCAATGACAGAGACACTTTAAGATAGATAGATAAAGGTATTTACAAAAAAGGTAATTACAAAAATACAAATATATATCATGAAACAAAACACTGTTGCAAAAACATAAGTAAATGCGCACATACTAGAGTGATGTATAAACTAGAAGTGCTCTGGATGCACCAACCTCCGGCAAGTCATTTCCACTATTGCTGGACGAAATATTAAAAAAATGTAGAAAAATGCCCGATCATGTAATGTAAACAAATCCTTTTCAAATCCTGGATCACACATGAGCATCCACATCCAGATTTGTATTGCCACCAAAGGTGAATCATTGTGTCATGACAAACAATCCCTAAAAATAGAATCAAAACCAGATCATGTTCTATCAAATAAATTTTCTCTTATGCCTTCAGGCAGACGTTATAATGTGCCCCAAATGAGAACTAATCGCTACTCAAAGTCCTTCATTCCCTCTGCTATTAAGCTCCTAAATACAGACTGCACCCACTTTAAATGACTATTTCTAGAGGATATTATTTATTTCTTGTCTTATCTGCTTTTCCTGCTGTTTTTTAAGTTTTTACAGTCTTTTTTTTCACCCCATTTGTTTTATCTTTTCTTATTTTTTATCATTATCTTATCTTGTTTTATCTTGCTCTAGGATTTGCATACGTAGGCTACTTATAATGTCCGACATCTTATGTTGTTGACTGACTGTATGAATGCATATACACTGGGAAGCTACAAATGAATTGCCCCTTGTGGGATAAATAAAGTTGTCTGAATCTGAGATTGAAACTTCTTGAATTATTGGCAAATATATGGAATACTATCCTAACATGCAAGAGATCAGGTCCTATCAGAAATTCCTGGATCCAAATCCCTTTTTGGATCACCAGCACAGTCTTATCATTTTCTGTTTATTGAAATATGCTAAGAACATTTTTTGAGAAACTGGTTTATCTGAAAAGATGTGGATAAATGACCTATCTCGCAACACTGAAATTTTTTGAACATTTCTTGGATCAGCATTCATATTAGGATCACCACCAAAATCAAACCACCTTTTCCTGGTGCCAACATTCCAAAAGAAATTCATTAAACTTTTGATTTGGGAGCTAACTGGCTAACAGACAGACAGTCACTGGCAAAACATTCCTCCGTAGCAGAGACAATTTAATTTAAAAAAAACAAAAATAAAACTATGAATATGATAAAAATGTTGACTGAGGCTGAAGATTATTCCCATATTTAATGCCAGATTGAAAGACATGTCTTTATTTTTTTCCCCAATGACCCACAAAGCTCATCAGAAGCATTTGAGGACCTAAAAGGTAAAACAAAAGGTCTGATGCCAGTCTTCTACGTCTATGCTGGCCAAACCCTCTGAATTTCTTCACTCCTGCTCTGCCTTTTCATTGTTTATAACCTTCAGTGAAGCATGTAATCGTGCACATAAAAAGCCTGCAAAGTGGCCGCCCCTCCCTACAATAGAGGGATCCATTGTGACTTTTGAAGGAACATGGAAATCAAATGATATCGCCAATAAATCATGTCTGCTTTCAGACAAAGAGCCTCTCCAGTCTCTCTGTGGTGACAGGTCACATTTCTCACATGTTGTTATATCATGAGTGTAAAATCAAACATTTTAGTGGCTTCATCAGATCAACTGATATTATTTTAATAGCAGAAAATGTGGGGAAACAATATGTACGTACACATATGAGGGTTTAAAGGCAAAAACAGACACCCACAAACGTCCAGACCTCTCCAGACTTTTGGGGCACTGAGTTCAGAGTAATTATCAGTGATTAAACAATGATCTTCTCAGGAGGGTGAGGGTCAGAGACCAGGACCCAGCACTGCGGCGAGACACTCCATTGTCAAGCGTGATGTCTTTTGTTAATCAGAGCTCGGATTTCTAAAGGGAAACGTTTTATCTCCCACGCTCCTAGAGCAGAGAAGGGCAGAACTTAGAAGCAACATCAGACTGACGTGAGACTGAAACTGAAGTTTTATTGAGCCACGCACAAACAAACAAAGAGACACATCCTAGCCGTGGCAAAAACTAAACACACCATGCAATCAGAAATCTCAAAAAGCAACTTTTTTTGATATGGAGTTCACAGTATAACGATTTCATAAGTCATTTTAAATCATCTAAAAAAACACACAAAAACAGAACACAAAAGAGTAAGAGTTGCAGCATCAGTATCAAAACCAGTGTTTCATAAATAAATAAATATATCTATTGATGCAACATTTATACTACTTAGGCTTGAACTAATCTTACATTTGACTAATTTGAAATTAAAAATGGCAAAGAAAAGTCTAACAATGGAGGAGATTATTAAGACAAAGCAAGTGATCATGAAGCTACTGAAGTCAATGTAATGTAGATAGGTGAAAGTGAAAATGCATTTAGAGTTTTAAGTTCATATATCTAAGTTTCTCTTTCATCTAAATGTTTTATCAGAGAGGAGGGAGATTTCAAAGCAGACTCAAAATCCCTGAGCTCCCAGGCACTTTGAATTTCTGAGGGAAAAACTAAATAAAAGCAACATTTCTTCAGGTTCTGGTAAAACAACAGTTCTGATCAATTCTTCATTCATTCTATAGGAGCAATCTCACCAACATCTGAGCATGAATACATGAAATGAAAGCTAACACAGCAGAAGAATATATTAAGAAAATTAGCACTCTTGAATCGGTTCCTTTAAAGGGACAGAGTCCCTCACAAAAAAAAAAAAAAAAAAACATCCTGACAGGGATTAAGTACTCGGACTTAACCCGTCATCATTCAAACATTTTTACAAATATGCAGCATTTCAGAGTTTTACTGAGGACAGCTCAGGTAATACTGGTATTGACACATCTGAAAAGAAGCAGAAAAAAGTCCTGCAGAGTAACCAGAGGAGTCGTCTGGGCCTGTATCACAAAGCAGGATTGTTGTGTTGACTGTTGAACAGATGAAGCACTTTGAAATCAGGTAGATCAAATTTGAGTTAAGGTGCACCCTCAGGGTCCAGTGGTTCGAGAAGCTAAATCCAGATCCAGACTTTTAAAGATTTCTTTGAGAGATGATCAAATCTGAGTACATGGCTGTGAAAGGCGACTTGTAGTTAAACACTTTGTCTGCAGGGGGCACCAAAATCCATGAGGCTGAAAGACCATCACAGTTACCCTATGAGTAATGACACTGTTGAGCTCAACATCTTATAGAAACATTATCTTTTGTTCTTACAGCACTGATGCCTGCCTTTTCTACTTAGTCATAAAGTATTTCAGTACCAAACAATATCTAAAAAAGTCAGCTACCTTGTAAATCTTGTGTGTTTTTGCAATCCCAATACGGCACAAAAGATTTGAGTAACACAAACTGGAAGCTTTGCCTTGATAAAGTGCAGGATCTGTTTCCTTGATTAACACAGATAATGGTTTTCTTCTCATTGCAATTACCTGATTCAAGATTCAACATACTTCATAAAACCTAATCCTGGTGAATTACTTAAAAAAAAAGGTCTTTAGGATCAGATCAAACTCACAAAATGACTATTGCTCAACATGAAATATGTGTTTATATGTGAATATGCAAATTTTGCTGGATGAATAAAGGTGCATTTTATCCTAAAGACAACATTTCAACCACATGAAAATTAGCCTGGATATCAAGTAGTAGTTTACTCCAAAATGTTTTATACAAACAAAAAAGCCCCTACATGATAAGAATGGTCACTTCCTGGTTAACATGCTGAAAAAGCCAATCATATAAAAGAGGCCTGCTTCTCACTCAGAGTCAAAGCATTACTAAATGGCCTACTTGATTTTTTTCTCTTTATTAAGCTTCTAGTCCTGTTCATAAAAAGTTGCTATAAAGGAATAGAAAAATCAATCTTTTCATCTTTTACTGAAGCAAACTTGAAGCTGATAGGTAGCTGAGCAGCTGTCTGTTAAAAGAGTAACCAGTATTTGACACTTAAAAAAAAGTGTCCAAAGACAGCCAGACTTAGTGAACATGCTTTGTGATAGAGACTCCGGTGCTCTTTATTATATTTCTGAATTGTTACCTGTAGCTGGCTGGTCATTTAAAGGGACAAAAAGGTACCCAACAGAGTCAGTCACCTGTTAACCAGCCTTGATCGGACCTCCTGTTACAGTACAACTGTCTGTAACCTCAGTCTGTGTTTTGATGAAACGTCCCTTTGCTGCCTGCAGCTTTTTTCCAGAACAGTGAAACAACAGCTGGCAGCTGGGATTGTACTGCAGGTCGAACAGTGTGGCACTGTTCTTCAGTTAGTTCTGCATGAGGTACTGATGGAAGTAGATGCCAAACAGAGAGCTGATGACCTGGCAGGCTGCCACCCACCATGTGAGGAAGGCAAAGAAACCTCTGAAGAAAAGTGGAGTGAGAACGGACCGCAGCGCTGTGAAGGCCTCTGACAGATGTGCTACTGTGGCCTGGATGTCCTCCTCCATGTCGTCCACCCCGTCTTCGTCTTCATCCAGGCTGCCGGATGTCATGGGTGCTGCCGTGGGCAAGACCAGAGCAGGTGTGACTCCAGGAGTGTCGTCTGAACCAGGGGTCCAAGAGAAGTCCCCTACATGTCAGACAATAACCATGTTAACCACAGAACTTACAGCAGGAGGAGGAAGTGAAGTGGTAAAGAATAACATCATGATACCATGATGTAGGCAGTTCTGTGTCATTTACCTAACGCTTTGAGAGCCAGTGTGGAGAAGAGGATGAGGAGAACAGGAAGCAGATACTGGAGAGTAACTACGGTTAGGTAGCAAAAGATGCGAGTGACCTGAAAAAAAAGAGCACAATCATTTTATTTTACTGTTTGAATACAATCAAGAAGGTTTAACTTTCCTAAGCACATATAATGCTGATGTGATGGAAGTTGAAGCCAAAATTTGACCCCCCACCTTTCTCTGGATGTCAATTGCAGCGATACGACCCGCCTCCTTCTTCATCTGCTCCACCCACTTCTGAGCCAGGTTGAGGTAGGCCTGCAGGTGGTAACGGGTCAGACCTAGCCTTAGCACACACAACAGCACGATGATCCACAGACGCATGCTGTCGAACGCTGCACTGGGAACTCTGAAAGTTTAAAAGAACAACAGGGAAAAGTCAGGACGGGGTTTGCTGCTGTAAAAGTTGCATCACTTTTGGGAGGATTTGAGCTTTTTGATACAGTGAATACATTCAGCTGGAAGTAGCCCTGAGGTGATGGGTACACCGTGGGCATAAAGGGAAGGACATGATCTTCGCTCAGGCAGTTTTGGGAGTTTTAACAATGCTCAGTTTGTACTAACTGGCCAACAGTGTGAAGAAAATGTCCCCACATCATTACACCTCCACCAGCCTGAACCACAGTGTGTTCATGTTGCCAAATTCTGCTCCTACCATCAAAATCACAGCTCACCAGACCAGGCAACATTTTCCCTATCTCCTGTTGTTCAGTTTTGATGAACCTGTATAAACTGTAGCCTCAGTTTCATGCTCTAAGCTGACAGGAGTGGCACCTTGTGTGGTCCTGTGTTGCTGTAGCCCAGTTGCAACAAAGATCTTGTGATTACCCTGCTCTTAACGGGTAGCTATTTTAGTTGTTATAGCCTCTGTCATCTCACTCTGGCCTCCTCCTTTTTTTTTAAAATTAGCATTTTCACACATCACATCATCAGCCGGAATATAACAGAAATACAAACAGATAAAGCAGTACACTACCAGATCAAATCCCTCCCACATACACCAAAACTTTCTTTGAAAAAGTTAAATAAATACAAATGCATAATGCAACCATCAACTTAAACAAAAAAAAAAAAATTCAATTCTACACTGCAAACAAAAACATATTTATAAATTTATAAAACATACTTATGCTTACAAGAGTAAGCAAAATAGATTTGTAATAAACTAACAACCATTGCTAAGCCAGGGATAAATTCATGTAGGAGTCTAATGGCAGTTTCTGGTTATTTAAAGCTTTACTTTGGCTACAGGTTTCACTTTTTGTTTTGTCTGTGACTTTATTATGTCCCCTAGGGACGTGTTGGTAAATTTTTGCAAGGATGTTGCAAAAGGGAGCCAAAGGTCTTCAAAAATGTAGCCTCTGTTATTCTTTTCTAAAGTCAATCTCTCAAAGGTAGAAACTCAGAAATCTGCTCAAGAAATATCTGAAATTTCAGGGGGAATTCATTTTTCCAAAATAAATACACTTCTTAGAAAAATATGTTATTATTATTACTAGTATGCATTTTTTCTGATCAAACTGAAAAACTGCTTTGTTATTTAATAGACACTGGGTATTTGATCAAATTCTGTTTGAGCTTCTCCTCTGACTGCTGCTCAGTGGATATTTTCTCTTTTTCTGACCATTGTCCAAACCCTAGGGTTGGTTTGCGTAAAAATCTTGGTGGATTAGCAGTTTCTGGACCACACAGACCTGGCTGTCTTTCACAAACACCAATGCAATGTCACTTAAAATTCCTCTTTTCTCCATTTTGATGATCATCTTGACCATGTCTACATGCCTAAATGCTTTGAGTGGCTGCCAGTTGATTGGCTGAATCACTACACAAGTCAATGAGCAGTTGGGCCAGTGTATCCGCTAAGGTAGCCGGGGAGTTTGTTGATGTTTTAACCTTGCTTTAGCCCGTAGTGATGTAGGAATAACTTATTTGAAGATGAAGAAGAAGCCTGTACTGAACCACCATTTACTTCAGCTGTGACAGTCTCTAGTTTTAATTACAGTAAATTCAGTATTTTCAGCAGTAAATGTACAAACAAGCTTCATCTGCCTCTCTGAGCATAACAAACAGCTTTGTGAAAGCCTGCAGACAAACAGAAAAAAATGTCTCCATTTACTGAAGATGTAACTTCTGACTTTTAAAGGCAATTGTTTCCTGTGATTGAACTGCAGGTTTAGGGGGTAGTTACACGAAACAAGCCTGACTATGTGTATGTAGTGACACATAAACTCATCTTCTCAAATTTACAGTCGCTGTCCCTGACTCCACTCTAAAATTTAAGGAATAAGGATGAGAAAACAGGACTTGAGCAGGGTGAGTCCTGTTGGTTCTCCTTAAACACCACAAATGTACACTTCATGTATACATCTGCTCAATACAACCATGGCTATGACTGCCTTATTCTGCTAATACCTGCCAATATTGATATGAAAGAAGAAAACACATATACACTTACAGTGTGACCGAGGTCTTTCCCATTGGTGCATTGGCCAGAAAGTCTCTCGCGATGGGCTTCACCCAAAGAACCAGCACAATGATGGGTGACATGAAACTCAGATGCAGAAGAATCCTGCAAGAAAAAATTGAGACATCAAAAATAAAACTTCTGCGGAAGCAAAACTTTTATGAAGAGGTAGAAAGGTTGTTATATGATATAGAATCAAAGGATTGAGTTCTTACTGAATGAGTGGGCGGTCTGAGTTCATCTGCACAGAGTCTAGATGAGTCTGAGCCAGTCGCAGGCCAGGGAAGGCCAGGAGAGCACCGATGTAAGCACAGACGCCGGCTAGACCGAACTTCACTGTCAGCTTGGTCACAGGGATTCTAAAGAGATAAAACACGCACAGATTGGCGTCTGTAAAAGTCCACTGCTGCCTCAAGGACACAAGCAAACCAGAGTTTTCTCTTGACTGTAATCAAATATTACATCCTTTTTCATCAAAACAACATAGAAGTATTTCATTTTCATATTTGTCCTATGCAAAGATGAATACTTACGACCACTCGGCATAACCGTGCTGTTTGGCGAAGACTTCCAGGTTGTCAAAAAGGTTGGAAAAGCCAGACTCCAGGCCAAACTCCAGATAGTCCTCTCTGACCACCAGCACCAGCATGGCAACAAGGAGAGAAAGAAAACCAAAGGCAAGGCACACAGAGCGCTCGCCGCCCTCTTCAGAGCGGAAGTAGTGGCTCATCAAAGTGTGGAGGGTCTTTCTGAGTGTTGGCAGTTAAATCAAAATAACTGGGAGGGAAATTATGCCATTTATCCATAACTAGATTCAAGATTAAACGTCATTAGCCTATTTGATTTAAAAAAAACAGTAAAATAAATAACCATTATTATGAACTTTTACAAGATTCAACTGTGAATACACATTTTTCAGCTCAAGACTTAACTTCCTAAAGTGGCCCAAACCACAATTTGCCCCACTACACCAGATCTTTAAACATTTAAATATTCTTAAAAGTATAAGGAGATCTGAGGAAACAGCACAGAAACAGTATGTGTATGCACAGAATTGTTAAACAGGTCTTACAGTTGAAGGATACAGACAAAAGAGCACTGTCAGGACACACCAGATTGCTCCAATATTGACTTCTTTCCTGGCATCCACAACACAGTAGTAGCACTCGGTGAACAGGAAGACAACTGTGGCATAAACTGCAAAATCTATAAGCCACTGATACTCCAGGAAGAAACGCAGCACTGAAAATCAAAAGGGGACAAAAAAAAGTTAATTTCTTTTGCTCAATAATTTCCTTCTCTTTCACTGCTTTGATCCAGGCATGAAAAGAAAACGTGAGCTGTGTATTACAAGCTCCATCATTACTGTGATGTCAATTAAAGAGTGTTCACTTTACCAAGAGCATCCATGCTGTTGACCGGGGCTTTCTCCAAGTGAAGGTCGATGTCTTTGGGCACAGTCAGAGGCTTGTTCTCCCCATTCTGTCTCCTGTTGATAAAAAAATAATAATAAATCACACACACAGTCATTTATGACATCATGGGCCTGTACTACGAAGCTGGATTAGCTCTTAGAGAGATAACTTCCTGGATAAGTTTTGGATTTTCCGCACTACGAATGCGGATCTCTTTTTATCCAGACACGTTGCCCCGGTAACTGATGCTGAACGCCAAACCTGGTCCGGAGCAGGTTAAGTTCCAGGATAAGAGCTCACGGGGTGTGACAGACCGCCCGCTGACCAATCGGTTCTCTCGGACGGGCATAAAAGACCGCACAGTCACCAATTTGCTGTCTTGGAAAAAGGCTTGCCCATTTCTGCCGGAACCGGTTAATGTCGGTGCGCGAATTGTAAGAGGAGCGCTTCGTCGGGAGCGTTTTTATCGTGACAGAAGTAATCGGCTTGATTTACCAGAAGAAATCTTGTACGAGAGGTACAGATTTTCACGGGAGGGACTTCTATACATCTGTGACCTGCTGGAGCCTTACGTGGCAAATAATGCACTAAGGTCATTTTGAAAATATGAATGTGATTTTCCTGGTCAAACAAGTGAAAAAATTAATTGCGTTTAGACAAATGTAGAGTATTTATTAGTATGTTGACCATGATGTTTTAGCAACAATAATGGACACATAGAAAAATGGTTCTTGTCAGTATTTTTATGTTATTTCTGTCATTGGTGTTAACATATTTTAGGTTACAATCACAAGATTCATGAATGCAATAAAATTAATCTAAAGGCACATATCACAACATCTGAAGACTGCTGACAAAACTCCATGAAATAAAAGAGTAACTTGTTTAATTCAAACAATTTGACATTATTTCTCAATGTCAGTGATAACGTTTGATCCGAGGATGTTTACTTCTGATAAAAGACAACGCATGCTGATAATTGTACTGAACTTTATTATGGATAAAGTCAAGTAACAATAATTTTGGTTTAAAGTTCAATTACAATTAGCCTACATAAGTAATCATCATATCTTAAATGTTGTCTAATGTAATATGATCTCCAAATTTTGGTAGTAACACCATGAAACTGAGGGACATCATTTACTTTGAAGAAATATTTTTAAATATCTAATTTACGTTTCATTTCATTCATAGATTTATCCCAGTGTTATCAACACTGTCCATTTATTATTTTAATTAACAAAAAAGAGGTAATGTTTTACACTGTCCAATAGCGGTGGATCATGACAATGGGACAAATGTTGTTTTAGATCCAAAGTACGCTAAAAGTGAAATTAAATATTATATTTTGGCTAATTATATTACATTTAAAATAAAAAAAGATAAGTATTCATCACCATTTAAAAGACTATTTAATTAAATAATTTTGGTTTAATGTGGACGAGTTCTTTATTACATTTTAAGCGATTTGTGTTTCTGGAAAATGTAGGAAAATGTGGAAAATGTGCCGGCAATCCCTCCAGCTTCTCGCGGCTACAGTCGTGTTGCTCCTGGCCTGGATAATACTGCGGTACTCCTCATACTTTTGCAGGATTATTTGCTGATTATAGGCTGCTCTCTTCCGCTAACCACGCCCATTTTATGTGAGCGCGCACAGCTCCCAGACGGATTCACTCATCGAGTTGATAACGAGCCTCGTAGTACGGCAGATCCGGATGACGGAGATCCGGTGAAGTTTAGCGAGATGTCGCAGAGTTATCCTGGATGACTTAATCCAGCTTCGTAGTACAGACCCCATAACTTCTACCAATGAAAATAAGTATCACTATACAAGAAACTGAAAATGTTCAAATGCAGTTCCTCCCTTAGGTTTAGTTCATGGCAGCTTGATAAGATACATTTTAAATTATGGTTACTCGGGTTTATATTAAAGAGCTTGATAACTCATTAGTTTGACCAGATTTGTATCACATTTGTTCATTTGGCTTTAACACTCTTTTTACATGGCTGCTGTGAAAACTTTGGAAAAAAAAACCATTGATAAAAGCAAATGTACGTCATTATTAACACAGAAACATGTTGAACCAGCGGTGTCTAAAGTTTTGTTTTTTGTTATGGAGTGAAGTCCACATTAAACCCTCAAGTAGTGAAGCTCTAACTTCAGTTGTGTATTAGTTTAGTTGTATCACAGAGACAAACACTTTGTCTTGACCAGGTGAGTGTAAAGTTCAAATTAAGCTAAATATTGTATGTTTTATTTGTCCATCAGTAAAAAGCTTTTTCTTTCAGTGTAGTCTCAGAATTATGGGGAAATTGGACTGAACTTCTCAGTACAGACTGACAGCTGGGTTGGCCTTCTTTGTCCACCAGGAGACTGGGACATTAGTACCCTTGTATTTACAAGGCCATGCTTGGACTACTGCCCTCCTACGTAAGTTGATCACTTATACCCCTTTTCCACCAAGCTGGTTCCAGGGGTGGTTCGGAGCTAGAGCCAGACTTAGCACCAGTTCTTTGGTTTTCCACAGACTAAGCACCGGTTGCTAGCTCTCAAAACCGGTGCTTGGCAAGCACCAACTCTTTGCTGGGCCAGCAGAAAGAACCAGGTTACGTCGGGGGCTACGCGCTTACGTCAGGGGGTGGGGCCGGGATTAGCGGAGTAAAAACACGGAAGAGAGCCATTTTTAAAAAGACGAGGTTGGAGTAAGCGAAAAACAGATTGAAAAGAATATATATATATATATATATGTATATATTAATAATATATAAAGAAAGAATATAGGGACCAGAAGACCGATCTGGGCTGTAGTGGCAATGGTCGGCCACGTTTTAACAGCCCGCATTACAAAATGCTTGATGCTGTTCTCGGGGACCGACCGGCGTGCAGTGCTACCGGGGCATTGAATTCGGCCACAGCCATGCTGGAGTCTATGCAGGAGGACACAACCATGGAGCAAACCTCCACAGAGCCTGGTAAGTTTATTGTTGTTTGCTAGTTGTTATGGAAAACTGGCATGACGTATACAGACGTATACATTGACGTGCTGACGTAGCTCTCTGGCCGGCACCCGTTTGTGGAAAAGCAAACGGTTCTTAACCGGTTTGCACTTGAACCAATTGTGAACCGGCTCTAGCACCAGCACTAGCACCAGCCCTGGAACCAGCTTGGTGGAAAAGGGGTATTAGGGAAGAGTTGATTCTTATGGTTTGTGTTCAAACGATCACGTGTTGCTTTCACTTCCATTTGCCCGCACAGAACTTGGAAAAAGGGCTTCTGTCTACTCTGCTCTTTCTGCATGAACATGGTGCAAAAAGACTGGAAATTAACTGAGCTTATTTCTTTAAATGCATTTATATCCAGACTGAGAGCTCTTGAGACAGCCTCCTCAAATTGTAACTGTTTTTTGTAAAATCAATTGTTGATTGTAAATTGCTGTAATTTTACTGTGTGACTTTGCTGCCTCTTGGACAGGACTCCCTTGAAAAAGAGGTTCTTTATCTCAATGGGACCTTCCTGGCTAAATAAAGGTTAAATTACAAAAAAAAAGATTAAAATAAAAATAGAAATGTTAATCAGCATATCGCAATAATGTGTGTAGATTATGTCATAATGTTTTGATATGGAGTTAAGTAAGTCTTACAGCCTTGATACACAAACACTGTAATAAAAACAGTGACAATGTGCAGTAAAATTGCCAACAAAGTGAGATAGTTTACCAGAGCTTTATTACTGAAGGGTTGTAATTGTCTCTGATGATGGAAAACAACAGTGAGAGCAATAGAGTCGTCATATATCTCTAAAGACTGTAATGTCTCACACTGAACTCACTGCTGACACGTAACAGCTTCTAAAAGCCTTTGCTCCACCGAAACCTTCAAATTATTCAAGCAAAGTTACATCCTAGGAAGTCAAAATCAAGATTTAAAAGTGGATGGATTTAAAGTGTCAGTGCCAATTGGCATGCTGCACTTCATTCTTCTTCTTCTTTAAATACTTAAATTCAGGTGTTTCTACTTTTCACATACTGTATATTTGTTGCTTGTCCTCCTGGGATTAGAGTCTTCCAATGTGATGACAGCATGTGGTGCATGTTAAATTAGTACGTAGTTGAGTTTATGGTTGTGATCTCAAAGTCTATCAACATATTTGAAATTATGACTTCAGTATAATCAAGCAGCCCTTCCAAAAGTAAAACGGAAACTTGATTATTAGCCCAGAGCTAGTCCTTGTTTACATAGCTTTTCTATGTGATTCTGGACCTTCCCCCAACACCCACCTGTCTCTCCTGTTTGGTTTTGGCATCTGTTTCCCGGCCAGAGCACACAGCTCTCCCTCTGAAGGGTGTTTGAACCGGAACAAACTGGAACAGATGACAGCGACATGCATAGATGTGTGACAACACAGGGCATTAGGTGCATTTTATTTACCACAAGCAGAAACTTTACCTTCCACTACAGAGGAGCCAGCGTGCAAAGGAGCAATGTGGCGCCATCCTCTGCATTATGCTGGCAGCCAGCAGGCTGACCACCAGCTGAATCCCCATCAGCGCCTGTCAGAGGAAACACAAACATGTTAGAGCTAAGATACATCAAACTCTCCCAGGAACTCTAATCTTTGACATTTAGGAGTTACTTATTACCTCAGCCGAGGAGGTTATGTTTTTGAAGGTGTTTGTTGATATGTTAGTTTATCAAAAGAAAAACTCAAAACTATGAACTTTGACATATTCAGGAAACGTTGGTTGTGACCAAAAAAGATCTGATTAGATTGTGGTGGAAATTTACAAGCAGACACAGACTCAGGATTTTTTGACGGATCTAGTAAGAGGCAAGGGACTGTTTTCCACATTTTGGCAATAAACCGGTAAAGTCCTCGACGGATTTTAATGAAATTCACAAAAAATGTTGGTCTATGTCCAAAGAAGAAGTGGTTTGACTTTAGTGGTGATCCAAACTTTTCAAAAGTATTTTCTAACATTTTTACAACAGGGCATTTTCCCACTCTTTCTAACATCAGCATCTGAAATGATTTGTGCTACTAGTGCAATTCTTATTATTATTACTTTATGACTGATGCATTGTACTAATGAGAAAGCCAGGTGTGCCGAATCTTCTGCTGTACAGTAGATGCAGACATTATTCATGCGGACTGCAGGACTCCGTTTAGAGATATCATTATGAGTACTAAAACAATAAGACAACTACAAATACAACACGTTATAGTGCACGCTCAATGAAGAGGACACATTAACTACACACTGTAATCTTTATCTTCTGTCAAAACCCCCCTGCAAAATGAATGAAACTAAGCAAATGGCTATCGGGCTAAATTTAAACTCCACCACCTGTCAGCGCTGCTGTAGCCGGAGCTAGCCAGTTAGCATTGACCACTAGCTCTTTCAGTAACGCGAACCAAGACAAAGAAAAACAGCTCGCCACCGAAAATTAAATTATCTCCGAAACAAAAGCTAGTGTATACCAAGAAATGAAATTACCATATCTCCTCGCGAAAGCTGTATTTCAAGCCAGAGAAGCTGCGAGACCTTCTTCACATGCAGGGGAGTCTGAACAGCTGAACACTGACATGTGAAACTTCAGAATGACCCGGATGTGGTTCAGCAGCTGAGGCAGCGCGCTGCATTCAAATCCTCAGTGAAGCTCTGTAAATGAGAAACCTCAACCTCAGCACAGCGTCAACTTATCCCGAAGAGCGACGGAAAAGTGGTGGACTTGGTGTTATCGTAAGAATGGTTGGTTATACAAACCACTGTCTATAGAGAGACAGTTGTTTACTGGCTATTACCTTTGGCTTTATATTATGTGAATGTTTTTCATGTTTAAATCCGAAGATATTAACGCCACCCTGCTGGTGTAGACCAGCATGTCAAACCAAGCACATGTACTTCATTGTCCTCCAGCTGTGGGGCTTACAAATTTTGCAACACCTTATCAACTAAGAGTCAGTATCTATCTATCTATCTATCTATCTATCTATCTATCTATCTATCTATCTATCTATCTATCTCTTTAAGAGAGTACGAAATTAATGATGGGAATTGATGACACTTTATTGATACCAGTACCATTAACGATGTGGATTAGATTTTTTTTTAACAATTTCATTATTGATTTCCTTATGAAATTTGTATATGCAGAAGTTGGCTTCCATAGGTGTATTGGCAAAATGTCAAACACATGCACTCCAGATATTAAGTTTTGTGTTGCACCGATAAATGTTCCACTGTTGTTGCCTCTTAAGCCCCAATTTTGACCGCTTCATGATAATACGCATCATGATACCCACAAAATAGGGACATCAACCTTGCCTTTAACAGAATTCCCAACAATTTTGGTCTTTTTTTTTGGCAACTACAAAAAGAGCAAGGCCAAGGTTTAAAGTATTCAGGACACTGAAATTTTATGCCTTTAAAGATCTTGTACATATATAAAATTTGGAACATGTGCTGCTTCATTTAGTATGGCTTCTGCTGCAATCTGTATCTACAGTTACATAATAAAATACCCACAAGGTTAATTTAACAGCTGCTGTTAAACCATTTAAAGCTGTATCGATTTCCTGCAACTGTATTGTTACAAGTATCAGAAAGAATATGACGATATTATGCTGTATTTTTTTAAGCACAGACCTAGCTATACACACAGGCCTCGCTACTGTATTGGGTATAGCTAGGCCAGGCTGGTTGTCAAAACTAAAAACCTGCATGGTGTCACACAAAGGGCCATATGTGTCTAAAGGCTTTAAATAGACTACTGCCTCAATCAGCATTTTGTCTTACAAAAGGTTGATCTAGTTTGTTTAACCTTTTGATGAGCATTGTAAGCAAGCGGTTCAAATTATTTCACTGTCATACGGATGCTTATTCTCATTTGCCTCAAGAAATAGTGCACATAACAACAACTGTTTCCAATAGGTCTGTTTACACAGACTTTACACGACAATATTAATTTTGTATACATTTTCTAACCATTGCCACTCTTTCCATTTCTAAGATACAAAGATGGAATTTTTATCAAAATGCTTGTATACTTGTCAGAATTCATAACGTGTAAATATCTAAGATGTGGCTTTGTGAGATAGTGCTGTCTGAAGCCACCAATACAGCTCTGAAATTTATATTGACATTTCTTTCTTTCTATTTACATTTCTATAACTGTAAAACATAGGCATGCACTCTATCTTAATCATACACAAAACATATATGCAAGATGGGTAATTAAAAAAAACATCTATGTTAAATAGATGGAAGGTTGTTAAAACAAAGTCTATTCTCTAAGATATTTTGATATAAAAAGAACTATGACATTTTCTTTTCGCAGAAATGTAATAAATCATTCATGTCAGGAATAAACCTAAGTGGAAAAGTCAACCAACAGGTTGAATTGCATAAATTGGGAAAAACTGAAAAATAAAGCCTGAAATGTTGCTAAATGAAGTGGCAGGTGCACAATTTTACCAACAAATATATTTATACATTTTTGCTTATGTTAGTGTGAGAGTCAAAAGGTTTGGACAGCAATTTCAACATGGAAAGAACAGCAACAAAATGCTTAATATCTATCTGTTTTTATTCTATATTTTCTACAGTCTTTGATCACAAGATATCTGTTTAATATTCAAATGCTTGTATAAATAGGCAACAAACAAATAAAATTGTTAGCCCAGTTTTTGAATCAGTTGTCCCATAAAGAGAAAAGTACTCCAAAACAAGTAAGTATTGAATTCTTACTCATACAAAAGTTACCTTACTTAGCCTTCTAATTTTGTTGCCTCTTTACAAGCACAATCTTAAAAAAGACAAAACTTTGACTTGTTCAGGGCAGAGCTTACTTCATCTCATCCTTAATGTTGTGTAGAATGTTATCACAGTAATATATTCCAGATATCTAGTCCCTGCCCAACACTGGACCTTAGCCTCCAGAATAAGTCCATAAGAGTACTGACTAACCAACAGAGGCATTTTGGACTGCCTCTCCCTCTCATTTGGATTTAATCAAACATCAACAGCAACAGGCCTGTAAAACACATGATTGTTATACAATATTGTAGCATCACCAAAGGCAGAAATCAAAGGTTTTGTTGGAGGTAAGAGTGTTAAACTCCCTGTCCTTTATTTGACTACAGTATAGAAAAATAAAGTGCATGTAGCCAATTCAGTATCCAAGAGTTTTCCAACAAATCCCAAATCTTTAATTAAAATGTACACGTTCATCCGTGTTAGTCTCTTGTTCTGTCTTAATTCCCCTGAACACCTCAGTGTTATCTTACTAATGATAATCTCCATGATTCATGCCTTCACCATCATGTTTCTTAACATTTCGTTGGAGGAAAACAAACATTATGTAAATGCTGAGCTTAAAGTCTCAGATATGCTCTCGGCATTAAAACCTGTGCCACCGGGGAGGTTTTGATGTAATCATGAATGTACATATTATTTTCCCATGTAGTATGATAAGGATAAAGGAAAACATAATTCCTGCTTTGGTTGTATTTAAGTTTATTTCTCCCTGTTGTGTTGCTGCATTATGTAGTTTGATAACGGCAAGCTATAATGAACCATGAGGTGTTTGGGGAATGTTGTAGCACAAGGACAACAGCACGGGGGGCACTGATGCAGCCTTCATGTGCGGTACGCTCGGCCACTCAGGACGAGAACAAATGTCCACATGCACACACACTGGCCTGTGCGTGCATTATAATGTCAGCTCATCCTCTGTAAAGCAGCGGCCTGTATGCCTCCAACAGAGCAGAGTATTCAAGGCCATTCACCATATTAAAATCTCTGTTTAGCATGTGCATTACTCGGTATTTTATGGGTGGTCTGCTGGAGCTGATTGAATTTCAACTTTTTTGCTAATTGCTGGAAGCCCCTCTGCTGAACTGAAGATGTGTCTGATCCTTTGCCCGGCGAATTTGTGCACAGGGGCATGACATTTCAAAGAGGGCTGTGATTCTGATCAAATGGTGTTTTGTGCGATGAGGCAGCTGAAGCTCCAACAGGCATGTACGCACCATCGAGTAGGACTCTGAAAATATAAATCACTTTAGAAAAGTTAATCAGGTCAGTTTAGAAACTTGTGTGTTTTTTAATCCTTTTAAGTCTTGTTGATGCAACTTTGTACCCCAAGGAAAACAACTCCACTTTAAAAACATCAAGACATTTAAAATGTACAAGAAAAAAATGTGACGATTTTTAAAATGTTCTACCTCTTTTAAAGCTCATAAGAAATCATATTCACATTTTAAATTTGGTGCCAGCTACATGTTAGGTAAAAAAAGAAGAGACAGTTGCAGAAGTGGTGACACCAAAGAGAGGTGCATATGACCCAGTCCCAATGTGTTTGGAAATGTGTCACCTAATCAGATCTAAAATTACAACACTTTATTCTAAGGGTAGGGTTTCACCTAAATCTGACCGAATAATTGATATCAAATACTACTCATTTTCAAATATTTTAACCCTTTGAATCTCAAGTTTTTGTCATGATGCCACCATATTGTCAAATAAAGAAAAAAGTAAGTTCAATATTCTACATGCAAAGAAGATTTATTTTTGTTTTGGATTATCACAGCTGGGGATGTGATTAGCAGTAACACTTATTTTTATGCTTTATTATTATCTGTTCAGTGTCAAATACTCACACTCATACTGCTAATCACAAATATGTGCTTTTCATAAGGTAGCTAAAAAAATTATTTTCAATTTTATAGGCTTTGTATTCAAACAATCATTAGTCTAAATTCTGCACATCAAACACTTGGATTTTTTTAGAACAATTTTAACAAAAATATCAAGTAACCCTCAAAATGCCATGTCCCTGTCATGATGCCACCATTCAGAGAAAAAAAAAGAAACAGAAACAAATAATTTATTTCAGTTTGCTAAAAGTCTTTTTTGTGTTTAATTGTTACAGCTTGGGATATGTCAGTGACTGGCAGCAACGTTGACTTTTATGTATCATTATTTTTTTGTGCAGTGTCAAATACTCACACTAATGTTCCTGTAGTAAAAAAGACGCCATCTGGTTGAAAGTAATAAAAAGATTGACACCCAGATGTAACAAAATGCATGTATCCTCCTTTGATGAAAGTGAAGCAACAGTGCAGTTTGACTGGATTTCAGTGGCACATGTTTTGCACTTAGCAGTTTGAGTGTAGCGCTTGTTTGCACCCAGTGCATTTTAGACTTACTGTAGGAGCTGAGCAGGAAATAAAAAGATAAAAAACATACACAGTCTTGCCAAAATCCATGCCACTTGCATGCACACAGCTACAATGATTTAAAAACAAAATGTAAAGCATTTTATGGCATTTATGTATATTTTATGCAATGCCCCAAATTTCTCTTAAAAATGGGTTAAATGGGGTGCTGGTTTGGCGTAGTGGTTAGCACCCCATGTACATGCTTCTGCCGGTCCAGGCTCGAATCCCGCCTGTGACCACTTTGCAGAGTGTCTTCCCCTGCTCTCTCTCCCCCTTTCACAAGCCTATCCACTGTCTCTCTCCTATCAATAAAGGCACAAAATGCCCAAAAATATACATTTAAAAAAAAAGGTTAAATAATTTTTTTCCTGTTTCATATTATATATATATTTTCTCAATGATCTTAGTGCGACAATGCACTTCTTGTTTCTTGTTATTTTATTTACATTTAAAGGGTTTTTAAGCAAAACAAATGTATGCTTAAACCCATACAGCAGTAAACCTGACTTTGATATTAAAGAGGACATGTAGTCCTACTGTCTCACAGTAGAAAGGTTGTTGAAGTGAGACCCCAGTTGGACGAGACCTTGCTGTGTTTGCCTGAGGAGGGTTTCTTTGGATGCACCAGTTTCCTCCTACTGAACAAAAACACGTTAGATTAACTGGTGGCTCTAAATTTTCCATAAGCGTGACTCTGAGTGTGCCTGTTTTTTGTTTCTGTTATGTCAGCCCTGTGGTTGGCTGGCTACCAGTCCAGGGTATACTCTCACTCTATGTCAGCTGTGATAAGCTCCAGTTCCCCTGCGACCACAACAAGGAAAAAGTGGTTTAGATTATGAATGGATGACTTTGAAGAAAATATTAACACCCAGAGACTTGTTAAAAATGATCACAAAGAAGACAGCGTTGGAACTTTATGTATATTGTGAATACTATGTACTGTTTCTATTCTTTGTTGTTATCACATTTTCGATAACCATTCTTGCCCAAATGAAGGGGACAGTGGAAGTAGATGATGCCGCAAAGGCATCTCACATGACCCCCCCCCCCCCCTCCCTTTTTTTAGATTTAGTGTCTGACATCAAATCTTAATGATTCTAAATTGTTCCCAAAATAAATTCTTAGTTTTGATCCTCTATAACATGGTCTTAGGTTTTGTTTTTAAAGTGACAAAACAGGTGATGCACGAGTATTGTGCACAACACCATCCCTACTTCTCTTTGAGTGTGACATCAAGTTCACAATTGGAATATTATTTTCCAAAAACAAATGTTGTCTTTTTGCCATTTTTAAAAACAAATATTGGGACATAAAGTAAGATACAATTCAACAGAGAGGCACAGATGATACAGTCCCAACTTTTAAAAAAATATGTTGCAAGAATCTAATTTAGGAACAGTTGGTCATTTTCAAAAAGAGAAATAAATCATCTCAGTTTAAGCATTAAATTATATTGTTGTCTTTAATATGTTTTAAATGTTGGAACGGTGAGAGAAGAGATGATGCAACAAGCTGGCACAAATGAAACTGTCCAAACTTTCATGAATGCTACTGTGGAATCAATTTGAGAATATTGATTATATTTTGTTAAAAGAAATAGTTCGTTTCAAAGTTATATGACATGTTGCCTTGACACTATTTCCAAAAATGTAGGGAGAGTTAAAGAGAGTTAAAAAAGCTGTGACAGAGGGAGAAGATGAGATGCAGCAGACTTGCACACATTTGCCCCTGTGTTAAATTAAAGAAATATCTGCATTGTACACCAAATATCAACATAAATTGTAATAAAATAGAGAAAAAAACTTATTTCAACTTGGCATTATGTGTTTTCTTTGTGATATTTTCAACAACATATAATCTCAATATTTAAAAAGTCACATTTTCTGTCATTATATGAATTTCATATCACATAGTAAAATGTTGGGGTGGTGGGGCTGCATAATGATACTTTATATTCTTTAATTTTAAATCATTTATTAGATATTTACACTGCATTTTCTTTGTATTTCTTGTTCTAGTAATTTGCACCAAACAAGAAAAAAAGCATTTTTGTCTGAAACTTGCTAATGAACTCAAATGCCATTGGCAGGAAATACAGATTCTTGTCTCTCTTTTTTTTTTTTTTCCTACTGAGCAGAAAAAATCCAGACTGTGCAGGCGTGGTAATTCAGAGCATTTGGTAGATGTATGAACCCCAGTAGTAAAAGCAATGTGTAATATGTTGTAGCATCTTCTAACATGCACTCAAAGCATCTTTCATCAATCACAAACATAAAAAATCAACATACATACGGTGAATGTTGCGTACGTTTAGTAAAATTGTTAGACATTAAATTGTCCATCACACTGTGAGAAGAAACATCTCTGTCTGGGTGGAAAAACACACTACCATCATCATCATCTTTGACACAAATGCTAATCCCCTGCCATGTTAGCCATCTGTGGCTGAAGTGGCGGGGCAGAAATTACTGAGGAAAATGGACACAAATAAAATGCTAATTCACCATGGGCTACAAGTGGCTCCCCTCCCTCTGCTCGGCTCAGGGGGCCTCTCGGTTCCCACACCACTTCCCTGTGTCTGTCCCAGAGGGCTGCTGGGATACCAGAGGCTGCTTCTGAGCCCGCAGCAGGGATGCAGGCCTCCCATTGGCTCGCCTTTGTTTGGCCTGATGCGTGGTATTCATCGGCTGATCTGAATATATGCAAATGTTGCAATGGTGCCCCGTCAAAGGGAACTCCCACCACCGTCTCCCTTCAATTTGCCCGCTCTCTTTCCTTTTTGTCTCTGTGCTAACTGAGGCCTCCTCTGCAGCGTGGGGGAGAGCTGTGGGAACCAGCTACGGAGGGTTAGATCTGCTTTGTCACAGAGATTTATTTGAAATAAGAGAGAGACTCATGACTGTTAATTACAAGACATAGAAGCCCTGAAGATCTATCTATCTATAAGAGAGAGGAGAGTGTAAAGAAATACACTGCAAAGCAAGGGTCCTTTGTCTTTGCAGTGTGTGAGCGAGTAGTATGGATGCATGGCACTGATTATTTTTGTCTTTCTATTTGCAAGATTTATTTTTGGATTTAGATGAACAGTGTATAGAGAAGAAGGAAAGGAGACAGTGTGGGGAATGACATGCAGTTAAAGAGCCATACATTAGATCTGAATGTAGGCGTCATGGTTAGAGGACATGAAGGACTCCAGCCGACGTACATGAAGTGTAATGGCACCGTGCAGCTGCCAGTGCCCTATGGTACTGGATTTTTGCAAATATCTGATTCATTAAATCTACTCCAGCCGATACTGACACCTCGATAAGGATGGGTAGCGAATTAGGTACTTTAAGAGGTACCGACCGAATTCTGTAGGTACTACCGAGTACCGATTCACGTAAAATCAAAAGGTGCCATGTTTAGGTACCTGAACGCATCCTTGTGACTGTGAGGGAGTGGAAGAAGCAGGCATACTATTTGGTAGAGTAGGTGAATTTCCATACTGGACTTAAACACAGCATGTTGTTCATGTTGAAGAAGTTTTTGGGACAGCTACAGTGTTACAATACAAACAGTTGAATGTTGTTTTGATATGTATCTGTCAAATTTTATATATTGAGAAATAAATTTACATTGAAAAAATTTGAGATCTTAATATTAAACAAATTAATATTTATTACCCCATAAACACTCGCAAAAGTACCGAATATTGGTACCGTTGAGTACCGATACCGATTCCCAGGTACCGGGCATCAGTATGGTATCGGTTCAAATGTGAAAGGTACCAATCCCTACACCTCGATCATGCCTTGAGTTGTAAAGAATTACAAATCTCTCCTGTAAAAGAATTTACCATATAGTCTTAGAGGTGTGAGTCTGATACAGACATTCAAAAAGGTATAAATCAGATTTTAAACTATATTTATGTTTTTTTCTGAAACCACGAAGATACACAAGGCAACTTTATCAAGAGAGTACCATACAGTAATTCATAGTTGTAGAGTTAAAAAAAAACAAAGAAAATATGATATTCATAGTCGTGGAGAAGTCAAATTAACAAAAAATACTGTACAATATATTAAAAGATATTATAAAATAAAATATTGAACATACAAAATAAATATATGTATTTAAAAGAACAGAGGGGATAAAAGGAAAAACACATAAGAGGAAGCTGGACTTATGAGAAGGCAAAGTAAAATTAAAAATAAAAATGTTTTAGGGGGTGCTGGTTTGGTGGAGTGGTTAGCAACCAGGCACCCATGTACATGCTTCTGCCGGTCCAGGTTCGAATCCTGCCTGTGACCAGTTTGAGGAGTGTCATCCCCTACTCTCTCATCCCCTTTCACAAGCCTATCCACTGTCTCTCTCCTATCAATAAAGGCATAAAAAATGCCCAAAAAATACATTTAAAAAGGTTTTAGGACCTGTCTTAAAAAAAGGTCACAGACGAAGACAGTCTCAGGTTCGCTGGTAGTTTATTCCACAGGTGAGGAGCGTAAAAACTAAAAGCTGCCTCGCCTGTTTAGTCCAGATCTTTGTTGGAATAGTGAGTAGACCTGTCCCAGAAGACCTGACAGGTCTGAAAGCCTCATAGGAAACTAAGAGTACCGAAAGGTATTAGGCAAAAGACTGTTCAGTGCCTTATAAAAAAGATTTCAACACTCTGACTCACAGGGAGTCAGTATGGTGATCTGTACTGGTGTGGTGTGATCAGTTTTCTTGGTGTTGGTGCGGACTCGAGCAGCAGTGTTCTGCATGAGCTGCAGCTGTCTGACGGATTTTTAGTGAGACCTATAAACACTGAGAATAATCTAAGCTGCTTGAAATGAAAGCATGATAAGTGAACATGAGTAAAAGGACCCTACACACTTTGATAATCATATTAGATTATTGAATAAAGAAGAATCTTTATTAAACCAAGCATCCTGGATCATTAAGACATGTTGGGGTAACGGCCTGTTGAGTTTTAAAGCTGTTTCAGTTAGCCCTGTGTCCCAGCAAGAGGAGAAAATTCATTTATTTATTCATTTCATCATTTAAACCAGTGATTTTGAACTTGTCTAAGCTTTTGACCCACTACCAACTCATTGATGAGAAATCACAGCCCAATTATGCATAACATTTTCAATCGTGCATTTTATGAAAAACATTTAGTTTGGTTCTTAGATTAGACAAAACCTGTGACTAAGAACAGTAGTAGAAAAAGTCTGAGGGAATATGTATGAAATATCCAACTGGAAAACTTTTTAAACTCAAAAACTGTTTGTTATCCTGTGAATACCTAAAAAAAAAATACACTGTTTATCACAGGCCATGATGGAGGCTCAGTACAATGTAGACTATTTGCCATATTTTTAGGCTAAGCCACTGAAACAGGTCTTGACCCACCAGCTGAGAAGAACTGGTTTAAGCCAAAGTTTCCCTACAATGAGTATTTAAAATACAAGATCATTAAAAACAATTTTAGGGGGAATAAAAATCCATGCTGTGTAATGTAGGGTGTCAAAAATAATACTGTATTTGATGTGTTGTGATGCAGACGTGGATGAAGATGCACTGATGCAGAGACATTCATAAATCTTTGAATCCTGCAGAGGCTGCTACACTGCAGAATCACCTTTGTTTCTGAAGAGGATAAAACACTTTTGGAGAATAAGACCTATAGTTTTTTTTAATGTGGTTCCTGCAGCTGATCTCAAAAGCCAATTTAAATTGAGATATCGAGTCAAACTGAAACATTAGTTTTAATAATCAAAACAAACTGTGACTGAAGATGCACAGCTCGAGTGTAATGTCAGTGTTGCAGGTGTTTAAAAATGTCTTTCCACAACAGGAATGAAGATCCAGAGATGTCCATTTATATTTGTAAATACGAAATAGATTAAAACATACCAGTATGCTGTCATGTTAACACTGATAGGTTTTTGTGAGATCAGCCAGGCTGATGCTGGTCTGAATGCTCTCCTGTACATTTTGTTTCTGTCTTTGAGGTGTATGCAGTTTTATCAAGCCATTAACAACACAAATATTGATTAAGTTAAAAAAAAATCATTTCGGGATAAAATGTGTTTTCAAGTAAAAGTTTCATGAATATCAACGTTTTGAATATTTTAAAACCTAATTATTTTCAAACTGCCTTATTATTCTGAAACATTATTCTTGCTTTGTGGAAGATGCAAATATTTACAGTGGGTTTTTTTAGTAAAGCTTTGGGTTGGAATTTATGTTAAGGGACTACATTTTGACTCTTTGTTTTGAAAAAAGTACAAGACAGCAGAATCCGTGGTAACATGGGGGTTATCCTGTTTCTTCTGCAGGCTAAACTTGATCTTTATATTTTCCATTTATTTCAAAACTTTCACTTGCTGTGCTTCCTTGGGATTAAGTATAACAGCTGGAATTACTTGACTAATTTTTGTGCAATATATGTAATTGCAATAGGGTCTTGTGCAATCCATATTAAGTGAAATAGGGGTTTGTGCAATAACAAGAAGTCTGTGTACGTATGAATTGGTTTTAGATTTTAGATTTTAGCCTTGACTGTCTTTTTTTAGCTTCATGTTTTTGAGTGACTGATGCACTGATTGGTTGGCACTTTTAATTTCGTTGTATATGTGACAATGACTATAAAGATCTATCTATCTATCTAAATGGCACTGATGATCTGACAGATTGGAGACTTTTTGAGAAAACACTGATGACAGAAGCCCTAAAAGTCCCCACTCTTCTCCAGAACTCTCGATTACGCCACAAAACAGTCCACAACAGGGCGTGAGTAGGTACAGGGTGTCCAGTGTAAGTGATTTCTAAATAAAAAATGTCATTATTAGGTGATTTTGTATAAGAGCAAAGATGCATCCAAATGTAAAAATAAACATGCTGTTGATTTGAATGTACCTTTTTTTTCATCACAAAATCAAAAGACAGCCAAATGTGTCTTCTTAATCCAAAGTATCAGTATAAATCTGTTAAAGGTTATGGTTACAGTAAAGGCTGTTCAAATGCACATACAAGGAGCATCCCACCTCTGCCAAAGGATCTGTTACTGTATTTTGTGTGTCAGTGTGAAACAACAGAGAGTGAGCAGGGCCTGACTCCGCCTGACTCTGCTCGGATGTGTTAAGCCGTCTCTCTGGCTCGTCCTCACACAGATTCTGGATTTGGACGACATGAACCGCTGCACTCTTATTCTGTAATTAGGCAAATCTACACCGCTAATTCTATTTCCCTGAGTGTTTGGAGCCGAGATGATCCCACGGATGATCCAGCATGCACAGATGGGTGGTTTACGTGAACACACAGGAACAACTGGCAGCTTTATACTGTCTATTTAACACTTTTCTCTTTCTGATTGTTTCTGTCAAATGTGGGAAATTTGCTCTTTGGATCAGATAAACAACATATTTGTCATATGTCTGACCTCTCACCATTTAGCAAAAAAAGACATTTTTAATCATTCAAAGATGTTTTATTTATTTCCCATGTGTGTATATTTACGTGTAATTTGTTATGTGTAAATGACTTTATCAAGATTTTGTTTAGTCTACCTGTGGAAATGGACTTGTGCCTGGTGTTCATTCTTAGTTTTGTTTCACTCTACTTTGTCAGTCAGTTTATTGCTCAACCACATTTCATGTTGCTTCAGTAAATCTTGATACATTTTTAAAAAAATGTTTTATTCATCATTCATCTGTTCTTAGTATTTCACAAAGTAATTTTGATGTTTTGTCGGATTTTAGTTTTGTAGTTCAGCCTCTTGCTGTAAGTTGGAAGGAGAAATTCAGTTATTTGACTCCATTTGGTTACAAAAAATGTTATTTATGTAACTGGTATGGACAATAAAGTTTATCCATGAAGCAGGAACCATGTTTTATTTACATTACTCTGTGCATATGATATTATTGATTATTAACAATACAAATGATAGGAATGAAAAATGCATGATATTGTAGCAGATAGTAGCTGAAAAAGTGGAATACCTGTACCAGCAGATATCAAAACTTCTCCAGATATTTACAGCTGATATTTTAGCCACATATACGCCATATATTTCACTTAAATTGCTGTAATAACCACAGGATGTATGAGTGTACGACAGTGCTTTACACAATTATTGCTGAATGTTTACATTTAAAAAAAAAAAATTATCTTCTATGGAAATGTCATTTTCCTTGATCCACATAAATTTCTTGACATAAACTTGTCATCACAATGAAAGGAATAGGTTGATTTTTGGAAAGAAGACAACTCCTACTTTTTACACAAATATTGGTAATGGAAATAAGTTTGTGAAAATTGGCATCACATATCCACAAAAATCCAAAATTGTGCACCCCCACAAAAATACATTAAACATGAATTATCAGTAAAGAATTGTGTTATATCATCATGACATTATGATCTATTGTATTGCTACCCTGTATCCCCACATATATAAGTTTAAATATTTATATCCACATCTGCCTTAATTGTGAAATTAAAAAAAAAACAATTTCTTCTAAAAATGTTTCAGAAACATATTTTTCATACGTCTGTTTTTTTTTTATTTGAGTTTGACAACTCTGAAGAGGACAACATAAAAACCTGTTTGTTAATAACAAGTGATCAAAATGCAGTGAAGTAATCACTTTATAGAACAAAATACATAAGAAAGGAATTGTCTGAATATGCCCCATGTTTATTTTCAGGGCCCCTGTCAGTTTTGGGCCCTTAGAATCTTTTACCTCTTTTTCAAGGCTTTTACGTTCATGTTGGCCAACACACACATATCTATCATCCACACAGCAGGACAGGACTTTATCACTTAAACTCAAGTTACAGTAATTTGGTAGCTTTTTGTTTTCAAAAGAGGTTTTTTCAAAATTATTTTTACTTGAGTAATTTATGGGATACATTACTTCAAAACATTGTCTTTGCATCTAAGTATTGAGTAAGAGAACACTTGAAAAGCTGAAGTAATCAAAGCTTTCTATCGAACAATGTTGTCATGATACAAACTCTTAACTCTAATGTTAAGTTTATAAATTAAAGTATTTAGTATCATGATGTTGGACACTAAAATGATCTGAACTGGTCATAGTTTGTTGCTGAGGGTTAATTATCAAGGCAAAAATAAAACTTAGAGAACAAATTATATGCTATTTATCAGGGTGAGTTGTTAGTATTTATTCACCCTGTTCATTTATTTATCAAACAAATACTGTGTGTTTATGCAAAACGATAGCTCAGAGTCTATAAAAGCACATTCTCACTGACCTACATTTTTTGCACACTGGGACATGCTGTTGTACGGCAGTGATCACTGATGTATATACAAGGACCACTTCACATCCTGACAAGCAGCGGAGGGTCCAGATTCTGAAACGAAAAGGAGTAAACAATTTGTTTAGATACACATTTATTTATCTATGAATATAATTGTTTTAATATTTTCCTTTTCTTTGACAATCTTTGTCATTCCTGAGATCATCCCCTGCTATCAGCCACATGAAAGAGACATTTTGGCTTCATTTTGTCATTTTTGGCACTCATTTTGTTCTTTATTCCTTGTTGATATCAGAAAATCACAAGTACCCTGCAGACTCTCAAAATTGTGTTTCTTTTGCTAATAAGACCATGTGTGCTTTACACTATAATGTGAATGTGCAGAAATACAAACATTAGAAATACGTTTTTCTATATGTTGCAGTAAAATTTTGTTATTTAAAAACTGAAAATTGTCTGCACTATAGAATTGATCAAATTTGTATCAATGAACTGAACATCAGACCTAAATTATTTCATGTTGGGATGATCAAAGATCTACAGATTCATGATTTCTGCAATATTTGGTTTTACTGATGCAATACCAAAATTTTTAAATAATGGTATTTATTGCTATCAAATACAAATTTCTTAAAGTTTTTGGTAATGTTTTACATTTACCATGTAATTAGTACTAATCACCAGAAACTCCCAGTTTAACACTTTGATGGAGTTCAATAGTTTAATGTATAAGTCAAATTTAAAAAAAAAGAAAAGAAAAGGTTTATGCACCATGTGCTCCAACATGACAGACACTGTAAAATAATATTTTCAAACATATTTCACATAATTATTTCAATAATTCAAAAGAAGATGTACCAACAGAGGAGTTAAAATATTGGTGGATGAACTTCTGAGTGCAGAAGTAATAATAAAAATTCCCTGTAAATTTACCCTTAATAGAAAAAAGATGAGCAGTTCTCTAATGGAAATGACAGAGTGCACATTCCCTCCATATTGTTACATATTTCAGTAAGGAGTTAAAATAATGTGCAAAATAAATGTGTTTCAGCAGAAATTTCCAATAAATTTTAAATAATTAATTGTAACAATACTTACACTTTAAAGTGTTCATTTAGGGGTTACACTTTAGAAGTGAAGAAAGACACAGAGAGAATATTTCAAACACTACAGAAGTGTGCATCATAAGTCACACTGTTAACTTTTTCAAAGTATTAAAGGCAGAGTCAGTAAGTACACTTCATTAGTGTTCACCAACTGTCCGACAAGTCACCTTTCTGTGGTGGGAACTCATATAGAAACTGAAGAAGTGTTATTTTTAACTCTGGTGGTGTCAGTTTGGCGATGCTGATTCAGCTGCAAACAACAGTGAACAAGTAAAAAATGTTTTATTAAAAATGTAAATTAAATCTCCCAAATGCCTTTTAAACCAGTTTTTAAGTAAAAGACACCCATTTAAAACTTTATTTGCTTAAATATGACACATTTTCAGCATTAATCATATTAAATAATAAAAAAATGTGTTACATATTTTTACAATCTCGTATCATTCGGATCCAGCCGAAACACTTGAACGTCTTATAAATGAAGCAGGTTATTTATCACATTCCGGACCTTCACAGTGAATCTTAAAGTATCCGCAGGCCTCCCCCCTCCCCCTGCTGTGCGTCTCTCTGCGTGTAAACCTGTTTTGTGTTTGTATGTGTGTGTCTGTGTGAGTCTGACGTGTGCTGAATGACAATCGGTGCGCTGCGCTTGAACTTGACCGGCGGACTTTCCTGGGAAAAGAGGCGCGACTTTGGCCCTTTGCTCCCCTCTTTTATGGAGCGCAGCCTGTTCAGACTGATGTCAGAGCTCATTTACATAAACTTCAGCCTGTTCCCAATTAAACCAGCAAAGCACCCAGAGCAGCGGTCTGTTTGCACACGGAGAGGAACCAACAACATCTCCCCAACAAACCGAGGCACCCGGAGGAGCAGCTGAAACGTAAGTGCGCGAGGCTCTCGAAAAACTGCGTTTGCATGGAGGATTTTAAAGAAGAGAATGTTTTCTGAATATTTATTCAGTGATATTTCGGTGGTTATGATGGATTGATTTTCCAGATCAGCTAAGAGGATTTTTATACCCTTAAAAGTGATTTTAATGACTGTGACAGTCATGTTTGCTTACAGTTTGTCCCCTAATTCCACCTGTACTGTGACTTTATTTTATTTTATGACTTCTATTATTTCTGCTGTTGGGTTTTCTGGTTTTATTCCAAGTCTTTATTTCATTTTTCAAAGCATTGGCATATCAGGTAAATGGCTGATTTCTGCTGAGTGTGTACTTGACCACTTGTGCTGTGTGTGTCAGCATAATCCAAAAAGTGCTCTCCATACTGTAACTGGCAAACTGACAATGACCCTTTTACAGTTTGAGAATTTAACTCGCTCCTCTGTACTTTTTTTTTTGCTGAAATAGCATTTTTATTATGTGAAATTATGAAGCAACATGGAAGAAAAAAAACGTGTCTGTTAGGTTTTGGTGATTTTTCTGGATTCATACAGTAAATGATGTGAACTTCCATTTGTTTGGGTCCTCCTGTTAAATTATTTAAAACATCTACAAAGCTGGATGGTGTTGATGCCACTAAAAAATGCCCAAAAATGTGAGCTTGCACATTTTTGAAGCTTGTGTCATTATAATGATATGTACAGGTACATCCCAAAAAATTAGAATATCATGAAAAAGTTCAATATTTCTTATCACTCATTTCAGAATCACCAAAATTTCAAGCAATAAATGTTTGAAATGTTTCACTCTATCTGTAATGAATCTATATAATATATGGGTTTCACATTCTGAAATGAGTGATGAAAAATATTGAGCTTTTTCATGATATTATAATTTTTTTAGATGTACCTGTAGTCCAGTCTTAGGCTTTTTTAAACATGTTGTTTAAGGCTGAATTCAAGGCTGTGCAATAAAAAAGAAAAAAGTCTGCTCTTTGGAATAACAGAAGTTTCAGCCCCAACCAAACTTCCGTTACTTCAAACTGCTTAAACGGGGGTTCTTGAAATTTTCAGTAACTGACCCCTAAACTAGCAGAGCCATAGGCTGCTGACCCCCACTATCCACGCAGGTGATGAAGTACACGATGATAACAGTTCAGAATTTTTGCAGCCACACACTAAAACAGGACTTTACTAGCACTGGCATAAAGAAGACAGAAAAAAGCCTGAAAACTGTTATGATCAGCTAATTTATTGATAGTCACCCATATCTTATGTATTATTTACACATTACTTCAATTTCAGCATGAATAGTACATTATCATGTTTAAATGATAAATGAACTTATCTTGTGCAAATATTTCACATTAATGGATGAAGTTGAATTTCTTCTATATTTCCTTTGGTTTTTGGACATCATCTCGGGAAAAAAAAACCCTCTGGTCTTTTTGTGGGGACCAGACCTTTCTGAACTATGGTTTTAAAGACACAAAAAGCTTAAAAGATTACTTGAAGAGTTCTTTTCCAAAATGTTATAAAAGCCAAAACTAAAAATATATATATTACTCAGTGCTATTCTTTTCTATGCTGATTGTACTACCTGCCCTATCAGTAAGCTGTGAATCAATGTTAAAACTATATTTCAAAGTTCAGTTCCCCAGCCAACCCAATGGTGGGTCTGGGTAAATAATGTAAATACTTTCTGAATGAAAATGGATTTATAGCGTTTTGGAAAAGAGCTCTTCATTTATCGTGTAAAAAGACTGCTTAATTAAGCCCCAAAATTGACCTCAATGCCTGAGTGTAGCTCTTCAATCAGAAACAACTGATTGCAGCTACTTTTTATGTTTAAAAAGAGTGACAAGATTCAAATTCTGACATCTATGAATTTCTGAAGCTTATTTCTTATCACTCTGTTTCAGTTTGTGAAAAGTGAAACTTTTTCAGGTTGAATAATTAACGTATGTGCTATCTGAAAGACCACTTCTGGCATGAAAATGTAATTCATCATTAATTTGACATCTGATTTTGACAGGTTTCATTTGGACTTGTTTACATTACTCTTAAATTTCAATATTTCCACCCTTTTTTTATTTAACTTTTATTTTATATTAGGCTATCTGTTCATTTTGGAAGTAAAGAAAATATAAGAAGATTCTTTTGTTTGTTTATTACAGGACAAAGTTTGTTATTATTGCAGTACGATAATTTGATTTGGTGAAAAAACTTAACATTTCAATATGTTAAAGGGCTCCTGTTAAGTCATGGCTCTCAGAATTATCCTTACCTTTTCTCTTACTTTTATCATCCCTCATAATACACAGTTTATATCAATTCAGAAACAACCCCCTTATCGTTTGTGTATGTTATTAATCACAATGTTTTTCGGCTTTTTTCTAATCAAAGCTTCACAAACACAAACAGACACGAGCATTACTCATTAAATATATATTAAAAACATCTGCACATTAATTTGAGCTGCTTTGTTAAAATGTATAAACACAAGGATACACATTTAGTTTCACAACCTATATTTAAAAAATATCCAACTCATAAATTAGAAAGACAAAAAAGTGATAACCTCCACCCTCTAGAAAATACAAGAAAAGCTCCACTGAGCATTATTCAAACAAAAACTACTTAAAGTATCTTATAAAGTTTAAAACGAATGCATAAATGAATCAATAAAACAACGAAAAAGGCAAAAAAAATCAAAATAAACAACTATTAGATTAAAAAATAAGATGAGATAAGGTAAGAAAAATAAAAGCTTATCCATAAAGAAAATGAGTTAAGTGAGAAACATTAAAAGACAGTGTCCTAGATGATTTAAAATGATTTTCTAAAAACTTTTCATTTGCAGTTGTAAATGGAAAAAAAGTACAAATGACCAGCACATGTGGACCTGCCTAAAAAAACACCTGTGCCTAACACCCACTGTAAAAACTGATCTGAATCATTTGGTTCTGTTTTGACCAGCACTGATATTCAATATTAGAGCATTAAATAGAAATGCTAAGTCTCTTCTCTGTCAGAATTTTGTCCACTGCAGATGAAATCATTTCATCTCAACAGTTCATCGGTTTAACTTCAACATTTTTATTTAAGTATGAAGACCTCACAGTGTTACCTTGACCAGCTCAGGACAATAACTCTATCATTAATAATCATTGATGAGCACGTAAGCATGACCGAGGGAAGTAAAGATATTTGCTCCCTGTTTGTCTTCATGTGTGACCTCTGACCCCTCCAGTCCCAGTGTCAGGTCAGAGCCCTTTGAAGAGCGGCCATTACAATTCCCAGGAGTGTCCACTTCAGCCGGCCACTTATTAACAACCAAAGTCAACAGGCTGCTCCGGCTGCTCAGGCGTGGAGACCTCTGCAAACTTAACAGAAATAAATAAATGGAAAAATAAATTCATGTTTTTATTACACCTGATTGGGGTCTTTTTGTTGGGCTTTTTGTACCCTGTTTATTTCACATAAAATAAAAGATAGGGAAGAAAAGTTATTGAAGGTTATTTTCATTAGAAACCTGCTTAATAAGAGAACATTACAGTAATTAAATATTTTAAATTAGGGGTAATAAATGATTGGCTGTCATATTTCTAGTGTGAAATGCTAAATTATTCTGAATTATTAGTTTGAGTTAATGAATACATAAATAATGTATTTTTACTTTTTTAAAGTATTAAATAAAAGGGTTACTTTAACAGCTACTTTCACTGATGCCTTTTAAATTATAACTACATAATATTCATATTTCAAAAGATGTTAATCATCTTTGACATTTTGTCCTCTTTCCTAGAGCTCGTTTGCCTTAAATCAGCTCTGATCTGTAACAAGTATTTCCGTTTTAATGACATTTGGACGAGATATATCTTTAGATCACTGATGCCAAGTAACATTGCTATGTCTTTATTTCACTGATGTTTAAAAAAAGGAAAATATGCTTGCCTTTTTTCTGGTTTTGCAAAAAATAACGTTTTAAACAAATTTCGATGATCTAAGCTGCACTGAAATAAACGAGGAAGAAAACGAGTATAAATGTCTCTTTAATAGACTGACCGACTGATAAATAATTCTATTTGATTAATACAGAATACAGGACTGAATGACGATTTGATCGGAGATGATATTACAACATTTATCAAAATTTAATCTCAAAATCACAAAATAATAATAGAGAATCCTCACTGCAACCAGCCAGTAAAGAACATATCCTCACCAATAGTCCCTGTCTTTATGTAGCACTGATCCTTGAAATACTTTTTTTCTAATGACGCAATAAAACATACAAATAAAGTAAAATATTATCTTTGTTATTCAGAAACACAAACACATATCCCGTTATTTTATTTGAAGATTAGTTATATTTTTCAGGTCTATCACTGTCTGGCAGTACAGATTGATTTTATTAAGTTTTAATTTTATGTATTTATTTTTAAAATACCGTTGTTTTTTTACATATGAAGTTTTCGACTTCCTTCATTTTACTAAAACACACATTTAAAAGAGAATCAAAACAATCATTAATAATTATTATCTGCTTTGTAATGTAGGCCATACCGTCATCACTCGACACAATAAAATGGCGCACAGACGTTTTGGTTTTGATTCAGTGTTCAACAGTGCTCCTCCCTCAATTATCATCTGCTTTCTCATAAAACATACTGTATTTTTAACCTACATTGCTTAAAATCTAAATTAATTCATTAAATTGCATAAAGGCCTCTCATTTACTCCTTGAGTTGCACGAGCGCTATAGTACTGATTTCAAAATTTTATTTCACTGCATCAAACTAAAGTCGCAGTTACAACAATCCTATCATTTTGAGGCTATTTCACGTTTTTATGTCGTTTTTGGTCTTTTCTGGATTTAGGCCAGTTCCAGCAGGCCGGAGACACTGGCGCTGTTCTGTCGGTGGGTGTCGCTGTTTAGCTCTGAAACCGCCGCTGTGCGCGGGGCTGCGATCACCGTCACTGCTTCTTCAGCTCCTTTCTCTTATTTGTTTTTCTTATTTTCTCTCTTGATAAATATGAAACATTTCCCCACATTATTCAAGGGAATCAAAGTATGCTCTGGAATTTTGGACGACAAAAACAATCATTTCTTTTAAATAAAAAACACGCAATGTAAGCCCCATCATTTTAGCATAAATAAGCTTCATAAAAAAAAGATCCTTATTTTAATTGGGTAGTTAGTGACCTCACTGGCATATTATCCCAATACAAAAAGTTTAACTCTCAGCTGGATGGCTATTATAATGTCCTGCAATTAAAGCCTGCATATTTTTGGATTATGAAAAAAATGACAAAATAATTAAGGTAACACCGACGAATCCTTCGTGTTAAAAAAATGTATTCTATGGGCTAATCCACCTCTAATTTTGGGGATATTATTATTTGTATTATGAAATTACTTTCACTTCAGTGACGTCCAAGAGTCACGAAATAGGTAAAAATCACATAAGTATTTTTTTTTTTACATCAATCGATACATACTGTTTATAGTAATTGTCGTTATACTTATTTTATGACAATTGTTATTTGTTGAAAATCTGTCATAAAGAGCCCTGAAATATTTGGACACACTGAAGAGGATGTTACATGACTTGGAAGCAGATGCATCTGGCTGTAGGTGTGTTGACTGATGAATTTTGTGATTGCTGTGAATCTTGACGATCAGTCCCTGTGTATTTATTAAATAATTTTCTTTAATTGCATTTAATGCGTTTGGACCTTTAAACATGTTTGTTGGCTTGCTGTGGAAACTTTGTTGACTGTGCTGCTACCTGTCTTGGACAGAACACTCTTGAATAACACTTTTCAAAATCTCAATTAGTTTAATTTTCCTGGTTAGCCTAAATATATAAACGAATATATAATATTTTTATCAATTACGTATATAAGACTGAAATGGGACGAAAGAGAACAATTTAACTCCTCCATGAGGCTCTAGTGTAACGATCATCATTAACTGCGATAAGTTTGCAAGATGATGATTTCATTGTTCTCTAAGCAACATTAAATATTTCATATGTTTTGCTGGATTTATATTTTTCCTAATTTGAAAATTGAGGACACACTGACACACACATCCGTTCACAAAGCTCCCAAGCACTGCTCTGTTTAGGGAATACAGAAATTAATTTAAATAAATTAAAATAATAATTTCTTCCAAAATATTTTGATGTACAAAGAAGAGAACTCACTATAACTAAAGGAAAAGGTAACGTGAGCCCTCGTTACAAATCAGTGAGACCCCACGAACGAGCCTGAATGTGGATCCCACACACATGCGTATCGGACGACATATTTTGAATAACCTATCCGGGCGCCTGACGTCAGCACGCAACACTTACGTTTATTTCAAACACTTCGGTTCCAGCACGCAATATTAACCTTTCTCCATATCTAGCATTTTATTTCTTGTTTTCTTGAAATTATTAAATAAGGTTTTTTTCATGTTTTGTGGCTGACATTTCGGCACATGTTTCCATCCGTGCGCTCCGTTACGCACAGAGAGGAAGGAGACGTCGCAGCACGTAAAGCAGCGTGACCCGCATCTGCTGCAACAGCATCACACACTCTGCTGCTGCGTGCTCCTATTTAATCGTCCCTACTTCCCTCAAAACATTCCAGTTTCACGCGTTTCTCCTCCAGGCTGCGCAGAAACGTATGGAAACTACAACACTTGAGTCTGCGGGCGGTTCGCCTCAGAAAGGGCTCCTTCTCGCTCGCTTTCCCTGCAAGCTGTTGACTCAGGTGACTCAGTGAAGGAAGGTGCAGCTTTGGAGATCACTACTAGGTCGTCTATCAAGTGATGCTGCGCGCGAGCGGAGAAAGAGAGAGACGCGTCATTCATAGCAGAACAATGGGCACTGGTTCACAACGGTCAACGCAAAAAAAAAAAAAAAAAAAAAAAGCCGTGCGAAATGTGTTTGGGTTTCTGTACACGTCCACCACAGCAGTCGAAGTGTGTGTGAGAGAGAGGGAGGGAGTGAGGAGGGAGGGTGGGAGAGGGAGAGAGAGAGAGTGAGGGGAGGGGACCAGCGACGCAGCAGCTCCGCGCGCACTGTCATCCGAAGCTAAGGAGGAGATGCTGGGATTCTGGCAGCACTGTCGCCTCGGCCTTGGTGTTTTTCTGACGCAAAAGCAAAGACAGCGTTTTTAAAACTCCGCTGTGGGTTGGCTGAAGTCTGAATGGGTTTTTTCTCTCACTCAAAGAAGGCTTGCAAGCTTTGGGTTTCTCCTTGGACACTGGCTTGTGGTTACACTGGAGAAACTTGTGCGTAATACACGGAGTTGGAGGATTTATTCCAAATGTCTGCTTTGTAAGTATAACTCTCATTTCTTCATGGTGCATTTCTGTCCTTAAACAGACTATCTTCTTATGAAAAGTAAGAAAAGGGAGCATTTAGGATTAGAGAGAGTATGCAGAAAACAGTGTAAAACTTGAGCATTATGTGTGAAATGAAACTCCCCAAACTCGTGCGCCCTGGCATGTTGAGTGGCAGCAGGCTGCTCCGTGCCTCCATTGACGCGGTGTGAGGCGGGCTCGAGCGGACTGAGTGGCCCCTGAGCTGGCGTTTAGAAAGCAAACAGTTGTGTGATTGTTAGCAGAGCCTGGGAAAATGTCCCCTCGGCTGGGAGGTGGAGGGACTTGACGCCAGAGCCTCTTGTTAAGAAGACCTGTGTGCTCCCAGACAGCATTGTGATGCTAATGAGCACCAGCACGTTGTTGAACTTGATGTTGACTTTTTTTTTCTTTCTTTGGACTCGCTGCTTTTCTTTCTTTCATGCTTTGCTTTTTTTGTCATTTGTTTGTGGGAAAATTTTTCTCCAGAGCTTCACTGTGAAATTAATTAATTAGGGCCTTTTGGAGATGATTACAATGGAGAGACTCTTTTCAGGCGGGGAAGCACTTTAGGAAACTTTTGTTCATCTTGAGGTTTTAAGAGACAGTTTATTTTTATTTTATCTGATCTTCAGGGAAAATGCTCTGAGATATAACTGGGAGATTTACATTTAAATGGAGAGGGAATTTTTACCCCCAAAATAAATAAATTTTTGAGAAATAAGGTTAAATTAACGTTCATTTCAAACGCTAAAATTACTTCGTTTTAGGTTTTTTTATATTTATATATGAATAAGAATAATGTAATTTTATTTTCAAGAATGACTTCAATTAGAAGAAGAAAGGAAACATGTCGGTTACCAGTTTTTATTAGGATTGAAGATCTGTTTTCTTTCTTTCTTTCTTTCTTTCTGGAAGGCACCGTGCAACAGGTTAAGGCCTACTCCTTACACTAAAGGTTAACCAGCAGCCCACAAACAATTGTCCTTCATTGGTTTTGATTTTCAAATAAAAACTTCTATATTTTTATATTAATGTGGAAAAAACACTGGCGTTCCATTAAATCACAGGTGAATAATTGAGAATTTCCTCCCTGGTCAAATTGATTATATCGGCACACAAATCTCGCTTTGAATACTACGACACTAACATGACTTGCACAATTACATTTAAAATATTTTTCTACGTGAATACATTCCCTAAATTATTTGTTGGATGCCGTGGACTTGCGACTATTTGCTGAAATATATGTGACAAAAAAAGAGGAAAAAAGAGAGGAAGGCATGACTTGTGTTGATCCTTGGAAAGTATTTCCAGATAAGTAAAATATTTTTAAAATTGTATTTATTATGTTTGATCTGATCAAGTAAATCAGCCTTGTTTAAAACTCGTGATAAAATGTAATCTCTCATATTACTGAGGTAAAATGTGTTTTTTCCCTTAACTGTTCGAATATTTATTTCACTTTAAAGAGTTAGAGTATATTTATTTAGTTTGATTTATTGTGCTGAGCATTTCGAAGTAAAAATGTCATTTCCAATTTTAACCTGTTCACGCCCAGTTTCCTAAAAAGCGCCGTGAATAAATTTCATTGGTTTCAGCACCAAGGACAGAGCCTGTACTGTACACAGAGGTGCTGAACTTCACTCCAACCATGATTAAAGCAGGTGCTTTGTTCGTGACATTAACGCGTGCCATATCATCTACTTATGGTCTGGGCATTTTTGTTATTCTGATTTATTTCAGTTTTTTCTCTGACTGAATCATACAGGCAGGAATCCACAAACCCTTTTTTATGAAGCTCAGCGACAGCCCTGTGCGTTAGGCAAATCCATGCATCAGCACAGGATGACAGTTGACTTTAACTTCAGGAGCTAAATTATTGAGGGAGATTATTCATGAAGTACAAAGACTGAGACGGAGCCTCTTTTAAACAATTATGGCATAAAAGGACACTTCATGTGCGTGTACTGTTAAAATAAGCACATGAATTAATAGAAGGAATCAGAGGTGTGTGAAGGTTGTGCATGCACACTTGCATCATACTGTACTGTATGTCAGACCGGAAGTGACTCTGCGAGGGGGTGTGTCCAGATGACTTCACGTGAGTCTAATGAAAAGCAGAGCTGAGAGTCATCAGCATCAATGTACAGTACAAACAGGACGCACACAGACACCCACTCTGTTTCACACATGCACACACACTGACTGCAAATATAAGTGTCTGGAAACACACACACACACACACACACACACACACACACACACCTACAACATAATTTAAATGAAAATTCTTAAAGCCCATAACTGATGGTGCCCCTAAAACATTATGAGCAAAATGTTTCCAATTTCCACTCCTCACTTACAAAACGTGTCTCGTTTCCCAAAATATTACACTTTATTTGTCTGGTTCACAACTAAAGTCTGTGCACTCTGCCAATTTACTATTGTCTGTCCGCCTGTCTGTCTGTATATATATATATATATATATATATATATATATATATATATATATATATATACATATATATATATATATATATATATATATATATATATATATATATATATATATATAATTATATTATACATATAATATCACTTTCCTCTAATCTGTAAAAGGCACAGAGCTTCAGACTAATATTAACTAATTTTACCATTACTGTAAGAAAGGAGACAAAAAGACAATTTTGAAATTGCCTAAGCAAGTAAAAATTATCTAGAATTTTACATTTCTTTTTTATCTGAATTAAAACTTGAACATGTGACAGTGCTAATTGAATATATGGCTCCTTTACTCCCCATATTTAATTAAATTCAAAAGTTTCATTGGCAGGAAAACAATATTGTCAAAGCATCACATATTATATGTGAAATATTCAATACATTTACACATCAATGTTGAAATACATTTTAAAAAACATGCTTAAGATTAAAGAATTACATATTGAGATTGAAAAACGTATTTAAATTTTATTATTCAATTATTTATTTACCTTTTCTAGTCTCTCTCTCTCTTTCTTTGTCTCTCACACACAACCAGCAAAACTAAAACTGGGAAAACTGTGACTCTCTTGTATAAAAATTAAACAAAGTTCCCATTTAGTAATCTCAGTAAAATTAGCCATTTAGAGAAAAGCAGAAGGACAATGATAACCTAAATGAAACGTTTAACACATCACCGTGTCAGAACAGACTGTGGTATCAAACATTCAATAGTATTTAACACAATTCTTTGTGTGTGTGAGTTATTCAGACTTCCTGTTAATAATCTTTATAAAATTACATCTGATGATTTTATTGTTGCGCGTATGAAGAGACAAAAAGGGAACACAAAGAATGCAGATAACATTAAAATTCGCTCTCTTTATATATTTGAATGAATCACGACAGTATTCTAACTTCTTTACATCATAACCACAGCTCTTTGTGATGCTTACTTCTGCAAACAGCGCATTTCCCTTTCAGTGACTTTGCTGAGTGCTCCTCACTTCTTACTTTCTCTTTGTTTTTTATTTGAGGACGTTCAGACAGACTTAAAGACGGACGCTTCGTTGTCAATAAATCTCTTAACGCGGTGTGTTGTGTTGGCTGCTGCCTTAGGCCTGTCCAGTGAAGTGACTGTGCTGCTGTTGCTGATGTGTTTACGGACTTCAGTGCAAAATCCGTCATTATTATTTGAATCATTGTTGTCGTCACACTGTGTGAACAGGATGCTGACAGTTGAATGTGGTGGACGCCTCATTCTATTAAGAGATGTTTCTACTTTACATGTAAAATACGGTTTATCTTTTTGTTCTTAAGGAACTGTGGAGACACTTACGGATGAAAACATTGATATTTTACTGATACAATTAATATTCTAAAGCATTTTCGAGTCTTGCATTATTCTCCATAGGGCTGTGAAGTTCCTCCTTGTCCGTTAAGTCTAACCCATATCTCTGCTGCTCACCCATGTGTGTGCCGTGCCAATGACCATGCCTAATTCTATGGACACCGCGCGTCTGACCCCGAGGCCCCTGGGCGGCCCACCGCCTCATGCACCCCCCCAACCCCAACCCACACACATCTGACACTCCGAGAGCCGAGGAGCTCCTCCTGACTCTCATTCTCATTCCCTTCCTCTTTCGCTGCTGCATCGTGCTTGACAGCCTGCAATGGACGCGTATTCCTCGATTATTCCTGTAAGGCCACTGACGGCACAACACTGTGCGTAACATGGGCTTTGTCCTCGCGGCGTGCCGGCATCCTCCACGTGGGGCGAAGACAGGAGGCACTACGAGAGGATAGGAGCCGGCAGAGAGGCTCTCGTCCCGGGGTGGATTACGACTGTACCGAGGGCTCATCACATCATTGTGGATGTTGCTAATTTTGTGGTTTTATTTTGAAAAGGCGCACAGCTGGTTGTCCCACTGTGGAGGCTCCTCTCTCAAATAGACTGTGAGTATTATGTTTGTGTATCCTCAAGTGTAAGATAATGGCATATAGTAAATCAGAGGTGGGCGACTTTGGTTAACATGAGGGCCACAGTCATGCAAATTAGGTTTCACGAGGGCCACATGGTTACAAATTAAAGGATACCAACAATATCAATAAATCAGTCACTTACGTCTGTAATTTAACAAATTAACAGATATTATGTAATATAAGGTTTCTTAGAACCTATCCTAACATTTATGCATAACAGCAAAAGCTACATTTAATGAGCTGAACATGAAATGAAAACCACTGAAGGTATTTTTTAAACAGTAAGTCTAACAGAATAAAAAAAAATATGTATACATATATCAAAGAAGTAACCCGTCAGAAAATTCGTGCTTTATTTTGTTTTTACTTATTTTTCCCCAATAGATCACAAAATGCTTCACAAAAATATTTGCAGAAACAGTCATAAAAATATCCCGTATGTTTTTGCAAAATAATAAAAATAAATAAATCAAAATTTAAAAAAATTAAAAAAGGATCTTGGTTGAAATAACTTCGATTTTAATGCTGTTATCCATTTTTTCCTGTTTACTTGGTGTCCTGGGGCTCAGTAGAAATGTTTGACCCATGAAAACAGAAAAGACAGGCCCTGTGCAATGGGCATTTGTAAAGCAAGTTGAAAAATAGATAAGACAAAACATATTTTTAATGGACCACTAATAATTATTAAAGCTAATCCACTCTGTTTGAAGGCACAGATGAGCTTCAGTGTGCAAACACTCTTACAGAACTTTCTAACGTTTTAAGCATTTGAGATGTTTGAATTCAGCATTAAATCTGTCTCTGATCTTTTATTCTTGTGATAGTTTCAAAACTTTGCATACTTTTCATCAGCCTTTCTTTATAACCAGTTTGATCAAAACACTTCAACATTTTAACGTGTTATTTGTTTCTACAAAGTCAAAAATAAATTTTATATTATCCAATAAATGCTCAAAATGGCCTCTATTTAATGTGTTATTATAGCTGCCTACGTATGACTTTTCCACAAATAAAAACACGTTAAGATCAGCATTGTTTCATATGTGACGAGGACAAAGACTTGTTGACTTTTAACACTCCCCACCAAAAATAAAAAGAATTTATATGTTAAAAATACTAATAGTGCTCTTCTTTTAGGGACCCCAGTCAGTCATGCACTCTTGAATCTTACTAACTCCCCATTACAACCCCTTTGTGTCATAGCACAAAAAACTAAAATGCCTCATAATATTTGATCTTTTGATCTTCAGGTCTTAGTACATGAAGAGTCAGGCCGCATGAGGCCCTCGGGCCACCAGTTGCCCACCCCTAAAATCATTTTCATTTGAAGAAAATTTGGTTCACAAAATATTTGTCAAAGTGGCAAAATGCTGCTAACGAAGTTTGTTTCTCTAGTTGACAGATAATAAATATAAAGTAGTGCACTTAGTGACACTTGAATCAAAATTGCTCCAGGTGTTCTGAAAGCAGGAGCAACGTAGAGAACACAGTTTAGACAGTTTAAAGTAAATGACTGGAAGAGTGGTAACAGAAAAGGCATGGGCAGAGATAAGTAATACATAAAGATTTTTATTCCATTGTGCCACAGCTTAGAGAAAAGACAGTTACAGCCACAGACACACAGCACACACAACAATATCTTAATTTATGGCCAAACTTAATGACACGTTTTTGCCATATTTAAAATTTAACCACAACAGCAGATGCACACTTATGTCTGATATATTATGGCTTTCCCAAATTAAAGTCGATGTTAAATAGTTGGTTTAAATTTCACGCATAATGACCACGGTTCGTCTCTAACTCATCCTTTAGGCTGTGTCCCTCCTAAAGTTGTCATCATGTCACAGACTAATCCACAGTCCACAGTGACACTCTGAGTCTGGACTTGTTCCACTAGATCATGTTGTTGACATTTAGCTGGAAGCCCCCCCGCCTCCCTCGACTGTACAGCATACGCCAGCGTGCAGGCTTTTGGGTAGTTTGTCATGCTTTCAAACAATTCATGGATTAATTCACTCAAAACGGAAACTATGGTCTATGGTCTGAGATGGATCGATGTGAGCTGGCATTTAAAAACAACAATAAGCTGGTTTGTTTGGGAGGAGGGCCTGTGCTGTGATCTCTTAGGGAGACAGTGGAAGTTTAAGCTCACACTCTTAAAGCTCTTATCACTAACAGCTCAAACTGGGGCTGAAATGTCTCATTAGAAGCTAAACGGGGGCTTTGTTAGGGCTGTAGCGGGCAAATGGGGAAGTCTCTCTGTCACAGGGGTGCATGGATGTTCATCAACATTGCTGGAAGCCTTTCTTCACATATCAATATATTAACTGTGGGCCTTAAAAGATCTTTTATCGCTTCACATGTAAAAATATCAAGATTTTCTTGTTTTGAACTGCAAAAAAGTGACACTCAGGCATATTTTGTGTGGCTAGCTCCCATAAAATAACATTTATATAAAAAAGGGCCTTGTATTAGTAAGGACTCAAAGTCTCCACATCTCAGGGCAGGTTTCTGGGACCACATGAAGCCCCCTCCTCGGTAAAGTGGCCCACTTGTTACATACAAGTCTCAGGAACAACAATCTTAGTCTTTTGGAGTGGATTAATGATCTCACATATTGAATGATACATATTATTCAATGTATGTTATTTAATGTATGGTATTTTTTAGTTTTTAAATATATTTTACTTATGATTTCATTTCTACAAATACATTTAATGATGCATTTACAAGATTCTTAAAGAAACAAGATGTCATTACTCCTCTATTTATTAGCAAAGAACTAACTTTATTCGTATATAATATTATAAACCAAGCATAGTTATGGGAATGCTTGTATTTTTACTTTAATGGCAGATTTTTACATTTTTTTCCATCATAGTTACAATTCACTGATCTTTGTAATTTACTCGTGGGCTGCACAGTGTGAGTGGGAAAGTTTCATGTGTTCTCATCACTGCTTTAGAATCTAAAACTAGAAATATTACGACAAATAATCTTCAACGACTTGTATGTTTTTGTTCTTTGCAAACTAATACAATTGACTCTAGTTGATTCTATAAAGGTCTGTTTTTACATGAAACATTGCCACATACTTTTGACAACTTATAAATGCATAAATGCAAATATGTGTATCTATTAAATCAAGAGTGTGGCTTCAGCTCTATTGTAAAGTGTCTTGAGACATTTGTTATGAATTGTTGCTGTACAAATGAACATTGATTGATTCTTTGCTTGATTAATTGACAAGTAATTATAATAATGTAATTCTGTGTTAGGCCCATAAAAAATGACATTTCTATTTATAAATTCCCATAAAAAAACATTTTCCCTATTTATTAATTTCCAGTAATTTTCAGTATTTTGAGAGTATTCTTCAGTTTGAATCTATGTGACCTTTTGGCATTGACAATAGATTTGATTTGCTCTAAAAGCCCCTTATCATTGGTTTAGCAAGCACTGAAGTGTGACAGCCCTTCACACACATGCACCCAAAATGTCAGGGTAACCTACCCAGAAAATTTCCTGACTTGTTTGTTCACACTTGTCCCTCACAAAAGGAAGTTTTCCTTCAGGTTGATTGACAGTCATTGTGGGGGTTGGGAAGAGAAAAACATAAGTGTAATTTCTGGATAATGTTCAGGCGAAACACTCGGATGTTTCCACTCACTGGTGTAGACTTTCAGAGTTTTGTACATGTGTGAATGAGTTGAAGAAATCAGCAGTATATGCACACTGTATATGTACCATCAGTTCCTCTCTCACCAGTCACTATTATTTCAGTTTCATTTCATCTTATCTCAGAGTTTTATAGTTTGTGAATTTAGTGTTTCTGATCTATTGTGTTAAACATGAGGGCATGAACCTCATTCACTTTCAAAAGGATCTCTACTCCTGAAACTCCCTCTGTGGGGGACAAGTGTACACAAGCATGCAGGGGAACTTTTAGGTGTTATTCTAAAAAGTTCAGGAACATTGTTGGTGTGCATGTTTGAGGAAGTTATACACACCAGGAGGTCAAGGGGTCCTTCAAATGGTGCTATTGTTTTGACCATCACCCTCCTAGATACTGCAATTGTAGATAAGGAACTCCTCTTTATTAGATTTTTACCATGTGTGCCTCACTCTTGAGGCACACCTTTGCCCATGCCTTGAGGCCCTTCCCTTAAGGCATAAGACCCCAGGCGATTGCCTACCCTTGCCTTCTAGTTAAACTTCCTATTTGGTTTAAGTGGTACTGCTTTAGTTATCCACATTTGAGAAAAATGTCCTTTTTGACCCTTTACTGCTAATGTACTGACATTGAACGGTGATAGCCTAAGGTGTGCTGAGATTTATTTATTTTTATTTGGAAACCCTTTCACCCTTGCTCATGCAGTTATGAGCTGTTTAAAGCAGCAGGAGGATCTTCTGGCTTGTGCGTAAAGGCATTTACGCATGACAGCAAAGTGCCGCAAACATGTCTCTGCATTTAAAAGTGGCAGTTCGATTTGAAAATTTGAGATGGAATACAATAATATATAGAGGGAGAGGAAGAGAGAGAGAGAGAGAGAGGGAGAGAGTGAAGAAGGAGGTAGAGAGAGAGCGAGGGAGAGAGAGCGAGAGAGGCGTGCGTATGCAGCTGGAATGCAATGGCTCCATGTGACCACAACACAAGCAGCTCCGGCGGCGGCAGCGGCAAACACGAGCGGCAGCGGCGGCCCCTTTAAGAGACGTGGGTTAGTTTTTCTCTTTGGTTATCTAGCTGTATGAGTTTATGTAATATCATAAAGCTAGAGAACCGAATGTAGAAACTAATTCCGCAGGCGTCACGGCGGAGCGACTCAAAAACCGGGGAGATCCGAGGGAGCTACGGGGGGCTGGCTGCTGCTGCTGCCGGAGCGGAGGGATGGATAGATGGATGCAGCCTGCACGGAGGAGGAGAAGGAGGAACCACCGTTTGTTGCACCGAGAAACGCCTCTTACTGCTGGAGGGACGGGTGCCGGTATAGAAGGACACATCACTTGAAAATAACGGATTCATATTGCCTTTTCCTTCACGAGGGATGCATGGAGTGACAGCAGTGAGCCACCGGAGACAGGCTCCACTCAGCGAGTGATGGTGAGGATGAGGATGATCGCTCTGCTTCTGATTTTTCTCTCTGGGGAACAAGATGTCACAAGATTTGAACCTCCATTCTGCGTGTTTTTAATGTTTTTTATGGACTGGATTGTTAGTTGGATGCTGATAACCGGGAGGAGAGAGGACCACGGTTTGTAGCTGGGGAAGCTTCTGATTGGTCCACTCATGGGAGTCACGTGTTCCGCCAGTATCCTCATGCTGATGGCCTATCTATGTGCTGGTATGGAAAAGAGCACAATCAGAGCTAATATTGCCACATAATCCTCTTGTTCATTTAAAGATGATGGTGAAGAGTTTACTGATAAAAAAAAGCTGCATTTTCCTCTAAATGAGAAGGTCTTATTCTTGGGGCATTTTTGGGACTTAAGTTTGCAGCAGATGCAGCAAAAGATTGCACATTGGTCATAAAAGTAATGTGTCACAGCTTATAGAGTGGAGAGAAGATGTTAGTGGGGTTCAGTTTGTCAAAGGGATCATCTCATATCCCTGGATTTAGCTTGACTGATGTGCTTATTATCAGAGGCTTCAGGCCTCTTGCTCAGGATAAAAGGGGGAAACAATGTTGAACTGACTAGCAAAGAAAGGAAACATGTCCTTCTTTGTATGTTTTTAGTTTTCTACAGTTGTCAGTTAGGATTCTTTTATTATATTTTTCTCCTCAGGTTAGAAGGGCTGATCAAGCAACAGAACCTTCCACCACTTCTTAATGAGACGCCATGATCGAAATATATTAAAAATCATTTGATCTAGAGAATGTCAATGATGCAGTTTGGACTGCTGATGAAACAAAATGTGATTAAACAGTGAGCCAGCACAATTCAAATATGTGAAAACCGAGTCACACTCAGTATTGTATTGTAAATATTCACTAATGTATTCACACAGCAGTCCTGACTGAATACATCTACTTCATTTTACCACATTATCCTGAGTAAACCTGTACATTTTGCTTGTTTTCTAGTGGCTTTAAAAATCAATATGCTTCGAAATTGCTAAAATAGTGAGCTAATAAGTCAGTCTATTGGGAAAACAACGAAAAACCCATTCACACATGCATTTTTTAAACTTAATTTACCAAAGGAAGCTTGCATGTGTCAAGGTAAACAGTATGGTCTTGACCTTAACCCTGAAATTTTCCTGCTGTCACTCTTGGCTTTTCCCTCTCCCCCACCCAACCTTTTCCTGGATGCAACCCTGAAATTACATAAAAATTGCAGGGTAATCCAGAAGATTTTCTTATTTGCTTGTTCACCTTTGACCCAAAATGGAGGGATTAGGGAGGGGCACAGCAGGGTGGTGTGGATGAAACACTTCTCGCATTTATAGATTGAGCTTGTTCAGATAAATGTGTGAAAATTTCAGGGTGTTCTGCAAATGTGGGTTCACATGCAGAAAAAATGTGACATCTCCTTAAATTCTTCTTGTGTGTCGCATGTGTGAACATAACCCGCATAGATTATGCAAATAAGATGACTGGGCGCCTTGTGTTATTCGTCTCATCCACCCTTTTCACACATTCAACCCTGAAGTTTCCAAGAAAATTTTGTGATTATCTACCCAGTACATTTTCTGACTGGCTTGTTCACACATGCCCCCACAGCAGGAAGTTTCCCCGCAGTGTGCATGTCAGTCAGTGGACTGGTGGGAAGGGCAAATTCAGGGTAAAGCCTTGTTTGTATTCACACATGCAGCTTGACCTTGTAAATTCAGCAAATTTTCATGTTTCTTCTGCTTGTGTGAATGGGGTTTGCCATGTTAGCAGTTGGGAAAACACAGACCCATCTTGCAGAGCACCAAGTTGAAATGGATGTTCTCAGTCAGAGAATGATCACCTTTTAAAAGTCCTTTGAAAACAAGAGGAACTAGCTACTAGTGTGGTTTAGTTGTGCTGAACTTGGGAAGTGATTGCAAGCCTCTGACTGACCCCCAATGAATTTTACCAATGAATCATCACTTGAATCACCCCCTAGTTATTGTTAACACATTCTGCCCATTTCTAATGCGTCTGTGACGTTGCCCACAAGGACAAGAAATATATCCCATGAATACGTGAAACAGGCCATCTGCTGTGTCAGGTTACCAAAAACTTTTTAAGGAAATGTTCTACTTGCTTATGTGAAGGCACCTCCAAATGTGCTGTTTTATTGCTGAAATTGTAGTTAAATACTTGTATGTGTATATATTTTTTACCTAAAAAGTCCCTGAAGAAAGCCTCCGGTTGAGATCCACAGATTTCAGTGATTATAACACAATGCGCTGGCAAAAGAGTACTTAAACTTATTTATGTTTATCAGCACACAAAATGTAGCAAACCCTTAGTATATGTGTTCCTGTAGTAGATAAACTGTAGCTATACGAGTCAATTTATTGTGGGAAAGCTGTGTTAGCTGAGTTGTTTTCCTGGTTGTTTTTTTTTGCCGTCCTGGTTTGGCTGCACATTCTCACTCTTTCATCCATGCACTCCACCCGAGTCAGAGTAGAGTCCCTGTCTTGGTCCAGGCCTGCCTGAGTGATAGGTCATACTCTGAAGAGTAGCCTGTTGAATTTTAATCAGGCCGTCCAGTCCTGAAGCTGGAGCTGCTGTGTGTATGTGGTGTCTGTGATCTGCACGGTGGACGCTGTTTCTGTGAGGCCTCAGTTCACTGCGTCACAGAGCAGGGCAGGTGGAGATGGAGCTGGTATAGATTTGGGGGAGAAATAGCTTGTATTTCATCTGGTTTGTGTCAACATGCCACTTTACTACTATATGTGGTAAAACACATTACTGCTGCATGATGGTGACATCAGTGTGAAGATACATGGCACCTTTGACGATAACATGAGATTATAACCCCGAATTTAGTGCAAATGTATTTAGATATTAAGCGAAAATCAAGACAGTTGATAGAATCTGTGGTTTTAATATGACAGTTGGCAGTGAATTGAATTATTCTTTATTGTATTATTTAGAAATATACAATGTTATTGGTACAGATAAGCTATTTGCTGTTTGAAGCTTTTATTAAAAGGCAGATTAAGCTTTGTTTTACTGTCAGTATTACGATTCTTGAATAATTATCAGCATCTGGGAAAGCCTTTCTTCTCAGGAAAGATTTAAAGCTCTATTACTGAACGAAGAATTAATGCACTGTCTGTATTGCAAATGAGCATTTTTAAAATAATTTTAATCATATCACCAACATACCATGATATCAATAGTACAAATAAGAAAAAATTAAGGTGAGACTATATGGTGTTCTTGTGATCAATTAAGAAAAAAAAACACCTCCAGCCTTTTTTAAGTATTAGTATTAGCTGGAATGAGTTTGAAATAAGGGTGTATCAGATATCAGATGAAAACAGCTACTGTTCATCCAGAGTATTATTTGTTTATTTAAAGCAGAATTACCACATCTATTGTTTATAGCAGAATATCCCATAAAACCCTAAAAAAAATACTAATAAATAAAATTAAAACATCCCAAGAGCACAAAATTAGCCTCACACATCCCCTTCTGCTTCTAAACAATGTAGCCTGCAATACTGTGAGGAAGTGCTACTAACACAGATTCTGTCCTCCTGGTTGCACAATGGTGCCGTCCTGCTACGAGCACGCCGAACACCGTGCAGCAGCAGCAGCACCCTCCCAGCTCGTGCCCAGTTGCTGCAGAAATTAATGCATGGCTGAGGGGTAATAAATGGAGGATATGGGGAGAGCCCCTTTGAGATTGAAATGCAGTCTGGCCAGTGACTGAGAGGCAGGCTAGACGTGGCTTTTCCCACATTAATATGTGTCTGTCTGGGCCCTCCACCACCACCATCAGGAGGAGGCCCTCTACACCAGATGGAGCCCAGTCTAGTCTACGTCTAGCCTACCAACACCTGCCATAAGGCTGCAGTGTAATAGTCTTCCTATTGTCTTGCGGGGTGATTGATTTGATTGTACATCTTTCTGAGGTTTTATTCAGGGTGCTGGAACAATAGCTGAATTAACAAAGCTATAAATAATATGATTAGAGTAAAATGGACTGGAAATAATGTAGGAGTGAGAAGATAAGAGAGGAGCAGAGGAGACGTGTTTATGCACGCATGCCGTGAATTTCTAACCGACCTGTCATGTCTGTAGCCTTTCCTGCTGAAGCGTGGATATGTCAGGATGTCCTCCCGTCTTCCATCACCCCCCTCTCTCTCCCGCCCTCTCACTGTCTCTGCACTGTATTGATAACGTTGAGCATTTTTCTGTTTTACTTGTGCTGGTTGCATAAGAACCGAGCATTTGTCCATACTCGTGACAACAGGGTTGTTGTTTTAGGGGCAGCTCTGTCTTCCTGGACGACCATCCTACCGTTGTTTTCTTTTCTGTGTCACAGTGAGACTGCACTGCTGTGTTTGGGTTAGTTATGGATGTATTTACAAATGCTTCTCTGCATATATATTTTCATCTGTGATGTCTTTATGTCTTATGTAGGGTGACCCAAACTTTTCAGTCTGTGACCCCCAAAATAGCTGTGCCACAGACTTAGGACCCCATTGAGTTGGGGGTCTTAAATGTTAAGCGTAGCGAAACACAAGTGGAGTATTTCTTTAAATGTGAAATCGAATGAAAGTGATTTTGTTTAAACTATTTTTTAAAATAGATTTTTACAGAAAAGAGTAAAATTTACCATTTGAAACAAAATTTTAAATATTTTTGTTGTTTTTTTAAACAGTATCTTGCAACCTCCACCTTCAGTGACACCCACCAACCCCCACATTTGGAACCACAGGTCTAATTTTAGTGAAGGTGCAGCCAAGAATTGAGGGCCTCATGAAAAGCCAAACTTAGTGTAGCCCCCACCACAAAAGCGGACACCAAGCAGTTTCCCACTTTCTAATTAAAAATACTTAAGATTAGCCTAAAATGCAGAAATAACTATAACTTCATTTAATAATACTTATGTATTTCCTCCCCACAGCTTATTTAAAAAACTTATCAGACCACTCGCATTACTCTTAACGTAAAAGTAAATCATATAGTTAATTTGTCTGTAGCTTTAAAAGTGAAAAAATGTAATCGCTGGAGTTGCCATGATCGGTATAAACTTGGCAGATACAAATACTCATGATAAAAGCACCAGCAAAGTATCAGCACTGATGTTTTTAATCAGATTTAGGTGCGATTCCTCCACAAGAAGATCTTTCTAATATTTGATCATGAAATTACATCAGAGATTTTTGCCAATACAAAAAAAATCATCTCTGAATCAGTGATTTTCAGGTATCAGCAGTGCTTGAATGCAGCATTCTGTTGATGTCACACAACAGAGTAGCATCTGCAGCTTACATCCATTTGTCGCACAATATGCCTGTGGCTGATGTTTGTGAAAATGAGCTGTTACTAATGTTAAAAATAATAAACTCTATTGCAGTGTAAGAATAGATGATGACTAAATCATGTATCTCATATTTATATTAAAGCCTTTAACAATACAGAGCAACAAAAACAACCTTTTTCTAAAAGGAAAGAAAGACAAAAAAGGTGTTGATATCTGTCTCTGTACAATGATGGAAATAAGTTACAGAAAAAAAAAACAACTTACATCATTATTTTTACTCCTCCTGTCAGTCATGGCCTTAAAAACAGACCCAACTTTAGCACATGTTGTTTTTAGATGTAAATCACCTTGGATTTTCCTCATGGTATTGGAGTTCTCTATTTGTGTTCATGTAATAACTGGCTACATTTTTCTTCCTTGCCTTTTATCACACATGATTCTTTTTTTTACTATTCAAAGTAGCCGCACTCTTTGATTCAGATCTGAAACAATTTACAGCTCCATTCAATCCCATATCATCCAAATCCATATTGGGACCTTATCGGTTTCCTATTATCATTTTTACCTTGAATTGCTCCGGCTGATACAAACCTTTTTCTCTGAACTTATGAATTCTGGCTTTGGTAGCCTAGCAACAGCCTCTGACCCATGCAAGAGAAACAGAAGTACAAAAAATGAAAGGCTCACATGCAGCATTAAACCTGCAAAGGACGCCGGGTTTGGGCAGATGTACTGTTTCAGTATTTTATGTAATCGCTCATGAAGAGTGCGTGTACGTGAGTGTGTATGCACGAGTGTCTGTGTCAGAAAGATTGGGAATGTTATGAAAATACAACTGGTGAAACTTTCCACTTGAAATATTTTCTAATTCTAACTGAAATGTTTTTGGTTATAACAAAATATTGTATTATATGTATTGTTTTTTGCTTATTTTGATGTGTAGTAAATATCTGAATGACAGTTGAAGGTAACAGCAGGTTAGTCAGTATCTGTTTACTATTTCACAACTTTGTTTAATAGAGGGCAACTGAACACATAAAACAACCAAAAATCTATATATTTTCATATCCTAACAATGAAACATTTTTACTTTAAAACATTTCACCTTGTTTTAATTGATCTCTAAGAGCAAATTTTCACAACAGCAAGTTTATTTTAATGTGAAGGAAATGAAAGTTGGTACTTTAACTCTTATCCAGTAAACCGTTGACTCTTTTTTAGGTTACATTTTAAAAAATGCAACATTTACCAGTGTGATTTTTGATAAGCACTTCTATGAAAGGACTTGCACAGTGTACATTCCATATGAACATTGTAAATGTTTACATTGCTGTATTTTTGTGCGATGCTTAGCTGAAATGAGGATTACATTTTTGGTTAGAGCACTGAAAACATTCATGCTGCAGTTTTCATGAGATGGGGATGCACTGTTTGTAGAATGAGCAAAATAACTGAGTCTAAAAGTGTTACAGAGCTCAGAGAAAAAAGTTAGGAATTAAAGATCCTACAGTGACACCTATGGAAGTGACTTACTGAAGCCTAAGTTCTACACTTGTTTTTGACATTGGCATTTTTTCATCTGAGGGTAAACTTTCAGGGATTTGACTCCATCCAGAGTAAAATTAAAACCAACAGTATCATTTATTACAAAATTGAATGTCTCTCTTCTTTTTATATCCTGCATCACTATAATTGACTAAATTAATGCTCAGCTAATAACATTAGATATTAACAATGATTTAGAGGATGTTAATTAGTTCAGATTTTTATTTGCACTTCTCTTGTAAATGCACTTATCACTAATGGCACTTTTTAGTAAAATGTGCAATTGTTAATGATTCAATAGTATAGTTTTTTCGAATCAGTACGGAATATATGTTGTAAATGCATCATGAAATGTAGGGCTGGGCGACATGGACAAAAAATAATATCTAATTTTTATAGCTAAGTGGTGATTATCAGTATGGTTTTTCCAGATAGATAATAAAAACGCAATAATGAAGCTTAAACAAGGATTATTTGATAAGCACAAACCTCATATCTCCAATTTTGCTATTTTTCAGGAAATGAAAAATATGCTTAAACAATGAATAAATCAATATTTTCCTTAATACTAATTATTCTTTTATACTTTGATTTGGTTAAAAGATTACAAACCCCTCACTGAAATAGAAGGAGACCAAAAGCACTGTTTTATGAAAAAAATGCAAAATGGAGACAAGAAGTTTGTGCCTGACAGCGATGACATAGTACTTTGTGTTGCTGATGTAAAAGACAGAGATTTGTGATGCTCAACCTTTTTTGGGCTTTCACAGTAAAAAGCATCATTCTGTTGCTCGTCTGAGATTTTGAGCCATTATTTTTCTTTTTACCATTCAGCATCATTTTAGCACAATTGCTGTATTAGTATAAACAATGCTGCCTAAACTTACATCTATTTAAAAAGAATATAAACTCAGACTATCTCTAAATCCTGCAGGAGTGCCTACACTGTTGTACCGTCCTGTCTAATTTGGATTGGCTTGAAAAGAGATCCAGATTCAAACAGTCAGAGATTCGGAGAGCAGACAAAATGTTTCTCCTTTTTTTTTCCCAAAGAACACAGCGTGAAAGAGAAAAAAGGTGATTCAGACTCTGTTGGAACTGAGGTGGTGACCTTGGACTTGAAATGACCTCACTCTCAACTTAATGCTTTGTGTTTTTGCAGGAATCTTGTGGAGTGCAGAGCGAAGCGCAGTCACACAGAGTTCCACACATCCCATCTGCAGGCCCGAGCGTGAGCCTGCAGGACGACGGGTCAAAAGAAACACAGAGCAGCGTGTGCTCGGAGAATCTGAGGTTACCCCGCGGGTCACATCTTCATCCTTCGAAAGTAACAGGTGAGTAAAATAATCCTCGTGTTAGTGCTGTTTGTTTCACTCTTCCATGTTGTAAACTCACTTGAACTTGAACTTTAACTCCATACGTTCAACAATTACACTTGAACTTGACGACCTATGTTATAAATTCTGATATCTCCATGAAGAAAAAGCAGAAGCAGACATTCAATTCTTCCCATTTTCTCTTCCTCCTTTCTCTCTAACCCAGTGCTTTATAAAAACTGATCCAATTTGTTTGATTCCTTAGTTTTGCCAGATAAAGCTCAGGGTGCCCACTTGTGAGACCTATATTCTAATGCCTTTGTCCATTGTTTTATCCTTTTAAAGACACATGGGGGGCTTGTCCTGATGTATGTAAGGTGTGCTCAAGTGGAAAGACTGCCAGGGCGGTTAAGTCCCTCACTCCTTTAATTCCTTCCCTCCCACTGATCACCCCCCAAAAACTGACTTTGTCGTCTCTCTGCTCTGCAGCCAAGCCCTGCACCTACATCACAGACAGAGAAAAACACATGCCCTTCTCTGTTGTGCCAAAGCTCCAATAAAGTGTTTTAGTGGTATTTAATAGACTTAAATTATTGAGATTGTCTCTAAATGACATAGAAAAGCACAAAAACTCAGAGACAAGACAGAGTATATCTACTGAGTTAATACTTCTAATCTGTACTTGCTGCCGGAGGGGAGGAGGAAATTAAACAGCGTGATGCCTTCACAGCGTTTATTGCTACAGTGTACAGCAGCAGTTGACAACTGGCAGCCCAGGGGCCACATGCGGCCCTCCTGCTACCTTAACGTGGTCCACCAGCCAGTCAAAATAATGCAAATACATGATGAAATCATGACTAAATCTGCCAAGAAATTATTGAAAATAGCTATATTTCCAAGAAATAGAGCTTCAGTTTGCTGTAATTGAATGTTTTGACAACTAAAAATTGTCCTTTTGATGCAATTGTTAATACAGAAACAAAAAAGTCTGTTAAATATATTAAGATAACCAGTAATTACTTAGAAATGTTAATAAAAAGGTAGCTAAAACTGCCTTTGATTCAGTGTTTAGCTTATTTGATTACTTTTGCTGACTGTATTTCACTTTGAATATACATGTATGCTAATGTTGGTTAATCGCATCTTATAATGGTTATATAATTTTGTCCCCTTCTTAAATTGGGTAGTTTTAATTGGAAATTGCAATAATCAACCCTATGGTGATGAAGATGTGGCCTTCTTGGTAACCAAAGTTGCCCAGTCAAGTTGGGGACATGTTATACTTAAAAAGCAGAACAACATTTTTAACGGGTTTGAACATAACAAAATGGTGAGCTTTCAACTCCTTAGAGAAGTTTTCTTTTTATAGAGCGCACAAGGATTGATTATTTCTTCAAGTAGTTTTATGCTTTAATCAAGACGGACAGTATTTGGGGTTGGAAAGGTACAGAGGTTAGAGAATAACATGAGGAAAAGGAGCCACAAGCTGAACTTGAACCCGGGTCACCAGGTTCAAGTACATCATCCTCTGCATATGTGGGCTTTCTTTTGGCCAAGTCATCTGAACTTGGATTAAAATGTATCTGGAAATACTTTTGATTTGAAAATAGTTACTCCATAAGAAGTAACATTTGCAGCGACTGAAATCTGATGTTTGACTGCAGGATTGTGGCGGCTCTTTGACCAGCTCATCATCATATATCATTCAGTAAGGGGCCTTGCCTCCAGCTGTCCCTGTGCCTCACATAAATAGTCTCCAGAATCTTTTGCAACACCGTCTAATGTTGAGGATGATGGAAAGCTGAAACTTAAACAAGGCCCCTCCCTCACTTTCCATTCAGTCTCCCCCTCACTGTTGAGTGACATGACTAAAGATTACCTCCGCTATCCTAACAGCTGCCACAGTGGGCCAACAAGCCTGAGAGTGTGCCGCTCAGCTCGTGCATGTCGAACCTCTTGCCGAGAACAAAGTAGATGGAGTGATGGAGGGAGCGTTATAAAAAGGGGAGGATAGATTGAGGCCCGTCATTGGGGAGAAAACAGTAGAAGTGATTTTTTTATATATTCTCCCTCCAGGGTAAGATGAGCGTTTCTGTGACATTGGCCTAGTTCTATATGAGCGCTGCCCCCTGGAGAAAGAGTTGCATTTGAGAATCAGACAACGGAAGATCAGAGGAGATTTCACAGCCTGTGGCTATACTCCTCCATAGCGTTCGACCACCTCTTAAACCTCCTTCGCTTGGCTTCAACTCGATAAGGGCTGCCCGTCTACTTAGTCAATATCATATCCACAAACTAGATAAATCGATGCAAACAAGCTTCAACTGGACGTGGGCTTTAGAAGTGGAGGCATAGCTACAGGCTAAATCTGACTCAGAGACGCATCAATCCAGAAGTGACACACTTCACATCTCCTTTCTATTCAGAACAGCAATTAAGAGCCGGCACGCAATGTTCTGCATTCAACAGCTTTTTTTTATACCCTCACAGGCAGGAGAAGAGGGCACTCAAGTAGAAATACAGTTACTCTGAGGTAGTTTATTCAACTTTCAATAAAGCATTTAATGAATTTACTAAAGCAAAAGTTTATCATCTTAAAATGTAAAATGTGCTGAGTACTGAAAAGGAGTACAGTTAAAATATGATGAATTAATCAGTTATCTTTTCCAGTATGTCATAGCAAAATATTAAATAACATCTGATTCAAAACTGTGTGAACAAATTTGCAATTTGCTTTAAACTTTGAGAAAATAAGCAGACATAATACTTAACAAATTAGTTAAAATGTGGAAAGCAGGAGTAGGCGTGGAAAGTAACTACCAGCTATCGCATTCACTTGTGTTACTTTTTTCTTTACCTACACTATTTTGGGTACTTTTTAAAACCAGTACTTTTACTTTTCCCCTTGAGAAACTTATGAGAAGTATTGTACTTTGGAACATTTAAATTAGCATCTTTGTACCAGGGTGGAAATAGCACAAGGATATTACACTATGATGTTGTAACACTGCTCTCTACAAATCAACTCAAGTAATTTAAAATGCATCTTAAGTACAGAATGTCTCAAAAAACACTTGCCTGTGTCATACACAAGGACAACATTTAGAGTGTGATGAGCCTACTAGTTATTTATGCTTGTGTAAAGTTGTTTATTATAACTTTTTTGCTCAGGAAATATAGCATGAAAGCATTCCCAGTATGCATATCTGAAATAGAGCTTTCCCCAGATGATCAAATATTTGATGATTTGTTTAAAGGGACCTAATCTGACCGTCAATATCATAGCCAAACTCCAGTTTATGAAAAAAAGCATCAACCCATTCAAGTTTGTAGGGGTGATTAATGCCTAATTTAACTAATTTAAGTTTTTTTTCTGCTGCTACATCATGACTGATGCTCTATCTTGGTATAATTATCAAATTATGAACAACTTTAGTCAGGCTGAGTAATACTAGTGATAAACCATGCATAAATGCCTTATGGGTCAAATCTATGGAAAAAAATGTATAATTTGTGTCATATTCATTATACACTTTATTGATTTATACCTAAACAAAACACAGTTTGGTTCCTTATTTTTGCATGACACATGTACATGTAATGGAGATCAAATCATTTTTATGTTGACTTTACATGAGGAACATCCTACCTTTACTGCAGCATACACATAATGCCCAAATTTAGTTGTACTAGAAAAACGTTGTCAAAGTGACTGTACTTTTGCTGTTATACAACATTTTGTACCTTTCCAACCTGATAAATAAAGTTTATTTATATATATTTAGAATGATATAATTATAATAAGTGATGTAATCAGCTCACTACAAAACTACTAAATCCTAATCTGTTTTCTTACTCTTGAAGTTTTAGCTTGCAAAGTAGCAAGACTTCTTAGATTCTTTGCCTCTTGACAGGAAAATCCAGCAATGATCAGTTAATCATGAAGCTTCTAAGTGTTTTTTTGACAAATTACAGTAACTGTGAGTGTGCTTGTTGAAGAAGTGACTGCAAGGTTTCTTAACAGGTTCTGCAGTCTAATCAATTTACATGAGGTGTTGCCCGGTTGGACTTAAAATATATCCCATGGATATGTGAAACAGTCAATCTGGTGTGTCAGGTTACTTAATTTTGGCGATAAACTGTCAATTCTAAAATGTGAACAACCTAAATGGACTTTCTGCTGCTCATCCACAGGATAGTGAGCTAGTATTTTATCTGTAATATTGTTGAAGTATCAAGAATTTTGATACCAAAGTAGGATTTACAGTACAATACAATACAGTACTTTTACATAAATTATTTAAAAGTAAAGTAATCACTTAAAATATATTTTAAAGAAAAAAAAGATATTCATATCCACATAATTTAATGTAGTTACTTACTTCCCCTTGTGCTCAAAGGAACCATGATACAATCTGTGCATGTGGTCGTATAGGAAGTGCAGGCCAGAGGATGTGTGATTTCATACATGCGACTGTTGCTTCCACAGCCGAGCACTCTCATGTTTATGGAAAGACTTTAAAAGAGGGGAAGCAGTAATCCGCTCATTTACAGTACCTCAGATTCAGCCTTCTATCTTTCTCTCTCTCTCCTGTTTCTTCCCACTCTCTCTCTCAAACACACAAACAGCAAACACACCTCAGTCCATATCTCCTCCCCCACTAAAACCCCCACACCCTGCCATTTTTTCCATCCCCATTCGGGCTCATCTCGCCATCACCTCTCCAACTCCGCCACCCCAGAGAAACCAATTCAGACTTTCTGCTCCACACCGTCATGGCATGTTGGCCAAGGGAGATGGAGTCCTTTCAGGTTCTCGGCTACAACCTCCCCTCCCTCCCCTCCCACCTCCCCTCGCTCGCTTGCTGCTCCTCAACATTTCCTCAACACGCCTGGTGTATCAGCAGGGTGGCTCGACAGAGCGATAGGACGGCTCCCTAGAATCCGTCTGAGTTTTTCTGCACACTTACGTGACCTTTTAAAGTTCCTCGCCAAAAAAAATTGCATGCGGTTGCCGTGCCTTTGCATGCTCGTACAGTCAGATTAGTGAGAGTATCTGAAGGAAATGAGGCCTGCCTTATGTGTTTAAACAGAGCGACTGCAGGGTTTATCAGTAATAGGTTATCTTTAATGGCAAAACCAAACACCCACCGCCCACCCACTGCTTCTTAAAGTTGCCAATCTGCTTTTAATACCCTGCTGTTGGCTGGATTTTTTTTCCTCCCTCGCCTTTCTAGATTGTATACATAAACTGCTTCGATGCTTGGCTGTTCTTAAAAGTTGATTTGAATTATACCCTCTGCATAATGCCGCTTGATAGGAAATAAATCTCTTCAGATGAATACACTGGAAGGATGGAGGGGGTGTTTGTGTGTGCGTGTATGTTGAGGGTAGACGCTGAGTTTAGAGTGGTGGTGTATGTTAACATAAATTAAAGTCCTCCTGCAGAGAGGCGGGAAGAAGGCAATGAAAGGAAGAATGTGAGATTAGAGAGAAATATGGTCTTTGATGAACCAAAATAGGTTAAAAAAGAGCAGTAGCTACTATGTACCATCTGTGAGGCTCATGCCTTATGTAGGCAGCCTGAGTTTGATTCCCACCTGGGGCCTCCTTGCTGTTAGCCTCCCATTACTATTTTCCCCCTTTCCAAGTCAATCCATTGTTTCTTCATGATCAAATTTTAGGGCCAAAAATATCTGTAAAAAATAGAAAAACGGGGTTGGCTATTTTGATATGACAATCTATCATCAGCCTCGCACTTACAATCCAGTTATTAGTATGCTGGCTGCAATTTTTCATCAAAACGTACTGCGCTTTATTTTGATTTCTTGGTTAAAGCAGTATCTTATAACTCCTCATGTCAGCGCCTGTGGGATGAATCATACTAATCAAGGAGCTGATAGGCTGAAAAGGAGTGGATAGAGAAGCAGACGACAGAAGGGTTGGCGACAAACATAAATTACAAAGATGACTCACATTTTTGAACTCAGAAGAAGTTAGAAAGTGGGGTTTTTTTCATGCTGTGACCAGAAAAAAAGGTGGACTCCAGTCAGCACTGAAAACTTACCATGATGGGTTGACTGAAGATGCCACAGGAAACCTGGGGCTACTTCTCAGACTTCATGTATGTTTGCTGAATGGAAAATGTGTAGCATTTCAGGAGGCTTGAACTAGTGCTTTTAGGACAGGAGTTACATAAATAGCAACAAGCAATACATAGCGCAAAATGAATAGTTGAAGCTAGTCTACCATGTTTAACAAATGCTCCAGTACATAAGCACTTTAACATCCCCGCTCACTCCATTTGCATGGTGAGAAAAGCTCATGTGTGTGCATGTACAGATGCACACTGAGCCGTCAAATCACACGTTGATTGGCAACACTCAAAAATTTAACATACATTATTTTGAAGTTATTGATGTAATAGGAAATAGTCGGTGAAGATGAATGCTGGTTGGTGGAGTAGTAAGCAGCCAGGCACGTCCCATGTACATAATTCTGCCGGCCCAGGTTCTAATCCAGCCTGTGGCCAGTTAACAGAGTGTCCTCCCGTACTCTCTTGACCCCTCTCACAAGTCTATCCACTGTCTCTCTCTCCTTTCAATAAAGGTACAAAATGCCCCAAATAATAATCTAAAAATAATAGTAGGTAAAGCAAGGGTAGCATGTTATTAAAATTATTTAAAGTATTCCTTAAAGATGTAAACATAATGTTTACAAATCTTCAAGATAGGGTTGTGTATCGACATGAATCTGGGGATAAGAAACATATTGAAATGCAGGAGCAGTGATACATTACTTCATAACAGGCTGTGATGCTGTAAGCAGGGCTAATTATCACATTTCTATTAAATAAATACTCAGTAAAAAATTTTCATGCAGGTTTTTCCACATTTTTGCAAATAACTCAAAAAGCTCCTAACTTTTTGTCATGATAGTTTCTGGGGATGTATTGATCACAAGGCACAAGGAATAACTTCGAGGATCCAAGATTTATTTTTTTTATTCTTCACAGTGCAAAACAGGGCTGTTTTCTGCATTTTGACAGTAACTCACCTGACAATCTTGGGAATGCCTTGGTGAAGGTTGGTGCTCTCTTGGCAATTCTAGCAAATATATGAATATGAAAATATTGCAATATACTGGTTTTTAATATGTTCTCATGCCTCTATGTCATATACATGACAATTCCTCTATATCATGTCATGTCATGTGGGTTTCAGCATGAATTTGTTTCCACAGTGCATAACTTTAAATCTAGATTAAAACGTGGAAACATGAACATTGTTACATCTCTGTCGAACTTTGAAAAACAGACAGAAATCGTTATAAATTCATCCTGCAGTTAACTAGATATAAAGGAATCGTTTCATGAGACTCTTGCAAAATCATGATATTCTAGTCTTGCTTTATCGTTATATTATCTGTCACATAGACAATAAATTGTCTATCGATCAAGAGCTATCCCGTGATTGCCATCCTTAGTTCTTAAGCACATTTGTATTGGTCATATTTGTTTAGTCATAATGGTATTAGCTGCTTGATTTCATTAGCTGTGTTGTTTTTCTTCCCCTCCTTAAGCCACAGAGGCCTCTGGCATCTTAATGCTCCCTGTCTGAATGGTGAGGTGGCTGCATTAAAGCCTGGTGGTGGCTGTGAGGGTGGGGTGCAGCAGGGTGACTAACAGAGCACAGGAGGGAGGAACGGGGGGTCCACTGAAAGGCAGCAGGCTGCACAGTGAATGGGAAAGGGGTAGAGAAGAAGGAGAGGGGTGGGGGCATTAGCAGCAGTGGGAGGTGGGGGTGTTTTTTGGGGGGCCTCCATTGGTTCAATGCAACGGACGGAGCAGCTGTGAAAAGAGGTCTCCCCTTTTTCCCACGCCCGGTACGACGCACAAACCCTGCTTCAGCCTGCCAGGGTCAAGTCACATTTCTAATATATACACCGGGCTTGTGGACTCGCACAATGCATACGCACAGCTCATTTATTTTATGTATGCACACAGACAGACACACACTTGTGCGCACACAGCAAGTGGACGGCTTCTCAGACAGAGAGGCAGAGAAGGGGGCCACTGCAGAAAATGAGAGAGGGTAGAGAGTATTATGACACTGATTTCAGTCCAGTTGGCACCATTGTTTGGACTTGGATGCTGCAAATTAACAAACCCCCAACACACGCCAAGAAAAGCAACACACAACCACTGCTTCATGTATCATTAAAAGGTCAAAGTTCTGGCGTTTGGGGTAAAACTGACCCAGAAAAAGACTGAGGGTTGGAAGTTTGCGCAGTAAAATAGGCAGTTTAACAAATTATACAGATGGCATAGTCCATTTAGATACCAACAAATTACCCAGAATCCTCGCTGATTTGCTTAGACTGCATTTCTGTGAGTGTCTTAACTGTATGCGCCAATTACTCAGTCAACCACCCAACCTCCTCGCCCCAGCCTCTTTTCTTCTCCTCACACATTTACGTCTTTTACAAACTATAATCATATTCCAAGGAGGGGGATGTAAACGCTTTGTCCTCACAAACCCCCACCCTGCCCTGTCCCCCCATCACCACCCTAGTGCCAGATGCCCTGCTGCATTGTGTGGGTGCTGGAGGCAGACAGGCAAACATCCCCCTTCCTCCGTCTCTCCCTCTCTCTCTCTATCTGCATCATGATGTCACCCTACTTGTGGGTCTGTCTGTCCGTCACGGCCTTGACAGGAACTTGAGTGTGGGAAGGCAAAGTGTTTGCGGCTGGGAGGAGGGGGGGGAGGCTGAAGTTCAAGGAGGGGGTTGAGGGTTTGGAGGGGATTTTGAGGTGAGGGGGTTTGGAGGAGAGTGTCTGGCCTGAGAGGTCAGCAAGTGGACTTGAGCATGGACTGAGTGTGTGTGTCTGTACGTGTGTTGGGGTGGGTGGGAAGGGGGCTCTCCTAGCAACTCTGGAGAGAGGAGGAATTTAGATGAGTCTGTTGGTCTGTGTTTGACTGTTATTTAGACAGTCAGACTCTTTAGTTAGGCTAAAAAAAGTCAAAATTGTGGGAATGATAGGCGGAAAAGGAGAGACAGATGCATCAGGTTTTTAATTATCCATGTTATGAATTCAAACAAAGTTGTGTGATGTAAGGTAGATACAGTTTACAGCAGCAAATCCCAGGGCTTTAATTGAACAAAATTAAATCTATAGTCTTGTTATGGGGCAACACTGCTTTTTAAATATTTGCATTACAGTTATTTCCTTCTTTTGGATGTAGACAATGAGCCTGCGTTAGAAAAGATGTTTCAAATGCATAGTCAGTTTAGTTTGAAGTCTTCACTTGTATTTTATTCAGAATTCTAGTTTGTTCCACACCAAAAGATTAAAATTGAATTTCTTTAATCATTCACATTAGCACAAATAAAATAAAATAAAAATGTCCATAAAAGAATACACCAATATTATGTGTCTGTTTTCTTTTTCTTTTCCCCAAAAAATATTTTCCAGAGATTGCTTGATTAGTTAGCGAAGAATTTCCATAGATCCGTAATTTCTAAAATGCAATAGGTCCCCATATATAAATTAAATACCTTGTACCAATCAGAAAATTAAAATTTAGACACTGTTGTTGTCTTTCTAACTGTGTATACATTTAAAGGTGAGATCAGTCCCTGTCACCCAAATACTGCCAGCTGCATTTAAGCAACTGAGATATTTCAGCTATTTGTACCATAGGGTTTGACAGTAATATAGTTTTTAATGCATTACATTTGACAGGTATATTTCTGTAAATAAAAAAATGTCTGAAGATAAAAAAACAAACAAATTTCCCTCCTTTTTTTCTGGTTCTCATTTTTGAAATGATCCTGGGGGCTGGATAGGCATTTGTTGGGGCCTGAGGTGGCCCTGGGTGCACCAGTTGGTTATCATTGGCCTGATGGTTTGTTCCATGTACCTCAGAGATGGGGAATAAGAATCCCGTTGATGTCCCAATTAAACATGTTACAGTTACAACTCGTAAAGTCAAGAGTACATGAAGAACATCCAACTTTCCAAGTAGATATGTCGACCATAGGTGGCATACCCGGGTTTGAAAATATTATTTTGTGTCTTATCAAGTGTCCTTGGTTACAGTTGCATGTTGTAACAAAACAAAAGTATTGACCATTTATCCATTATCCATACTGTAATTTTTGATGGATCTCTAGCTGTCATGGGCATACATTCATTATGAAGCACAAGTACTCCCCTTCAAATAATATCTGTGTTAATCCAAGTTGGACCCCAAAAGCTCAAAATTAATATCCATAGTGTTAGCCAACTAACTTTAAGAGATAGGAATTGAAAGCCATTTTGAGTTGAGAACTGATTACAGTTCGCTTCAAGAATCAATATCGGTTGTCTTTTTATATCACAATTACCTTAAAAGTTCCCTCTATTTTTCTACTTGCCTGTAGATTAATCAAGAATGTTGTGGTCTCACTGGTGGAAGTCAACAGAAACCACAGCAAGGAAGTCACAGAAGTAGTCTAGGCAGACAGGAGACAGAAGAGGTCAAAACTGTGACAAATGTTAGACAATATGACACTAACATCACACAATCCAGTGAATGTGTTTGAGTGTTTGACTAAGGCAAGGGTGTAGACACTGCAGCAACTCACAGAAGCATTCAACTATTCAGCATGACATTAAATACCAGGAGTTACATGTGTTTTATGTTGTTGACACTGAAAACCTGTGTAAGCCATAAAAACAACTTTAGAGAATGTGTAAAGAGTTGGATCAATAAGCAAAAATTGATGTTGGCATAAGTATCAATATTGCCATTGGTATCAAATAACTGTTATTGATGCCCATCAGTTCCTATCCCTACTCATACAGTTCGTCCCTGATAGCCACAGTTGATATGAGTCAATGGACTCGTTCCAGTTCCATTTCAAATGCACACATGAGCCATGTTTAATCCACTTAAAGAAGCATGGGGTGGTATCACAGAAAATATTAATTCTTAAAATATTAAATGAAGATATAATAAGCTTTTTATTAAAGTTATATAAAAAACATGTTTTTAAGAAATACTTGGAGAAGCAAGCAATACAAACTCATTATTATGAAGCCTTGCATGAAACAAAGTTGCTGGGTAATTCTGACCCACTTTTGCATGCAAGGCTTAATAAATCCTTTTTCTTTTCTATTTTGATGTAAGTAGGACACTCAGCAGTGCAAAAGAATGTGTCTGGCAAACCTTTATGCATGGTTTATCCCCGTATTATGGGTTATAGTCCCAAATTTACTTAAAAATTCTTAAAATGTTCTGAAGTTGATGAATGAACTTTTTAATAACTATCTCTAACATGGTCTTATTATTCTCTTAGGATTTTACAGGCATAATTTAATGAAATGACCTTGTCTAGTTTGACTGCTAGACATTATCACATCACACAAAGTAAATGAAATACTTGAACACAAATTTTAATTTTTTGTTCATGTGCAGATCATTTCCTTTCCTAAATGTATTTTATAGAGATTTCATGTGAGTAACAGAAACATTTTCATTCACCACTTGACTGTGAAAACATTCTTCAGCTTTTTATCCTTTGCATACATTGAATTAGTATTTATACAAGGACCAATCTTTGATTGTAATTACAGTAATCTAAAAACGCTTTTGCAGTGTTCTAATGTGATGCTGCCTTTTACTCTTTAAGCAATCAGATCTCTCTGGGATCTCTAGATCCCCAAAAATATCTTATAACGCCCACAAGATTTTGTTAAATCAGTGCTGCTTTTTCATGATTTTTCTTCATATTTTCTTGTTTTTTTACACAACAATTTATCATAGGGATATTTGTTGTTGGATTTTTGTCCATACAAAAAATGCAGACGTTTCCAAACTCATTATCAGCATTAACAATATCAATACCAATGGTGTGTCAAGAGCACAAAGTCTCTATTCATCTAAATTGACCTGTTGCTTCCACGGTTACAGCTCAGTTGTGTCCAAAAAAAAATGAGAAGCACAAAAAACAACATTCTTTTCTTCAAAAATTACATTTTTGATTCAAAAAAGTAGAAATTGAGTGAAGACAAGGTAAATGTTCATTGTACTTCATGCCCTGCCAATAGTAAGGCAAATGTATGAGACAGTTAAGGTTAATTTGCATGGTGGAAAGATCAGCCAGAAATATCAGCAAAAATCTTAATATCTGCCAATACAACTCTCAGCATTTTAGGCAAATATCTGCTGGCACTGATATTGGTAAAATAATATCATGCATTCCTAATTTATAGCTACCACAGCTGCATTTTTGCCAGTGTATTACAAACTCACTAAGCAACTGTGAACAAGGAGAGGAGAAGAGAATGAGAAAGAGAGGATTTAGGAAATGGACAGAAAAAATGCAACTATTTAGAACATTTTGCTTCAGAAAAAGCTTTTGCAAGATCATCTTTGGACAACAGGTTTTTATGACATAGAGCCTCAATTGAAAATTGAAAAAAAAAAAAGATAAATGTATGATTTTTTTTTACAAGTATGGGCATTAAATGTCTAAAAAAGTTACTCCAAAGTGTGCAATAACCCTATTTTAAGCAGTTTGTCACATCCATAATCAAAAATCCTTCCCATGCATGGCCTTACTGGCACCTATTGTTCTGTTCTGATGTTGGCATTTTAAAGATGCCTTGCTGTTCCTAGATGATGACACTTTTTTTTATCAATTCTGAAAAATCTTTCAGATGGAAGATGTTTGTTTGACATCATAAATGTTGCTTCATGCTCACCCAAAAAATCACGTATCACACGACCCTTTTGTACTGCCAAACATTCACCAGGACATATACGCGTGCTGTTGTCAATCATCATCCGTCTTTTCCAGACTCCTCTCTTTGTATTTCCCCCACCCCTTTGCTGTTACCATCCTTGCCTTAATAGTCATCTTTCTGACTCTCTCTCTCCATAGCTGTGTAAAGGGGTGATAGCATTGGGAGACAATGGGAAAGACTCACTTAATTAGCTGGACGAGAAGATGCATTGTGGCAATTACTGAGCACAAAGGGAGGGGAAGGTATGGCTCTGTAATGTGCTGCTGTGTGTATTTGCCTGCCTGTTGTAGCCTGGAGTGCAGGAAGGCCTTTATAGGAGGATTGAAAGCAGTAACAATGGAAGACAGGATGTACTCCTCATGTACAGCCATTTCCAGTCCTTTTACGCCAGGGACAATAGCTGCTACAGTCTCTTAAAAGCTGGAAATGCAGAAACTATATTGCCTCTACTGATGGATTATGGAGCTTGAATTTTTTTTTTCTGGTGGCTTTGTCGTGTCCAACTATCTAGATGTACTCTTGTGTATAGCATTGTTTTGAATGGGTTGGCACCATCTAAAGAGAAATCCTTGTCAAGATCTCTTTTTGTTATAAACTGAACTCTTATTATCTATGAGCATGAACAAACAAGAGCTGGGCCAAAATTCAATATCATACTGACAATTAATTGTTGATTTGGGACATCAAATCTAAGAAATTGTGGATTATTACGAGTCTGGGGCCATGCAAACATTTCCAAACAATCGATTATGACAACATGATGGATTGTTGAATAGAAGGAGCATGTTAAGTATTATGTGGACTAAGGAGTGAAGTAAAAGAGTGATTTATTGATAGGGATGTGTACAGCTTATAGTTCCTGTATTCAAAACACTGCAATGCCAACTCTTTGGGTTTCTGTTAGCTTAATTACTTTGCTGGATAGCTACAGCTTGCTGATGAACCTTAGGTAGCTAAGTAGCTAGCTAGGAATGTTAAGATGGCAAAGTGGTAGTTCCTATAACTTTATTATTTTCTTCTGGTAGGTGGAACAATTTTAATTTTAGAGAAATGTATTCCTCATTTGTAAGACTGTGCCATCCAAACTGTATTCTCTCCATCAGAAGTGGAGTGCCATTATCCAGTTATTTCTGTGAAATGTGGTGAACTACTTACATCAGGCCAGATAGCTAAATGCTGCAGTGGTCTGAGTGAAGGTGTAAAACTAAGTTAGGACTGTGGTGTGAAGCACAGGAGTAAGATAGTAGGGTATGCCCAAAACTACATTAAAAACATTAGTAGTCGCCTAAAACTCCTGTTAGCATATTCAAATTATTAGCAGGCTAAAGCTTGCTAGCAAACCAACTAAAGGTTTTTGGGTAGCAAAATAAGAGAAAACTCCAATTATTGTGTTCTGATAAGCTGACTGTCTTCTTTTAGATAATTAAAAACGTGCTTCTGTCTGTCTTTGCTTGAAATTATTGGCTCTTTATTTGAGAGCTAAACACAATTTTTGAGTGTTAGTTCTGCCTTACTCTGCATTATTTGCTACACTTGCAACATTGAAACTACTTAGTCTGTTAATGGGACCAGAGAAAATGTGTTGTAGAGTTCATTATCATGGAGGACAAACAAAACTGATATAACAAACATGATAATTCTGTATTTCTCAAGCAATCGCATTTGAAACTTAAACCATGAAGACCTGGAATTTTGCTTTCAGTCTGTCTCTCTGTCAGGCCAATATGTGTGGACTATATCATACTTTTATGTTGATCAATGATGTGTGTTTTCCTATGAAGAAAAGTCACTGAATTAAATATGTTCTTCCAAAATGTATTCAGCCTATAAGTAACTTTTGGACTGAAATTATTTGTTTTTACCCTTATATTAAAATAAAGGCCTCAGTGCTTTCAAAGTCAAACATTGTATATCAGCCATGACTAATCTGAAGTATTAGTTTCTTCAAACAGCCATATAACTTGTATTGCACAATTTCATGAATTGAATCTTTTCAAAATCACCACAACGCCTATGTACAGTTAGCCTAAGCCAAGCTAACGTTAACCAATAGCTCAGTATGCAGTTTAATTGGTCCCAGGGAAAATGCATTAAGGAAAAACTGGTGAAGTGATAAAAGCATGCCAGTTTCCACCTTAGTTTGGCTACGTCCCATTTGCAGTGAGTTATTATGAACCTTCTTCCTGTTGACATTGCTCACAAATAAGCTAGAACCTAGCCAGTTTTATGCCAAAATGGCAGGATTGTGTATAGGGCCTACATGGACTGTTTTATACTGTACATTTAAATCACACTCTTTGCTTTACGTGTGACTCAAATGAGATGAACATTGTAGCTTAATGATGTCCAAAACAAGATACAAATTAAACTTTTTCTATGGTGTGCATTTATGCTGTCATACTTCCGATGAAGCTTGGTGTGAAGGCAAGTGAGGAGAATCAGGAACCAGTTATAAGTAGTTGTGGACATCAGCATCTACAGCTTTTGTGTAATAGATGCCCAATATTACTGGCATGATATCAGTATCAGCAGTTAATTGCCTAAAAAGCTGATTATCAGTATTAGATGATGAGACAATTTTTGTCAAAAAATGCATGGGATATTCTGGCCATGCTAAATAGTCATATTCTATATGCTGGTTTTAATATGGGCAGAATGTCTGTACCATAATCAGTATGACAAATGTTTCATTTGTCTAAGAATTAAACTTTTGTTTTGCTTGTTATCTACTCCTGACACAGATGGTCTGTAAAATATATAAAAAAAAGGCCAATTTTAGTCACATGAAGGCTTTGTGCTCCTGACAGTATATATCAGTATCAGTGGTGGTATCTGCAATAACTAGTTTGGAAACAGATGTATATCAGATGTCATGAAAATCCAATACCAGGTATCTCTACTTTGTGTTTAGTGATTCTCTTTCTAAGCTACAAAACTATGAAGTTGCAGTATTGTAGGAGACAGAAGCATTTCAAAATCTACTTCACACAATATGATGCCAAAAGCTTTGTATGTCATGTCTGTGGCAGGAAAAAAAATTGAGCAAGGGCAGTAACACCATCAAAATGCTGCTAGAACTGCCGAAGCAGCAGGACATTACATCAGGCTTGCTGTGTGTTGGATGTTGCTGACACCGAAAAAGTGGGAGATCCAACTTTTTCAACACAGAAATCCACATGAATCAAGGATGTTGCTACAGAATACTGATGAGCAGAATTTATGATGGCATTCCCCATCCTTAGTGGACACTAAAGGGCAAATAGTCAAGGTATGCAAGAGTTGATTGATCTCAGACTGCCTATCAAAGTGTGTTAAACTTCAGTTACATGACTTTGGTAAGATCTCAGTTGAAGTAACAAAAAAAGTCCAGTTCAGGTCTAACTAAGACAATTATTTGACTTTTTCTGACTTCATCTACTGACTCTCTCTGTAGTGCTCAGCCTGTTGAATAACACTCAGTGACTAATTCTATAATTCCCTCTTTATCCATTCATCCATCCTCCTCATTTCTATTCCTGATTGTCTTGTTGCTGTGGACCAAACGGGACATGCTGCTTTCTATTTCTGCCCGCCGATGAGTGGGCCGCTGCTTGGTGCCACTGCGTGTTTTGTGAGTGTGTTTGTGTATGTGTGTTGGGCCTGGCAAAGAGCATCCTTCTCTAGTGGAGTGGCCTGAGGGGATTTCTTTCATGAAGTCAGATAACATCCCGGCGACCCCCTCTTCCCTTTTTTATAAGAGTTCTTTAACCTTGATAAATGAAGTAGAGGCGGGAAAGGGAGGGGAGGAAAAAAGTTGTGGGCTTCGGTAGGGGGTGATGGAGGGACGAGAGATAGAGAGCGAGAGAGAGAGAGAAAGGGAGGGAGAGACACTAACTCCCTGGCCGGCTTGCTCTCAGGATCAATAACGTTCGGAGAGCTGCTGAGCACTCCTGTCTGGCAGCTCTACCATAGGGGATGGAGGGAGGGAAGGTGGGGGGGAGGAAAATCAAGAAAAGAAGAGTTGAGAAAGCCTCTCTATCTCCTCCTTGTCACCCTTTTTTCGCAAAAAGAGCGAATCGAGGCGGACAGCAGCGTAAAAAGATGGAAGGATGAAGGGATGGAGAGGAACATAGATTGAGGGGACTTTGCGCCTATATCCAGCTGAAACATGCCAACCACCCACCCAGCCTTCCTGCGTGCCCGCCAGCAAAACACACACACAAACACACACTTTGAGGTCTCCTTTTACGGAGCCACAAGGTTACAGAGTGTCGATACAAACGCGCACAGCCCGCCGACAAATGGGATTTGGCATGTTCAATCAACAGTGCTGCCAAATCCCTGTTGTTAAGTATTGCAGAGCCATATCTGTCTGCAGCGAGCCAGAGCTATGCTACCTGGGCCCGCTAACTGTCCCCCAAATATCCTCTATTAAAGTCCTCTCTAATACAATTATCTGCTGCATTCCTCTTTGGATCTGAATTGGCATGTGTGCAGTGGCGTAAACAGAAAACAGAGGCAGGGAGTTTTCACACTTGAGCCCTCTTTCCGTCTTATTTTTCTCCCTTTTCCACTTGATATCTCTGCTCAGATTTTAAGTCACCAGCTTCCCTCCTCTGGCCGTCTCTCCTGGCCCTTCTTCCTGTCCTCTGGTAGACCTGATCCTTTCATCTTCCCTGCCTTAATCCCGTGCTAAAGAAGCCTTCTCCTCACCCCTCTGCTGCTTCCCATTGCTCTCTTTTTAACTCCCTGCCTCGTCTTATTTTAGCGTGTCCCTCTGCTCCTCTTCCTCCTCCTCTGGCTCTTTCTCCTCTTTCTGCCTGCCCTCACCTTCTCCTCCATCTCCTGCTTCACCCTTACCCACCCTCCCTTGCCTCAATCCTTAATTAAGTTAGTTATCAGTTGACTGCCCCTATCATTGGTAGAGAGCAGGTTGGTCCTCCCATCCCAGGAGGGGGGAACATTGTCTGTGATGGTTGACCAGTGTAATCCCCCCACCAGGGACAAAGGGCAGTACCCTCACTCCCTCAGCCACCCCTGAAGGGCATAAGCCCCCTGATGAGAGCCGCGCCCTGGCCTGGCCCTGCCTGCCTGACACCCGCGGCATCACACTGCAGGTCCTTTTCCTTATCTGAGGAGGCAGTTTGACTCCACCGTGCTGCTGCTGGGTGTGAATTCAGCCCCTCCTGGACGTCACAGTATCACCCAAAGTTCATTGAGGATTAAGGTGGGCAATAACAGGACCCTCTTTGATTCATATTTCTAGCTCCTGCTGCACACACACACACTATAAACACACCCATGAACGTTCATTGTATTAAGATCAGTAAGTCCCCCTTGAAACCTCCACACAACCCCACATACCTTCCTCTCTCTCCCTCTTCTTCTCTTTCACACACATTCACACGGGGAATGAGTAGGTAAGGTTGCCATGGGAACGGTTGGTCAGAGTTTACCAGAGGGGAAACAAACAAAGTACTGTTCATGAAAGCAGGTTGTTCGGTGCAGGAGCGCTGATACAGTTTGAGTGTGAGAAATGTGGGTTGTGGGTGATGTCTGGTGATTGGATACATGTACGTGAAGCTTTACATCCTTTCATGTCCATCTCTCTCCGCAGTATTTCACTGTCACCTCCGCTCTATTAGTATACCCAATTCTTTTATAAAAAGAAATCTTTGAGGAGCTCAGCAGGGGATCAACTTTGAGTGACTGTAGCTTCTTTTTAGATCTATTTTCTCATATGGTGACATGATATATCCTTTTCTATGACATTTAAAGACACACCAGCTGCAGAGATACAGAAAAAATATTCAGTTGAATGGTTTTGCAGCCAAAATTTGATGTTTGATTTTTCTCTGCAAACTATTTTCACATTAAATCTATTTGTCTGACTCCTTACTGTATTCGAGGTGAACCTAAATGTGAGACAGGACTGTGTCTTTAATATCATGACACTCATGCACAAGTAAAATAGGAAAACAAATATTCACAGAGAATAATTTCATAAGAGATAAAAGTTGTTTCCATCAGTTTAACAGTGACATCTGTTTGATTAACCTGACATGCCAAAAGACAGTTTAAAATATATAAGACAGAACATAGATTTCACTAGAGAGCAATAGAAATGGTTTGGGGAGGCCAGAACATTTTAAAAGCATATCCACCAAGAGATTGGACGATTGTGCCATCAATCACATTCATTACAGAACAATCAGCTGTTGGCAGGTCTTACTGTGGACGTATTAAGATTTTTCATTCAATTAAGAAATTTTATCCGGATCTGACTAAACTGCTGTGATACCTGGTGGCATCTATGCTAATCTCCGTAATCCTTCTGTCAGTATACTCATTGCTCCTGCCTCTTCCTGCTTTTACGGCTGATTGAGCAGTGCCTCATCACAACTAACATTCAGTCTCTCCTACACATACACGTATGTTCAGGTCATCTTTGTTATCTGGGTCCTGTTGCTTTGTCGTCTTTGTGTCTCCAGTCAGTGTACTTCTAATAAAAATCAAGCTTATCAAAAATCGATACGTAAATAACATTATGTACCTTGCCAATATGAGTATTGATACAGCAGTTTGAGAATACACCATGGGTAATATGACCCATGATGCTATTCAGAGTAGAGCCGCAGAAGCCAGACTACACAGACAACACAAATTTAAATTGACAATTACTTCTGATGTATCTAAAAACTCAGAGAACCAAAGTTGTAAGGAGTTCTGTAAATGGCATGGTCAGAGTTCAGATATATGTCATGTCTGTCATTGCTTAAACATCCTGGCTAGGGATCAGTTCTGCCTTGTTGACTGAACACAACATTACATTAAAATTAAACACAACCCTTTCAGGTTTGTTTGATATACTTTCTTTATATATATTTGAGGGAAAGATGTGATCATAAATGTGTAATAATTAAACTATAATTAGTTCTATTTGCAACATGTTTCTCTCTATAAACTCAGTATAATCTAAAGGAGTAGCTAGAGGGTCAATTGAGCTTAACTGGTCCGCATTAAGAGGTGTGAATGTGGAGGCTTGGTATTATCAGCTACCATAATGGCAGATATAAACATTTTAATTTCTTGTGTGAGCGAGACAAGATGATCTTAGAGAAAACCAACACGTTCATCTTTCAGTGCTCATCAGCTGGGGTGAATCTCTCCAGTGTCAGACTATTTAATCCAATTCTCAGTTCAAAGGCAATGATTACATTCACTGACAAGTTGCTGAAATATAACAATTATTCAGATTTGATTCAATCTGTCACAGTTAAACTGGATCAATGTCCCATTGGTAATTAAATACCAAAAGCTTTTTATGTTCATCTAAAAGAATTTAGAGACAGAAAGAGGGGACAGTGACATAACCCTGATTTCAGAATAATCATTTATTTTGTTTTATTTAATAAAGAGAACCTTTCAGGCTTCCTGCACCTACATGTTATGTTGAATATGTGTTGGATATTTCTATCAGTACAAACACTTGTCCAGGGGTCTCAGTACTGTTGTTTAGGGGACAGAAAAATGTTATTTTACTGCTAAAGAATATGCATATCCTCTGTACATCCCTTTATTAATGACACATATTTTAGCAAATTTACCAATTCAACAGAGAGGATTTAGAACATCTATTGAAAGAGCTCACTCTGCTTATATGGGACAAACATTATTAAAATAATAGGCCAAATGAAAGGAGTAAAAATACAACAAATAATAGTTTGTTTCAATCTTTAGATTTTGTATTTCCCTGCGATAATTAATATTTAGTGTGCATGTCATTTGGTATTTGCGTCATGTTGAGCTGTTTTTTTAATCCTTGAATTGATACCGTGAAATGCCGTATGTTTGTTATTATTTAGATCTATTGATCATGCCATGGAATCTACCACTCAGTGGAAAGGCTACAACACAGTACGGCTACAAGTCCAATGAATTAAACTGACTAAAATGCCTTCACAACAATATATTGTGCAAAGATGTGGCTGGTTAAAACAGTCTAATATTTGTCTATGACTGTAATGCTGCCACTGGCTAGCATCAGCATCTTTAGCAGACTTAAGCCCTGCTGTCACATTAGGCAAGATCACTGTGCCACGGCCTTATTTACTCACTTTTCTTCAAAGAGAAGAGACAAGCAAACAGCTGGAAAGTTTCCCCTCCATCATGTTACGCCTTATTACTTGATTTCTGAGGCTGAGAACTGTAAAACATTCTGCAGATAACATGCATACTTAGTACTGCTGCTTGATTCCTGATGATTATCAAGGATTCTCATCGCTAATGTGAATCTTGTGTGATAGTAAAGGGTCAATGAGAAGCTTTTGGGCTTGGAGACACTGAGCAGCAAGAGAAGTAAGCAGAGAGGCAGCATTACAAGCAGAAGAAGCAATGTGACTTTATAACCAGGCCATCATCCAGTTTGTGCTGGATTTTTTACCAGTGCAGGGGCCTATGGACTGATGCATTTAAATCTTTGACGTCACCTATTAACCAGTTCCGATCAATTTAGTGCTTCAGGATTGGAATTTAGGATCGGCTAAAATTAACCCTATTAACCCTATCAGCATATTGGGTATCAGGAAAAATCCAGCATCATTCATTCTGAGGTGTGAAGATGCACAAATGAGCACATGTTTATAAAGAGAGCATGACTCATGTGCAAGATGATGTGTTTAGAAACTCAGTCAACCCAACATCATTTACTTTTCTTATAATAATGTTATGTCTCCTTCACCTCTTTGTTTTCAGAACACAAGTCTTGCTCCCTATATTTTGGTAATAGTGACAGATTCCACGATAATACATGGGCACAAATATCAATCTAATTTTCTGTACACTTTTCTGATCGTCTGTATTTTCAGAGCAGTGTTCAGTGTGTGACTCAAAGCCTTCAGTCCCCAGTGCCTTCTGTGCTGTTTCACATCTCACATTTCCTTTCTGTTCAAATCACAAACTGCATCTCCACTCCTTTTCTCTGCTCTCCTCTTCTCTCCTCTGAAAAAAGTAGGTCTCGTGGTAGTTGGATGTCACCTCATCCGAGTCACAAACAGCCGCAGCCTCCACAGTTCTCAATTTCTGTCATTTCCCTTTCCCTTCTCTCTCTTTGGAGCCACATGAACAAAATGCATCCAAGGCATCATACAAACCCACCATGTTTTTCTCCCATAAAAATGCCACCATTCCTCCCCGGCTGCGTTTGTGTCCCCCTCTCCTTTAATACCTCTTTAGCCCTGCGCTTGGCTGCTTGAGAAATATTTATTGCACGTCCTCCTCTAGTCTCACTTTTATGTTTTCATCCCCCTGAAACAAACAAGTCCAATGCCATGGGGCAAAAAACACCCCCCAACCACCCCTCCTCTCCCTCCCCCACATCCTCCACCCACCCCTGTCTCCTCTGCCGCTCGCTCCTTCAGCTCCTGACAGATAGACAAACGTACTGTTCTCTCTTTCTTTGCCTTTCACCTCTCAAACCTCCCTCCATCCATCGTGCCGGACGGGTACAATGCAGGCGCTCTGTCCTGCGGCAGGGAGAAAGCAGCCCTGAACTAACAATATCACCGAGGCTGCCTGAATGCCGCCGAGCCCCATTGTGCTCTGTCAGAGGGGAGTTAACACCCATGTCTGAGCCCAATGAATAGTATTATTGTGTCTGAGACATGCACCGCACCCCCGGTCCCCATCTATGTCCCCCCTAACTTAACTCTCCCCCCCCTCGCTCAAACTTGCCTCCCTTGTCCCAACTGTGTAACCCCCCCTCCCACAAAGCAACTCTTGTACCCCCTTCCTTAACAGACAGCTCTTCCTTCCAAAGCCTTGCCGGCCCACCGACTCTAAACCTCTACACTTTACTTCTCTATTCCCCTGGCAGTCGGCCTGTGGGTTTTAGTCTCCTTTACAGAAAAGAGGTGGACAGAAAGGCTGTCACAGCTCCGTGGTGGCTGGATATTTTTTAAGGTTGCTTCAGTGCAACGTGGGCTGGTGGTGGGGGTTGAATTTGGCCATGGCTCTTTCTCCGCTGAGGAACACAATGGGAGCATGAATCCTAAAAGAAATGTGCCCCCCATCTGCTATTATCATAAGAAGGGAGCTGCTGAACACATTTGAATAATTCTGGATGATACAAAAGCTGAGATGTTTTCTTTGACAAAGTTTCTATAGAGTGCCACCGGTCCGGCCAAAACATTTCCATTCCTTCACTCTCACTGTGGCACAAATAGAGAAGCCAGTCTAAAATTTTATGTTGTTATTTTTAGCCATTACAGGAAAATGAATATAAAACTCGGCAGGCTTTGGGGAGAGTGAAAGAGGCTGATTGAGAAGGAGAAAAAAACTCCTGTAAATATTTCTAATGTATTCTATTGACGCAGAGGTGATTTTTATAATGGGCCCACTCTGGCTATATTTGCTATCTGCAGCACATCACAATCTAATAGCTGAGAGTACCTTTGGCAGCTAGTGTATCTCTGCCTGACACACTTAACTCCCAGGCCTCCAATCCCCGCAGTTTGTGCTCTCCAAGGTTAGCAGGTTCAGATTCAGGCTGAGCGAGGATGCCAGATTCCTCACCCCCGATTTCTTGCTGATCAAAGCGCAGGATTGACATTCAGTGTGGGTAAACTGCTGAAAGTTAAGATTAACTTGTTTTTTCTCCATCTCTGTCTCTGCCTGTTTGTGAACAGCAGGAGGAAGAAGGAGAAGAAGAAGAAGAAGAAGAAGAAGAAGAAGAAGAAGAAGGGAAGAGGAGGAGGAAAAAGACAAGCAGAGTGGGTGGAAGGATGGAAGGAGAGAAGGATGGAAGCAGTTCGAGGAGGTGGTTCGAAGCGGGTGAACCCAGAGCAGGTGAACACAGCTGTGGATCGCCATGGGCTCTCTGGCTGCCTTCCTCCTGTGGCCCCAGCGCTGCATACAAGGTTCCCGAGGAGCCAGCAGGGGCCAGCCAAAGCTGCGGCAGAGTGGGCAGGCTGGGCCAGCCGAGCCAGGAGAGAGGCAGGTGAGGCGGGTGAGCCGAGCGCTCATCCCCGCCGGCTAGGAGCCTCCGCGGCAGAGCGGAGCAGCGCGGAGCAGCAGAAATCAATACAGAGGAGAGAGGCTAGCAGAGGTTGCCCAGCACCGCCTGCAGGCCTCGGAGCCCAGGGACCAACCACCACCACTGCTCCCAGCTCCTCTCTCCATCTCTCTTTCTATCTTCATCCAACAGTCCCAGCGTCAGCCAGGGCCAGGGCCCTAACCCTGCAACTGCCCCACACGCAGTGTGTGTGTCAGCAGGTGCACATGTGTGTCTGAAACACAGAGGAGAAAGGAGAGAGAAGAGATGGAGAGAGGGAGTCTTTGTGTGTGGTACACCCTGAGGGGTTTTTTCTACGTCCAACACCGCTTGATAAAAGTTTGTCAGAAAGACACGGAGACTGTGAGGGAGGGAGAGAAACGGAAAAGGAATAAGGGAGGACATCGAAGGTCTCTTTTCTTCCAGCTCTCTCCCTCCTATTACTCATTCCACCTTAACTGTTTGAGTAAGGATCTGGTGAAGATGCCCAGTCTCTGCTCAGTCCCACTTCCAAGCACCTGTGCACAATATTCCAAAGATCTCATGAGCACGGATGAAAGGACAATTTGAACTTTTTCTCCCATCTGCTGTATCAGACACAACCTGTCTTTTCACCTTAGATTTTCCTCCCCTCAGTACAGCAGCTCCCATCAGAGGATATGGCAGCGCAGTATTGATCTATAAGGTGGATGAGAGGAAGGCGGACCCATGCTTTCATACCCCCTCTCTCCCTCTCTCCCTCCATGTGTGTGGAAATAGCACCTGAAGTCCACTTACTGCTGTGCAGCAGGGATCCCATGGCAGCATCACTGAATGGCCGCTAATTGAATGAGAGATGAAAAGGACAGTAGTTGTGCGTGTTCAACCCCTTGCCACCCCCATCCCACTTTTCCTGTCTGATACTCTGCGGTTTTCATCTGACTTTCTTCCCTCCACGTTTACAAAAGTCCCTCTCAACACAAAGAGCATCACTTTTATAGGGCTTTAACAAAACTGAGTGACTTGAGAAAAGTGGAAAGATCCTTAGGAATAAAAAAAATACCCAGCCCAACATCTGTAAAGGTTAGCAAGACAGAGAGGAAGAAGATGGAAAAAACACAACCACTCATGCCAGAAAACGTGTACTGTACAACTCTGTCAACATGGAAGGACGTTACAAGACAACAGCGAAACTTGCAATTGGATTCACACCTCCTGGTGAGTACAGGATCCTCATTTTACTTCTTCTTTTGTGGTAAATAAAATCCATAACAGAGAGACATATTGTTCTAAGCAGGGAGAATCACAGAAATAAGAAACATTTCCCCTCCTGGTAGCAGTGTTATGATAAGATAGCATCTCTGCTCAGAGGCGCGTGTGTGTTTTTAAAGTGAACACAGACGCGTTATGTTGCAGTTGATCTCCCCTGCTCTCACCAGGAGCCGTGTGCTGTGATCATGCTGTCACTGACTGTTAGAGGAATGCGTTGTTGTTGCGTGTACCAGGAAAGGGTATTAAAGCACAACTCCCCCTCGCCTGCCAATCTGCTGGCACACAGAGAGAGACTGGCACCTCTTTCCGCCTCAGCCTGGCAGCGACCCATGCTTACAAAATGGCCGATTCCTGTCTGCCAGCTGTCTCCCTCAGCCAAGATGGCGCCGGGTCGCTTTTTAATGCCCGCTGTTTGCCATCTGCCCTCTAATTGTTAACGGCTATGCAAATGTCTTGTAATTGCATTTGCATGTGCTTGCTACTTAACCCCTCCCCCTCGGTTGTAAATAATAGCGCTAGCATTGAAGGGAGAAGAGGGAAATAGAACTGAGCGCGTTAGCTGATTGAATACACAGCAGGAACAATTAGCCCTGTTGTTGCCCTCCTCTCTACTCTCCTTTAAGCTCACCTTATGCAAATCACTGATGCCGTGCCCCTGCTTTTGATGCTAGCTAAAAAATGGAGCCTCACCCCATCTTTCTCCCTCTGAAAGACGCTCATGTGTCTTCTCATTGTGCCATATGTGACATCTGTGGTTGGCTGCATTACCAGGGTACCCTGCCTCCTCTGACAGGCTGAGCCCACACTGTAAAAAAAAGAGAAGGAGAGCAGGAGTGAGAGAGAAGCATAACATAATGACCTCATTAGCATGCTCAGCACTCCCTGCTATAGGCCCTGGTGCGCTGCTGCGCCGTGGGACCCACGGGTGTACGCCCTTCTCACAGCACTCAGCATGCAACATTGTGTTCTCCCCACACAATGCAGCGCTTCATACAGGCTTTATTACGCCTTGTCAAAGCGCGGGGGGATCAGGGGTATCAGTGCAAGAGCAGCAGGATACGGGCGGTGTACGTGGAGCATGAGATGTATTGGTGCTTTATGGTCTTAATGTGGTGTTAGCTGTCCTGATGGATCCTCTGTTGTTGCTGTTGTGTGTTGCCATGTGTGTTTATGTTTGCTTGTGAGCGTTCAAGACTCTGGAGTTGTGCGTTTGTTCAATTGTCCGTTTTATTGTGAAGTCCCGCGGCATTTGTGGCCGTTTTCAGCTGTCAGTGCTAATTATTGGAGAGAGCGATTTGGGGAATTGTCTGTATCCTGGAAGCAGGCCATCATCCACTCTAAAGACCTGCTGTACAGTATGTGTGTGTCGATCTATTAGTGTAGCCTTGAACTTCCCACTGAGGACTTGAGGAAGAGGCACACTCACATTTTCTCTCTCCCTCAGGAGAATTTCATTACAAGGGAACAACAGTTGTACATAGTCTGGTTGGTGGTTTAGCCCTGAAATCTTTGCAAGGATTTAAAAAATAGCTTAGTTAGGTAAGAATAAAGGAAAGCCTGGTTTGTGGTCATTACCGTCTTCTCTATCAGGCTCAGGCAGTATTAATCAAGCATCTCTTGCTCGTCTAATCAGCCCAGAGTGACACTGAAGAGGCAGAGGTAGAGAGCAGGTTAGCGATGAGAGCCCTCGCTAGCTGTAGTTAGCTTGAAGAGGCTGAATGCTAATGTAGGCCTCCTGCACTGTTGGGAAAGGCAGACAGGCTTTCAGCAGCAATTTAGACAAGCATTTATTATATTTTAACGCCATGTTTGATTTTTTCTTCACCTAATATGATTCTATCAGAAGAAGGTACAGTAAATAATAAATGTATCTTTGTATCTTTACTTTGTTAGCAGAGATGTTGTCCTGATAGAGAAGTTGCTCAATTTTTTTTAATGGAGTTAAAAGTAGCTGTTAAAGGTAATATAAAAGAAAAGAGGGAGACAAATCAGTTTAGTGTAGCACATTTTTATTAGCTATATGATATTTAAGCTGATGAGTTGGGCTAGTGAAAAACTGGAGGAGTAAAACTGAAGAAAGGGCTGTATGTTAAGAGGAAAGATTGTCTGGCATAGTGGGTGGAGCTAATTCATTCCTCATTTGCATATTTAAATCAAACAAGGGGGAACCATATGTTTAATGAAGCACCAGATGAACATAACACCCGCATATGCTAGCCCACGGCTACTACTGTTGCAGACACTAATGCACACATACGTACGTCATCACACACTCACCCCTATGCTAATCCATACATCCATGTTAACCTACTCAATGTAGAAAAAGGATACATACCAACTGTGCCGCAAAAAGCTTTTAGACAATCAACTCTCACTGCAGTGCATGTGTCACTGTGGTACATCACTGCAATAATATATGGAGAGAGGAGGCAGGAAAGGACAATGCAGCTGGTGTCATGTGTATCCATAAAGAAGGGTGCCTTTAAGACTTATTTGTGGCTAAAAGCAAATATCTACTTATTATCATTAAAAGCTCTGAAACAAAAATGCTGCAAAAACAAAATTAGATTAAAACAAATCCTTTCAAAATTTCTTGTCAGCTAAATTTATAATTACATAATTTTTATTATTTTAGTAATAAAAGCAGATTTTAAACATTTCTCTTTTTTGAGGGTTTTAGGCTTGTAAATGACTAGTTCTAAGGTCAAACTAAGGTCAGGTTGATTAATTGTGTTACTCACTGAAGCTTCAAAGGCAAATTTTACCATAACCCTTGCATTAATTGATTGTATTCGAATATAAACCACATGCTCAGGCTTGTATGTTCATGCATTGCCTTAAGTGTGCTCTGTTCATTTGTGTGAGTGTGGTTGTCGTCCAGTCCGCTGCAGCTTTTCTCATTCAGACTGCCCACTGCTTTTTATTTGCTTAGATATTGATTGAATGTGTTCCACCCACTGAAGTAATAGTTGCTGAAAGCATTTACAGCCATCGTTCAATTCATCCTGGCCCACGTCTTTTCTTTTACTCCTTCTTTGTTGGGATCAAACAAATGAAGTGATCAGTTCTTTCCTGAAAACAACTTATTAGTCAAAAGAAAAATCTGATGTTGGCATCCTTAACTTACAATAGATGAGGTAAATAGTCCAGATTTACTCATTTCCAACTACTTTCCCAAAAGTGTGATGTAATTTTAACCATAAGACAACAGGAGTGGTACCAGTGTGAAAGGGGAATTTATTTCTTAGCATTTGGAAAAGATTTTGTTAATTTAAATACATAGTTGAAGACAAATGATTTTTCACATTGTCCCATTATTTACAAAGATGTTACATATTATACATATTTAGAAAAACATTACAAAAAACAACACAAATGTAACCTCTAAAGCATGAAAAATTATTCTGAAACTGGAATTGTCTGTGTATTGCATCAATGATACAGCATTTATTTTTGGAGCAGCATGCCTGTAAGCTTCTTCTGAGTAAAGAAAAAAATATGTTTTATTTTCTTGAAACACTTTGTTTACCACAGTACTCTCACTTCATCGCCACTCAGCCAAATTCCTCCAGTGGTGCTCTCCTCCTTAGGAAGTAATTCCTGAGTCAAGTGTTGCTGCTGCCGTTTCCTCAGAGCTGCAACACTGAGCCCCAAGTCTGATTATAGACGCGTAGAAAAAAAAAAGTCAGGCATTTATCCAAGTCACTGATTATGTCATTTCAACAGGCTGCAAATACTCAGGCGGGTTAGACAGCTCTGAGGGGAGAATTATGAAGCCGGAGTGGAATGGAGGCTGTATGAAAAGGAAATGAAAATGGAGTAGTGCTGTATGTGTGATTAAACTGCCTGCTCGCCGGCGAAAGGCCACGCGGCTGTAGCACAGGCCTGAGATTTGGCCATAATGAAAATGTGAAGGTGGAGGGGTTTGAGCCCCCTGAAGGACGTGTGAGCATGCACACATTCTCACATACATTATATAGTGTAAGTATGTTCTCAGGCTCTGTAGTATCAGAATGAATCACTGAGAAAGGGGCATGCAGCTTTACACATAAGGAGGAAAAGACTAGTATTCTTCAGAAATATAAATGATACTGGTTTATGTCCTGATTCAAACAAAGCAATCACAGTGCCTTTCTTTTTTTTAGCTAATGCTTGTATTTTGTGTGGATGCTTGCTCAACCAATTTTACAAGCAACATTAGGGCTCATAAGGGATTGAAAATGGAGCCTCAAATATCTTAAATAACAACTTGAATCACAAACAGAAAATAAATACTCAACATTCTTTTTATCTGCAATTCAAGCTTTCAGAAAGAATGTATTCATGCAAACAAAGTAAAGTGCAACTTTCATGCTGCCTTTTTATTGAAGAACTCTGATGACAGACTAGTCTAGTCTAGTCTTCTGAAGCCACATTGTTAAAGTTTGACAGCGCTAACTCTAATAACATATGCAGTTTTGATTGTTTTCTAGAAAGCTCATTATTCCAAAAGAAAATCAACTTTGCTATCACAAGGAAGAGAGATATTAAAGTTTAGATCTCAGGAGAGCAGCCAGAACTGACTAATTTCACAAGGTGCACAGTAAATTGATTAAATGCTCCCTTACATCGGGGAGTTCTTGCCACTGCCACATCAGTTTTCCAAGCAGATAATCAGGATCTTCTGACTACAGTTTTCAACACTGACCCACCAGTTTAGAACCACTTGCATGAAATACCAACCTCAAAATAATTAACAACTAAAATCCTATCAGAGAACGGCCCAACACGTATTAAGCTCTGGCTCAAAACAGTAACAACAGATGATTTTAAGAAGAGCATGACAATGGCATGTAGAGAAGTCGTGTCTGGAAAATGTTACACTAAATGCTTTAATCATGAACAAATATATACATGGGCTCATATTTCACTCTAGAGAACAAGAGTTACTGAGCATTAAACACCTGCAAACGTGGATTTACCTAGTATGCATTTTGCTTGTCAAGCCACCTCAGGGCCCGATGTGTGGCACAATAATACTTCAGAGACTACCTGCATTCAAACAGGCTTTTAATCAGAGTTTTGTTAGTTGCATTCCTGCGACGATTTGCCTCCACTCTCAACATGGCTGAGACAGAATCAGGGGAATGAGTCGTTACGTCATGATGGAATCAACGTGAACGTCATGAGGTGTAATGATGGCAGAGCTTCACTGTGGCACTTTAGTACCAATGCAGTGTAAAAAGAGCTGTAGTTGGCACTTGCATCACTCTGTGGCAGGTTTCTGTGTATTATTCTTCCTCAAAAATAAATAAATGAATGGATAAACAAATCACCTAATCACCATTGTGCATCCCATTTTGATTATTTCAATTTGGTTATGTGCATGAAAATATTTAATATAATATTTATTGTGCTGTATGCAGTTAATTTAGCATCTTAAGAAAGTAAAGCACACATATTCACTCCATAACATAGCTTGTTATAAATGTAAAGATAAAGATTCTCAAATTATGTTTAAAAAAATGCTTTGCAACTAGAAATATGTATACAAGTTAGGTTTCGCCATTTTAAAATCTGATTTAGATATTTCAGTTCCAAAATTTTACTCCTGTGTTAGGGAGAAATAAATATAATTTCATAGCTGTCTTTAACACCTTAGTGTCAAAGTGTTCACCATTTGACAACCTAACCTTACTGCGTTATTTGCCTTAAGTGATCACTGGTTTCAGCACCAAACAAAAAACACACTCTACTGAATGTACTGAAATTTTTAATGAAGTATTTAGTTTCATGAGATCTTCATTTTTTAAAAGAAATTATACCTGATCAATATTCCACCTTTATTTGCTTAGCCCGTGTAATTCATACAAGCCACAGATAATCCTGCAATTGTTGTGGCCTCAGAAACAGACGGGCAGGAGCATATCGGCCACATAAATATTAAACTGCACCATTGAGATGCAGAAACAGCACCCACTCACCAGGCGTGGGAACGGGCTAAATGAGTAGGCGACGAGAGGGTCTGAGCAGGGAAGGGGGAGGTTGCGGCTAGTTCATGGCTAGACGCCCCAGCTGCACCGACTTCCATTCAGAAACAGGTTAGGAGGACCTCAGGGGTCAAGGTCAGGGGTGTGTGAGCGTATGTGTGTGTGGTTCATATACGCGGCTGTCTGTCTGGAAGCTGCCTCTGTGTTTGCTTATGTTATAAGCTGCTTCTTATTGCCTCGCTCATGGGACTTCTTGAGCTGAGAAGAGGGAGAACCCAACCCCGAGCTCCCTCCCCCAGTTCAGTCAGTCTCTGGCCACTCTCCAGCCAGGCCCTGAGCCAAATCGAGCCAGAAATCAGTCCTGCAGCCCCGTCAACCCCCTGGTCAAACAACCCCCAGCCAAACACAGTCAAACCAAGTCAGACACTTTGACAGCCCCCACCTCCTCCCTCCCTACTTTGTCTGTCTCAGTCTGCTGCCTCCTGTAATTTAACATGTCGGGTAGGGGTTCATCGTATGTGCACACGCCACAGTCTGAAACATATCAGTCATTGCGTGTACCTGCAGGAATCATTTCAAATTCTGCCTCTCGGTCCAAGCAATTTGCTAATTTCTGTCATTGCTTCGCCTTGTGCCACATTTTCTAGATGGGACCGGCCGTCAATAGCAATCGTCTTTATTGGTGAATTGCAGCCGGTGACTGTATCATTGCCATTTCATCAAATCATAAGAGAGGGGAGTGCTTGAGCTTGCGGCACATTGGAAACAAACAGTGTAAGCCCTTTAAGAGGAGGGGACTGCAGCACATGAGGAGAGACGAAGAAAGAGGGGAAGAAATGGAGAGGAGCGGAGACACAAGCTAACCCACCCTGCGGTAGCCTGTCTCCATTCTTCATCGGGGACTTATGCTTCATTAGAGCGTCTGAAAGAAAGACCCGCTTTCCCTCATCACCTCAATAGACTGGTCCCCCTTCTTCTCACCCATAGCCTGGAGGGTTTTGCCCAAAAAAAAAAAAAAAAAAAAAAAACAACGCCTCCCCATCGCCCCTGTTTTACCTCCTCAATGCTACCTCCATCTCCTCATCATCTCAACTCGCGCTGAAATCAAGCTTAGTAACGGCAGTTTGTGAGCCCCTCTACCCCCCACTCCCCCACCCCCTCCTCCCCCTCCGCCTCCTATCATCCTCCGATCCCCACCAGCTCCCCTTCTCCGCTCATTCACTCACCTTGGTCAGACACACCACCCACCCACTGCTTAAATCCCTATCAGCATGTCAAGTAAATGTCTGCCCAGCTGGGGTTGACACACACACTTGCACACACACACACACACACACACTTGCTGAAATATAAATGCACCGCACACACAATCTTTTGCTTGCTTCTGGGGTTTAGCCTTCCTCCCTGCTGACCCTTTTCACCCGTGTTTTGCTCTCTTCCCCTTCTCGCCGCCTCTCTTTCCCCCTCTGCCTCTCCTCAGGCGCTGATCTGACAGGATGGTTTGGCTAGCTGACTATATCTGCAAGAGGTTTATCACAGGGGCTTCAACCCACTCCCTCTCTCTCTGTTGCCAACCTGTTTTTTCTCCTTTTTTTTCGTTGTGTATTTTCAAAAATTAAAGTGCTTTCTCCAAAAAGCCTCATCGTACCCGGGGCCACATTCACCTTTACGTCCCGTATATTTGATTAAAAGGATACCAGAATCCTATCCTCTGAATTTGTTACAGTAAAATCTGGACAGTTTATCTCCTAATAAAATCTGCCGCTGAAATATCTGTGCCGTGTGTTATGAAATGAGGTCTCATATCTGCAGTATTTTGAAGTCACTCTACTATCAAATACTCTGGCAGAGTTTTTTTTTACACCGGGAGGCTGCAAAGCTGAGACCATTCTTCAGCTGAAGTTGTACTTTCACGACTTTTTTGATACAGTTCTGACTGAAAATATCTTGCACAATATAACACATTAAAGAGTACTTCTCCACCATCACCTGCTTAATGAGAAATGACCCAAATTTCTGAAAATTATCAACAACACTACAAAATCTACATCAACAAACTGACACTGTTTGAGTCAATATGAATACACTTAAGAGTCTGTATGAGTCCACACCATGAAGTGTTGTTTTCACACTTTTTGTAGTTGGTGCCTAAACTCCCATTAAGTGTCATTTTGACGCATTTTGGAGTGAAAATTAAAACTTTGTAACCCTCAACAGTGTGACTTCTGATCAACACCTTAATGTAGTGATAGGAATGCATTATCTTAGTTTTTTTAACTTCTTTGGTGTTATTTTTATATTAACACTGCAAAGTGCTTTTTTAATAACTGTATAACGGTAGAAAGCTAAAACAAAGATAGCATGTTTTGTTAGAGCATATAAATGAATTTAAAAAACATTCATACTAAAGTTTTCATGAGGTTGACATGTGGCGTATGTCAGTACTGGTCCAGGCTGAGTGATTGACTCTACAAGAGTCTCTTACAGACTTGGAGTTAAAGATCATTCAGTGACAAATGGAATGGATTAACTAAAACTTTATTTAATACTTGTTTTTGACACCAACTCTTTACAAACTGAGAGTTTATTTTTAAAGATTTGACTCCACTGAGGGTGGAATTAACTCTGCCCCCTCTCCCCAATTTGTTTTGTACTTGATTTATTTAATAAAAGAGTTGCTGTTGTTAGGCTGAGTTAAACATTGCATTGTATTACATTACACCTGAAGTGTGTGTAGGTGCAACAGTCACATGGCAGTCACATCATGTGACCCTGAGTAAGCTGCATTTATGTTTTGTTTATTGGAAAAATAATAGTACATTTTCTGGTTTCCTTGTCCAACGATATTAAAAGATAGGGATGTCCCGATCCGATATTGATGTCGGATATCGGTCAAAAAAACAAATATCGGATTATATCGGCCTGCATCCTAAATCTCCGATATCAGCACTCCGATACAAGCAGTCCATTCTAATATATTTATTTTTTGTTTTACTCAGTTGTCGAATATGCTTATGTTTAAGTTCAACACAGTGGTTATTTTGCAGTTGGTGAAATATGTTTTTTGTTTGATTTATTGAGGTCACTTTTCAGGGTCTTCTAATATTTTTTATTCATGTTGTTTTAAATGTAGTATATTCTTATGTTTAAGGTTAAAATTTATTTAACCTATTGGTTAATAACAAATGGGTCAGTTTTTCTCATACCTACTATTGCTGACTACTGTTCTCGCTTTGAGTAATCTGACCTGATCAAGCCTTTTCTTACAGTCCATACTACAAAATAGGTAATAAAACTCTGTATGATTCCTGCTGATATCGTATCGGATTGATATCGGTATCGGCCAATACTCAAGGCTGCAATATCGGTATCGTATCGGAGGTGAAATAGTTGTATCGGGACACCCCTATTAAAAGACTGTCTGATATCCCTTTCAGCAGGCCAGTTTAGAAATGACCATGATGCATGCTGTTTGCATGTTTCCTGACAAATGTACAAGGCAAGCCAATGACTCTTTGCAGATACAGTGGTGATACACTTCAAAAAAAGATTAAAATAAAAAATACATTGAAACTTTCAGTTTTTTTTTTTCCTTTAAACGTATTTTGATCAAGAAAATACTCATTATATGTCTATGATAAAAGTCTAGACCAGGGGTTTCTAAACTTTTCAGCAAACAATCATGAAACAGCATAAAAACAAAAAAAAAACCTGACGTCCTTGGTGAGTTACTGTCAAAAATTTGAATTTTTGATATTTATCTTACATTTCTTACAAATTATATAATTATACTTCCAAAAATATATGAAAATATTTGAAATAAATATATAAACAAATTCCTTTGTCGGCATCCAGATTCAGATCACCACCAGGATCTCACTGATTGTCCTTTTTTGACCTCTCCTGAAAAATTTACCAAATTCTGTTCATAATTTGTTTGAGTTATCTTTATCACAAACAAACAAACTAACAACCACCAGCAAATACATAACCTCCATGGTAGAGGTAATAACTTAATTTAAAAAGCACCTTTAGAAACAGGAGTTTAAAAGCTGCCTCACATGAAGAGGATTGAAAAAGAATGGGTAAAATATGCTCAAAAAACCAATAAGAAGCATACAAGTTAACAAGAAGTACACATTGATATAGATGATTTCAAAGTGGACAGAGAGCTGGCTCGTCTGAGATCATCAGGCAGGGAATTGGATGACCGAGGCTCCTCACCTTTAGTTACCAGTCTAGATTAAGGAACAAATGAAAAGTTTGTGCAAGAGGACCTCACAAAAAGTTTAAAGATCAGAAATTGAAGATGAAGCCTGGCAATGCAAGGCTTTTAAAGTGATGGCAAAATCTTAAAGTTGTATGATAACCAATGGATGTCAGCAAGAATTTTCGACTCGACTGAATGAAATATTAAAACCCCCATTTGGTGTCTTGCAATCCCAAATCCCCGCCCCCTCTTTTGGAATGTCTACACAATTTAACTCCTCATTAACTGTCTTACCTGCAGAAATGTTCCCCTTTAGAAGTTAAAAACATGACACTATATATGGAGAATTCCTTAAAACATTAAAATACACAAATAAAAAAGGCACATCATTTGTCTTGAAAACTTCACTTAAAAATACTGCACTACATATTGCAGAAGAAAAAACATGCAATATACTTTTTTTTCTCAATATTGTTTAGCCCAAGTGTAAGGTATGAGTACTTAAAAACTCTGGGCTGACATTCCTATATATGAATGACTTTCAATTGAACATGGAAGTGTCAATGTCCTGACAATAACCACCTACTGTTTCTGATTTATATTGTACGCATTATCTGAACTTTTTAGGACATAAAGCTGTACAATTTTGTGTAAATCATCCCTTTTTGCACCATCTTCCTTTTAGTAGCATCATTTCAACATGAATAAGATTTATTTAATGACGTATTCAATGAAGAGATCAGATATTTTGTTTTGTTTTTGATTGTATTAAACCAGCTTTCATTGGGCTCATGCCCAGCCTTTTACTTCACATTTAAAGTCTCTGATTTCCTGCTTGAGCTTCTGATTTCTTAACGTCACAGTATAAGGAGTTGTAAAAAGTGTAATCTGAATTTCTTGGCCAAAGAGCTCAGTTTACTCCCCCTGCCCGTCTTTCTGGTTCGTGACCCACTGCTGGTGTCACTGACATAATGCAGAGTCAAACAGCTTCCACTTTCTTCAGTCCTCCCGTTCCTTTCTTGAATACTTCAGCCATGACTCTGATTTTGGGGACAATGACGAGCCCGCTGCACTCCCAGCACTGCCGCTGTCATGGCGCCATCTTTATGTAAATGTATTCAGATGCATTCGCAGCCACGTGCACCACCCTCTCTGCTGGGTGGTGCTGGTGGTGGTGGCTGTTCAGTCACATTTTCTTCTGTAGTAGGCTAGCAGTGAGGAGAAAAAAACATGCTACACGGCTGGTGAAGCAAACAGCAAGGTAGACCCCTTCCAACGCACCCCAGAAACTCCCATTAAACCCCATGTTTATATTGGTCGCTGTGATTTACAAACGGGCGATTCCTCACCTTTAGGCATGTGCACCCCCCATGCTCGTTCTGCTTTTTCATCAGGCGCGCAGCGGACAGCGATAGAAATGCGAGGATGGGGTCCTTGCTGCATGTGCATGGCGAGATGGGAAGGGGAGGGGGTGTAGAGCGAGAAGAGGAGGTGTGTGTGTGTGTGCTTTTTCATCTTAGTGGGTGCTCCTCTCCAGAGCTCGGCACTACGCTCGTATTGAGATATTTCCTGAGCAGGATGGCACAATTATGCACACACACACACACATGCACACACACTTACACAGCTCCTTTGTGCTCCTCCTCAGCTCTGGTTCATCTCTAATGTTCTGAACTTGACTCTCAGCAAGTTCATTGTTATTCATTTCACTGTCATCCGGAGCGCCCGGAGAGACTGACTAAAGTCTCCGGCCCAGGTTTCCAAAGTACGACTGTGTTTGTCACACACACTCCTACACACACTCGCGCTCCTACTCAGACCTATTGTTCCAGCTGCAGGATGTCTCGAGTCCTCTGGGTAAACGTGTGTGCTGACTGTATCAGAGGACACAGTGAGACGCTGCAGTTTGTCACTGACCTGGTTCTGCTCTTTCCAAACCACAAAGTTCAGTTCTCTGGTGATTAGATGCAGCGAGCGCAGATGTAGCTACAGCGGCTCTGCAGAGGGTTGCTTTATTTTGGATAGTCTTTGAGAGTGAGTCTAAAATATTAAATCAGAACCAGATATCAAAACAAAAGCCCCTTGAACTCCTTCAGTTCTTGCTGTTTTTACTCTGAAGTTTATATTTCTCCCAAGAAAAAAAGATTAAAGAATCCAAAACAGCACTTTTACTGGCTGCTTCAGTGTCTGTGTGCATTGTTGTTCAGCATGTTCCTGTGCTAAATTACATTTTAGCACACTCTTAAAGGTGCTATGAGGAGAATCCATTTCTGGGGACGTAAAGACTCTGCTACCCATGAGCAGGCGTGGCGACCGTCGTACAGACATGACCCAAGCCAAAGTGTGTGTTTGTTGTTTTGTTACTAATGAATGCAGCTCGGACCTTCCTCAGAACTCTGCATTGCTTTACAACTTCTTTTTTCAACAACTTACAGGATGCAAAGTGACGAGGTAATGTATCTCTGTCTAGTTACGTAGCGGTAGTTTTTGATGTGTGACAACAAGCATTTTTTGGAAAACTTAGTATCGTAGTTTTGTAGCCGGCTATGTATCACTACTTACAGCCTGGTGCTCTAAGACGTGTCCGAATAATATAAATTTGCTCTAGTTTTAATTGTCTCGTTCCCAAAGTTGAGTATCCAGGCCAGTCCTGTCTGACCCAACCGCGAAGCTAAGGAATAGCATTTATAGATAACCTATTTTGATGCTATAAAACTCATCTTAAAGTGCGTATTTCGATCAGGCATATATCTAAAAGTGAGACTTTTTTGTAATTACTTAGAAACTCTTCATAGCATCTTTAACAATGAGGAGGCATTTACACATCAACTTGTATTAGCTGGCATAGACCAACAATGAGAAATCACAAATATTTTGGTGAAAGTACATCCTGAGGTCAATTTTGCTGTTTTCAACACAGGTTGACATAAGTAAAGCAGAGAAAAACATACTGGTGGAGTTTAACCTTTCTGAAAGCCCCTTGACCAACCAACCAGTGTTAATTTTGTCAACTAATTATTTTCATCATAGTTTTCACCAACAGCCTTTCCCCCTAACAAAAAACGAAACAAGTGTGCATAGACAAAATCTAAACTAAATTAACCGACGTTTTCGTCAGCAAAAACTAGACTAAAATGTCTGACAGGGACTAAATCCAATCAGACCTTATCTCATCATGTAGAAAGTCGAGACAAGTTAGGAATCAAAGCCATTTTGGTTGTGTGGAAAGGTTGGATGAGTTAAGAGGGATATCCAATCACAACTGCCTTAGCTGTGTGGTGGTGGGTGTGAAACCAAGTGTAAAACGTGACTTCAGAAATTCAAAGAAACATAAAAATGCCTTACACTTTACGATTCATATTCTAAATTTACAGTAGATAGCAATAACTAAAATTTGAAATTTCATCAATTAAAACTAGATGAAAATGAAAACAATTTAGATGACTAAATTATGACTAGACTTAAAAGATAATTTAGGCAAAAAGCTGAAAGTAAAACTCAATCAGAAAGTGTTGTCAAAATTAACACTACGACCAACCAATCACAATCAAAGAATCCCTGATCAAAACCTCAATGCAGCAGGTGTGGTTACACTGTCTAGCAGTTTCTGTGTAGGCAGAGCCTTACTTTAAGAAAATGTATTTTTTATTACTTTAAAACAGTTATAATTTGTTTTCCTTACACACCCAACTGTAGGTTTGTGTTTATCCTTTCATGTTGGCACAGTTTTACAGAAACAAATGTATGAAATATGTATAAAAAAACTGGTTGAAAAGTGAGTAATTTTTGATCATTTGAAATAGGAGAGAAGCCAGCATCAACAGATTTTGTCTACCTAATAACAGTAAGGACTGTAGAGCTTGACAAAGGATCACTTTCTGGAGGGGCAGGCTTGACAAAGGGTCAGTTGTGGACAAATTTTATACATTAGCCAAAGGAGATCTCTGAAATGAGTAGCACTTGCAACTTTGGGGGAACTTTAGTCGAGCAAAGCTTGATGCTGCTGAATGTTGTACTAACATGATGTAACATCGCTGAACAAACCTTCATATAAAGCAGATCTGTGCCATGTAGTCCACCAGCAGCTGATCTCAGCATTCCAACTCCATACCTAGAGAACAAAAGATGACTTTCCAAAAGAGGATGCCTAAAGTTGTATAACAGAAGTCCAGTCCTGAGGAGGAAGTAGCTATACCTGACAGAGCTGATGGACACTGAACTACAGGCAGGAACACTACGCAGCCGTAACAGAGCGTAGCGGAGGCAAGCTGAGGTCAACTCTTGCTGGTGTTTACAATAGTGCTGGACCAAACCTTAGAAATTTTAAGCATGTATTATATTAGTCGAAGTACTCGACAAACATTAGCTATGCCCAACTGATGTTAACTTAGATGTGCATGGCCTGACTTAGCTTGGCGTGGCTCAATTAGTCAGTGTGTGAATGCAACTAAGGTGTTTACCCGGACAGCGCATACAGGTTCATAAACACAACTGCATAACTAAAATAGAGCTTTACAGTCCACAGTTTAGTTACAACTACACAGGAATATTAAGAGTAGAACAAATCAAAGACAATCCATCCATGACTTTTTTTCCTTTTGGACCACATACATACTCTCATTGAAGCCATTCTTGGTTTTAAAGATACATTTCGGGGAAGAGTTGGGGAAGACATAGCCATGTAAATAGCATTTTTTTTTACCCTCTCTGAATATCCTTATTGGAGGAAGGTTCAAGTTTTTGACTCTGTAGGCATTTCGTCCACACAGAAACGGTGTTTCAGGAACCCAAAAATGCACACAGAGTGGATAAATTTAAAAACGTCGACCTTATGTTTCTGTGCAGGCAATGAACACAAATAGCTTCAAAAATGATAACGTTATAGCCCCAGATGTTAGAGTATCAGAACCAATGGTGGAATACAGTGCCTTGCTCGTGCTGCAGAAGCTAACGAGCTTGTTATGACTTTAACAGTGAAAACTTCTGCTTCTCTACTACCTCTGTGGGCAACATGTGGACACGGAGAACAGTATACATCAGTGTTCCTTGACATTTCCCCTGATGTATATGCTCCAATCTTCTCCTCTGGTTTTGGTGTATGTCTGTCTGCAGCATTACAGTTCCACTCATAGTCCTGGCAGTTTTTTCAGTGTTTACGAGTGGATGAGCACGTTTCTTGAGATGATGCCGTGTTCACACAGACCATTTTAAAAACTGAAACGTTTTCATCCATATGGACAAGGCCTTAAAAGCCTCACATTTGACACTACCAGTCTGTGTTTTTGTCCAGCATTGCATATCAATTGCATGTTGAGTGCCCAATCAGGATTACACAGTTCCAACCTAGTCATCAAACAGGATCTGAAGGTGTGATCAGGCAAACAACTGAGCTGCAGCTTTAAGTGTGAGTTACCTGTTCACAATGGTTCTGCTATTTATATTACTGTAACAGTTCAAATTGCTTGCATGTGTTAAAGCGCTAGGCAAGAAAACCCAGCTCTGATTTTGATTCTGAAACCTTTTCAACTTTGCTTTTCCCTCTTTTTTCCACTGCTTTCACAGTCTTCTTTTAGTTTCTTTTTTTTAACTCTCTCCTTCTGGCCCAAGAAAACCAGGGGCTGCAGTTTGCTTAGCTGAGTCCATAAAGAGGCGTTTTAAAAAGCTGTGTTAACAGAGCAACAAAGCTCTAAATGTGCCCCCCTCTGTGAAGGGGTGGTTCCCATAGGGATGTAGCGTGGCGCTCCATTGGTAGGCCTCTCTCTGTCTTCTGATTCAGCCCAACGCTCAGTCACGGCCACTTATGGTAGGAGGGAAAATCACACAATTCAGCCTGGGCCTGATCCAATGACATGTTTTTTTAATGAGCTGGCTCTATGTCTTTGTTTGGGCACCAAATTCAAGTCCAGACCTGCACCAGTCCTGCTGAATAAGATGCAGGGCCATGGTTAGGGACGACTTGGGAAAAAAATTGGACAAAGAGCTCAGCTTGTGTTGGGCCACTGAATAGCTCATGGTTTGCACTGTTCCCCAGCAGAACATTACAAGTAGAGGGAATGCAGAATTTATTTATTTAAAAGTGTCATATTTTATTGATTCAGACAGTTTGTGCAGCGTTTAGGGCTGCCACATCATCCATGTGAGTGTTGTTTTTAAAATGTGGGGTGAAAGGTGTAAATGTGCTGAAGGACAAACTCTAAACTCTTGTTTATTTTTAACAGAGAAAAAGCGACGGTCAAAAGGGGCTCCTGTTAGTCATTTCTACCCCCTCCAGATATTTTTTTCCAGGGTCATACACAGAAAGATTTCTTTCTCTTTCATTTTCACCCGCCCTGGTGTCTTTTTCAGGAGAAACGCCACACCATATATCACACATATATGTGTGCGTGTCATACGCCGTGTGTACATCTGAGAGCGCGGCGGCCGCTCGCCAGGCTTGTATGTTCAGGGGTGAGGACTGTCATTAAACTGTCTGCCTGCATCACCAGACTCAACCATCACCCGGCCGCGCTGTCTGTTCTGCTTCTCACTGGGCCCTCCAACAACAAACACAAACACACGGACACACTGATTCAGTTAGCTATCAGCCAGCATTCACAAACACGAAACATATACCGTTTACGCTTCCTCTTCCTCAATTGGTTCAAGATACTGTATGCTACATTAACACAGATATTCTTAAACTAAACCAAGCTAAGGTGATGCTTTTTGCCTGATTTCATCATGATTTATTATTGCAAAGCTATCTGTAACAGAGATTTTTCTAAAATATCACTCTTTTACACAATGGGCACATTTACAGATCTTTTGAGAGACCTCTATGAGGGCAAACTCTGAACCCCATTAAAGGAACCATTAGCAGTAAGAACATATTCTACCCTTTAAGTTTTGGGAGTTTCCCCAAAAGTAAGCTGATCATAACTGAAATAATCATAATTCATAATTTTTTGAGGCTTTGCTTACAAGACAAAGAGCCACTAAAAACAACGCTGTTTTATTTTAGATGTTTTTACTATATTCTATATTCTGATAACAACAGATGTGCGTATGGATCAACAGAAACAACCAAAACTGTAGAAGACACACACCGGATCAGTATTTTGGTAGGGCCATGTTGCCATGAAACAACACATTGGATATTTATCCCAATTTTTAGCGTTGGAAATGCCCATAATTGTCCACTGTACTAAGCCAAATGAGACTGACCTTCTTGATGGAATCACAGCTCAGTGATGGTACAGTAAACTTATATTTAAACGAAGAAGCATGGATAAACTCAAGCAGTAAAAAACAAAATTTCAAGACTGGCAGTTTTTGTGGATTTGAAATTTGTACAGATCAAATCTGAAGTTAGCTCTGAGTTGGCCCTCTTCATTTAAAACTGATGGGGTTTTCACTGTGCTCTTGCTTCGTTGCTGATGAGAAGTCTGAAGTGAACAAAAAAATTAAACTTACACATGGTGTTCAGTGTGATAATCTTGACAAATAAATCTGACACTTATTATTTTCTGGGCTAAAACATCATTGTCCAGACTCGAAGCTATTGATGTTGAAATCTCAAATGTCACAAACCTTATTGTTGGTGTTTGTGCATGACACTATCATGAAATCCCATATACTTCCAGTCTTCGGAACCAGGAAGTGCTAAATGCTAGCTCACTTACATATTTTGGACTCATTTCTGCTGCATCCCCTCCCTTTAGTGAGACCACTGTGCACTTGTGCAGGAATTCTTTTTTCATATAATATTCTTCTAACTGTATTTGTGGCAACAGAACTGTGCCTTTTCAAAAGTTAAAGCTCTGAAACCTGTTTTCAGATCATTTTGTTTTCAGGTCTCCAAAGCACTTTTGCTGTGGAAATGAGCAGCCAAAATATAACAAAAGTTAAAGAAATTTTGCGAAAAATGTTGCGTAGACAAGGCCTCAGATCTCCAAAATCACTGGGAAAGACTCGGATATGGGATTTACGGTTATCAATTTAGACTATTAGATCTAAAAAAAAATGATGAATGGATTTATAAAATTCCCTGCCTGCTTCTTAAGACTGGTTTTACCGAGGGCCAATTGCAGGCTAACATTATAGCCCAGTACTTTGACCCATGATCTGCCTGCCTGATACCTCAAATACTCTCCTCATTCAGCCAGCCAATGAGGCGGCTGCTTGCCTCTGATTTAGTCCGCCTCTGTTCTTTGCTCACGTTCAAGGTTGCTGTAATGTGGAATTAGTATGCAGAGAAGCAGACAGACAGCCATGTGGATCTAATAGGTAGGCAGACTGGTGAAGAACACTGGAGCGAAGGGGGGAGTAAATCAGGGGGGGGCTAAAGCATGGCCTCTCCCTCTCTTCTCCCTTCATCGCCTCGTTCCCCATGCCCTGTCCCGGACCTTAATGGGACGTCAGACGGACAGCTCTGCCTGAATTGAGCAGGGAGAGCGGCCTCTACCCCCCTCTTCTTGTTGTCTCCAGACTCCCCTATCCCTACCCCCACCCTCCTTTCCCCTATGGCCCTCTTGCTTCCCACACACTGCTAGCACCCATAGCTGCTCCCCTTCATTCTGAGGGGGTATTGAAAAGGGGGTCCCAGACACCCTCCACTCTGCAGCCCCTCAGCCTAAACTCTGCATAAATTAGGATCGTCTCCCTGGTGTCTCGTCAGCCGGTCGGGGCACCCCTGGTCCAAGGTCTGCCGTCTCCCAATCTGCTGCTCCTTCTCCCCCTCGTGCTGTCACCTTCTGTCTCCCTCCTCCTCCCCATCTACTGTATTCCCAGCAGCATCTATTTATTTTCCCCAGGCATTGAACTTCTTAAATGTGCCTGTAATTCTCCCAAAACCACATTATTTTCTGTAATACACCCACATCCTCTTTACTCTCCACATTCACCTTTTCCCATCCTCATCCTACATCCTTCCATCTACATCAAGCTCCATCTCTGTTCCTCCTCAGCCAGGATATTGTTTACATCTGTCCTGCTAATCACTGGCAGAGCCTCTCTAGACCTCACAGATGTTGCAATAATACAGGGGGATTAGCAGGCTTAACACTCAGGGTTTTATTTGGGGAGAGTTTTCCCGATGGCCTGGCAGTGAAGCCCGTCAGCTTCTCTGAATCTGACCTTTTTACTGTTTCACTGTGCGCCGCCGAGATCCCGCAGTCTGGTTTCTCTTTGATTTGTGATTTCGTGTTTTACAAGCGTTTGGCATTCTGATGTTGTTTTATCCAGATTGGCGCTCTGGGCTTTTAATTCCTGCAGCTATCTGGCTCCAGTTAAATGCAGATACAAAGGTTTAGCATCAAACCCTACACGCTTTTTTCCCTGGTGCAGTTTGAGGCATTTAAATTCTTACAAAATCTCCTGTTATTGTTCCTCACCTTTTGGTTTTTTTGGGTGGATATAAAAGCTGTCTGTTAAATTGCAACAAATGTACAAAAGTCTTGTATATTTGCTACAATCTTTGGCACCATTATCAAGGGCAGAAACAATCAGTTGCCCCACAATGCCATGCTATCATGGTACTTGAGTCGTGATTTGACTTTGTTGTAAAATTTTCCAGATATGCTAAGTATTGGGATACTTAACCGTGTGGTGCCACCTTGGCTGACCTCACCTGCACAATGGCTCAACCATACCATAATGCAGACTAAAGTAATTTATTTTTTATTTCTATAGAACCAAAAGCTTTCTTAAATGTTGAAAATTAATATATTAAAAACTGGCAGCTGTGAATCTATATTCTACACCAAATATTATGATACTTTGGTAGTGACTTTTTCCCTTTCCCCTAATAGTGGTCTAGTGGTATGTCCATGTGCCATGGCTTACAGAGGATGTTATGCAAAACATCCTGGTTTTATTCTGAATTGTTGCTCCTTTTGCTCATGTCATTGCTGTCTACTCAAGTTAAAAGGCTTTAAAGCTTAAAAATACAAGATAGAGAGTTTCTTAAATTCTCAAGTTTGTGAACCTGCACAAACAACTACTTTTTCAGCCTTCTACCTGCTTGCCCTTTAGCAAAATTTCCATATACAGTTCTATATTCACTTTAAGCTGACCTTCTATTTAGTAGGAACAGAGGTGTATTATTGCCATTATTGGGGAGACAGCAGTGCTATGAGTGTGTGTGTCTGCCTTTGTGTGTGTACAGTTTGTGAAGCACATGCTGTGCCATGAGGTCTCGTGCACCTTTAAAGCGCTATCAGTCTTAACATAAAGATCACATCCTTGCAGTGTTGATGTGAATGTTTCAAGGTGCAACAATGGTGGTACATGGAAAATTAGCTTGATCTTATATAGCTCTTTTCTACTCTTTCTGAATACTCACAGCACTTTTACATCACAGGTAACATCTATCCAATCACTAACATTTACTCTTAACACTCACAGTGTAAGTTATCCGTCAGTATCAGCTAACATTTTCAAGCTCTTTAATACCCACTTACATGCCACTGATGCAGCAGTAGGACCAACTTGGTTACCGGCATGTGTCTTTCCATACTTACATGCAACTTTAGGAGCTGAGAATAATTAAACCTGACTCCTTCACTAAATCAAAGTTCATAACCCTTCTTTTGTGCATGAAGCCTGTAAATTTCCTAAAAAAAAATCTGGATAAAGGCTTTTGCATGTCTGACATTTTATTACACATATAATTTACAAATATGTTGTTTTTTTGATCCATATCCATCATGGTCTGTTTGATAGTGTGTCTGCATCACAGCAGCCCATTTTACTTGACTAAAGTCATCAAATTGACAAAGATTATGAATTAAAAGATAATAAATGGAAGTGGATAAAACTGATGGTTTTTACATGAATAGAAAAACACATCAAAAATCACCTCTGAAATATTTGCAATGTTTCCTTATTTATCTACATTGCCTTTTATGTTTAAAGATCTGAACTTCCATTGGAAATTTCCAGACTTGCTTGTTCACACCAGTCCCTTACAGCAGCTACAATGTCAGTAAATGTAAAAGTAATGAAGGGAGGCCTGTTGGGTAATTTGAGGGTGAAGTCTTGGTGTAAAATTGCAATCACACATGCAGCTCTTTGGGGTCAATTGGCAGGTTTGCTTTTTAGGGGTAGTCATGTGGATTTAAACCAACTTTCCGTAAAAAAACAAACAAAAACAAAACAAAAACATGAGAAACAAAATCCATTGGGTGGTATTTAGGTCAAAGTGGAGGGTATGTTAAAGAACTATACAGAAAAGAGGATCAACAAGAGACATAATAGGTAACCACAAGACAAGAGGAGAAAAATAAAAATGTTAAAATTATAAAATTAGTAAAAAAAAACAATGTTAAACACTATTAAGTACTCAAAAGAGCACTAAATCCAATTTAAACATTATAACACTACATGTGTAACAGCTGTACAAAAGATTTCTGCTAATTTCAAGGAATTTTTTGGGGTGAACTACATATTTGAATGCATGTGGTGAAGTTGACTTTTCCCATAGCATTTCTGCAACACCCAAAAATATCATCATACTGTCAGGGTGAGTTGATACGTGAATTAAACTGTAATATTTAGAGAAATTCAAAACAGTGAGTCCATTTTTGGCACACAATGAAGCCGTTATTCACTCTTTCCACCCACCATTATTTTCCCTTCTATTTATATGTTGGAACTATATATCAGTTACACCTACTATTGATAACAGGAACAGTCGCTTTTCTACAAATGTTTTTAGGCCTCTACTTCTAAAACAGCCTTAATGATCGTGTTTCGTCTGTCTTAATCTTATGCTTTAAAGCTCTAATGTATGTCAGGCTAGTTCTGGGTTAGCATCATCCTCTGTCCAGCACGGTGAGGCCTAACTCTGAGTCTCCTCTGCTCTCCTCTTTAACTCAGCGCTGAAACATAATTAGATCCCCTCCTCAGACTCAGCATCTCTGCTGCCTCTCTCTGCGTCATGCTGCGAGTCCTGTTTTATGACCAAGCAGATCCAGTCTAAGACCTCAGAGTGTGTGCCTGTATATGTGTGTGATTGAGGTCAATGTATTTCTGTCTGGATCCTAATCCCAAAGGTGAAATTAGTCTGGTAGGGGGGCGACCCTTCCCCCTCCCTGCCCTCGGTGTGTACGTGTGAATGAATGTGTGTTTGTGCTGCAGGCGTTGGTTGTAGCCACGAAGCCCAGACAGACTCTGCCGTAACCTTTGGCCCCTGACTGTCTGCTGGCTCAGGGGTCATGCACACCACAGATACAGACAGCTGATAGACGCACAAACAAACGCACATGCACCAGACAAACAGAAAAATTTCCGCCCCCTTCTCTTGTAGTGTTGGAGTGTCCTTAATAATGGTGACTAAACAGCAAGTGTTGGCAGTAAATGTGCATGATTTATGCACAGAGAGGGATAATTTTAGAAATACACCTGCCAATAAATGAAGAAATGACTGAATCCATATGAAATGTCAAGTCATGTTAAGATTTGAGGCCTCTTTTCACTCATCACTCTTTATTTTATCTTTTTGTCTTCACAGATGAGGCCTCTCCCAAACGTCACTATGAGAAAAGCAAAAGAAGATCCTTGGAACTTACTCCAGCCACGTACACAAACACCCCTAAAATAGCCTATTTGGACATTTTTAGTCTCAGTCACATACGAAAAAAGAGGCTTTTTGCACGTACAGGAGCAGCCACTGAAACGCACTGGCGGATTCACTTCTTTATGTGCTCTTTGTGGACATAAACGGGTAAGTCGGAGTCACTTTTCAAAGGTAAGTTTAGAGGTTGAATCAATTTAAAAGCTGTCTGAAGTGCAAAATTGGGTTTCAGCGTAATGTTTCCCCAAGTTAGTTTTATTAGATATGAATTACTATGTTTGAGACCAATTTCAGGTCGCAGATTGGATGACACCCCAAGGGATCTTCCTTTTGACTCAGTAATTTACATTCAAGTATTCGACTGGAAAATTGTTTAACAAGACTTTTCTAGGATGTTGAATTACTTTCCTGTCTTCAGTAGAATATTGTGTACACATATTACGAGAATTTTTTCAGCGAAAGAAATAATTTAACACAAGATGTCAAACAAGATTGCCAAAATGAGGAAAGTGTTGCCTTGATATGATTTAAAAGTTCAATAAAGTTGGGAAGGTTTTAAAATTGAAATTTGTCTCAGCTGTTTTTTTCTTTTGTGTCATTCTTTCTCCTGTGTCATAATGCACTTTGTTCTGTTGCATAGATTATAAAGTTAATAAAGGATGAGTTTGTTGACACCCAACATTTTCTAAATGAAAAACGTTTCCATAAAATAATTAAAATCAGACATGGATTGACTTCAGCTTTCACAAATCTATTTATACAGATTTGGTTTGATCTCATCCTTGTTTCATTGCCCTTAATTGTTGTTAAATAATAACTGTAAGATGCAGATTTTGGACATATTATCACATGTGGCACTTAAAAAAATGTTTACTGTGTTCCACATACTGTCTGACTTCTTCATGTAGATATACTTTCGTAACAGCTTTTGACACAGAGTCCCTATATTACCATGAAACCATTACAAATGCTTGAGTTAATGCATTATAATAAAGTAACATATATCCACATGTATTTACTAGGGATGGGATGAAATATCATTTGGCAATATATCGCAATACAGTATGTGACGAAATGCATTGAGTTTGAAAAAAATTGATCACGAAATAAAGACGTCACGTCCGGTATTAGCGCATGCAACCAGAAGTAATGTCAACATAGCACAACGACTACCTTGCCTCCAAAAAGCCGAATGATGGAGTGGAATGAGGTCGAAATTGAGGACGCTCCGCCTGGATACAAGTCATCTGTCTGGCAGTATTTTGGCTTTCTCATTAAAAAAGACGAAGACGGCGAAAACAAGCCTACTGCTCGTTAGCATACACTCTCTCTAACCTCTCTAGGGTTAGAGAGTGTTATTGTTTGTGTTTGGCCTGTTAGGACTTCTGTTTTCCTGTGTGCAACTCAAACAAAATCAAATAAGTTGTAATTACATTTTTTTTTTTTTTTTTTTTTTTTTTTTTTGGCATATCGAGGTGCAGCGTATCGTGAGTTTAAGTGTATCGTCCCATCCCTAGTACTTACTGTATTCATCGTTCATTCATTAATGCACTAATCAATGTGTTTCAATCATTATGAGTCATGACAAAAAATCTGAGTGACTACTTATCCAACAGTCTGCAGTTAAATTATCATGACAAAAAAAAAAAAATCAAACGTTATTAATAAAGTACTTTTCATGCAGCATGTGTAGCATAAAGCCTTTTACATGATGAGAGAATAAATAATACAAAGTATGTGCAACGCAAAAATAGATTACACCTACAGGAACAGACAACCCCATATTGGTCCATTAGAAAGTAAGAATAACTAAATCCAAGGCCTCAGCTGACCCTTTGTCAAGCTCTGCCCTGTCTAAGAAGTAATCCTCTGTTAAGCCCTGCCCTCCTTAGTTACTGTTACTAGGTTACACATAACCAGTTGTTGCTGATCTCTCTTAAACAACTTACTGCTCAATCAACTATTACTCTAATTTAATTCATGTTGTTGGTTTCAAATGTTACCCACATGAAATATTAAAGACAAACCACAGTCAGGCGTACACGACAAAATCTTTACGAATCTTTCAAAGTAATTAAAAATACAACTTGATTAATTTAGACTCCACCCACACAGAAAGTTTGACTGTGTAACCCTCACCTGCTGCACTGAAGCTTTGATCAGGGATTCTCTGATTCTGATTGGTTGATAAGCTAATCAATTAAAAAGCCAACAAAGGGTTAATTGAACTGAGGAAACACTGAGATGAGCTCATAATGAGAAAACAATGGAGATGATGAGAAAAACTAAAACTACAGATAAAATGAACATAAGAGAATAAGAACATGTATAATAATGGATATAATAATTACACAAGTAAGAAATTTGGATTTAACTATATACAGTGCATTATAGTTGAAGATAAATTAATTAATGATTCACAAATAGGTAAGTCTTCAGTTAAAGAGGCAGGACAAAAACACAACTATCTGCAAAAACTAAGTGTTGCAACATGATTACTAAAGGCTATCAGGTTCAAGACCTCATCAGGTGTGCAGGCCTCTAAGTAAATCAGACCCATTTTTTAGCATTGACATAAACATCCTGAACAACTTTTGACATGTGGGGACTCAAACATCTTTGTCCATGTGTTATGTAATTTACAAAGTCAGGTTTAATTTATGTTTATTACTGAAACAATCATAATTGATTAACTGTATACCATAGTAAACTGGAGAGTTACTAAATTCCGTATGTTGAAATTAAATTACCCTAATTCAGCAATGCACTATTAGTATTGAGCATTTCTGTCTTTTTAGAACAACTTTACTGTACAACATTTCTGCAGTTTTAAATGACCGAGTTACATATTTCTTGTTAATTTTCAAAGGTTTCAATCTTTATGTAGAAAGCACAACAGAATTGCAGACCTGGTGACAGTATGAAGCCATTCAACACATTTTTGCTTAATTCGTGGCTTTAAGTTTGTCTGCTACCACAAAAAAATGCTTCCAGCACGGCCTGCAAGATAAGAAATACATGCACGGTTTTAACTCACAAGTTTTAATTCAGTCTCTTGTTTTCAATATTGTATATGGTATCTGCATATTAAACACATTTCCTTCACATTGATCAGAAAAGCAGAATATTTTCTACAGATAAATTGACAGTATAAATCTGAGGGTAGCTAACAGTTAGCTGTGGCCTTGTTTGCTGCTTCAGAACAGTGTGGTCTTTATCCACAGGCCTCATGATGGGTCATTTGTACACATGCTGTGAGGAAGCAGTGATTGTTCACTTAAGATGACACTTGAGTGGAGGGTCCACAGATTATCATTGGTTTCTGAATAGATTATTTGGACAAAACAATAAGACCGACCAGTCAGCTGATTACAGGTGTTGTAATCATGCTTACCTTTGTATTAAATGAATGACTTTATCAGGTTCACTGCACATGAAATACAGCAGCACCCTGATTTTTCTTTAACACATTCAATGAAAATTGTTTAAAACTTGTTGCAATAATTCATCATAAATAAATGCATGAATTTATGCTCGTTCGTGCTTAATACTGTGCTTGAAACTATAATTTGTGGACCTAACACAGTAGTGTTGTTTTGATTTCTACTGTTAAGAGTAACACTGGTGAAAAACTATGGTGCACAGTTTGTGTACATTACAAATTTGTGAATTACAAACAGGTCAAGCAGTGGGCCTTTTTTATGCCAAACGAATTGTTGTTTTGAGCTCAATTTTTGTTAGCTATGGAAATCAAACTTCGAAGGCCTGGAAAATATGGGAAAAGCATGCAGTGTGTTACACCATTCAGTGTAACAATAATGATGTGAATACATATGATTTGCATGTCAGCTCTAACTTACACATGTTAGCGCCATCACTATTTTTTATCTGCATGTTTTCTGTATAAGCTGTGTGTTCCCTTTGAGTCCACATTCAGGAAAAAAGACAGTTCTCCCCAGCTAAATTAGGTGCATAAAACTGAGGTTTAACACTTACTTAAGCCTTTAAGCACTGTGTGCCTTCTTTATAATAGGCCTTTTTAGTGTAATATGTCCACATGCTGCGAGAGAGCTCTGCTTGTTCTTATAAGAGATGTGACACTTCTGCTCAAGCTCCAAACTGTCTTGCATTGAAGCCAGGACAATGTATTAAAAATTGATAATTCAGGATCAAATATAATTTATACACATATTTACATGATTCGCAGAATATTAAAGCATCATGAGTTAAAAATGTTCATGAGACTTTACATTACATTTTATCCCACCTAAGACATTTTTAATAATAAATACAAAAAGTCTAAGTTTAAATTCTAGATGTCCAGAGGCAAACTATAAAGACTTTTTTGTTAGAGTGTTTCTTAAATAACATTTTGAATAGCAACTACCTCCTAGCATCCCTTAAAAAGGGCTTCTTTTGCTCTTGTTCCAACCTGACTCACCTGCTCACATGCCACATTGATATCAAAAATTAGATGGTAATTTTCTTCTTTTTTTTGCATGCTTTTGTTGAATTATGTCTTTTCTATTTGGATAAAAAACCTGTTTGTTTGACAGTGAGTGTATTTTGAACATCAGTTATAACATCTTAAAGTCTTGTCACAACAACTTGCTTGCAAGCCTGTCACAAAAACTATTTTTGGCTGTTCAGAAAAAGAGCAGGACACAATATTGTTCTGCAGAAATTACATCATTAGGTAACATGCTTACCATGGCGAAACCAAAGGGGAGAGCCGTCTTGTATTTTTCATACTGTCGCTGTCAGGCACAAACCTTATCTCAAAAATAACCACACGACAGAAAATGAAAGAAATGCTCCACTACTGAATGAAAGAATCCTGTCAGGTCCTGATTACTGATTTTTATTTTTTTGGACTCTAATTTTGTGAGAAGTTTATAAAACTCACTAAAATAGAAGGTGACTTCTTGCACTGATTTATGAAAAATGAAAATGTACAAAGAGGAATGTACAGCCAAAAATTATTTTTAAAAATCATCAGTACAAAAAAAACTAATTACAATGCTTTTCAAATTTCATTATTGTAAGTCTGATTTTACATTTCCAACTTCTATAGCAACTAGCAAAGATACTTTCAAACAATTAGAAAAATAGTGATTGTATACTCTGATCTGCAACCATGTTAACAGGCTGCACTGTATACACTGCTGTATATCATCTATTATCAAAAAAATATTGTTGTCTGGCACAAACTCATATCTATTTCTATAATTTTTTTATCTTTTTTTTAATTGGTCACCCTCCCTGTTGATGAGTGGGTTTTATACAATTTGAACCAAATCAAAGTTTAACAAATTTACTTATTCCAAATTAAGTTAATACTCCATTTATTCGTTTACTTGAAGAGCATTTTTTCATTTCATGTAGTTCTGGAGATAGGTTTGTCCCTGACAGCATGGTTTCTTATAAATAATTTTGATTTATTGAACTGATCCTCACACATAAGTGCTGTTGAAAAGTACCAGGCATGATAAAGATGAAAAAAAAGAAAAAGCACATTATGTTCATTTATACAACCCAAGGTTGCATCCTGGGCTGGATGGTAGCAGGTACATAGCAGTACATGGTGCTACCAAAATCCATGTAATTAACCCACTTACAGCTTTAAAAAACTCAAAACAACTACATTGGCTCAACAGTGCGCTACAGTAACCCCCAATTTCCACCGCACGCGAAATTCCTTACAGCGTTTCACTTTTCACTGACAAAGCGCCTGTGTTAAGAGCTAACGTTTTTTTCAACGAAGGGCTGTGTATCCTTCCACCAACAGCTCTCCTCATTAGATCAGTTCAGAGTGCAGCAGCAGGGGGTCAGGTAGTGGTCACTGGAGCACAAGCTGCTTGAAAATCATTAAATTTGGCTTGTTGTTTTAAACATGGACGTGAGGACTCACCTCTCTGCAGAGACAGAGCTTTGTGTTTGCAGTGCCTACTTTACTGATCAGGACTTCATCACACAACAGCAGTTTGAAGGCTTACTGAAGAGCTCTGATGAAAAGTAGTCATGTCACTAGACTTAGTCACGACAGAGATGGGGCTCCGAGTTTGTGGACATCTGCACCACCAGGTAACTTGTTATCTGTCCTGCTCCAACATTCTCCATCTCTCTTCCCACCTGTGACTCCATCTCAAAAGTTCTTCCTCTGTGTACTCCAGTTCATTAAAATATCCTCTCATACCCACAACTAACGACATGATGTCATTGCTAGAGTCAAAACAGTTAATTTTGAGTTCAGTTTTAGTGAAGTAAGTGTTTGTTTCGTCTGACTACCTTACTAGCTGATCTACAACCCTTCTGTCCCAAAACACAACTGAGCTTTGTCAAGGTGTAATTCAACACTAGAGAATCTTCATGTGGAATATTGTCAAACCAACGTCGTTGTTTTGAGTAGTTTAAAACTATATGTGGGTTAATTATGAGGTTTTCAGTGACGCTATGTACCTGCTACCAACTGCCCAGAGTATCTCCCCATAGCAGTGTTACTTTAGTCGACTAATTATTAAGTCAAAGTTTTCATCAATAACTTTTATTCTCCGGACAAAAACTAGACTACAACTAAAATAGTGTACACTGACAAAAACTAAAGCCAAATTAACTGACTTTTTCGTTAAAAAAATAGACTACAATTATTGACAGAGACATAATCCAGTCAGACATCATTTTTGTCAGTAAAAAGCAGGAAGAAGTTAGGAATCACAGCTACTTTGGTTGTGTGGAAAGGTTGGATGAGTTAAGAGGGACATCCAATTACAATTGCCTTAGCTTCATGATGGCAAGATCTTAGTGTAAAACCGGACTTCAGAAATTCAAGTGACATAAAAAATGCCTTATGGCATGTTCCCACCGAAAGCGTCGCAAATTTTTTGCGTGCATTGATATTACACACAAAGTCAATTTAAAGACGCGAATTGACCCTGCATCGGGGCGAGCATAGAGCGGCGTCAAGTGTTCAAGCATTGAGCGGCAAGTGTTTCCAGTGAAAAAACACTCGCCGCTCAATGCCTGACAGTCAAGTTGAAATAATTGAACTTTTAGAGCAAGCGAGTGTGTTGACGCGCCGGGACAGCCTATCAGCGTGGAGATCGTCACTGACACAGGGCATTCTGGGGGTCGGAGTCTTGCTAATTTGATAAACTGCTAAACTCCCCGGAGACAGATGGAAAGGCGCTCCGCAGCTGCAGCTGGACTGTCTTGCCTGTAGTTGGTATGCAGGCGGGAGATCCTGGCACCAACCCTGGCTAGCAGGTCTTCAAACTGGGCAACAGTCAGCCTGAAGTACCGCTGGAACCGCCCGTCATCCAGACGCAGCTCCTGCAAGAGATGTGGAACTCACCGAGCTCACACAACCTTAGTAGGGTAGCATGCATGCAGTACTGACGTCGGCGCCTAGCCCACAGCTGACTTCTCCACAGCAGTTACAGAGCAGCATTGGTGGTAATGAGAGCCATGTTCGACGATGGAATGATATGATGAAATGATAATGGCGGACTTTTCGTGCAACGATGCCGCAGCAAGCGTCTTTTTGCATATTTCTATCAGTGTCAAAACTCGAGCGTCTAGCGCAGCGCAATTTCACTTGACGCGTGAATACACTCGCTTTCAACGCTTTCGGTGGGAACACGCCGTTACACTTTACAATTCATATTTAAGTAGACCAAATTTACAGTAGATTTTGTCTAAAATGTGATGGTCTAGTTTTTGTCGGGGCTTTCCCCTGACAAAAACTAGACTGAAAAAAAATGAAACTAAATTAACGTAAACTTTTGTCAACAAATAATAACTAGCCTTAGATGTTTGACAGAGACTTAACCCGATCAGACCTAATTTCATCATGTAGAAAGTAGAAACAAGTTAGGAATCACAGCTACTTTGGTTGTGTGGAAAGGTTGGGTGAATTATAAGTGTCATCCAATCACAGCTGCTTTAGCTTCATGATGGTGAGATAAATGTAAAACGTGACTTGAGAAATTCAAGGAAACATAAAAAAAATGCCTTACACTTTACAATTCACATTTAGTTGACAAAATTTTGTCAATGACTAAATATTGATTAAAATAAAATATATTTTCGGCAAACTAAATTAAAAAGTGTTGTCAAAATTAACACTGCCATACAGGGGCAAAGTTCGCCAGTTCCTTTATTGGAACTAGGGATGGGGAATTTATATGATTTTATAGATACCAATGTTATTAACAATCCTGCTAATTGATCCAATTCTTTAATGATATTCTCTTTTTGTGGGCAAATGTTGGCCTGTAGATTTTCAGTGGCAACAATGTCAAACACATGTCACAGCATAGATAACTGCTTCTGTAAGTTGCTGTATTTTTTTCACTCACTTAAGACTGTGCAGTCAGCGCCTTCTGTAAAAAAAAAATAAGCCACAATTCTGACCGCTTCTGAACCCTGTTAGTGAAAGGAATTGATAGGGGAATTGATTAGCAAAAAGACTCATGATATCGATTCTTTAACAGAGCTGTTTTCAATTCCTATCTCTAATTGGTACTCATACTTACTGGTGACCTGGACCTCTAGCAACTCAAAAAACAGACCTAACCATTTAACATTGTAATTAAAGCGTTTTTATCATTTAGAAATAATACACAGAATTAAGGCTGAACGATTTGAGAAAATAATCTAATTGCAATTTTTTCCCCAATATTGCAATTTACTCTGCAATTGTTTTAATGTTCCTCATCTTATGTATTCTTCAACAAACATAAGCAGTAGATCTTTTTATAGTAAAACCAATATGACATTAAATTAATCTAAGGATAAAAGATTTGAGAAAAAGTGGAGAAGTGAAGAACAGAAGCAAAATCAGTATGAAATTGTAAAAACTGGGTAAAAATGGTATGAAAGCGGAAAAAGGTTAATAAATAGGTGCGAAATAGGTATGAAATTGCAAAAAATGGGGAAAATTGGCAAAAAAAATTCAAAAGTGGCTTAGCAAAAATGATTGTGGCAGCAAATTGGGAATTAAATTTGAAATTAAATTAAAAAAAAAAACATGTAAAAATTCCAAAAAAGGTTCTGACAGTGGCCAAAAAAGATGGATGGGGGCAAAATAGGCATAAAGTTGTAAAAACGGGGTTAAAAAAAAGGTAAAAATGGTCCAAAAGTGGGAAAAAAAGTGTATAAATAGAGGTAAAAAATAGGCATGAAATTGCAAAAAAATAACCTTCTGTGATTTGAAAATTGCAACAAGCCATATTACAATTTAATCTAATTTGCAATTAATTGTTCAGCCCTACACAGAATCCGATATAAATCTTAGATGTGTCTTAACTAAAGGATGGCCAGAACATGTATAGCTGTATTCATTAAAGTAAATCCAAACTTTTCTTATCACACATGCCAGTATTGCATTGTAATGTTGCTGTGATCAACTGCACAGCCCCACTGCAGCCACTGATGCTCCAACAGTGCCATAAAGAAGGGCCATGAGCAGCTATATGTGCCTGTGCACTTGGGCTCCTCTGATTATTCCAGCATTGGCTGAAGGGCTGGAAGGGGAACAGTTAAAGCTAGTGGCCTAAATCTGTGGTGTCAATTAGGTGCCTTTGTGTGTGAGCAGCAGGGGTGTTGAAGCGGGTTGCTGGACCTGAAGGAAACTCTGAACAATGATACACATTCAGAGGCACACACACACTGAACCTATGTTTTGTGGGGATCACACCTCCTTTTGTCTTCCCCCAACAGCCAGTGGAGGCGATGCCCCAGTGCCCCCAGTGTGCTCCAGTGCTCTGGCTGAAATGGGCTCCTCATTCCTCGCCTCCCGCCTCCCCCCTACCTTCACTGTCCCCTTGCTCCCTCGCTCTAGGATCCCCGGCTCTCTCGATGCTCCCCCCTGACTGGGCTCCTGACCTGAAATAAGGGCCGGGCGAGACTCCATGGCCAGGCCTGCATGAAAGGAGCTGTGTGTGTGTGAAAGAAAGTAGGAGATTATCCCATTCTGTGTGTCCAGTCACCAGTGTAGTATTGACCATGGTGGGCCACCCAGGGAGTGTCCAGCCAGCCGTGAGATGGCCTGATATACATGCTTACTGGCCATGCTAGATTCCCCCACTCTCACCGGGGAGAAGGCCTGAACCCTACAGGCTGGACGCTCTGGAGTCCGTACGCTGAGTGACCTACCCTGCATGCACAGATGCTCACACACAAACCCCCCTTAAACTCCCATACACACACTCCCACCATGCAACGCAGCCTGTGTACAGTGAAAGACATCACCATCAGGTCGTTTTCTGTGTCCTGTGAGGCGAGGCGGAGGTCACTGGGAAGGTGGAAAACCTCTTTAATGGTGGGAATGATACCATAACACCTATAGATGGAGTTACGGATCATGTCACATACACTCAGTATGGTGTACAACTCTGACAGCAAGGCCTCCAAGCTGCTGATTGTGATTTGTGGAAACAACAAGAAAAAATGAACTTTGTGTTAAAAGAATTACCTTGTTGTTCTTATTATTTGTCAAATTGTATGTCTTACATTTTTTTTGTTATATCGTTTTATATGCAAAGTTTAATAAAAAATATATGCTTTTTGTCTTTTTAAAAAGATTGATTTTGGTGGATGTTGTGTTGCAGTCATGGTAGATTAATATTAAGGATGCTGGGTTTATAGTTACCAATATCTAATATGCTACTATTTCCAAATTTGTCCCCCCAAATTTATACACACATTGTTTTGCTGGAAACGAGGCAGATTCAAAGCTTCACTTAATGCAGTGATAGAATATACATCCTTAAATCCTGACTGGCACATCGTGTATTAGTGTTGAGTGAATTCATAAAATGTGCCTGTAACATGGTGTAATATCTTTCTGGTAAATTAAAAAAAACTCTGTCTTTCATATGGTGTATTGGAATTGTGGTGTAATCATTAATTCTGTTTTACTGTTAAACATGACATATACACATTGTGGTATATTCATAGATTCTGTTTAAACATGGTGTATTAGCATTGTGTTATTCATATAATCTGTTCAAACATGGTGTATTAGTATTGTGATATATTCATTCATTCTGTTTTAACATGACACATTGTGGTATATTCATAGATTCTGATTGTCTGTCTGTTGGCGTATTAGCATTATGGTAAATCAATAAATTCTGCCTATAACATGGTGTATTAGCATTGTGGCGTATTAATAAATTCCTGCTTTTACATGGTTCATAAGCTTTATGGTAAATTCAAAAATTCTCCCTTTATGCCAGGCGGACACTGTGCGATTTCGAGGGGATATCACCACGATTTTGCTGTCGCAGACCACGCTGCGTCATCGTGGAAACATCGTAGTGTCGGGATGTCCGGTCGGGAGGTCGTAAGCCGTACAGTGTGAGAACACTCACGAGGAAGGATTAATTGCTGCTACGTTCTAACGATAATGCTGCGACCTCCCGATCAAATTTCTGGCATGTCAGAAATTTTTGCCGTAGCTCGAACAGTGTGAGCGGTGTTACGTCACGATTCTACGTTCATTCCACTTCATCATAACGTTATCGGCTACAGATGAGGAATTTGCCGGGGCAGTATGGTGTTTAAAAGCAACATTGGCTGGCTAATGCTAACGTGAAACTATCATAGCTACTGTAAAACAATATATAGTTTAACATTAACGTTACCTCAAGCTCCTGATGGAGGATGGACATCCCATACCGACCACGTCTCCTCAGCCATTCACGTACCCAAATCCTTTTCTCTTTTTTTTAGTTTCAGCGCACAACACAGCACACACAACGGCAACAACTTGCTGCCTGCTCGCCATCTTGTTGTCAGGCACGCTGTGGTTGTCATAGGAACCTTTGTTTTTCGTTGTTCACACTCGAGCACGTCGTGCCTTCACACGCCGACTGACGCCGACAAGTAGTCGTGGTTGTCAATGATCGTGGCTGACAGCAGTCGTACAGTATGAGCACACATGTCGTAGGGTCAAATAGAGTACGAGTGACAAACCCGGTCGTGCAGTGGGAGCATTTCCCCGACAGTCAGATTTCTAAAATGGCACAGTGTCCGCCCGGCATTAACTTGGTACACCCTGGACTTTTTGCAAACCAATTACAGGACTAATACGGAGAAACAAACAACCAATTACACCCACAACCACAAACCTATGCATGCATGGGTAACACAAATTCAAGTGGATTTTACGCAGAAAGGTCACTTCTGACTCAGTCGGACCAGCAACCCTCTATCTATGTGACATACTGGAAAGTGGATGCAGCATCTCAAAGCCCATATCAGCCCTGACCATTAATCATCATGTTACATTATGTGGATTCGTAGCACATTATGTTAAATCTGTAAATTTCCTGTCATCTAAACCACTCTGACTCTTGCCATTCTCCACTGACCTCAAAGCCATTTGGATGACCTTTCTTCCTTATTTTTGATGCTCAGTTTGAACTTCAGCAGGTTGTCTTGATCATGCCTACATGCCTAAATGCTCCGAGTTCCTGTCTGATTAGCGAGGTACATTGATGAGTAGCTGAACTGCTGTACCTAAGTTATGGGAGACTGTATTGGTTATAATACCTTTTAAAATTCTGCCTGTAAGATACAGTATTATGTTACATCAGTTAGTTCAACTGATTTCCATTATGGTTCATAGATTAAATCATGACTTTTGCAAGGGGTAATATAATGCCTTTAAATGTTCTGTCCATGTCTGGGACTAGTAGACAAAATATATATTTATTATGACTAAGATGAGGACTTAAAAGATATATTCATAAACTAAAGTATAAATATAAAAAATATATTTTTAGAAAAGCAGGTCAAACACAGACAGAAATGAGATAGTAAAAACTTTAACCGAGTGGAAATGGACAGTTTATTATTTCCCGTGTTGTTTAAGTTGTCAGAGCACTGATGTTTAGGCCTATGATGTTTTTATTGTTTTCATTTTGCTGAATTAAACACAACACTTTACTGGAAAAACACTGGGACATATGAAGTCAGCTTTTTTCATTATTAAATTTTTCCCAAGAAATGTCATCAAAAAGTGTTTTGTGACTTCTTTTTTTAATGATGTTAAGCCTCTGTGAAACCATTACCTTTCACTTAGAACAAACACCATAAAAAGTCCAAAAAGGGTTTAGTACCTACTAGGGCTGGGTATTTCCAGCATACGATACGAATCCTGATACAGAGGTCACGATACGATATGTATCACGATACACGTAAATTGTGAACAAATCTTTTAGAATTCCCAACAAATTTTGTTTATTATTGCAAGAAAAAAACAACCAAGGATGAGTTTTAAATGATTTTACAACTTAAGAAACTGAAATAAAAAGATGGTAGACCTAAGTTTAAATTTTGAATATGTGTTTCACCACGTAACCTGGCTTCTACTTTGATCTGTGCCATTGTTAATACTAGAAAAGCACTTGGAGAGCACAGACCTCCGCCAGCACCACAGTCCTCTCCCATATTGTGATTTTTACCATAAATATTAGTCCTACCTTTATTTCATGTAAATATTTAGATTCCTTGATCATGAAAACATACCATTTGCAATTGGTTTCATAATGATATCTATTTTAGTTCAGTAGTTATTCATGAAAATCTGATTTTTCGTCATGGTGATCCGGATCAACACCAAAATTGAATCACTTCTTCCTTTTCCCATGCTGAACATTTCCTGAAAATTTCATCCAAATCCATCTATTACTTTTTGAGTTATTTTGTTCACAGACAGACAGACAAACTCTCCTGAAAACATAACCTCCTTTACGGAGGTAATAAAACAGTAAATCACAATATACATAAAAACATTTTTTTAGAGTGAACTTTATGCGATAAATCAGTACCTTAATAAATATTTCTAATCAAGCCTCTGTTAATGTGTCCTAAATTCTTTAACATCCCCTCTGCTGTGATTTGTGTGAATTATCTGGTGTCATAAAAGCAGCCTATTGTTGCTCTTTACAAACCCACGGGGGTCAGTTCATTGTCTTTTAATTGCCCTGCTGTTTGTTTGTGCTCCGAGAGTCTCTAACATCGTGGTCCGTTAACAAACAAAAGGCCTTTAACAGCAGGACAGACTGAGCTACATAAAGCTCACAAGCAGAGAGAACAATAAAACAACTGCTGCTGTTACTACATGTAGACTAATTTAGGACTTGTGCTGTCAAAATAAAGCAATAATGTGACCTCCTCTGTCTTTATCTTGATTTTTTCCTCTGAGATAAACTAAGTGTGTTGCGATAAACAAGCTGCATTACACCACTGTCACTTCCAGCTAAATGTAGGCCTCCCTGTTTCACCAGCCTTAATTTTCTCCATCACACATCAAGCTCTCTGATTGGCTGAATTTGCTCACAAGGCAAATCACGCAAAAAGCACAGAGAGACTCACAGAAAAGAGAGATTTAATTAATTACACTGAGCGAGGGAAGGAGACAAATCATTCCAGTACAATGACTCGTTTAACTAAAATACCATAAAAAGGAAAATGAGCAAAAACGTCTCTTCTCAAATCACATTCTCATTAGTAATAATGGTCCTACAGTTTTTATGTGAATGATTTTTACTCTTGCATATTACAGTTGTATTCTTATCTGCCATTATTCCAAATGATTGCATAATTTCAGGTTCTAAATTTAGTATAATGTAAAGGTATGTTATGCTTTACAGTACAGCACAGTATTGTGCATAGGCCCATTAGCGAAGCAATGCATAACTATAACACAGAAAGATGCATTAATGTGTTTTAAAGAGCCTGAAGGGATGTCAATATTTTCATAAACACATGCACAAACACTGCAGCATGTTCCCATACAGCTCAGAGTTACTATTAACCTGCCACACTATATAGCAGAGATTTACATAAAGTCTTGCCATGTTAATTGACTATGATGACTTTATATTACAGAGATAAAGACTCTCCTTGAATTTATTAACATAATCACTCTTTACAGTTCCACGCTGTCTCCACTCTGGGTGTTTGCAGTGTGGCCTGGGTCAGATTTGACCCGAGGCAGAAATTCTTCTGATTCAATGTACACTATTTATTTAATTTTATTTGTATTTATGTGACTATATTTTAATGGCTTTTTAAGACCCTGTTGCTCTGCTGTATTGATTTTTAAGCATTCATCCTTTGTTTATGAATGACTACGATGATTCTGCTGAGTTACTGCCAAAAGTACTCTGTGAACACTCTGTTTTGTTCATTAAGTTAAGTTTAGTCAATGATCATGGATGCCATGCATAAATTTAGGATTATATTCATGATGAAGTTTAAGTAAAAATCATTGATCATTATCATAAGTTATGTTATTTAATATGTTCATGAGAAAAGCAGTGCAACACAGAAGATCAGTCAGGGTTTTAGGCTCACGAGGTTTTAGGACATTCCTGACTTAAAGATGCAAAGATTTGTCCTTTGCGTTTTAGAATTCTTCTGCGTTCAGACGACGATGACGGAGACGAGTGAATCCGCTGTAGTATGCATGCCGGTTCAGTAGATGGTCGTGCAGGTCTGCAGAGAGGCAGCGCTGCTACAACACATGTACAAAGAAGAAAAACTTTTCACAAACAACAATGGCGAATGGACGCACAGAGAAGCAGGAGTTTCTTTTCTGGACAACAAATCAGTTCGGACAACAAACCTGTCTCAATAGTTTTGTCTGGATAAGAAAAAGTTAAAGTTAAATTAAAGTTCCGTTTTCAGACAAAACGCAACGCGTTTTCATCTAAACGCAACGCCAAAACGCAACAAAAACATAGCAGATTTGACCATTTTCGGCACCGTGTAAACGCAGCCTTAGTCTAACTGTTTCTTTAACTGCATAGAAAATATGAACATTAATAAGTCATGATGGGTGATGGCTGAAATAATCTTTATTAATGTGTTAATGTGTGAGGCTTAAAATCGAAACAGTAAGTACTTGTGCATTACTGAATTATACTTGAACTGTGAATGGCAGGAAGATTTCAAAACTATATGCAACATATTGAAGTAAACATGCACAGATTCACTGGTTAGACATCAGTGTCAGCTCTTTTTATAAACATCAGGCATCAGCATATTAATATGGTATGAGCAGACATCATATTTTAATACTGACATCAGGCACACCTAACTGCTGAATCAGAAAGGGAGTTTCATACTATAGACAGAGGGTATGACCTTCAGGACAAACTTTGATCATTTTCCATTAGATTGAGAGAAAACTTTAGTTGAGGGAGAATTTCACAACATAAAAGTTGATTAAAAAAAAAACATTGGCATCAGCTTCATACTGGCTTGATAGTTATTTTCTAACCAGTATCAGCATCGCTGTAATGGAAAACCGATATCACATTAACAATCAGCACTACTTACAACCAAACGCCTCCTCAGTCCAAACATCTGGGCGTTTTAGGTAACAACAGGAAAATTATATTTTTGATGATAAATTACACTTGTAGGCTTTCCTAGACCTGATTTCTGGCAGTGTGTTGTACCATTAGAAATGCACATAGACGTGACGTGTGGCTTTTTCATTTGATTAGATTGAGGTCACATTTGACCTGGAACAGCCAACAGTGCACCAGATGTTACACCAATAATAATTTCACCCATTTTTGTTTTTTGTGTATTTTAGGGTAATGTACGAGAAAGTCACTTACTTTTATCAAACACCAGAATTTCTAAGTATGTAGGGCCCTATAAAACTTTTTTCCCCTGAATTCCATTAAAGTTTTTCCCATATTACATTTTTTCTGTTTTAATTTTTGAAAATTTGGTCTTAGTATTTATGCAAATTTAACCCAGAGACACTGTATAAAGTAATGAAATATAATCACTCACTCTTCAGGTAGTCTTCCGCATGGATTTTTACAGGTCCAGTCAACAGTAGGTCTACAAATTTTGCAGAACATCTGCTCCCCCGACACATTATAATTGTTGGGAAACTGCCCTGCCCTTAACTTTGGAGTTAGCCGGGAGTTTTGTAGCTTCTTTGCCAACTTAGTCAGTGTCTCAGGTGGACGGTTCGACATGTTAATGAGGGGGAGGGAAGGGAAGCACTTTCCCCAGCCTCATACTGCTTTCACACTTAAATTAAGTGACGCCTTTCTCACCGCAACCAGACCCAGGTCTAATCGGCAGCAGGGTAGCTACATTGCTGTTTTGTTTTTTTCCTCTGGTGCATCAAGCTGATGTCATCACAATGATTACATCATCCATGCGCCGAAACACATCCATGTAAACAATGAAAAGGAGCATGGAGGCCCTGGACACGTTGATCAGCTGTTTGCTGACTTTGTACTTTTGTCCCTTTTTTAAATTTTCAAACTGGGCGCAGAAAGAACGACATTCGAGTGCTGATCATACAAAGGCATATGGAATTTGTTGCTGAGACGGCAAAGAGTCACCCAAGTTACAGAAGGAGGGGACGGGCGCGGTGTTATTCAGTGGGCACGTTACGCCAACGTCAGGATATAAATTAGTGGTTTGCCAGGTGTAATGTTCCAACCGAAGCCAATCGGAGGCGAGTCAATAAAAACCTGTGTCACTTTCAGGATCAGTCGACCCGTGTCGAAATACCGATCGGACCTTTTCGAACTGCCACAGGAGCCGATTGTTACTGGGTTTAAACAGGTTTTTTGGTCAGTCTGAAAGGGGAATTAACGACCCTACTGGAAAACTGTTTTTATGTAAAATGCGTCAATTTCCATGATATTCTACGTTTATAATGAATTCCACTTTTAACGTCCAATTCTGTGATTCCATCTGCGATTCTGTGATCACGGATTCTCTAGGGCCCCAAGCATGCATGAAACTTGGCCGACAAGTACCCAACAAGTAACCAACAAGTAACCCTAACATGTAAACTTAGATCTCTGAGGCCTGGCTTATCTCATGGCTCAACATTTTTCTATACATTGGCAAAGTTGGCTAATGCATCAGTGTGAATGCAGCTTAAGAACTTCAAACGTCGACATGAGCACATTTAAATTCAAGCAATGTTGAGGATTTTTAAGCTGTTTGACCCTTTGAATGGAATAAATGCTTGACCATCAGACATGACATTAGTCCATCACAACCAGGACTTGAATGAAGAAAACTACATGCGCATCTGAAAGCTTCAATATTACTCAAAAGCTAAATGAGAAATAGATCTGCACCTCAAGTTTCATGAGGACTATCACCACAATCGTGAAATGTAAACCTTGTCCTCTTCAGCCGGAGAAATGAAAACAGGAAAAATTTCTCTTCATTTTGAAATATGTGCTGAGGATGTTACAACAGGATTGATGCGTCTTTTTACAAAACTGCAAAAGTGTTAAAAATGTGACAATAAACATTTGAAACAGAAGTCAAAGAATGTGAGTTCATCGAGTTCATTTGCAGCCCACGACTCCACCATCCGTGCATGCTCTATACAAAATGACACTCTTATGTAAGCACTCTAATTTCAGACCCCAATGACTATTCACATGCACGTGTAAAGAGAGGCTGACTTAGGATCATTTCAGCGTGTTAAAAAAAAAAGAAAAAGAAAAAATACACAAAACTACAAGGAAAAATGGAAATAACTGATCAGTTGGATAAAAAGTGCAGGGTAACAAACTGCTAGGACTAATTTTGCAGGTTTGCTTCAAGGATGATTCTAAATTACAAATACACAAACAAATAGCATTTTTTTTTTTTCAATATGTGTGCCAGTAAATTCTGTTAAAGGGGGTTGTGTGTTCTCAGGGGCCGTCTCTCTGCCTCCCATGAACTTGGACGCTCCCCCAACACCCTCGTAAAGTCTGGAGGCTTGATCCACAATGCACCCAGAGGACCAAGTTGAGGGTAAGGGGTTCACCGGGGTAGCAGGACATGGATGATGGGGGGGAGGTTGATAACATAGATGGAGGAGGGGGTGGAGGGGCAGACTGTTTTTGAAAAAGTCCAAGAACTTGAAGCCTAGTTTGTCATGCTAACTGCAGCCATGCCATTGAATGTGGACACAGGGAGCAGAAGGTTCACAGGACCCCCGGCCATTCTCATGCAAAGTCTGTCGAGGTCGCCGTCTACTGAAACCATCCACCCACACACCCACGCACCCACCCCCTGTCTTTTACTCCTGCAGAAATGCTACATACATGTTAATAAATGTGCAAACACTCACTGAGGCCTGGGGTGCCCCCTTTCTTTATGTGTGTGGAGGTTTATTGAGTTCAAATGGCTTTAAAGCCATGAGACCAAAACATGATCCCAATGAGACAAAGCTTAAAAAATTTCAAATGTTCGTTTGATTTTATTTTTTAGCTTTATTAAAAAAGCTTTATTTTGGACACAGCATCCTATTTTAAATCTTAGATGTTGTTAATTTAAACCTTTTCTTTTATATGCAGCACATAATTGCCCTAGTCCCTCCGATCTGAGTCCCAAGCAAGTGTCAGGTCATTTGGTTCAAGTCTCAAGCAAGTCCCAAGGTTTTCTGTCATGGGCAGGTCAAGTCAATTCCCTCACCATTGTTCCCCAGCATACCCAGAAAGCACACAGGTTTATATCATGGAGAGAGAAACTTAATCTTCCTAAGGTCATTGTCAAAATAGAGCATGCAGACCAGCCTGCATGGATTTAACCAGCGTAATGCTGTTAATTTATCCATTACAACGTTACTGATCATTTAGACCAGGGTAGATGGGAAAGGCTACATTCCATTAAAGAAATGACAGGTTTGATGCAAAAATATATGTTTATTGGAACATTTTGCAACATCTAAATTGCCAGCTCAAACTGCCTTTCTGACATATATTTTTAAAGTGTAATATTTTAGAGGTAGCAGCCTTAACCCTTTAACTTCCAGTTCAACTGCACGGCAGAGGTCATTGAATTCAGGAATATTTAATATGTCAAATAAACATAACAGGTCATTTTTTGTTTCTGGCAATGTTTTATGATCCAGAAAAACTGCAAACAAACCAAAAGTTCTCTAAAAGTTCTAAAAGCTCTCTCGCCTGAAGGGGGCAGTAATACTCCAAAATGATGGATGCCAACAGCCGTAAAACCGAATCAGAAGAAAAAGCCTCGCGAGAATGTCCACCTGCAGTAGTCTGGGTGGCAGCTATCGCGAGATTAGAGCAGCAGAACAAACTTAGAAAAACAAAGAGTTTATTTTAGACTTCTTGCAAATCTGTCTAAAAATGTGAGGGATGCTGGAGCTTGGTTGGGGTTGTGGGACGGCTCACGGCGGGCTTTCCTTATTTTCAAAGACAAAACTTGAAAGGTAAGCATTCTCCGGCGGACTCTGATACGTATGAGCTTGGCTACGTGCACCGAGTCTGTGCATGTCGGGAAAATGCATGCGCAGTAGGCGGGCAGAATGGCGACGGGATTTGATTGGTTTAAAAACAGGTATCCTGGCATGATTATTGGTTGGGGTTTTCCCTGTTTTACTCCTGCTGTAGATAGCAGATATTTTTTCACTCTGTTTTAAGAACACATTATGAGTTGATTACCATCGGGTCATAAAGACCATTTTAACCAGTATTACAAAAAGTGTATCTAAATCAAATCGCCAACCCCAGCTTTAACTTGCATTTGTAAATATAGCCACTAACTGTATCAAATGACAACGGTTTTCCTGTGATCCTGAGCCCACATAGTAGCATCCTTTAGAAAATTATACTACTTTTGAATGCAGTATCACTTGAGGGATCAAAGGTCACAGGCATTCAGTGTTGGTTTTCAACCTTGCTGCTTATGTGCAAACATTTCTGCCTATTCTCTTAATCTTTTGATATTATCAACAGTAGATGATGAAATTTCTAAACTTCTTGCAAATGTACATTAAAACATGATCTTAATCTGCTGGGAGTACTTTCTCAATTAGTCGTTCGCTAAGTGGCGAACCTCACCCCATCAGTGCTTGTGAACAATATCACATTCACACTAAAAATAGCAGGTCAACACGGGTTTTTTGAACGCAGGTTAACCCACTAACAATCGGCAAGTGGCTCTTTTCCTGCTGCCAGCAGACCCGGGTCTAATCAGCAGCAGACGAGTTGCATGGCTTTGTTTATTCCTCTGGTGCATCAAGCTGATGTCATCACGTTGATGACATCATCAGTGCGACATAGCCCCTTCATTTAAACAATGGAAAGGAGCAAGGAGGCCGTGGACGCGTTTTCTGTACGTTGTACTTTTGTCCCTCTTTAAAAATGTACAAACTCAGCGCTGATGAGAAAGACAGATGGAATTTGTTGCTAAGATGGCAAAGAGTCACCTAAGTTACAAACAGAGGGGGATATTATGCTATAGGGACGTTACGCCGATGTCACCTGTAAATTAGCGGGTGTACCTGGGTCTGATGTTCTCACTGAAGCTGATTAAAACTCATGTCGCTTGCAGGGTCAAACAATGTGGGTCTAAATGCCGATTAAACCCTTTCAAACTGCCGACAGGAGCCAATTGTTACCGGGTTAAAACAGGGTTTTTTGTCCAGTCTGAAAGGGGTACAACTAAGTCTTTAGGGGGAATGCTCCTTTTTTACCGTGACTGTTTGTTTTTGTTGCTCCTGACCCAGCTTTTTTGGGACATGCTGTTGGCATCAAATTCAAAATGAGCGAACATTTGCCCAAAAAGTGTAAGTTTGTCAGCTTGAACATTTGATATCTTGCCTTTGTCATTGCATTGCATTCTGTTGAATATACATCAGAATTAAAACAATTTGTAGATCATTGTATTCTGTTTTAATTTGCATTTTACACAATGTTCTAAATTAATTGGGATTGTCATTTGTATATTTACTTAACTAAAATATACTGTACATTAGGCCTGTTCTCAATATATTGATACCACAAAACATCGTCATGCACTCTTTGGCGAAACGTATATCAATACTGATTCTACAGAACCCATATATCCTCAAACACTGTGACAGCTGTTGTCAATACACTTTAAGTGATGTTTTCAGTGGCACAGTTCAAATGTCATGAACGAGTTACATGTTCCAAATTTTAACTTATGTCTAAAACCTTCGAGGACCTAAATTTAGGTGTCTTAAATTGTCGAACAATCTTTTCCTTTATGCAATGAAAAAACAATTTAAAGCTGACAGGAATTCTTGTAAAGACATAATTTAAACTTCACGGGATACGTATCGAATTGTTGCCTCAGTATTTTGGATACATGTTGTATCATATTGTGAGAATGCATGAAATACCCAGCCCTACTGTTCGTGCAGAAATACCAAAAGGTGTTTTTATTTACACGCCTCCTTTGAATAAATGTAACATTCAATTTATATGCACATCTTCACCCTTCGGCCCACCATGAACTTGACCCTTCCTTGACAGTCTGTGGCTTCATATTGATCTCACTCTAACTGATTCTGAGTCATCATTGTGTTTCTATTCCCCACACAAACACGTGACTTATAAACAAGCTTAACATCTATTTGTACATCACTCTTTAATCACTCTCACTTTCATATTTTCATTTACATGCTCCAAGTCTCACCCTTCATCCTTTGCACCTGATCCACGGAAGGAGTGAAGCTACAGCTCATTTGGCGTCAAATCTGCTCAAAATGCCAAGTGGTGAAAATGTCAGCAGCAGTACAAGCACATACACCTATACATTTACTCTCTTTAAATGCAAACACTCCATGCAAATGAATGCGTTAGCCCCTCGGGGCGTCGAAACACTGAGGATAAGCACATACTGTGAGTGAGTGCTCAGATTTATGTGCTCAGATTTATGCGTACAATACTTTCACAGCCAGGTATTGAAGGAGTCTCCATTTGTACGTGTGTGTGTGCGTGTGTGCATGTGTGTAAAGTGTGTGCTTGTGCCCCCTCATCTGCACTTGGAGCAGCCGTTTGCAGGCTGTATTTGATTGAGTGAAGGCCGACGCAGCCTGAACACTCCCTCTAATGGAAGAGTGGAGCCCAGCAGCTCAGTAATGCACTGACCCCAGAGCTTTTACAACACTGCCAGCCGATAAGTGGCAATATGCTGGATCTTATAAAATTAACAAGACTGAGCTATGGGGAGTGGGAGCTGTGGGGAGGGTGGGAGAGGATGACGCTCCTATAGCTCTTGTAAATATCAGCATGCATACAAGGAGGGATTATGGATGTTTGTTGCTGAGTTTTACTGCCTCAGTAGGATTTATACTTGTCATTTTTCTGCCCTTTTTAAGGCCACTTTACAGGACAGTTTATGCTTGATAAAACGTCTCTAACACTTTCTAAAGCCAGGCTCTGTGATACATCATGACACATTATGAACATAGCCTATCTAGAATACATCATAATGATATAGTGCTGCACAATCGTAGTTGTAAGCAGAATGTAACGAAGTATATTAACCTACATTACTGTAATTTAGTAGCTTTGTTTGTTAATTTGTATATTTTGAGTAGCCTTTATGAAAAGTACTTTTTACTGGAGCAATTCCTGTTGAAATCAACATTTATTTTTCACACATATTGTACTTTTAAGTTCAGTCACAAGACAACAGCTGAAGCAAGATGATTTAACCAGGTATAAGTTTGTTTTTAAGGTCTACATGACCATGCCGTTAAAATAAAGGCATTTTAATAGTATAAAGAGAGTGCCTTGGAGTCTCTTCTTTTTGTTTCAAGGACTTTTTGAATCCCTTTCCAAAGAGCACCTCAAACAAACTCTGTTGAGTCCAGGTAGCACTCCTTTTCTTTGTCTTCTAGTAAATAACAGTATTAAGATATTTAATTGTTAGTGTAAATATATTTTCTACACTCTGTCAGTCAGATTTACATGAGCACACTGTGTCTGATCAAATCAATATCTGCTACCATATCGACAAATGAAAATAAACAATTTGCTATATAAGAATTATGTAACACCAGTAAGAATTAATGTTGTTTTAAAAATAAATAAAATCTTTTATATGACACCATCAGTTCCATAATGTAACCAACTCTTGTGGACTTGCTGTTTTAGATCCATCAGGAATCAAGATTTATCAAGTTTCAGTTTAGCTGAAGATCTGAAAGGCTGAAAAATGTTGGCATGTTTTAATGTCTGCACCCTGAACACCTCTGAGTGCCTCAGATCTTTTCACTACTCTTCATGTAGGATCCTCACACTGAAAAGCACCAGATTTTTTTTTAGCTTCTTTATCCACAGTTGCCACCCTTGGTTAGCACCCCATGCATTTGTTTTTGCGCCTAGTTTCATTTTTGTTCCGGGGTAGTTTTCAGTTTCCAGTATTGTGATACCAAACTTGGATCAGTATTCAAGTTACAGCTTTGTGATCACAATGATGTTTGTGAAAAGCCCTGTTTGTTTTGGCTTACCATTTTATCTGTTTGACTCAGTTCTGAGATGCTGTGACAAATGTAACCAGCAATTATCAACACTACCTACAAATTAATGTACTCAAGTAAAATTAAAAGTTCTGGATCAAAATCTACTCAAAAAGTTAAAGCACACAAGAGATCTTCTCAGTTGCAGTAGCTTGATAAATGATATTTGTTTCTTTTCATCCTTGGCTTTAAATGTCGAATGATCTGACTTCTGAGTTTAAAAAAAGAAGAAGCAGAAATAGATGAAGTAAATAAATGCCAAATCCAAGCTTTCCATCTGCTTGTGTTGTCACAATAATATAATTTTTCTATGTTACCAATTAAGGCTGTCCAAATTAAAAACTATACGTTGGTACTACCTTCACACTATATTTTAAAACGATATCATATCATGAAATTTTCCATCCAACAGAATAGAAAGTATCGAAACATCAACCTAAGACTGTGAGGAGTAATTCACATAAAAGACAAATACTTCAACTTTCAATTGGCTTAAAATCCTTTACAAGTATTTTTTTTTGGTAAGAAACTTTGTTTACTATCATGGTGCTGTATTTTTGTACTTTTTTAACAACTGCCCCCAGTTTACCATTTAAACAATATTTAGAAAAAGAGTACTTTTTATACCAATACTAAGGAAGACTGTGAGTTTACAAAACAAGGTAAACTCGATGCAAATGTGACGTCATGCATCTGCGCAACTTCTAAGGATGTCAAAGAAAAAATAGATCTTTTCCTCAGGGACTAAATATTACTTGGATTGTTTTATATTTTGCCCTGATATTGAAACTGGTATCAGATATCAAATGTCTTTGCTGTTGTTTTATTAAAGTTTGCAAGAGTATCATGATAACCATAATAGCACAACTATGTTTAATTTAGTGTCTTAATGCCAAGTACTGAAATGGGTCTTAAAAGTAAAAAGAAAGATACTGTCAATACTCAACACCTTACCAATTGTTCTGGTGTTTGTTTGTATTTTTTTTTTTTTGAGTGAGGTTGTGTGAGGTATGGCATGAGCCTGAATGTGTGCCACAGTGTCACAGCTCAGTTCTCCCTCTTTTCAGAAAAAAATCAGGACGGACAATAATGCTATACGTTGCAGTACATGTTGCCAGATTCTCTGCATAATTAAAAGAGCTGCAGTAGAAAACAAGCCACAAAAACCTCCGAATGTCATCCCATTCCATAAACAGTTTGTTTATATCACTTAATTTTCCTAGGCACCATTGCTATGATTGTTTAGAGACACAGCACAGCCTACGTGTCCTTCCACTGTAGGATAAAACCACGGTCTTACTTGAAATTTTCCCCATACAAAAATAAATCTTGTTCTCAAATAATGATAAGCCAAAATGGACAAATGTTAAAGCATTATCTTGCTGACCAAGCACAGCAATGTTGAAAAAGAATGTTGGTCTAGCTCAGGTTACCTCCACAACGAGTGCAGTGTGCTATCATGAAGTAAACTTATTATTGAAACTATGGCTTCTGTATTTACAAAAAAACAAACAAACAAAAAAAAAAACAGTATAAGCCGTATACTTACATAGAAGATGAACTTTCATTCGGCTGCCCTGTTTGGTCCTTGTAGATTGTAGAACAGCGAGTTCTGTGAGTCCAAATATAAATGTCCATAAAAGCAATGAGGTTCTGCATGATGAGAGCTGCTCACTGCAAACAAACGTAATAAGGGGGTATTTTCTTCTGATACCGAACCTCCTGAAACACCCTGTAACATCCTGAGGTGTTTTTTCAGAGTCACGCTCTTATTTCATCCAGTTTGATGACAAGAGCTCACGATTTATTCACCTGAATCAACAGGTATGGTGTGTTTCTCTGCTCATCCAATTCCCATAGAGGATTCCTTCCTTTTTAGTTCAGACCTGTTGACTCTCAATCTACAGAAGTTTCTCAAAGGCGTACTCCAGTTAACATGTGTATTCTCGTGTATCAAAAGTAAACGGCGGTCATACATGCAGCAAAACCCGCTTATGTATCATGTTTGGTAGCCGATGTTCCCGCCTGTAAAGCAAACTAGTTTGCGCTGCCTGCGGAAGGACACATAGTCTGTGCTCTGTCTCAAAGTAGTGCATAATCAATGCGGAGGTGTGGTAGAAAATTAGCTACAAACAAACTGTAGCATGCTATTACCACGCGCTGTTTTTGTGGCTTGTTTACTCGCACAAGTTTTTAATTAAGCAGTGAATCTAGCACCATGTACTGCACTGTGCTGTAGCGTCTATGCCAAGTTTTTCTAAGAGATAAAACTGAGCTGGACATGGTGGTACACGCCATGTACATCAAACACCCCCCTCTTCCAAAAAAATTAAATCTATAAGTGAAGAAGTTAATTTAGTCAGTTAATTTCTGGTATCATGATTTACTTTATTGATGTAATATAACATAAAATTGTCCTTTAACTTTTACTTAAGCATAATCTTACATAAAAGTAACTGTTCTTCAAAGTAGGTAGCCTATAACATCAATTGTATTTTATTTATTATTTGTAATGCAAAATCATAACTTATTATGGTGCCATCACCCATTACATTTTAAACAAAATTTGTTTTCCATAGATCTAGTTTTAACAGGATTGTTTTTAAATGCTGAACACACTAAGACATTTTTTAATTTGTTAAAGGGTAAACTGTGGATACAGCATATGGCTAACTTCACTTTCACAGTTTGAAGAGTTGGAATTCTCATACCTGAAACATTTCATAGTTTAACATATTACTGTAACTAATACTGTAACATTTAAATGTGCAAACAATATGAGCAGAATTTACATTAAGCCTTATTCAAACCATTTACTAATAAACAAACACCAAATCACTCAAACTTATACTGAGCCAAGAGACAAAACATTTTGTAAACAGCTTATAGAACAACAACATACTTCCATGAAAAGTCATTGCATACAACTTTCCGATGTCAAGAGGAGAAACATCAGCTATTGCAAGTAAGAAGATAATTAAAGTAGAAAAGAAAAATAACAGGACTATTGGAGTTTGGAATAAAATGTTTGTTTTCCCTTTTCTTGCATCAGTCCTTTTTCACTTCACTCAAAGCAAACAGTGACTAATGAAAGTGACTAATGACAATCTGCTAAAGAATGACATGACAAAGTAATGCGCTTAAGTTCACATTTTTAATATCTGTAATTTGCTTTGGTTTTATTTTTGGATCTAGTTTTTACGTCTACTTCCACATGTTTGAGGTTTATCAATGAAATATCTATTCTATTTGTAATGATTGTTCTGTTGAACAAACTTAACATTGACAGCATGATTTGCCGAGAGCCAGCCTGAGAGAGCATGTTGAGATATGTTTTACTCCATGATGCATGCCTCACATTAAGTTGAATGTGTTTGTAGTATCTCAGTCTTTTTTTTATTATTATTCCAAGGTGGATTGGTTAAATAACATTTGGTGGATTTGCTCTCAGGTGTTACAGTCCTGACTATACCATAAAGCATAGACATAGACTGAAAGTATTTGGTGTGCTTTGAAATAAGTGAGTGGTCGTGTTTCATAATCTGATCTAAGTGTCCATTAAAATACTTGCAACTAAGATTTTTGCCATAATCATGCTGCCATATCCGGAGTTTAAGTAAAATACTGATTTCTAAAAGTCCCAAAAAAATGTGAATACAAAAAAGTGCAGTAATCCAAGTGAATATTCTCAGTTACTTTCTTCAGTTGGTTCTGCATTGTCTTTGGGAGCACTACAACTCTCCTGAATTTATAAAATTTCCTCTGGACCAGTAGGTGTCCGGGCTGACCTTCATGGAAACAGCAGCCGGATCCCAGGCGCTGTGTGGCTTTCACGACGAACCACAGGGGTGTGAACATGTGTGTATATGCATATGTTTACTATACAGGCCACCCTTTGCCTCCTATGGTGTGACTTCTACAGTGAAAACTCAAAGTCAAACGTAAAGCACATTTAAACCTGGTTATGCATCTGTTGTGTTCCAGGTAAAGAGGGCCTCGTCTATAAACAGAAGATGGAGGCCTAAAAATGTGCAAAACGATATTAAATCTGCACGATGCGCTCCACATTCAGCCTTTAATTCCTGTGTGCCTCCCAGCATAACCTCCTCACCTTTCTCACACAGGATAAAGCGGGGAATGTGTGTGCTGGGAGGCTGTATTTGTATGCAATTTTGCCCTTGCACTGTGTATTTACGTGTGTGTATGTGTGTGTGTGTGTGTGTGTGTGTGTGTGTGAGCAGCTATTGTCTGCAAGCGCTCCAGTTAGGGGCTTCAAAGTGAATTATTCATGCAAGATTTGAATACATGCAAATGGTTCACTCCCCTCTCCTGGCACACATCCAGGTTACCTATGGCAACGGCGCCTTCAAGAAGCATCTCTCAAACCCCCTCCTCCTCATCCTCCTCCGCCCGCTTCTCTCCGGCACCCACCCTCCGACCATGTTATCCAGCCTGTGGTATTGTTCTGATTGTTGCAGCGTACCAGGCTGGGTGGCTGCATGCTCCAGGGTGGCAGGGTATCCCATGATTCACAGTCAAGGTCAAACAAGGCGGGAAATGATGAGGGTTGGAGGGTTGACAGATGGTGGAAGGGCAGGATCCCCAAAACTAGACGTTTGGATGTGAGGTTCAGGAGATGAATTTTAAGACCTGGTTAAGAGAAAGAGGACTCTTCAGGTGGAAAACGATGCATGCTTCAAGGCCACAAAACATGTAATGTAAAGATGAACAGGATCAACACACACACACACACACACACACACACATACACACCAATCAAAAAAATACTCCATAACATTTTATAGGACACATCATCTCTTTACATGACACTTTATTTATATGCATTTAAGCAGATTAACATGTCAAAACAAATAATAAAAACACTTGTGCAATATAATATGTGTCACAAAGTCACTCAGTGTGTACAAGCTTACTCTTTCTCTCTTTCTGTTTAAACAACTCATTTTTTGTTATTAATCAATGGCCTACTTTTTTAAAATTAAAATTGCGGTGGGAATATATTGATTTCATTCATGTTTGAATGATAGATGATAGTTTTTTATTATAGCTAGCATCAGTATCTTGAATGTGTAACAGTCTACTTAAATATAAATCTTCTACACAAATGCACAGGAATAATTTAAGTATGATTTAATAACAGAACATAATTTATACATTTACAGAAAAAAACACATATTCTCATGTTTTGTTTGGAGTGGTGTATGGATGTCTTGATTTCAGTTCTCTTGACTAAAAGCCAGTGAGAATTTTGAATGTGTTTAGGATCATTGTCGATAGTAAGGTCTGTGATGAACAAAAAATTAAACAAAATAAATTTTCTTTTCTTTGAGATAATCCTAACAAATGAACCAGCTTTTCATATTTAAATCTTAAACATAATCTTTGAGAGTAAAAGCTATTATTACATTACTATGGTGGTTTGACAATATTTTTACTGTATTTTGTCTTGTTTATGAATTTCCTCTTAATCGACTGCCCTGATCGAGGGGTCCTCAAGTCTGAGGCAAGTATGTATTCCTGTTTCAAAAAAACATTCATGCTTGAAGTAGACACTTGGAGCTAAATGCAAACTCACAATCACCACTCTTTTGGACTCATTCCTGCTCTGTTCTATTACAAACACGATGTCTTTAAATACTGTACTGATCTGTTTTTAAATTACATAGAAAAAACAAGAGGAGTTTGTAATTTTTAAGTTGTTGAAATTTCAAAAGGAGAAGAGTTAAATCAAGTCAAATCCCTGAAAATGTTTATTGAGGTATAAAAAAAGAGTAACAAATGTTATGATGATAATTCACATTTGTAGGCATCTTTAGCTCTAACTCTAAACCTGGATGTGGCACTAATATTGTCAATCTCTGCCTCCCCAATTGAACTACCACCCTACTGACTTGTGAATTTAGCTCTATTGTCAGGAAAAAGTTTGTATTTTATTCCATTTTTTATGCATCTCTTCTGCAAAGGTTAGTCACTGTAACATTGCAAGTTAAAGTTATGTAAAACTCTGACCATGAAAAAAGTGGGAAAAATAAGATGCTCAGTAAACACTTAATGAAACAAGTTTGCTAAATTTAATATCAGGCTAAGTGTTTTCATCATGAACTGCTTGGTCTATGAGCATTTACACCTGCCCATCAAAACAATGCGGTTGCTGTAAACTGCATAACTGCTGTGCTGGGAATGGAATAATATTCGATTTGTTGTAAGACTTCACTCATGTTTTTATAAAACCACACAAACAAACGTTTTGGGGTATTGATATAAAAATGACACTTTACCAGCTTTAGAAAATCCACTAAAAATGTACACTGCATAGGCATCAATTAAAAGTAACACTGTTAAATTTGACTTTTAACTCAGCAATACTTATCAAAAAGAATTAACTGAACACTTAACACTCTTGTAGTCTTAATTTGACCATTAAGCTTTTACTGAGTAGGTGTTAAATGTAATACTGACTAATGTATATTTTTTTCATTAACATGTGAATCAGTGTAGAATGCAGTTTCACAGTAACATAGATAATTTAACAAATAAACAGAGAGTGAGAAAATGTCCTATAAATAGATGTCCCCTTATTGATCCGAGGGCAGGTCAAGTTCAGGCCGTGTGGCGATCAGAGACCAACTTCAATGACCCAGGACCAAGAGCGAGGAGTCACCACACAATGCTGCCACCTACTGACAGAGAGGAGGTACTGCAGGGTATCACACATGTGTAGGTCGGATATGATTCATCACACTGACAAAAAATGCAGAGCTTAATTTTGCTGATACATGTCTGATGTGGTAGAGATCCATTTAAACGTTTGTAACTATGTTGTATTATAATGAAATGGGAGGAAAGCAAGAAGTCAACATGCTATTATATCTAGATAGGTTGCAACCACTTACATATCAAATTAATAAAGGAGACTTTACACATATTAAAAAAGGGATTTCCTCATATAAAATAAATGTGTACCATCACCCTGCCATTGTTTTACATGTATAATTTCACAAAATGTTAGGTGTTACAGACAGAAACACAAATTGATATTTTTGGTCAGCTTAATGTCATGGACACAAAAGCCAAAACAGTCATTTCTGAGTAAAATCCACACTGACCAAATGCAAACACACTTTTCACTTTCTCACACCTGCTGCAGTATGCATACATGTTTAAGTTAATGTGTCTATTAACAAGGATTTAAATTTTAAAAAATCCTCAACAACGATGTTTTTTTATTTTGCTGAACACAAGGCCTAGCTTCTTCTCTGTGGCAAATTAATGTCAATAAAAACCATAAAAACAAGAACAACTGTGTCTGACTCTAGATTTATTTTTATATATATTTAAAACAATATTTTTCCCCATCCCTATTGGAGAACAGCCTTGTGTATTAACAGTAGTTTTTATTTTCATTAATGTCGAAGAAAATTAAAATTTAAAGAAACTTCTATTGAAGAAATACACATTCAAAGAAAGAATAAATCTATCTTCGTGTACTTACAAAGATGTGAATGCCAAAATCATTTGCAGATGAACTCTTGATCAGTAAAGGAGTAAACGGTCATTGCTTATCAAACAGCCCCCTCTAATGGACAAAATCACTCACTGCAACAAATACATAAAAAGACTGTGCTGTAAGTCCCCCCTCAAAACTGGGGCATAGGTTGAAACCATTAAGTTTTTTCTTTTCATAATTTTCCCTGTTAATTCATGTATTTATTCATTCATTTATCTTTATTCATCCAATCAAAAGCTTCTGTGGCAACTTGTCCACCCCCACTGTTTAAAAGAAGAAAGGTAAAGGTCTCTAATACCAGCTGAATTAGAATGACAACTGACAGTTTATATGTTTAATTCAATGAGGATTGACTCTTGAAAAGCTAGTCTAATGTAGTAACGTATTTTTATTGAATAAAAACATTATGCAGTGCCTTTCTCCTCCAATCTCTTCCCCTTCTGCATCAACACACAGGTGCACTCAGGTCCTCCACTGCAGTGAAGTAAGTCTTGGACAGATGTCTCAAAATTCCGTTATTATTTTCTTGACTTCTTAAAACAGACTTAAAACATCTTCTCTAAGCTCAGCTTTATCTTAGGAAAACAAAGTCACATGGAGCTAGATCAGGTGGAAAGGGAGGGGGATCAAGCACTGCAATGTATTTTTTGGGCATGAAACTGCTTTACCGAGACTGCAGTGTGAGCTGGTGCACTGTCTTGATGAACAATGAAACAATTTTTCCACAGTTGCGGTCTCTTACAGCAGACTTTTCCTCAGTTTTTCTAGTACCTGTTTGTAATAGTCAGTGTTGGGACTAGTGTATTACAAAAGTAGTGTGATTACTGTAATGCATTCCTTTTTACTTACGTGGTAATGTAAGGCTTTACAAAAAAACCTAATATTTTACTCGATGCAAATGTTAGTAATGTAAGTTACAATGCATTTTTAATTTAATCTGAAATGAAGATTTTTTTTGTTTGTTTGTTTGAATACAAATTCGACAAATACTCTGTGAGATCAGCGGAAGAGAAAAGTCCTCCACCAGGCCTAAAGTAACAGTATCTAACACAATTCACCAGAATTTTACCTTTTTTCTGTTTTTGCTATGATCATTTCTTGTATTGTGCCATGAGCCGTCAACGTGGCTATTACTGTTTTGAGCCTTAGTCAGATAGGCACACCATCACCTTCCACTGGATGTGTAATGAGCTTTTTGAGCGTAATGAGCCACATTTAGAAGGCCAAATCTATGTTATCTTTATTTTGACAAAAGCAACTTAAAGGTAATGCAATAATAGTGTAATGCCTTACATTTCAAATACAGTAATATCATAATGTAACTAATTACTTTGAAATGACAGTAACAAGTAATGAATACTGTTACATTTTTTAACTAACTTGCCCAATACTGCTTATAGTATTGATTCATCATTGACCCTTCTGAAACCCATTTCCCCAAAATCAAACCAAAGGAAACCACATGGGCTTGAATTTGGACTTGCTTTGTTGTGCTGTCTTCATTCTTGGTACCGATAATGTTTTACAGTTTATGTAATCACTCCTAATGAAGGTGGGTTTTGTCAGTTTGTTACAAAATGTCTCCACAAATTCTTTGCGTTTCTGATCAGGAGTCAGAAGCATCAGGACAACTTTGGCACACTTTTGGCATGATCAAATTTTCACGAACTGTCTCTTTATCAGTAGAGAACATTTCTGCTATTATTCTTATATGGAGTCGTGGATCATTTCAAACCACTTGTTCAAATTACATGTTTTAAAAGCTTTTGATGTGTGTGGACACCCAGGACGTCCATTCTCTGTCTTCATAAAATCTTTTGTGCCATTCAATCACATGTGCACATGACATTCAGTGTGCCTGCACATCTTAGTTAATGTATAAAAAGTTTCAGCAGCAGTTTTCTTCAGTGTCACCAAAAATTTAAGGTTAATGTGTTACTTAAAGTTAAATCCAACTATTTTTTGATGCCTTTGCAAAACACATGCACTTCAGTAAGTTGCTACAGTGAACTTGAGATGTCACTTGTAACTTAGAGCAGTTTTGCATGAATACTGAACAATTAATATCTAAAACCACAAGCTTTAATCCTCATCAGCAGTCTCATTGTCTCACAGTCATACTTAATATATGTACTGAAAGCTGCTATTACAAAAAGTGATCTTTCATTTTCTTGTTAATACTTTTGCCATTATCATGTTTTTGAAAACATATTAAATGTATTTTTTATTAACTAAAGAGTAATCATAAGAAAGACACTGCTCAGGGTGATGGATGGACACTTTATTGTAAGTGTGCGTGAGCAACTGTAAACATACATCTTTGGAAACACTGTATAGTTGAAATACAATGGAGCTGTGAAATTATGTATCCTTAATCACATGAAACATATCGCTCAGATAAGCACTTTGGTATATTTTTTAGATTTTTAAAGTAAAGATGATATTAAAATAAAATCAAAGCAAATCTGCACAGCAACGTAAGCACTGTTATAAAAATGAAATCTTAATGATATGCATATATTTCAAAATCTGTTACATATTTATATAGATTTATTTCTTACATATCTGATTATCCTCAAGTTAGTCATTTCAATATTCTTTCACCCCTCCTCAGTGCTGGATGAAGAGTGAAAATGTGCAGACCTGCTCTCAGCCATCCTCAATCCATCCAATCATACATCAGTCCATATCAATTTAACATTGGCACCGTTTAAAAACAGAAAATTAAAAAAAAAAAAGATCCTGGAATCAGTCTTCCAGCACAAAACATAACCCTGCAGGACCAGGCTACGTCACACAATCAAAAAGTCCAAAAGTTTACAACAAAAAAATAAAACCTCTGAAAATAAAAGCAATAAAAGTTGTTAAAAAAGTTCTTACAGCTGATTCGAGATTAAGCTAAAAGAACTTTGCAGGTGTAATAAAGTGCAAGCTTCGCCTTTTACGTCGTCACCCATTGTTCCACTCTTGCTCGCTTTAGCCACACGGATTTGAACAAAGCTGTGAATATGTGAACGATTCAAGACGCATTTTCACCACCTTTCCCTCTCTTTGACGATAACTGCTGAGTGTGCATTTACCACACATTTGCTTTTGCACAACAGTCTTTCTGTCCACTCATCTAGCCCTCTGGTGTCCTGTTTTAAGCTAACAGGAGAGTGCAGGTAATGCTACTGCGACAACCAAGTGCAACACTTCTCATTGTCTTATCACAACATTCACCATTTTCTTCACTTTTGTGCGTTTTGTCAGTCCTCCGTCGCTCCAGGGAGTCAGTGTGTGAAGTAGCTCTTCTGGTGCAGTTTGAGCATAAGGTTCTGTGTGATGTCAAATGTGGTGAAGCTAACCCCGACAGCGATGGGTCCTTTAACCCAGTTCATGCTCAGGCCTTTGTATAGTCCACGCATGACCCCCTCCTTGGTCACGATCTCCCGCATAGTCCCTGTGATTGTGAGATATGATGAGCCGGTGACGCCCGCTGTCTGCATGCGCCGACGCACCACATCCAGAGGGTAAGAGGCAGACTGTCCAATGAGTCCAGCACAGGCCCCAAAAGCAAGGCGCTCGTGGGGGTACGGCTGGGAACGTTTTGTTTTTTCTATGTTGACAGGAAGAAACAGAAATGAAAGCAGATGTCAGTTCATGCAGAAAATAAATCTCTTTCAAAAGTGTGTATAGTTGTTCAAAATGGTTGGTTAGAACCCTAAAGGGGGCTTGTGGCTAATTTCAGTAAGTCTTGAGATCTGCCTGAGAAGAAAAACAATTTCAGCTAAAGACTATGATGTACCTGAAGCCAAATGTGGACCTACAACCTTGTGTTATGTTTTATTTCTGTGAGAAGAAATTTTCTATTTCCTTCTGACCTAAGTTATCTTTAAACTTTTCTTGGGATGACTCTGCTGTTTTTCTGTAAAATCACCATTTTGTCGGTCTTTGTCCCTTCATTTAGCACTTCTGACGCCCAAGGAACAGAGTCTATGGGATTTTACAATTGTTTATAAACTAGAAAGCACTCTGAGAGCGCAAACGTCCACCAAGGAAGCTGATATATTGCTGTTACATCTATAAGTAATAGTTCTATGATAAAGTTAGCATAATAACATGATTCCTTGAGCCTGAAAACAAACATCTATCACTCTGAATCAAGTTGATATCATTATAGTTAGATAGTTATTGAGCAAAAATGATTGTTTGCAAATGGCGGTAATCTGGATCATCGCCAAGATCTAATCATTTCTAAGATGGACCATTACCATCATCTACTGAAAATTTCAGCGAAATCTGTCCATTAGTTTTTTTGTGATCTTGCTAACAAATGAACAAACAAACAAAGAAAAACAAACTTCTGCTGGAAAAACATAACTTCCTTGGCGGAGGTAATAAATACCTGTGGTTAGTTCTGGATTGGAAACATACAAGATATTAAAGTCATATTTTGTAAAATAAATATCATCTAATATTGCCCTAGCAAGAGTCATTGGAACCAGAATGATCCTGTCCTTTGATTAAGAAGAAATTGTCAAATGGGAGATTACAATATAGCATCATAAAATGGGGGTGTGGTAGCTGCTTGTAAGTCAAAGTGCCATGTTGTAGTTCCATAATAGGATGGTGCATGACTGAGCCCAAAAATGCGGGGGTGAGTTAGCATTTAGCACATCATGGTTCTTCAGCCCAAAACTAAATGGTATTTAGAATATCAGTTACAGATAAATGCTTAAAATAAGGTTCATAGTGAACACACACACACACAAGATTTCAGTGTTTGATGGGAAATGATAAAATGCATCTGATGATGCCTGCTGTTGAAACTTAGACCAGCTAACTATCTGCTAACAAGGACTACAAAAATGACTGTGGGCAAATGGCAATCATTTCTAATCATTTTTGATAATCAATAATTCATACACTACTGCCACAGCAATGAGGACCAAGTTGACAACATTGTTTGATTAAGGGAAATTCTCAAAGATGAGGGTACAGAAAGATGTTATACCTTTTGAAATACATTAATTGCTTCTACGTTGAACAGCCATTTTGTAGCTCAGTTGTAGCTAAAGAACAGCCTTTCACTTTCCCTATTATATTTAGCATTAAAAAATCTTGAAAAGTGGGTTTATTAGTTAAGATTATCACTAGGGTCACAGCATGTAAATGTCGAAGTTTTTGTTCTCCACAGAGTTTATTGTCAGCAATAATCCACAAACACAGTGAACAAGAACCTCATTAAGTTCCAGATTGGCTCACAAAAATACATCATCCCTGCACCACTCTGTGAAGCCATGGCTGTACTGGATATAGGTATTTTATAATAAATATATGCTTTAAGCATCATTTAATAAAATTTAAAATGTTCATAAAGTAGAAACAGTCAGCGGATTTATTATCTCACAGTGTAGCTCATTTCTGTTGTTATGACTACTCTCAAGTTTAACAGCTGATAAAACAGCTTGGTGCCACTACATTGAACAACTTAATGTGTTACTTACTGCCTGAGTAAAAGAATTTACCAATGCCTTTGGAGACCACAAGGTTACACGAGGAGACTTTTCGGGGACACAAAGTGTATTTTCAATGGGAATATTACAAAAAGAAATGTTGTGTATCTATAGAGAGAGTATAGGTAAGTGTCCATTGCAAACTGCTACATTTTTAGGGAGTGAATAAAACTGTTTTTAAAGGTCTAGTGTCGATTACTATATAACAAGTGGGTAATGGTCCTGAGGCCACAACAGCTGAGAACAACTACAGTTTAGAAATGAAAGAGAAATGAGGTCAATACCTGTGTGAAGCTTCTTGAGGGTCTCATATGTGAAGAACGTGATTCCTGCATATGGGATGACACCAAGAATAGTGGGAGTGAAGCCCCTGTAAAGGGTCTTAAAACCCTCCTCCTGGGATATCCGGTCAAACACATGCATAATGTTGCTGTACCTGTCAAAGAGGGAGAAAAGAGAAAGACATTTTTAACAACAGCTAACAAAAATGTGTCTCGAGAGGAGGGATCACCACTATAGATACTATCATGATACCTGAGCTCTAATTCAGATTTAATTGCAATTCTTAATATTTTACAATAATACTGAGTACTACAATACTCAGCATTGAGATAAATGGGATGTATAACATTTTCTTATTTACAATCAAAAGTAACACTGAGACCTCGTACTCTTTTTGATTTCTTCATTTAATTACATTTTCTCTTTTAGCTGAGAAGAACCTAATATAACTCTGTCTTTTTTATATAGTATATTAGGGATGACATTTTTAAAATCAAGGATGGCTGCTTACATTTCTTTCGCTGTGACTGCCATCCTGGCTCGCACCATGTCCAGTGGGTAGGTCAACATGACAGCAGTGCTGCCAGCCAGAGAGCCTGCGAGTAGGCGAGGGACAGGAGGCAAAGCTCTGAAACAGACAATTAAACATGTGGTAAATATTACTGCAAACATCTTTCTCTACTAGGATTAAGATCATTTTAACCTTTCAAAAATATTTTTTGATGTCATACATTTTTAAGCAACAAAGTCCTTTATTGCTCAGCAAATGAAAGTAGTTTAAAAGGTACCAGAACTTAAAAATATATATAATATAATAAAAACTCAGAACTTATTATCCCAGGTCTTTTAACACTTTGAGTAGATTCAGTGTTGCTTCTTCTTGTGCTTGAGTGAAGTTTCATCAAGGTAAAAGTACTTTCACTTGAGTAAAATATTTTTGTACATTTTAAACTCATCCTAAGCTCTCATACTTTATGACCTCTGTGGAGTCAAGTTAAATAACTCTGTTACCTAAAGGTCCCATGTCCTGAAATATCCGTTTTATTTGCTTTCAATGACTTTAGATGGGGCTTGGGAGCAGAAGAATATGACACCTTTGACTAAACTCTTACTTATTGAATAATGCACTATTCCACTTTAAAGAAAAAAATACTCATTGGGGTTTATCATTAAAACGCTTTACAGCCTCCGCCTACATGTCCCTACAGTGGCTCCCAGTCTCACTCAGAATTGAGTTTAAGGTCACCCTCCTCTCCTCCCAGGCCTCTCCAAGTAGCCTGCGTCCTGCAACCACAGACACTTTTAAAGTCCCCAGAACCAAGCTCCGCACCATGGTGATCAGGCCTTTTCCTCTGCTGCCCGAGGCTGAGGGCCCCACAGTCCACGGATGCTTATAAAAGAAATCTTAAAGCCTAAGCATTTTGTTGAACTTCTTCTATAGGTTCTCCTGTTTAAGAATCTATTTATCTTTATCTTTTTTATTTTAAAATCAATTTAACTGAATTAATCTTAACCTGTTGCACTTTGAGATTGCAAAAATGTCAAGTGCAATACAAATGAATTATTAGTATCATTATAATTATTATTATGTGTATTTTCTGCTCATCACAGGCAGACACCATGACTATTTTGACAGTCTGCTCTGTGTCCTGTAGCTGAACTTCGAGCCTCCCATCAGGAATCATTTCAGCAGGCAATCAGCACAGAGCTCATTATCATGGCCTCCTATAGCCTCCTGCCCCCTTGGATCTGAGTGTTTCCAAAGGGGAGGGGAAAGAAGCTGCACCTGATCCTCTACAGAGGCAAACTTTGAAATTTTTATTCAGTTTAAATAAAACTATGCTTAGTAGACACTGAAAACTTGATGTAAAGAGTCAAACACACGGGACCTTTAAAGGGATACTTCAGTAATTTGAAGTTGGGTTGTATGAGCTGCTTGTCCATAGTCAGTGAAATGGCTCCAAACAGCCCTGTATCTTTAAGGAGAACGAGCTCAGACAGCTGGTTGTGTGCTCTGCTGTTTGTGGATTCAGTTATTTTGCATTACTGAGAGATACTTACACAAAAAAAGCCTTAAAACTAATCTGAGTTGACTTGGTGAAAATCTTTAGAGCACTTTTGTTTTCTCCCTGGAAGTCTCTGTCTGGCACTATTTTACAATCAACAAAAGACTTTTGTGTTCTTCCCCCTGTGCACACTATCTCCTTCTTGTCTCCTTCTTTCAGCCTATGGAGTCTCATTCTGAAGAATTCTTTGAACTCCAGATTATACAGCAAATGCAAAATCACTGTCACTTGAGTCAGGCTCGGTCATATTAAATTCAGTATAAGTTTCTGCTGCTGTTGTTGTTCCTTCCTGAGACCTTGGAGTTAAACAGCTGATCAGCTGAATCAGTTTGCATAGGTGGAAGGACACAAAGCCAATTGCTGCACTGTAAAATAGTGCCAAACGGGGAGACTTCATTGGAGAAAAATAAAGTAATTCATAAATTTTCCCTCAATTGTACATTCAGTATGGTTTCATGGCTTGTTTTAATTAAAACACACACAATTACAAAATGTCTGCACTGTAGCTAGAGTCATCTCAGCTTATTCTCCTTTAAGGTAAAGTACTGCTGAGACCCTTTCAGCCACTTCACTGACTATTGTTAAATATGTCATACAACCCATCTTCAAAGTAATACTGAAAAATCCCTTTAAGTATCAGTAGTAGCCAACGCTATTGCTAGAGTGTTTCCATTGCAAAAAATATTTTTAGCATTGAATATTGCCAATGTGTTTCTCTGCACTGAGCAGAGTTTTGCCATCCTCTATGGTAATTAAAAACAAGAAATCCTCAAGTATTCAAAAACCCAAGACTTCTGTTTGTTTATCTGTAATAAGAAAGAGTATTTGCGCTGTCATCTTTCAATTAATATTTCTTACATTCAGTCAAAAAAAAACAACTTTCATAGAGGTTGTGCTAGTGCCAATGTCACAAGTGCAATCTAAAGGGGTCTAACTTCAGAGCAACCTATTAAGTTATTTTAATTTTTGTGTGATTGTGGCTGGGCCAACAAAAAAAAACCAAATATTTTTTCTGCCCCTAGAACTATGAAGGAATGGGAGGTTAAAAAATCAAACCCTCCATTTCATGACTTAAGAATACAATGTGTACTCACTTTTCCTGGAAGCCGTAGTACTCTCCCAGGTACCTTTTGTACTGCTCATGAGAGTAGTACTGGATGGCAGCGTAAGGCATCACCCTCACCATGGTGGCAGAGTTCCCCCTCCACAGACTGAGCACACCATCTTTCATGTAGGTGTGGTAGAGGACCCTGAATGCCTCCTGAGGACACGAGAGGAGATAAATGTCATTTATCTTTCCTTCCAGTCATAAACATGACAATCTAAATTGGTTAGAGGTGTCGCAACAGAAAAGTGAGAAACCATTCAGATCACAAACACCAGATGCTGGTGTGTAAGATTAAAAAAAAAACTAAATATGATCATTTTTAACATATTGAAACCTTATATCACAGAAAGCCTATCCAAGAGCAAAACTGAGACATTTTGATCAGCAACCAGGTCACTGGAGGATTTTCATTTCTAAAAGTTAAGGTCCAGTTTGGATTTATTACCACTAATCAAAAAAATAGAACTCTGACCCAGAAGAATTAAAGAAAAACAGTCAAACTCAAACCAGCAACATGGCACGTGAGTGATTCATACCCTAGATTCCAAAAAAACATCAATATATTGGTCCATATTTATTCTTTATTTTGGCTTACAATGATCCCAGTGTTGCCAGATCATCTGCAAACATGTCACTTGGAATCAAAACTACAGCTTCTATCAACACAAAGTATTAAGAAAGAGTGATGTCAACATTCACTGTGGAGCCTGTTCCAACATGCCTAATGCCAAGAGATTTTGGTGCTTTAATTAGATGCTACCCAGTTAATGTTAGAGCTAGAAATGCTGGCCCTTGTCTGTGATAAATCCAGAACTTCTCTCTAGCAGAAGAAATGAACATTACAGGCAACAAGAGCAATATCACATGAGCTGCCACAATACACACATTGGTTATGCTCTTTACAGCCTAAAACTATTGTTTCGGGGACCATCAACCATGACGAGGCTGTGTGTGTGTCTTCATTAGCTCATTTCAGTTCTTAATATTATAGGTATATCAGATACTAAAATACAGAAAGAAATGTCACCAGTTTGTTCAACAACAATTAAAGTACAACACAGTTCTGTTCATTGAGCTATAGAAAGACCCAAAAAGTATCAAGTACTTTAACATAATTTGACAATGCACGTTAAATTAGCCCAATGTTCCTTATTTATTAAAAAATGTTACTGATCTCAAGGCTCACCAGAGGGCTCTGGGGCAGACTTTGGGATGCACTAGGGTAAGTATCAGTACTGACCTTAAAGTATCAGCTTCTACAAAAACACTCCACCCTACTTACAACTACTCAAATATACTTTTTTAAAACTTTATCAACCACACTTTATTTCACTGCATAAAACAAATCATTAAATATTAGTTTACTGAACAAGAGGAGCTTCAAGAGCAAAAACCTCTACCAGAGAATCTCTGGCATAATCAGTGAAAAGTGTGAAAAAACTACCCTATTGTTGAGTGTAAACAAATACTAGAGGTGTGAAAAAATATCTATACAGCAATATATCGCAATATTTTGACCTCCGATATAATATAGACATTTCAAATCTTAAATATCTTTTTTTTTTGTAAATATAAAGACTCATATTTTTTCAGAGTAGGAAATGCAATAAAACTTATAAATATGTATGCACAGGTTTTTTTTCACGTAGTCTATTCAGCTCAGAAAGTGACAAGAGAAATATGTGTTTTTTTTATTTACTATTTTGCTGTTAGTAAGTCAAGGCATGTTGTTCCTCATGTGTTCAGTTACATTTTGAGCTGCACTGCAGGTTAGGATGCTTACAATACATTTTGAAAGGGAAAACAAGAATAATTTCTTTGCAGCATTAGTTTTAGTGACTTGATGCACTCTGTTTTCAGGTTTAGTGTATGTATGTAACACTGCATTTGACATTTCAAAAACAACCAAATGGAAAAGTTGTTTTCAATCAAATAGTTTTTACTTGATTTGTACTTTTAGTTTTGAGTAATAATGTGTGATTTACATACACACTATCTCTAGTATTTCTTAGTTAACTGTAGAATATCGTAATATATCACAATATTGTGATATTGTGATATATCGCGACATTATCATATTGTGATACGTATCATAAAATTTGTTGAGAAATGTAAGTTTTATTTAAAAAAGTGAAAACTGTCCAATCACATAATGTAAATGAATCCTTTAAATATTCTTGAATCCTTACCTCTATTCACTTTATTCATACCATCAACTACAACTACTTCTTCCTTTTGCCATAACTAACATCCAATAATAATATTTTAAGTTATCATGCTCACAGTAAAACAAATCAACAAACAGACGAACGCTGGCAAAAAGACAACCCCACTGACACAGAGGTGATGTGACGAGGCTTTAAATATGACCCTGTTCCAAGATTTCTGAAAACAGATGCTGGCATTTAATAAGACTTCTTTGATTGGAGCATTATTTTTTTCTGTTTGTTTACTTTAATCTCTTAATACCACTTTAAAATTTAAATGGAGTTTTGCAAACCATCTTATCATGTTTGTTTTATTATTTCATACAGTGTCCAAACTGAAGTTGAATGTTTGACTGTGGCTGTAAAAAGTGTTTAATATAAATTAGGCCAAATCTGAGCTGATACTGACATTGAGTACTTGGGATTATTTATGACCATACAGGACATTATATTTTTAACAGCACTTAACAAATGTAAAACAGCAAATGTAGACTGATTCCTTTACCCAGTTGTGTGCATTTACTAAAAGAAAAAGACGTATTGACAGTTATAACTGCCATGATTTTACCTGTGCTTAAGAGAAACAAGTCAACCTAGATACCTCCAACTGTGTTAATACTACCCTTCTAAACTCTTTATAGTTAATCTGGAGACTACACAGTAAGAGAGTGATGTGTAGGGGTGATTTTAACCTGAACTCACCTTAACAGAGAATCTCTGTGAGGACACTGTGGAGCAACAAGAGAGGGACAATAAACCTCAGGGTTAAACAACAAAACCAGCACATATGGGCTAAACATCTACTAATAGGATTAACAATTACTTAACAGTTACAACATTCAGTAAACTTCTGTAAAAACAAGAGAACAGTGGCTACATTTTCTGAGGATTGTGCTTCTCAGAAAAGGATAATGCTGTAACACAACTCGGCTTTCTATTTTCTTTCCCCCTAATTCTATATTTGGGAAGAACTATTTCTGTGGTGGGTTTCCTTGCCTTGGAAAATGATCTTGGTCCGATCCAGGGGTGCAATGACAGTTTTGGCCACCGCTCCAGCGAATGCCCCGCACAGCAGAGAGTCCAGGGCCGTCCATCGTGGTCTCAGGTCCTGCTTAGACACACAGACACGTGCACATTACTGGAGGAGGCACGTTGTCCCTTCTCACTGGCAAATAAAACTGATAACTGAGTCACAAAAATGACCCTTCCTATCTTCACTTTCTACATTTTAAAAGTGTGTAAAAACTCATTTGAACAATGTTGCTCTCATTATGCGACCTCAGAAGCATGTAACCCACATGCTTATCAACACGAGCCCTCACGGAAAGTTACTGCCAGAGAACGGCACGAATCTGCACGTGAATTTCCGCCAACTGGGCTGTTAAAACAAAAACAGATAACACCAGAGAAGAGCTCTGTGTGTGTGTCTCATGCATGGACGTGGGCAGTGACACAGTTGGACGGACAGTTGAACCCAATAAACAATCCAGCTGCTGATAAGTTGAGCGGCTGACATGACCATCAAACGTGTTTCGCAACTTTAACTAGAGCAGGCAAGATGTTGTTTTAGTCATGCTTCATTAAATACCCTCAAATTAATCAATGAAAGCTTAAAAACCCAATTCCAATCAAGTCGGGACGGTTTATAAACATAAATAAATGCAAATCTTTTGTGACCTGCATTCAATTAAATGCATAGACATTTAATGCTCATACTGATAAACTGCTAAATATTCACTCATTTTGAATTTTATGCCTTAAACATGTTTCATAAAAACTGAGACAGGGGGTTTGTTTACCACTGTGTTACATCTTCTTTACTTTTAACAAGCCTCAGCAAGCGTTTGGGAACTGAGGACTTTAACTATTGAACCACATTCTTGTTTGATGTATGACTTCAATTGCTCTAAAATCTGGGGTCTCAAATTCATTAGACTACCACTCAATGTTAAGGTAATGCCATAGCTGCCTTAAATTAACAGTGTTGGTAATAACAGAATTATTTTTCATCTTTCTATTGTGGTTAACACACTTGTATGCAGATGTTTTTTAACCAAGAATATACTTTCACAATGCTAAACTATATGTATTATTGTTCTCAATGATAAAAAAATAACTGATATACACAAAAAAGCAAGGCACATCATCATTTCTTGATTATTTACTTGCATTTCTGAACAGAAAAATCAGTTATGCTTGATTCATTTCTGACGTCTCAGGGAAACTCAGTGACGCAGCTCAGATTCCGGTATAAAAAGGTGAATTTTCTTCCAAGTTCCTTGTTCCTCTCTGATTGTATTTCCAATAAATATTACATTCTTAGTTTAATCCAGCTTTTGAAAGATTTCTAAAACATAAATGTTTCCTGGTTTTATGACAATTGGTCCATTCAATTTGTTAAGCACTGTAAATCAGGGTGAACATTAAATGCTTTGTCTCTGTCCTTTATTCAGTTGAATCTAGGTTAATTTGCACGTCATTTTTTCTGTTTTATTGACATTTAACACAAAGTCCCAAATTCACTGGAATTGGTGGGGTTTGTAAATCATATTGTTATGACACACACCTGCCAACAACTGGCACATTCATCAGTTACCTCAAGATTTCTTTGCAAAAATATCCTAACACGGATCTAATCTAATAAAAGAAATTGTAAAAAAAATAGTATATATACTTATGATGTATTTTCACGTATGTCCTATCATGTTTTATAAAACTGTGCAGCATGGGTAACAAGCTGTTGTGTTTCTGGTTTGCATCTGTGTGTGCTTTTCTATTCACACAAAGACCATGTTTGTTTGTTATTCAGTGGCTGTACCATAGAGGAAGGCTGTCACAACTTCAGATTTGTACATTTTGAACACAAACCGATAAAGAAATTCGATATTTGGATACCACATCAGAAAAAAAAAACAATCCTACAATTTTCTAACTGACAGTGACAGCTGGCGATACTTAAAATGAAGCTCCAGGAAAACAGACCACGCAAATGATGACACACTTGAAGAAAATTCTTCAAAGTTTCTCTGTTTGGTAAACTAATATATCATTTGCATTAATGCTGCCTACAAAGTCATTTTTTCTTTAAATGGTGTTCAAAAAGTAAACTCACTCAACCTGCTTCTAGATCTGTTTTACAAGGTTCAATATTTACAGTACTATTAAACAGAACATTATGGTATTACATGTTTGTTTTTTTAAATATGGTATAGAAAACACATTGAAGTGTCTTTGTTTGCCATTTCTTACTGAAGAACCAAAGATTTAAATGTAGAAGATGGAGTCCAAAGTGTGAGTGTATGGCATCATATCTCCTCATATCTCATGATAAGAGTCAGATGTTACTGCCAAGAGCATTTCCACATTCAAGGACTTTGACTTTGATGTTTTGGTGCAAATCATTAGAGAGGAAAAAACAGAAATAGTACAATGTTTAAAAACGGTGGTACTTCTGCTAAGATTAAACATCTTTCAAAACAATATGAAAAACATAAAAAAATATATGATTTACAGAATCAAACATTTAACAGAATACTAAGTATATTTATGTTGCACAAACAATATGGAAACACTTCTAATTAACTACAATGAATATTCAATGAATATCCATAAATATTTTGGATAGCTAATGTTTAACCTATACTTAAATGCTTTAAAGTACTAAAAAAAAATTACTAATACTGTGAAAAACACAATGATTCACCTTTTTATTGACTTTTTACTATGTATTTTTAATCATTTTTACACTTTGAGTTGAGCCGTACATAAACTCATTGTGAATAATGTGTCATTGTCCTTTCATAAACACATGAATGGAAACACAATGGAAATATTTCAAAAATGTTTTTAGTGCATTCTACTTGTGTTTAAAATTAACTGTTCTTTTTTATTTAACTGCGTTTTGCTTACAGTGACATACCCCAGACCAAAATGAAATGTAGGATTTGAACTGTGTTGCTCTCTTCTCTTTATACATTTTTTACTGATTGTATTTCATCTGATTCACTCATGTTTATTCATCACTAACTTTACTTGATTAGATCTGTGACAACATTGGAAATGTGCAATACTGTGTATTGCCATATTGTTCATGATGTTTTGAGTTATATGTGCTTTTCCACACGTATATGTGTTTAATTAATTTATTTATTTAAAAGGAACAGTGCACATTAATGAACATCTATTCAAAAAACAATAGATGTAAAAATGCCAGACTATAGCATCAATGCTAATTTACATCTACAGTCCCTGGGCAGGTAACACAAACATTATGGCACCACATACCCAAAAGCAGGACTTGAACAGCACAAAAGATCATTATAAGAGCACAACACAAAACAGTTCATTTCTAAACCCTAGATGTTAATGGTTGCAGGACTGGTTTGCTTTAGGTTGTTGTTCTTGTTTCTGTCTATTATCCTCAGTCATTGCCTGATGGCAGCTGAATGTGTGCAGACCTTTAAGTCCTATGACTTTTCAAAGTAGACAGTAGATCTGTTCAGTCCTGTAACATGTGGTAAATGCTCAGTATCTGATTTTTAAATCAATAGTAAGTAGAATAATGAGACTGCAGACTGATATGGAAAAACTACTGAAATGTATATATTTCGATCTACATTGTATCCTCAATAAAGTTTGTTATAAGAACAGTTCTAAGTGAGTTATTCTCCTTTTAATCAACAATATTTCAATAACTGAAATAATATTTAAAAAAAGGATTGGTGAGGATATATTTGTGTAATTTTTGATCAAACAAATACATTTACCTCCACTAAAAAGGGTAATATATTGCATGCATCTTCTAATTTATTGGTCAACAGGAAAACTCATAATCTTATGAATGAAATTTAATGACATTTTCAGGATATGCAGAAACAGGCCAAGAACCATCCGTTAGATTCTGGTGGCAACTGGAATGTAGAGGTATACCACAGAATTGCTTTTAACCCTTTCATGCATGAATTACTATATCACTTTTTCAAATGTTTGTTTTTACTTTCAAACAAGTTACAATATTTTTTTATTTTTGTCGATGTTATATTTTGAGGGAGTTATGCATCTGCCCACCACAGTGGATACCTTCCATCAACATTATAATAAGTAATTTAGTGGAACTTAACAAAGATTCACAAATGTCTTTGACAAATATTAAGAGTAAATTTTAAAATTAGGGATAAATCTGAATTATACGTATTATTGCTAATTAATCCAGCTACTCTTTTGTGAATCCCACCAAAATTTAAAATAAAAAAGTATGTGAAATCTCAATACAGGTCCAATTTTTTCTTTGCTGGCTTTTTTGGATTTATGATGGAATATCTCAATATGGTAAAAATGTGAAAAGTCAATACTTTTATGAAACTTAAGGCAAGGGTTTGGGAATTTACCACCTGGTCGTTTTGACATGATACTGCAACCTAAAAGACATACATTTATTCATATATCTGTCTACTGTAGCGGACACCATGCATTAAAGGGTTAAGTTGTTAACATTGTGAGATAGGAAAGGTTGTCACATTTTTGCTAATAACTGCAGAAGTTCTAAACTGATTTTGATGATATTTTCAGGCAATGAAATGATTTTGAGAAAAGACACAGACCAAGCAGAAACTGTCAGAGCTTATTTCACTGGGAGCCTTTCGCTCTGTCCTGATGGATAAACAGCATGTGGCTGTAATCAGTGCCTGTGTTTCTAAATTGTTATTTTAGTCTAAGCTCATGTACTTTACTTATAAGATTCATTGCAACTACAAAAAAAAATGTCTTCTTGTTATATCATTACCTTTCCACAATCTTTGTTTTGTTTTGCATGACATGTACTGCTGACTTCTTGGCAAGGTCACGCTTTTTAAAGAGATCTTGTTTTGTTTCTTTTTAATCTGGTTAAAAAATGAGTCGCTGTCGGGTACAAACCTCTTATCTTTTCATTGATTTCATAAAACACTGGTGTTGATAATCTTCCAACGATAACTCACCCGACAACTGGGAATGCCTTGATTGGAGGTTTGCACTCTGAGTACTTCTATGTATTCATTTTATCTACTTATGATAAACTACAGTGCTGTAAAATATCTGAATTAAAACAATAGTTACACAAACATTTGACCTTTAAGAAAGGAACTCCTGCAACTAGAATATTGGTGAGCGCAATATTACAATTTTATTTACACCAAAGTTTAATGTTAAACCCTTATTATTATTATTAGTTTAATCTGAGCAGTTTTCACATTTACTCACATTCATGTCATGTTTTTAGTGATCAAATTGGCTTAGGGTTTAGAGTCTAGCTTGATAAATGCATGAGAAGTAGTTATAGAAAATAAAGTAAGTAGAAATGTTAAAAGATAAAGTCCTACTGCCAATCAAAACTTCCCAAATATGACTCCTTACTGAGCTGCCCTAGAAACGCGTGCTACTCTGTAAACTAAGGCCTACTTAAGATAAGCTCTCACCTCCCTTCCTATTTACAGCCATGTAATAGAAGAGCGTGTCCTTTAAAAGTATGTGTGTACTACCAGGAAAGCTCTGCTGTACAGTTTGTGACAACAACAGACCCACAACACAGAGGTAAGCCTGTGTCACACAAGTGTGGTTTGTTTGTGGTGTCAGTGGAAAAAGGGAACATGTCACCGTAAAAACATAAAGCAGTTTTCAAAACACTTCCAATTCATGCTCCACTGATATCTGAAGTGCAGACAGAGAGGGTTAAACTATTCTGGTTCATACACAGATAACTCACAGCTTCAAATCTTGTAAACAAGGTCAGCAGTGTTGCCCTCCACTGTGAAGTGTTTTTACAGAAATAGCACAAATGGATGAGTCATGAGAGGAACTGTACTCACTTGTGTTTTGGTTGATGGTGGCAGAGCCAGCACAGTGGCCTGGGCCACAGGCAGGCGCCTCTGATGGTCGTTCAGACTGTGGGCCATGTGTGCCCTTCACTGATCACCACGGCTGTCAGGCGCTCGGGCTGTTTATCCAGGAATACACGCTGCAGAGGAAATGTTGAAGAAAGTAATGAGGGGCGGATAAACAATCCCTCTGGTTGGCAAATAAGAGCCCGTTGTGCTGCACTCCTTGCCTATCTTTATTGTGCGTGATGAAACGCACGCCCATGCCCTAGAAAAACAGCCCTAGATTGTAAACACAGGGGTTGCGTTACAATGAGCTGCTTTTATCCAGTCGTTTATTTTCTTGCAGGCAAAAACGCAGTGGGTTGCTTGGCAAATAATCAATCTGGCTCCCGATGTGTGAAAATATTAACTTAGTGGCGCACCTCAAATAAATAAATGCAAAGCATATTTACTATAGTGATTGAATGGATCAATGCATCGTCATGACAGGAAAGTTTTGACAGACAAACAGAGAAATTTGCATTTTTCTTACCTTTTGGTTAAAGGGCCTCGTGTTTCTAGATTTTTCGAGTCACCATTCAGTCCTGCAGATTCTTGCACACATTCCTTGTTTGCACGCTGGAGGCTGGCCAGTCGATCCTTTAACTTGCTTCGAGGTCTCCACACGTCTCGCCAGTCCTTGTTTACGTGTGTGTGAAGGTGATTGTTAAAGACAGGTGTCGAGCTGCGGCAGGGGACTGGCTATTTATAGCCAACGCCCGAAAGGAAATTCTGCAACAGCCTGGTTCTGCGCACAAGATTATTTGGGCTTTTCAAGGTCTTAAAGAAACTAGGGCAGGACGTGCCAGTGTTTAGGACTACATAACCCACAAGCAAGTCTCGTAGTGTTAGGAATGGATCTCGCGAGAGTACGTTCAAGATTTGGTTGCCAGGTTTTATACATAACAAAACAATTCTTGCTTTTTCAAATAAAAAAGTACAAACCCCAATCACAATGAAGTTGGGACGATGTGTTAAACTTATATGAAACAGAATACAATTATTTGATACAATATTGATCTATTACCAATTAAATACACTACAGAGACAAGATATTTAATGTTAAAATTTATTTAGTTATTTTGACATTAAATGCCTGTAATATATTTCCAGAAGCTTGGGCTTGTTTACCACCATATTAAACCCCCTTCCCCTTTACGGTCAACTTTAAGTATTTGGGAGCTGAAGTAATAGCTGGAAGTTTTTCACATTCTTGGATGTTTTACAATTTTCATTTGCTGTATTGTCCAGGGTTTTATTGTTGTATTTTACACATAATGCTTCTCTTTATGCTAATGTTGAAAATGAGTTTTAAAAAAATTAAAGAGAGATTTTAATCCCAATGCTCAGTAAAGCGATTGCACCAAAAACCACCAACAAATGCTATATCATATCACTATATCATAATCCATTTAAAATTTAAGTCTAAATGGTAATTTGAATTTGTTTTTTTGGTTTTTTTTTTGAAAATTCTTAGTTAAAATGTTTATTTTGTCTTCTTATAAGCCAGAAGTCACTTGTTTTTCAAGTTTATGTAGGCTACATGGTATTATTTATTAATTAATTGCTTGTAAATTTGAGTGCGCTCATTTGAGTCATGTTAGTTTGACTGAGAAACGACAGTTTTTTAGCAAGGAATTTATGAAATATATTTAAAACTGTGCACGAAATCATCAAGACATAGCAGGATTTGTTATTCAGTCTGAGCAATATACAGAAATTAATTTAAGTCTGATTGGCTCGATTGACTCCAGTAATGGGCAAATTTGTCAGCAAGGGGCCTTCATTATGGTTTTCCAGTTTCAGAGGTCCAAATTGTTTGTAATAAAGGGTACTGCCAATGAAACAATAAAAAACAGTAATTCAACAAATAATTTCAAGCTTTAATTAGAATTATTAGTCAATTGATGTTCCTATTTGAAACTTTAGCCAAATGTTAAGCTCAATTTGATAAGCTAAAGATAAAAAATAAAGCCAATGTACCCAGTTTGGAATTGTTTTTTCACCCCTCTCCTTTCTCTTGTTTTCTTTTCTGCAAGCACTTTGAGTTACATATGTTGTAGGAAAAGTGCTATGTAAATAAAGTTTGATTGATTGATTGATTGAAGTAAATGTAATTTGTAATATTATTATGGCTACTGATTGTTTTTGTCAGTTTATTTACTTTTTTTTTTTTTTTTTTTTTTTTTTACCAGTTAGCCAAAGTGATATTTAAATGTACTTTCTTACTTTGGTTTAAAAGTAATCTGGCTAAGGTAGCAGTCATTACGATATTGGTTAGTGATGGTTCTCCAAGTTACCCCGCCCCACAATAATATTCAATATTCAATAAAGACCTTTACAGAATCAAATAAAGCAAAATAATTCTTGATTTCCTGTGAAGTATCATTTTTGAAAGACTTTATCAAAATATACCACTGTGCATGTTATGCATTTTGATGTGCAGATTGGATATTAGTTGTAAACCAGACCAAAATACTTTATGGTAGATTTTCAATGATAAATACTGCACTCTTTACAGTTCAGCGAAACTCTGTATGTTATGAGTTATTATCAATGAAATACATGATATTATGCAAGCAGATGCAAATAATTCCAATTGACAAAAATAGCCCTGAACAAAATAAGATTAAGGAAATTTTGTAACTTCTTATGATAAGCAAAATGGGAAAATAATCACACTTCATAATCAGTCTGTGTTTATTAGTTATTAATATTATAAGCTATTAGCTGTATTTTGAAACATGCTTTACAGAACTTTAAATAAGACGCATTTTAAGAAGAGGGCAGATAATTATCAGCAAACATGATTAATTCAACAGATATTTAGCAAACAAAAGAGATGCAGTGCGTGTTTTAGTGCTGCGGTCATTTCTGCTTCTTGACCAAACCTGGCAACCCGGGAGTCTGGCTGCGGCGCAGAAAAACTTGTTGTTGTTGGGGAAAATGGCGTCAAACGTAGAGGCCCCGGAGCGCTGGTACCTCGCCCTTCTCGGCTTTGCGGAGCATTTTCGAACCTCCAGTCCGCCCAAAATCCGACTATGTGTGCATTGCCTACAGGCAGTGTTTCAGTTTAAACCTCCTCAGAGGATCGAGGCTCGGACACATCTTCAGCTCGGCTCGGTTCTCTACCACCACACCAAGAACAGCGAGCTGGCCCGCACCCACTTGGAGAAAGCGGTGAGGGACGGTCGGCGTAGGAAAGAGCGGGGATGCAGAGGATTAGGGGGAAAGTGTAGGCCTCACGGAATGAAAACAGAGGACAAGGATGTTTGAGTAGCTTTTGTTTGGGGAAGCTGATACTGTAGTACTGTTTTAGTACAATATTAACTTCTATGTATTTTTTCTAATCGTCTTAGGCTAACTTAATTTATTCTTTCGTTGCTAACGCTAGCCAAATGGCGCTGCTAATAGGTGCTCTGTAACGATGGTATGATCTGCTTACATTTTGTCTCTTCTGTCTCCAGTGGTATATATCTCAACAAGTCCCGCAGTTTGAAGATGTTAAATTTGAAGCAGCCAGCATTTTGTCGGAACTCTTCTGTCAACAGGTAAGAACAGTATTTTACAGTCGAAATAATTGAAGTAACTCTTGATATGTTTTTGTTTTTAGTAACACTTAGGTTATCTGAAATTACTACCGCAGTGAAAGGATGGCAGCCTATGAAAATGTGTTTGTCTGTGTTATGTGTAAATGGTTGTTATTAATTTTGAAAGATCTACAGTTGATCAATATTAATAACGGTGATGCACTGTCCTGTTGGATCAATATCAGATAATTGGCCAAAACGTTGATTATTGGCAGGTAGGGAAATTTTTTGCCAGTATTTACTGCTGATAATGTACAGTTTCTCTATAAAAAATGTTCACTGTAATATGATCAAGATGTACAAATTTACCAAAATGTTTACCCCATCCTTGCTGAGTGTCCACTTTTAAAAATCAGATGCCTAATTTATTGTAGATTTTATAAATTAATATATGTAATATGTAATATATGTTTTACATAAGTACAATTAAACATGCCGGATATCTATATGAAACGAGAAGCCAGAGTAGGGACATTATTTCTTTGTATTTGTCAATACAAGAAAATTAAAGAAGAGGTAAGACTTACAATGGAGACAATTATCTTAAAGTTAGTTGCTCTTGACCCTCAACCCCATCTGCTGGGTGCATACCCAAAGAAACATGATTTGAGAAAAAATGAACAAGCATCAATTGACCTGAGTTGGCTTTATGCATAAATATATTACATTATCATGGACAAATGTTGGACAATCCAGAGGATGGGTAAGGCAGATAATAGTCAGCCTTCCTCTGGTAATAATAATATTAAAAGCATAACAGCAGAAGCCTAAACATGTATGGACTGACTATTTATTAGTTGTCAGAAATCGTGCACTATCCAAAATTGGTAATGCTTTAGTTCAACCTTTTGTGTGTAACTACAACTTTTACATGTCATGTGGATTGTAATGATATTTGTATCATCCAATAAATTACTCTTTTTAAACTATTATATGAGAGGCAATTTTGTTTTGTTGTTGTTTGTGGATTATTATGGTTTTTCTACTGGACTTTTTCTACTGATAAAATGGCAGATAGTTTGTGCTATCTGTGAAAAGCAGTATCATGTGATGCTATAATCTAAATAAAAATACTAATAGATTTTTTTTCTTTTAATTAGGTTATATTTGTGTCCAACACAAATAGAAATACCATTTAAAAGGAGGAAGTCAGTTTTAGTCATGTTGAGTATTTGTGCTTCTGACAAAATATATCAGTATTGTATCAGTGAGTGTAAATTTTTTTTTTCTCCCAACAATCCACTATTTTGCATCCCTAGATATAATAAACTTCAAGAAAAACTATACAAATACTTATTTTATAATCAGCAGATTACTGTTGTAATTATGGTTAATATTCTTTTTATTTAATTTCTTGTAGAATTTGGTGGACTCTGCAAAACCTCTACTCCGCAAGGCCATCCAGATATCGCAGCAAACACCGTACTGGCACTGCAGACTGTTGTTTCAGCTGGCGGTAAGTAGAAGTTCAGATTTATGATTATGTCTCACCGGTGCTGACAAGTCAATTATTTTCCTGATGGATATTGGACTATGTTTTGTCAGTATAATCTGTTCTTTATGTAGATCTTAGAAGTGCGTTTACTAAGTGCAGGAATTTTGTTTTTCTCTTCAGCAACTTCACACTTTGGAGAAGGACTTGGTGTCGGCATGTGACCTTCTGGGGGTTGGAGCAGAGTATGCTCGAGTGGTGGGGTCAGAATATACGAGGTAAACATCACCAAATCCTCTAGTGACCACTTATTGCATAACTAGCGGCATGTTAGTGATTAATGTCTGACGCCTATGAAGTCAGCAAATGTTTTCTGGGGTGCTAAGAACACACCTTCATTGTGCATCTTTGTATTGAGTGCATGGCATCTTATCCTCAATAGATTTATAAGAAATGGATATTTGGACTCTTGATTATTATTGATGTCGGTAACTTCAATAATAATGATTTATGAAAAATGGCATATGAAATTGTCATGTATGTTAGTCTGTAAAGAAAGTAGAAATTTTCTTTGTTAGACTTGACTAATATTATAGTGGAAAGATCTAAGCCTGAGAACAAATACTGGTTGTGATTAAAGCTCACTTGATTGTTGTTCTCTTTCAGGGCGCTGTTTCTCCTCAGTAAAGGAATGGTAAGTTAATGTTCATGTTTAACTTTGTGATATTGTCTGTCTGGTTTAAATAGTCCTCTACACAGCCCACATACTGTTTTGGGTGTTTGTTTTTGGGTTGTATATCAATAACATGAAGGCAAGGACACATCGGATATAGCTGTAACCTTATAAAACAAACATTGGAAGTTAATTCCCATGCATTTGTATTTCGATTCATTGTGAAAATTAGCTGTACAAGACAAGCTAACAGGCTTAAAAACTAGATACAGAGATTGTTGCCCTTCTTATTTGTTGTGGCCACATATTTCATTCCAATCTTTTAAGATCCATGGTTCTAATCCACAGAGAGGGTGCAGCAACATGTTGAAGTGCAAGTGATCGAGTGAAAGGAAGCTTCAGCCTACAACTGTCTTTGAAGCTGCTGCTCTAAATAGTCAAAAATCCTAATAAAACAACAGACACAAAAATATATACAAAATGTAACCAGATTCTAAAAATAATACTAATGAACACTTGAGAAGCACTCAGAGGGGACATACCTCTGGCAGCGCCACAGTCCTCACCCTTATGCTCCGTTCACACCGCAAGCGACCCAGCTACCAAAATCGCCCACTGATGTAGCGTCGCGCGTCCATAAATACCTCATTCTGGTCACCGTTGCCGTTGGCCGTCGCTCAGTGACGTCACGTCCGCTCGAGTTTCACCGCGATCATATCATATATCATATAATAGGATGTATAAGCGGACATTATACCAGCTGTATCCTTTTCATTCACTTATCAAACACAAAACACTGCAGCTGATGCCCTGCAGCAGCATTATCTGTGAGTTTACCACGGTCAGTAAAGGCGGAACTAATGTCCTCACTGACTAATGTTTCCCACACGGACATAAATTGTTCCTCTGTAGTCCGGATGAAAAACTGTCTGTCACGGGCACCGTCACACACGCACACACCGCTGATTGGCTGTTTCTGCACAGCATCTGAAAAGATCAACTTTTTTTTACTTTGACTTCGGGCGACAAGCTATGTGGTAGTGTAAAAAGCGGCTGTCGCATCGCGGGAGGGTTAGCCCCGCCCCATCGCGGCTGTACATTGACTTTGCATGGAGAGTGATCGCCAAGGTAGTACAAGTAGCGTGTGGTGTAAACGCAGCATTATTGTGATTTTCACCATAAATATTAGCCCTACCTTTATTTCATCTAAATATTTAGATTTGTTGACCATGAAAACATACAAGTATGCACAAATGCTGAAAATGGTCCTATCTGGTAATGTTAAAGAATCCTTTAAAAAATTCCTAGATCCAGACGGTGATCCGGATCACTCCCAAAATCTAATCATTTGTTCCTTGTCCCAATCTGCACATTTCCCAAAAATTTTGTTGAAATTTGTCCATGACTTTTTGAGTTGTCTTGCTAACAGAGAAACAAACAGGCAAAAAAAACCCAAACAAACAAACAAACAGACGCCGGCAATAGCATAACCTTCTTGACGGAGGTAATAAATACAAGTGTATGTGCAAACATTGTCACAATGTAAGATAGTACTTCTGTCCTAAAGTGCATTAAAATAGTGTGATCAATGCCTTTACGTACAAAGCTTTTAAAGCAGTAAGAACATTACTGTTATTTTGTGAAATTAATACATTAAAATATGAAAAAAGTTGGAAGTTTTTAAGAAATATGACACGGTGCAAAAATATAAATGTATTTTCCATATTGCATGCTTTTGTGTGCTAAAGTGTTTTAAGTTTTGAAACAGTAAAATCTCATCAGACTGAAAACTCAGATTCCCTCGCTGGTCTTCCTTAAATAAAATGCAGTCTGTTCAGTGATCCACTGCAGATCGACTCCCCAAAGCTTTAGGCTCACAGTTTGCTCTAAAATCAGTCCGCCACAGTCAGAAGAAGAGTTGGTCAAGTGTTGAACTTAATTTTTGTGTTTGATCTTTTTTGTTAACCTGCAGTTGCTGCTAATGGAGAGGAAGCTGGGGGAGGTCCACCCTCTGCTCACACTGTGTGGAACGATCGTCGAGAACTGGCAGGGAAACCCAATCCAGAAAGAGTCTCTGAGGGTCTTTTTCCTGGTCCTTCAGGTCACACACTACCTGGACGCAGGACAGGTGCAGTTTGTATTTTCCGTACTTTAATTTAACGCAGCATTCAAAGATGAAAGCCTCACATTTCTGACTGTGTGTCTCCAGGTGAAGAGTGTGAAGCCGTGTCTGAAACAGCTGCAGCAGTGCATTCAGACCATTTCTACACTCCATGATGATGAGATCCTGCCAAGCAACCCGGCGGACCTCTTCCACTGGCTGCCGAAGGAGCACATGTGTGTCCTCGTGTATCTGGTATGCCTATCTGCTATTTTGCCACATTCCAAGTGTTTAAGATCCATAATTACCTTAAACCATACATGAACTGTTTTTGGTGTTCTGCTGAGTGTTGCTGCTGCTTGAAGTTAAAAAAAATGTTTTCAATGTGTCTTCAAGGTCCCCCCAAAAAAATACATTTTGATTAGTCTATAAAGCCAACATTATGACTATAAATAGCATAAAAAACCTTGAATTTAAAAAATCCTGGTATTGGTTTCATAGCTTGTTTTCCCTGTTTTTATCCACGGGTCCTGGATGCATCGCTTTATTTATCACTATAATGTCAACTATCTGGTGTACAAGGTCCCTTTCAGAATTCAAATTATGCTTTTTAAAATATTTTCAGAGTTGAAATTAGCTGAAATAATGATCTAAATATTTTTGTCTGGTGTTAACTCCCAAATTTATATTGCAGCTAATATAATCATGTACCAAGCAAAGATGCTGTGAGGTCCCATTGGAAGGAAAGGGTCATGAAAAAGTCTCAAATGTCAAGAATGTCTGAAGTTATTCTGTTTCTCTTTTATGTTCTCTTAATGCTTCGCTTGTGTAACAGTGCCTAACTAAGCACAGTTCCAGTCAGCAGGATATTAATATTAAAGGGACTGTGAGGAGTTTTTAAGTAATTACAAAAAAGTCTCACTTTTAGATATATGCCTGATTGAAATACAAACTTTAAGATGAGTTTTATAGCATCAAAATAGGTTATCTATAAATGCTATTCCTTAGCCTTCTGGTTGGGTCGAACAGGGCTGGACTGGCCTGGATACTCAACTTCGGGAACAAGACAATTAAAACTAGAGCAAATTTACATTATTGGGACACGTCTTAGAGCACCGGGCTGTAAGTAGCCATATATAGCCAGCTACAAAACTACAATACTAAGTTTTCCAAAAATTGCTTGTTGTCATACATCAAAAACTACCGCTGCTTAACTAGAAACAGATACATTACCTCGTCGCTTTGCATCCTGTAAGTTGTTGAAAAAAGAAGTTGTAAAGCAATGCAGAGTTCTGAGGAAGGTCCAGTCTGCATTACAACAAACACACGCTTTGGCTTGCACACGTCTTTTGGTGTGTTCTAGTTGTTGTCAGAAGTAGGAATTTTGAGTTCCGAGTAGGAAACTGCAACTGGAACGCCCCCCAAAGTCTTAATTTCCTACTGGGAACTAGTAAAACCTCGCCACCCCTGAGTTGACAATCGAAGATGGATGGCCCCAGTGTGAACAGTATGTAGCTCCTGTAATAATCAATTTATTTGCACTTCTGACTGGGGTGTGTCGCTCTAGATCAGCTGTTTACATAGTATTGTTAGACTTATATTTACAAAAATGCTGCCATAGTGATAATCACATTCTTCATGTGATATTTGTGAACAACAATGCAGGGTGTGCTAACAACAGCTAACAATAGCCTGGTAGATCGGCATGTTTTTTTCCGACTTCAACTGGAACGCCGATAAGTCAGAGATGATGTCAATCCCAGTTCCGAGGTTACTGGAACGCAGCATTACTACAGTCGCCGCGCGTGCTCATGGGTAGCAGAGTCTTAATGTCGCCGGTAATAGTTTCTCCTCACAGTCCCTTTAAATCAGTGTTGGGAAAGACTTTGGTGGAGTGGGTGGGAGCATTGTACTGAGTGAGGTCCAGATACAAACAGCACTGCTCTCCCCTACTGGCTCCGTGTGCTCCATATCACCCTTGTAAAACTCTATTAGAACCTCTGGAGCAGGCACAGAACGGGGTTACCTTTCACACAGTTGTGCTCTCTGCCGTTCACAGTGAAGCAGAAGAGTCACACACGCTTAAATGCCAGTGCTTGAAAGGGCACTTTTGAGATTTAATCGATAAATTCACTTTTCTGTGGCTGATGATTCTAAAAATGAAATATTTGTCTGTGACTTTACCCATCACTCATTTTTCTATGAAGCATTTGCTTTTGTTTTTACTTAAGGTAAGCATTGTCTATGCTTAAATTAAGGTCATGTCAATAGGCTTTACACGATCACGATTTTTGGGCCCGATCACTGATCAGTGAGATCACCGATCCGATCACGTGAGGAGCAATATTTAAACTACTTGTTTATGTACTGTTTCCTGAGTATCAATCTTGCCATGCCCCAATCTGACTGAGATACAAGGGTTAAACATCAATGACCTCTGGAGGGCATTAAAGGACTGACAAGTTCAGTTAAGTTCAGTCTGGACAATCAAAAATATAACCCAAGACAAAAATAATTAGCACAACTTATAGTAATTAAATTACTTTATTGTAATTAATTACTTTGCTGTAACAAGTAAATACTGCAGATTAAGGACAGTAATGCTGCCTCAAACATACTGCAGCATATCAATGAAATTAACAGTCTCACCGCACTACGTGTGCCCTGGGAGGCGGTAGCGTGGATCAAAGTAAGATAGCAGCCGTTGAAATGCGGGGTTCTCCACAATATTAAACGGCAGGTCAGACAGCACAATGAACTCCAGCAGCCTCCTTGTGCCACCCCTTGCCTTCTCACTGTCCCGACTATTCGGACGAGCAGCACTGTCTTAAGTTGTTTGCTTGAGCATCCGTTTCGGAGTTTGCTTTTCTTTTTCTTTCTCCACGCTGCGTTTCTTGAACTCGACATGTTCCTCTGGATGTATCTTTTCCAAGTGCCTGATTAAATTTGTCGTGTTGAATTTTTTTGCCGATGTTCCCCCGCGAGGTACTGTAGTAGGGCTGGGACGATTCACTTTTCTCCCGATACGATTTATTGCGATTTTTTAGGTGCCGATACGATTTAAATTGCGATTTTACGATATTGCCGATTTTTGCAATCTTTAGTTAGCTTTTTTAAAACCAGTGAAAAAGATGAACAATGATGATGCCTACAGACTATATCAGGAAAAATACACATCACATGTGAGTCTGTTTTTTTGGATTTATTCAGCAATATATTTTAACCAGCTGGTTATGCTCCCTCTCTTCAAAAGCCTGGATTGCATATAAAAAGTGGCTTATTATCCCTTCAGGCAACAGAGTTTTTTCAAGAAATATTCAGTTTTGCTATCAAGATTTAAAAAGGCTATAGTTTCAAAGTGGTTAGTTTTCCCAGCCATCGTCATCACTGTAATTTACGGGCCGAGCATGAACGCCTCTGCTGCCTGCACTGTTTACCCCCGGCTTCTCCCTCGTTTGACCAGAGCTCTGTGGTCTCATTCTCCGCTAACACCGTCACTTTTCGCAGTGTTTTGAGCTTCCCTGCATCCCAGACTATGTACACTCTTCGGGAGTCGCCGGCTATGGAGAGGAAAAGCTCTCGGTATGTACTGCTCCGGGACTGTAATGGCGTGAGCCGCTCCGCTTCTTGGCACTTTTCGCTGCCAGTTTCTTCCTCACTGGACGACTGACCGTCATCCTCAGAGAGTAAATATTCCTCAGATTCAGAGTCAGACAGTACTTGACAAAGTACTCTCGGCATCGTGAGTACTCTCTATCACTCTGTGTCTCTCTGCTCCGCTCCACAGCCTCTACAGCCCCACTCGCGTCCCTCGGTCCGGTGTGTGTGTTTTAAAATAAATATACGCCAAAACTTTGAATAGAAACCTGTCACCTGTCCACTATCTGCTGGTGAAAAGTAGTAAATCTACTCAGCACTATTTTAACAGCTATGGCCTATTTTATCCAGCAATGTCGCTTGCCTCAGTTTGGCGACTTTAGCGCCTATAGAGTGTGAGTGTGTGTAAGGGGGGGGGGATATCGATTTTTGAATAAAAATATCGATTTTAAAATCGGCAGACAAAAAATCGCGATACTTGGGTGTATCGATTTTTTCTCCCACTCCTATACTGTAGCATTGCATATACTGCAGATATCTTGTGCTATGTCTGTTTCTCTCACTTTGAAAAACTTCCATACTTCCGACATCTTTGTTTGTGTCGCCCGGATGTTGCTGAAGAGTCCGTCACATAGCGACAGTACTCAAAACAGGAAGAGGCACGAAGACGAAAATGAAGTTTTTTTTAATCATGAATCATTAGCTCTCGGATACAAACAAATAAACATGTCGATGCTGTGAAAGTAGTTTGGAGTAAATGAGACAGATTTTAAAAAATGTCAACACGACCATGACGTCATTAATCGATCAGTGATTTATGACATGACGCCCGATCCTGACCATTACAAAAAATGCCAAATATCGGCCGATCCAATATAGCCGATTTGATCGGTGTAAAACCTACATGTCAATGACTAATACTACACCTGGAGCAGAGTCAGGTTAGTTTTTGAAAACATGACCTTATTTTGTCTGCCTACAAAGCTTTTTGGGGTAGAGAAGAGACCTTTGAATCAACACTGTTCATCACTTCAGGGATTGCTGAAACTATTATAAATATTGACCCCTCTGGCATGCAGCACTAGGACGTTAGAAAGTTTTGATGCTTCTATTTGATTTTTTTTTTCAGTCTGACTTTGCTTTCTTGGGCTACAGCACTTTTTGTTTGACAAATTTTGATAAAATGTAAATATTTATGTATCTTCACAAGTTCTTGTTGCAGAAATTAAATCATTTGAGATGTTGAAAACACACACAAATGTGCATTTGGGGTCCAAAAAGGTCAAAACATGCTGCTGATAGTGTTGGTTTCTCAGAGTAGGACTTGTTATAATCTTTTTAGTGTTTAGAAAATATATAATGAATATATGTTATATACTCTTATTGTCCTCACTCTAAGTCTGACACTGAGACCCTTGCTGCAGAAATTTGGGCCTTCTTCGTACTTTTTATATTTCTCACAGTTCTGTCAAGGAGTTGTTTCAAACCGCTCAATAATCATCGTTTTTGTCACTTCACAGGTCACAGTCATGCACTCCATGCAGGCGGGCTATTTGGAGAAAGCCCAGAAGTACACAGACAAGGCTCTCATGCAGCTGGAGAAGCTGAAAAGTGAGTAGCTTGTTTTAGTGCTTTTAACAGAGAGTCCAATGTGGAAAATGTGCACAACTTTCAAGTGAGCGACTCTTTTTCTCTCCATGTTTTAGTGTTGGACTGCAGCCCCATCCTTTCCACCTTTCAAGTCATTTTACTGGAGCACATCATCATGTGCAGACTTGTCACAGGCCACAAAGCCACAGCATTACAAGAGGTAATTATTCGTCTGTATCTATGATAACTTCTTTGGAAAGGATCTGGTCCAGCAAGGTCTTCAAGCCCGAAAAGTTATTTTAACTCTGCCACAAACTGCATTTGCATGTCTGTATGCTTTTAGAAATGAACACTGACTCTCTTCTGCCCATTCAGATCTCTCAGGTGTGTCAGCTGTGCCAACAGTCCCCCAGATTATTCACCAACCACGCTGCCCAGCTTCACACGCTATTAGTGAGTACTTTTCACTTCAACTCTGCCACAAGATTTTTCTGTTTAAATGGAATTACTTTTCACATTTGAAATGATAAAAATGTAAAAATAATAATAATCATTAATACAATAATATGACTGGACTTGAATCATCATGAACCACTGTAATATCCACATGAAACACTACATTTGGTTGAAGTTTAAATACGTTTTTGGGTATTTACATTAATTCAGCATTTCCCAGAGGCTAATTCTACGGAAAACCAATGACATAAAGATGTTTAATATTTTACTTTTATGACATTCATCTTGTAATTTTTTTAATTATACGAAGGATTTCTGATTTTTTTTAGTGAGGTATATGATTGACTACAAGTCCGTGCAGATGTGCTTTTAGTCAAATGGCCTTAAGTCCCTCCTCAAAACAGCTTCTTCCTGTGTTATTAGGCTGAGTTAAAGTTTGGTTGAGATGACATGCACAGTATGGCAGTCAACAACTGACTTAACATGGCTTCATTCTCCCTGCAGTTTATGTTCTCAACAGAAATATGCTGTAAGCCAGTCCATGTAATAGTCACTACAAGCTGATTAAATCCCCATCATCCACACGGCTTTACACTCTCATTGGTCTCTCACTGGAGCATACAGATCATGGGTCACCACAGTTTTATGAATAGAGATTTGTTTACATGTTTTTAAATGCTGAATTATGAATTTCTTGATGAGCATTTTTTAATTTTTTCTTACATTTGAAGTGTATGACTTTTCATTTTTAATACTTATCAAAACATGAAAGAAGTAACTGTATTCCTTCATCAAATGTTTCTGATGTTGGTGCATCTTTATTAAAAGATGGATGAAAATATAGGTACTTGTATCCCAAGTGGTCAAAATGGGAGACACAGATTATAAAAACAAAATAAATATTGCACCATAAAAGCAGTATGGTGACTTTCTCATCCTGTATGTGTTAAAAACACCATTTAATGGAATCTCCCAAATATTTATGCGCATATGCCTGTGTATAGCCCACATCAATGTTGAATAAATGGGGCTAGCTGCAACTTGTGGGCTGATTGGCTGGCAGCTGCTGCTTGAGGAAAGCTTAGATCATAAACTGGAATGTATTATTCTTCCTTTTATGTTTGCATAAAACTAGAAATATACAAATGTTTTATTGTTCTTCTATTAAGACAAAAGGTGTGGTTACCTTGACATGTTTCGACGTTACTCTGCCGTCTTCTTCAGAAAAGACAAAAGGTGTGGTTACCTTGACATGTTTCGACGTTACTCTGCCGTCTTCTTCAGAAACTGTCATCCTGACAGCTGTGACGTGTCTTGATCAGCTGTTACTTCTGGAAGCAATAGAAGAACTTCATAGAAGCGCAATAAAACATTTGTATTCCTAAGAAGACAAGATGAATCTAATCAATAATAGAAATATGCAAGATGTGCGTTTCTAGGTTTTTCATATTTTAGCGGTGAAAAAAATCCTTTTATCCAAATTTCAAAAACAGGCAAAAAAAGAAAACCACTGGACATACAGTGTGATAATAACCCAGATATAAGCTATATATGGCTGGAGAGACACACACGTTAATTAGATTCTTATGTTTGTAAATAAACAGTCCTCCACATAAGATTAAGATTTTTTTTGTATAATACCCTGCCATTTTTATGATGAACATATTTAAAATAATACCTAATTCCTGCATGTTTGTCCAGTTTCTGCCCATTTGAAGCTAAGTTTTTTGGTCTCCTCTTATCTTAGGGTCTGTACTGTATCTCAGTCAACTGTATGGATAATGCAGAGGCACAGTTTACGACAGCCTTACGGGTGAGTACATGCAAAATTGGCGGCCTTATCTTCAACACTGGACTATGTTCCCTCAAATGTCCTCCTTTCCTTTCCTCTGCTGCTGCAGTCCTTCTCTTAAACGTGCCTGCGCTGTTGTGTTTCAGCTCACTACACACCAGGAGCTGTGGACGTACATTGTAACCAACTTGGCCAGTGTCTACATAAGGGAAGGAAACAGACACCAGGAGGTTGGTTGAATAATAAACTGTAACTAAACAAGTCTATGGTGAAATAACATCAACCTGATTTCTTCAAAGATCCAAAACATTATCTAAGCATTGCCATTACCTTTAAACAAATACTTCCTATCTGTGTTGAAGCTGGTCAGAAAGTTTAAAGAAATGGAACCTCAGTAGTCTAAAATATTGTCTGCTGTTGTCCACCAGAGGGTGCTAATACACCATTATTTCATCTGGACAATGTCCCCCTGAGTACAACTCTTTATCCTACACTTTACTCCTTTATAGGATACGTGGATTTATTGCATTGAAGTAAATAAGAAGAGACAACACCTCTCATTACAGGCAGAAGTTTTGCTGAATTGTTTGACCGTTGTAATAACCTGTAATATTTCTTCTCTAGCTGTATAGCCTCCTGGAGAGAATAAACCCAGACCATAACTTCCCAGTGAGGTAGGAGCATTGCTTTCTAATTATTATTAGTACTGGTGTTTAAAGTATTGCAATTATCGAAAAATGCACTATTAAGGGATATGTTTTGTCAAAATCTATTTCAAATTATATTATTTCTGTTATTTAATTAGCAATGGAAAGGAGTGGAAATTAAAAGTTGAACTTCATTTCACTAATTTTTGAAATGCAAAAGAAGTTAAACTGTGACTTTAAAAGGTTGTTTATATTTTGGTTTTGGATTGTTTGCTAAAACTGCAGAATTTTTATTGTGCTGGTTTTCTGTTTGTCCCAACATCCTTTCATTTATTATTTTCTTTTACATTAAAAAAATGCATTCATTCACTCTTTTATTTTTGGTTTAGCTCCCATTGCCTCCGTGCTGCAGCTTTCTACATCAGAGGACTGCTGTCTTTCTTCCAGGGGCGCTACAATGAGGCAAAGTATGACAAATATCAACAACTTGTCATGCAATTAAACCCAGTGTCCAAGTATTACTGCAAATATTCACAAATATCTTCTGATGTGTTGCAGGCGATTCCTAAGAGAAACTCTGAAGATGTCTAACGCGGAGGATTTGAACAGACTGACTGCCTGCTCCCTGGTTCTGCTGGGTCACATCTTCTACGTGCTTGGCAACCACAGAGTACGTAAAAGTTCCTTAAATGTTCTCTGTACCCAGTATTTTCCTCTGTGATTCCTCAGTGTGCCTCTGTTCGCTAAACTACATTATAATGCAAATATTAACACATTTTACACCAGAAAGGGAACACAAGCACACAAAATGATCCCCAACATTTTGTCTTTTTAGATAATAAATGATAATCAACTTGGAAAAGTAGTTGTGTCCATGCCCCCTGTTGCGCTTTGCTTGCCTCCCTAATCAGCTTAATATGTTAAATGATGCATGTCTTGTTGAACACTGACATGCATATAAATCAGGTTCTTAATCACTTGTGGGCCGATTGAGCTCCATGGTAATTGTAGAATTGTTCAGGAGGTTGGCGATAATCAGAAAAGAATAAACAAAGCCAAAGGCACAAAGTCCATGAAGTCACTTTATACGGATGTCATAAAATCTTTTTTTGAAACATTAAATACATTCAGTATATTTCCTGCTGGTGTAATTTGACAGTGAAGTCACAGACATTGTGCTTGTTGCAAGACTTAATGTAACAGAATCCTCAAATGTTTGTAATGTAGAAATTCATATTTTTAACAGAACACAACAGTTCATTATCCTTAAGTCGTCCGAAATGATACCTCAGTGTTTAGAATGTGAGGCTGTGCATGTGTTTTAAGAACGCTGTAAGAGCTTCAAGTGTTAATAAATGATAGGATTGTCATCTAGTTTTATGAGGTCCTACCCTTTAGTTCTATAATAGTTTTTTATCATTATTTTAGGAAAGCAACAACATGGTGGTACCTGCCATGCAGCTGGCCAGCAAGATCCCTGACATGTCGGTTCAGCTCTGGTCCTCAGCCCTGCTAAAAGGTAAACTACATCCACCTGGAAAATAATTTCTTGACGTGTCCTTTCGTTAACATCTTGAATGACTAAACTCGATGCTTTGTGTCTGCAGATTTAAACAAGGCCCTTGGAAACACCATGGATGCCCACGAAGCGGCTCAGATGCACCAGAACTTCTCCCAGCAGCTGCTGCAGGACCACATCGCCGCCTGCAGCCTCCCCGAACATAACCTCATCAGTGTATGTGTATAAGCTGGCTTTTTCAAGCTTACATGTGCAAAATAGGATTTTTGATTTGCTAATATGACAACTGAATTTAGCCAGTTGAAATGGTTGTCCATTTTTTTGGCACTAAAATCATTTTAAAACCATGTGCCTCAAACACTACGGTATATGTAAAGTTGGAATTCAACAATCCCAAAACTAAACGAAGAGCTACAGAAGTTTAAAAATATATATGTATAAGGATTTATTTTGAACATGGAAGCACTGCTAGCAGAAAGAGAGAATTAGCAACCATATATGGTCACTCAAATGAGAGCAAGCTCCACTAGTGATGAAATAATGTCAAAAAAGACAACAATTGGTTATTTCTACTATATCTCCACAGCATTTATTCTCCAGGGGAAGTAGAAACATGTCAGTACTCCTGCATAGATGCAGATTTTAAAGGCATCAGCATGAGAAGCAGTTAACGGGTCTGAACTAATGGTTAACTGTGAGCAGGGACGTCTGAGCCGGGTGGTGCTACACACCCCACTTAAACACGTCCACATTACCAGTCGGTAAACTTGGACTATCTGAAGATTGTGGGACTGAAGGGGGTGTTCACATATCTTAACTGTCTGACTGAGATTTTAAAGCGGGGAAATACCAGGTGTGGCGTTTGAGAGAGTGAAAATCTTCAAATGTATGTCTCATAGGCTGGATGAGTGAGACTTGAGAGCCCTGGAAACTTTAGAAAAAGGGCGGAAACTGGATATCCAGTCAGAATTTTAAAATATATGCATAAATTATAGATACCTATACTCGATATTTCCATTGATTTGATGGGTTCATTTCTTAATCAGTCAATTTATCGATCCAGATTGATGGATCACTACACCATCATGGCCTCTGAACTGAGATACACATCATTTTGTATCATATCTAAACCCAGCCCAACTGTGTGCTGTCTCTCGCTCCACCTGTGGTAGTTTTAAATAAGAATAAGTTCTTCTCTCTGTTCGCAAGTTTTTTACTCTCTGTTAGAGCTGGGCAATTAATTTAGTTTTTATCTCAATTACAGTTACTGCCTTCCACACTTATGAAAGCAGAGTAATCAAGATTTAAACAAATATTTTCCACAGGACATGTTGAGCTGTTGTCTTTTTCTGATTTTAATATCAGTATTATTTGGAGGTTTTGCTCTTTTATAAGTATATTTTTATGTATTGCCCATTTCTTTACTGTTCTAAAGGACAAAAGTGTAAACATCAAGTGAAAGCATGTGGTGTGTGTTTGAACATCAGTGAGTTTTCATGTTTCATTGTTGTGATCTCATTATCTGCTCAAATAATCGCAATCAGGTACTTAGCCGTAATTGAGTTGTTCCATTTTTAGTACTGTTGTATGTTTAAAGAATTTAGTTTTGTTTCAGGTATGCAATATTGATCAAGTGTCTGAGTGACGATTTTTACGGATGCTATATCGGCCATAGGTATCAGCCACATATCATCTGGAGGATCAGCAAATGCACAAATGTGCTTTACTGAACAGATACATTCAAAAACAAGAGTTTCTGTTTTTAAAAGTTAAATGTTTTTCTTGTTATACATCCGTTCTTTTACACAGATTGACTGTCATGTTGAAAGAAACAATTCAATTGTTGTTAAGAGCTTGTGCTCTTCAATGCTGACATACTGTATCAGCAAAAATCCAATCCAGTTGTCCCCTATGTACTGTTTGCTTTTCTCTTTTAGTACTATGTTGTTTTTATATATTTGCATTATTGACCTGTGTACATGTTTAAAGCACATGTATTAACTATTTTCTTTGTGTTTTGCAGTGGACTGATGGCCCTCCTCCGGTCCAGATTCAGGCTCAGAACGGCCCGACCACCAGCCTCGCAAGCCTGCTATGAGAAAATAACCAATCGGTGAAGATGGTAGCCTGACTATCATCATGAGCAACAGACTGATCCGAAACAGCCTGCTATCAGACCACTGTAGCTGTGATTTGAATGGATTTTAACAGGTTACAGTGTTCTGGCTCCTACTTTATTAGCCTGTCATCAATGCTTCATGATGTCTCACGTTTTAACTGTTAGAACTACAACTGCCGTTGTACGCGTTTCATAACCTTTGACAGCAGAGACACTAACGGGCCAGAGGACGTCCTCCCCTCAGAGAGAGACGGTCCTTCTCTGTTTCTCTTCCATTTGTTGGAAAAAGAAAGAGGGTAGGTGGGGGGCATGTAGGGGAAATTAATTTATTCATGTTGATATTTTTGTAACTGTTGGTAAATATTTGACATCTTGCCTTTCATTTGTACACATCCTGTTCTTTTCAAGCATGGAAGTTACTGATGTGGACTCCTGTACATTAGTTTGTAACCCGCATTTCTAACAATACGTTTTTGGTTGATCCATTTTGCACAAATCCATATTAGAAATAATCATGTATTATATTTTCACACAACTGGTTAAGAGGTTTCATGTTGCAAACAGACTGTGTGCATTGTATTTGAACAGGGCACAATTTACAGTGCAGCTCCTCTGCGGACCACAAAATGCCTCAGCTGGGTCTGATAAGAAGTGATATTTAATACCTCTAAATTTGTTTATTATTTGGTGGTTAAGACATGCTCATAAAACAATACAAAACTATTTTTTCAGCATAAATTTCTTGTCTATGTATGAAGTTCGTAGACAGAGCTAACAGTAATCTTCAGAGATTCGAAAAATCATTTTATTTTGTTACATTTTAATTTGTCTCAATAGTTCTACTAAAGGGTTTCTTTTCAGTATGTTTGTATAGAGTTGCCACTGGTTGAACCTTTATTGTACAGTGACATTTTACAAAGTCAATTTAGTAAAGCGTGATGAGTATTTTTAGCTATCCTATGTAGAAATCTCAATGCTCAGTATTTAAAGCTCTCTGTACGGACACAGTTTAAGCTTGAGTACTAGCCATAGCCTGTTCTATCCAACGCCTATGTTTTTAATGCTTATCTTTTCAATAATTTTCCAATAAAATCTGATTGAAATTATGCTATGAACGGATTGAGTCTTTCAGCTTTGTCCGTCGGATAAGGTGTTGTTTTTGTGCCACAGCACAAGAGGAAGAAAATGGGGCTGCTAATACCCGAGGTGACCTGATTTATGGCGCAAACAGTAAATAATACCAAGGAAACTGGGTAATACTGGCAGCTCTGTGACGCACTGAAGTAAGTCCTGAACTGCAGAGTAAGCAGGTTTCAGTTTGAGTCGGTGGAATGGCTGTCGCTGAAGCGTCCAGGAGGTGGTGCTGGAGTTTCCAAATGGTTTTACATACATGAAACAAACCCACTGGACGATTTTCCATGATCAAATGCTCACCTAATTCTACTTAGCAGGGCTCCTCTTCACCCTTGATCAATAAATGAAAGGTCTTGAATTTAAATTGTCAAATCAAAGGCATTAAAAAGTCTTGATAAGTCTTAGCTTTAGTGGTGAGAGGTCATACATTTTAGATGGCACGGGCTGAAACCTTTTTCAGACAATGTCGAGGACTTTTCCAGAAAACACCGGAAAATGACAGCAATGTGTTACCCTACAGTGAGCATGAAAACGCTTTAGTCCGTATGCATTCAAGCGCTCTCCGGCCGCTTTCTCTGAGAGCAATGTGATTTAATATTAGAACAAGAAGACAATACTTGGCACCCTTACTCTATATATTTCAACATTTTTTTAATAAAATTATAATTTCACTTCAAATCTGTATTTTATCTCAGAAGAAGAACAAAGTTTAGTTAGCACATTCTTGCTGATTGACTTTGTGATACAGTGCAAAAATCTAAGATATTTGTTGCTTGGCTTAAACCTTTAACTCCCACCTCAACTGTTTGGCAGAGGTGAATAAATTCAGGAAAATGTATTGTTAAAGATGTGACACATCATTGTTTCTGTCAGATTTTAAGGACACAGAAAAACTGCAAGCAAACCAAAAAACTGATAATTCCTCTGTGTGAGATTTAAAGACTCTAAAGCTGAAAGTTGTTATTACCAGCATTATTATTTTGAACACGTAACCACTTACTGATATGATGATTTATAAAATCTGTTATTCATTAAAAACATTTGTGTGTGTTTGTCAAACTCGGTATCATCTAACTTAAGATAGACAAACATTTCTACCTTTTCTAATATTGTCTCAAATTTTTGTGCATTTCTACGGCATCACGTCATCAACCACTAGCTTCTTAAACCTTTAAATCCCACATCAAGGTTTTTTTTTTTTTTTTTTTTTTAGTTTTTTGTTTCCTGAAATGTTAATGGAATCGAACAATGATTTGATTTTTTCTGTTTTTTTTAAACATTAAATATCCTTGAATTTGTTGATGACTTCTCTGAGTTGGGCCAGTAGTTAAAGGGTTAAAAGTCACTAATTTGATCTTGTGAATAGGAAACCTGGTTTTAATTACCCTTTTAACACCACTAACAGAATCTTTAGATATTAAATACAGAAAAAGATTTATTAAAAAACGAGATTTAATTTCTTTGAAAAATGTTTGTTTTATTTGTTGTACCTGAGAACAATGTAACAAGTATGTTTAAATCAGTTGCTGTTACGAATTAGAGCTATATTCACCCACTCAACACAGGTCCACATTTTCAAGTAGACTTCTGGTTTAGGCATATAATACTGTCATGGAAGGCATAAAAACTTACCACCATAAAATCTGCTTGCATATATTTGCCTTTTCAAACAAGTTAATATATATTTTAAAAAATCACATTGGTGAACTTGACCACCCAATGCTTTTCTGGTTAATATGTATCTGATTTATCTGAAGTAAAACCTGGGCTAGATGACTTTGCCCCCATTAAAAGTGAAAAAAAAGTTATGTTACAATTTGAAGTTAAAGCAGGGATATCGCCTCTGCTTTCATATTGTTACGTTTCGTCAGATTTCCTGCATACTTCATCTCTTCCCAGCTGTACTCATTGTATCAAACAGTGCTGAAACTTTTGCAGAAGGCTTGTGTATGAACTAATGGTGAAAAGTTTTACTCACTTCTCGCCAGAGCACTGTGGCCCACTGTCAAAACTACATAGTGCTGAAAGCAGGCGTCTGGGGCACTCTGTGGAAATGGAATTTTTCATCACCCTTTTGGTTATTGTACTGTTACACCAATTTTGAAGCCACTGCTTTAAGACTGCAACGCTGCATTTTGTTGCCTACCTATTTCTCCTAAAGACATGTCTGAAAGTCCATCCCAGAATCAATTATCTTTCAATAAAGAGACAAGCTTCAGTCCTATTTCTACAGAGTGCCCTGTTGTCGACTTTCTGGACTATAAAGCTTTGAATCTCAAAAGGTGTACACAGCTTTAGAGCTTTAGTTCACACACCAGCCTTCAACTAAAAAGAGGACTGTCTTGGTTCTGTTTGAGATCAGGCTGTGGTTGGATTTAAAAGTCCACATGGAGCTTTTAAATAGGGGGCTGTAGATTCTAGCAGAGTCATATTTGAGCAAAATGTGGTAATACTACAAACCCAATTCCAATGAAGTTGGAACATTGTATAAAACAGTATTGGGAACAGAAAAAAATGATTTGCAAATCCTCATTGACCTACATCAGTTTAAAACACTATAAAGACAAGGTTTTAATGTCCCAGCTGATAAACTTGATTGTTTTTGACTAATATTCATTCGTTTTGAATTTGTTGACTGCTACATGTTCCAAAATTAAACAAGACAGGGGCAACAAATGACTGGGAGAGTTGAGGAATGTGCAAATAACACATTTGGACAATTCCACAGGTGAACAGGAAAATAGAAAACTCGTGATCGTCATGTTGGGTATATATGGAGCATCCCTAAAATGCTCAGTCCTTCAAAGGCAAGGACTGACTGAAGTTCATCTCTTATACTGCTTGAGCAATTTTAGGAGCACATATCAACTTAAAATTGTAAGGACTTTACAGATTTAATCATCTACCGTCCAGAATACCATTCAAAGATTCAGAAAACCAGAGGAATCTCTGAATGGAACCCAAAATGACTGCATTTAATACAGACATCTTTAAGTAAAGGATACTGCCTTGTTGGTTCAGAACACTTTGTCAGATTCCTTGCTTCAAAGCATCAACAAATGTTGAATGTTTTCATTTTCCCAATGCTTATTCAGTGTTGTTAAAGGGAAAGGTGATGTAAAACAGTTGTAACATGACCTTGTCCCAGCTTTTTTGGGTCGTGCTGTAGGCCTACAATAGGAACAATATTTCCAAAAACAATAAAGTTTATATGTTTGAACATTAACTATCTTGTTTCTGTAGTGTATTCAATTGGATAAAGGCTGAAAGTGATTTGCAAATTCTTGAATTCTGCTTTTTATGTGTGTAGAATATGTCCCAACTTCATTGGTATTAGGGTTTGTACTTCCTTCATGTAACTTAAGTCATAATGTTGCTTTAACCACACTTTAATGTATCTAGGATGAGAGTGAGTACATGTGCCTTGAAAGTGCAATTTTGGCTTTTTATGTCATCTACTTCGCTGGTTGCTCTGGTTAAAGATTTACAAATGTAATTCCTCCTTCCTCTCTTCTTGTACTGTCATTGAGGACCAGGATCAGTCTTAATTCAGCTTGAAAATATTAGTTTGCAACCCTCAGAAGTTAAACGAACAGACTATTTGAGACCTGTTTCAAACAGTAAGTGCAATCTGAAATCAGGCTTATTATGTGTCCTCCGGGGTCAACTGCTTGATTCAGAGCAAGATTATGCTTACTGTGAACCAGTTTTAAGCATTCTCTGCTCCAAGAACAGTCATTGATATGCCTTTTTAACCAACCGAGTAATGCGCATTCAGAGTATATATGGTGGGAGATGGAACAAAAACATGAATACACATGCAGGCTCTGGAGAGTTAACTGAATAAGGACTAAAACGGAAGAAAAAAACCTCCATAAAGGAATGCCTTGATCTCTTTAAACTCTCTGTTTCCTGGTTTAAATATCTTTTACACTGCCCTTTTGCAAGAAGTAAACTGTTATTCAGGAGTTATAGTAAACAGGGCAGTCTCAAAAGGCCTGTAATCAGCAAGGGAACAACTGGGGGCTAATGGTTAGTTACAATACTCACAGGAGTTACCATACTTGCATCAAATCAGAAAAATAAGAGATTATTCAAGGTTTCTAACATATGTCACGTGATGCACTTTGGGCTCAGGCTAACCAAAAACACCATAACAATGATATTATACCTCACAGACAGAAACACTCTACAGCAGAGCTAGCTTGGCAACTGGCTCAAAAGTAAAAGGCTTGCAGCTCTTATCACAGTTGTTACTGAAGCTGCCAAAAGGATCTTAATATTCACCTGAGGATCATAACAGGATGGCCGTAGGCCAGATTTACTTTTACGTTTACTCTATAGCAAATAGCTCTGCTCTAACTCATCCAGCATCCATTGTAATGGATGTTTTTTTTTACTATGGAAATAAACACATTACAAAGGCTTGCAATTCCTTTTTGACCTATATTCATTTAAACACACCACAAAGACAAAACATGTAATTTTCAAACTGCTAAACTTTGTGTTGTTAGTATGTAATATTCCATTTTAAATTTGGTACCTGTAACACCTTCCAAAAAGGCTGGGACAGGGGCTTGGTGTACATCTTCAGTCGTAACATGTGCAGGATGTGGCCTGGCATTGTTATATTGAAATAAGCAGGAACAGCCCTGAAAAAGTAATTACTTGGATGGCAGCATAATTTGCTCCAAAATCTGTTTGTACCTTTCAACACTGATGGTGCCTCCCTAACCATGGGCACCAACATCCCCCACAACATCATAGATTTTTGCTTTTGAACTTTACACTGAACAATCTGGATGGTGCTTTTCCTCTTACAATATGTCTATGATTTCCAAAAACAATCTGTAATGTGGACTTGTCAGACCACATCACACTTTTCTGCCTTGTGTCGGTCCACCATAGGGGTGAAGAGAATCCCATAGCATTTTTGGGTGTTGCTGATATAGGGCTTTGCTTTGCATGGAAGAGTTTTAACATGCACATGTGTATGTAACTAAGACTTTTGTTAATATTGGCTGTCTTAAATGTTCCCAAACCCATGTGGTGTTTTACTTTACATAGCAGTTTTTAATGCAGTTTCACTGATTGTAGGTCACATGTCTTCAGTGTTGCATGCTTATGCTTTCTTTTTTAACAGACAAGGGTTTTTTTAGTTCGTACCTTTGCATGTTATGAAGGGGATCTTCGGTCTTCATCAGAAGTGTCACCTGATGCTAGAGTCACATGTTCTTTTTCAGCTGATCTACCTCATACCTACACCTCCTTGTCTGTTAAAAATGAAAGTATAAGCATGTTATCATCATAGACATAATGAACCTACTCAGGCTATGCATTCAATATTGTTTTTCAAGAGATTTTTCAAGATTCCCTGAGTCCTTGATGATATTATGGACTAGATAATGAAATTCCTGCATTCCATGCTATTGTGCATTGGGAGACAAATTATATTAATCCATTTAGCTATTCATTTAATTCTCAGCAGGGTTTTGGTTTTGCTATTCCCATCCCTAGAATGGACCACTAACACTCATTCTTAGCAAAATACTTTTAGAAAATGTGTGCAGGAAGTATGTCTGTTTAATTAGGAATGCATGATACCAGATTTTTGCAGATATTCAAGATGCCAAAATTTCAAAGCTTATTCTGACCAATATTAGTATTGTTTTGGTGATAATGAGGTGCACCTACATACCATGCAATTGTGCATTGGGAAGTGTTCTGAAACTGTTTGCCTGTGTGTGCTCACACCAAAGTGCACAAAGTGATGAACATTGTGAATGACTGAGCCTTTTGGGATGCTCCTTTTGTACCTGCCATGACACTCAGCTGTTTTCAATCGACCTGTTCACTTGCGGAATGTTTTATGCAGGTGTTTTTTAAAATCTCCCAACTTTCCCAGTTTGTTTTGCCCCTGTCAGAGCCTTTCGGGACAAGTTGCAGGCATCAAATTCAAAATAAGGTAATTGTTGCATTATTTTCCAGTTTGAACATAAGAATTCATGTCATTGTAGAGACAGGATAGTTTATTCAATTAAATTTATGTCAAAAGGATTTTGTTTTCTGTCTACATTTACGTTTTGTACAATGTCCCAACTTCATTGAGGACTGTGGTTTGTATTTACCACTTCAGATCCATGGGTTACACAATGTTTAAAGACAAACATGTCTAAAGCAAGACCACCGCTGTCACTCAAACGTCTCATACAATCAGATCTAAACAAAATGATCAGCTATGATAAATGGTTGTTTCACAATTAAGTGGTTATGTCGATTGATTTGCATGTAATTATTGGATTTATGCATTCTGGTTCTCAGTTAATAATTACAGTGTTATTTCCCTTCCTTCCCTCCGCGCAGAATTCCCAAACGCATCATTTTCCTCTTATCCCGTCAGTTGTAAACTTAACATTTCCGAGGTGTGTATGAACGCAGCATGACGCCGCCTGTGGTGGCTCATTACATTATCTGGCAGCCGGAGTGGCAGCGGACAGAAGAGAGGGGATCCCCGGGATTTTTACACCGAAGCCAGTCCAGCACCAACTAAAACATCTGAAAACCGCGGGGAACTCAGCCAGGCTCCTCCTAGACTCCGTAAGTTCGCGTATTTTACTATCACATCAACTCAATCAATATTTAATTTCCAATTAATTGCTGGCGACGGGGGGAAGTTTGTCTATCGGCGTTAGCACGGCTAACGTAAGTTGTGTTAGCTTAGCATAGCTTGATGTCAGCTAACGTGTAAGGTAACAGTTCGTGTGTGTGCGAGCTCCACACAAACACCTACTGCCGGAACAAACGACTCAAAAGTCCACAATAATAAAACTTCCCCGGCAAACTTATACCAGGATGCTCCAGCTGTAGCATACTATGTGAGTTTGTCTTTGTTTAGAGTTATAAAAAAGGTCTTAAACTGTGAGGCGGACCGGGCTTTTCGTGTGTAATTAACGCATGATTATTTGTGAATAATTTCAGCGGCTGTCTGTCTGGGCTGACGAGTGTCCAGGGAGTTAGCATTAGCGGGCTAACGTAGCTCGCTAGCTAGCCTTTTAACACTAACTGAGATGGGGTCGATTTCATTGTCTGAAGTGTATCGCTATTTGAACGCGTTCAGACATCAGGGCAACATATCATAACCTTTCCTCCTGTGCCTGAAGAATCATCTGCTTTGTTCACTTACTTCACTTTTATCTCTGTACTCTCTGATAATCACTATAATGCATTAGCTCGGGTTAGTTAGCCGCTGGTTTTCTAGCCGGACAGATGGACAGGTTGTTGTTGGTAAGCCAAGTTAGCATGAGATAGCTTGTTGTTGTTGATGGGTTAGTTGGACATAGGTGGCTTTAATGTCGGGTAAAGTTGAGCCACCAAAGTTCATGAATATCAAATCTTGTTAACATACTGGTTAATGCTGAGCGGAGTGTGCGTCTTATTCGCGGATGGGGTTGATTGTATCTGTTTGAGCCACTGATCTCACAACTTTGTCAGATTAGCTCAACCGTGAAAAGCCTTTTTATGGAGGCGTAATGGTGGACGGTGGTGCCTCCGTCTGGGTGTGTGTCTGTCCACGACGGGTTAGGAGCGATCACCTACCCTTGACTGTAGACATCTACTTTGGGATTGTACCAAAATATGAAGGAGTGTGCTCTTAGGTTATGATATGCGTGTTGAGAGACGTTGTTCTCTCAAGTTTCAGGTCCCAATAACATTTATGTCGCACATTTCCCGTTCAGGTCAGGTATCTGAAGGCATCTTGTGATGTGGATCATGTGATGTTAATTAGGCGATACATTATTTGTGCGATATGTCTGAATTATTCAGGTTTCTGGTGGGGCTGTAGGATGAATTTATAACAGTTGCTGCATGTTTGACATGTTATGAACCAGGGTCATGTGGTTTTAGTGGATAGCTCATGTCAGTTTAGGATCCCACCTGTCTGTGTGGTGTTTTTGAGATGAGCAGCAGTTTTTTATGTAATCCTTCCCCTCCTGAGCAAGTGTCCCCTTTTTGAGAGCAAGCAGGCAGTTGGCACCCTTGGCTTGTGACGGGGGACACATGTCGCTTTGCGTTTTATGATGGGCCCAGGATTTGCCTGAGGAGGGGTGCCTCTTATGAAAAACTCTCTTGATGGTGATGTAACCAGACAGGCATGACTTAAGATCTACTCTTATCGTGCTGCGTCAGGACGAAGACATGAAAGTACACATCCATATGTCCCATTACTCAGTGCTTACTTTGTATTTTTTGTCATTTATTGAAGGCTGCATCTATTCTTGTTTATTTGTTCCTCTGAAAGAAAGTTCACCCTTTAGGGATTGGCAATATTCTCAGTTTAAGATATATTGATATGAACTCGACAGAGATTTAGTGAAGGATATTTTACATTTTAATATTATAGTTACATCTGTCAAGGAGGTTATGTTTCTGGTCCCATGTGTTTGGTTGTTAGCAAAATTATGCAAAAACTACTGGATGGATTTCACTAAAATTTTCAGGGGATGTTGGTCATGACCCAGCCTAAAATTTTAGACTTTGGTGGTGATCCAGATAACCGCCATAAGTGAAAAATCATTTTTGCTCAATAACTTCCTACCTAATAATGATATAAACACGATTCTGAGTGCTAGGTGTGGGTTTTCAGGGTCAAAGAATCGTATTATGATGGTAATTTTATCATGCAACTATTGCTTATAGATGTAACAGCAACATGTGAGCTATCGTGGCATAGGTTTGTGCTATTCTAATGTTTTGTGTTTTTTTTTTTGACTTATCTGGCAGTCGAAGATGATCTGAAGATATCACAGCAGTCCACATACAAGTTGTTGTCGAAACTGACCATCGGTGTAATTGTTTTAATTGATGCTATTTGGATTCAATGGACTAGGGATTGGGTTTATAAGATTACATTGATACCAATGTAACTACTGATTCTGCCCACTGCTCCAGTTCATTATCGATCGCCTGATCCTGAATTCAGTCTTCCTGCGTAACATCATGTCCATGATGCAGGTTTGAACGGCGCTTGAAATGCAGATCAGGAGGCAACCACATTTGTACAAGCTAATTGTGAGTTTGCGAGATAAAAGGAAGACCAGCATGTAAACATTTTAAATAATGGCCATATCTATTTGATTAAATAATTAATTTCTGCAGAAGATTTAAAAGTGAAAAATTGAGTTTTTTTGTTTCTTTACTCACTCCAATTGTAAGTTGTTGCAATGTTAGAAAATATAAATACTGAAAATTTGCCATTTTTATGATTGTGGACCTTCCGGGTTTTGCTCAAGCACATGTTAAGACTTGTGTTTTTTTTCTAAATAAGGTTAAATACTAATCAGAGAGAGAACTTCTGTTTAGTTTTTGAATATTTTTTGGAACATTAAGAGAAAAATTGATCATTGTTTTTTGTATCACTATTTGTAAGGGGCAAAATTATAACTTGGGTTTAGTGGGGGAAAATGTGGATTTTATTTTTCAAAGTTATTGAGCAGCAAGTGCCTTTGTAACAACTGGCATGATGCCTGTGTGGATTTGACTTTGAACTGACTCTTTTAACTGAAAAAGACTGAGTCTTATTGTGTTCAGCTAAAACACTGTGGGCATATGATTTGACTCCCGGTCAGTTTTCACTATCCGTACTTAATCAGCTGTAGCTCTGTACCGAGCAACCTTATAAAATCTAATCTAACGGAAGCAGAAGTTAACTTATACAGCTCCTGTGTGCTGACATGGTCATGAATGTGATAATTATACCTAACAGTCAGCATTAGAGTAATTGTGGACCATGTTTTTTTCATTAATGCATCGTATTGAAAGGTGATATTTACATGAGACTATCAGTAACCATCTTTGGCACATTATGACAAAGCTCTGACCATTTCAGCCCATCTAAATCTGTATTTCTGTTGTAATAATAGTATCTGTAGCTCACTGTCAGGCAAAGCTCAACTTAGCACTTAGTCTCTCTTGTTAAGTGTGTGCCCTGTCATAGTGAGAAGTTAACAGGAAATGTTGTTGAGGCTCTGAACTGTACAAAATCATTCGACTAGACGGTGCTGATGTGAATAAAAGACCAAGGCCGTGTGTCATACTTTAAAATTCATAATCAGGATCAAGCACAAATAATGTCATCAGTTGAGCCGTAGAGTTAAGGAAGTGTTCAGCAGTTGTCAATCAAATAAGACACAGAAGTGTGACCCTGCTGCAAAGGAAAGTCAGCTTCACAGCCTCTCGTTAGTTTGCAGTAGCGGTAGCTCACTGTGTTTCATTTACTTAGTGAAGCATCAAAAGCTTATTCCAGTTATTTTCTGTTTTTGGTCAAGTCATTTGAACATGTCCAGCCACATGTCTTAAATTAGCCTGAGGGAACTTAAACATAAATTTGGCATGATTATGTATCAGTTACTAGATGCTGTACATTTGATCAAGAGTAAAGGGAAAATGATTTGGGAGGAAAATGGAAGGACACTCAGAGAACCCAAGGGCAGCTGAAATATCTGTTTTTCTAGGCAAGTGTCATTGCTTGACATCATTAATCACAGAATAAAAGAAAATAAAGTAATCAAAGAACATGAATATGAAAAAATAGGACCAATGAGGACAGGGTGCCTCAGACCTCGTCTTTACTCAAATTTTCACACTAACTGAAATAAGGAATCAGACACACATGTGCAGAGGGTAACAGAAATAAGGGAGAGAGAGGTAGGGGGAGATGCTAAATCTCTTAGAGGAAAAACAATCCAGTTTAAAATGCCTATATGTTTGAGCACTTATCCTAAGAGGAGAGGGATGTAGGTCCAATTAAGTTTAAAGGAAAGGCAGGAAGACAGGGAAGTAAGAAAATGAATGTGAGAAAGTGATGTGTAAATTTTGGATGCACTTGTTTTAGTTTTTCAGAAAGAGACCTCTTTTAAGGTAGTGTCTTCTGTGAAGACATGAAGAATTTGTTTCCGTCTTGTCTTTCTTTAGACTAAGATCTGACAGGTTCAAGGTCTGGAGTAAGCAAGTGTGAAGTTGCTAAATGACCGTGGATTTTAAAAGCCATCCATCCAAAAACATCCTTGTATCTTTATTCTTCGAAAAGGTGACACATGCAAATGTAAATTGTCAATTTTTCCTGTTCAGATTGAGGGTAGACACCTTTGCAAAGTTGTGTGAATGTTGCAGGTAAAAGGAAAATTCACAGAAAATAATGGTGTGAATTGGGAAAATGATGGGGTGAGGTGTCACTCTACACACTGAGTTGAGTTTCTTGGTTACAGACTACTCACATTGGTTCCTTATCCTGTGTTTTCTTCTTGTTTCTTGCAAAAAAAAAATTCTTCAGATATGCGGTGATAGAAAGATAGAAACAATTGACACTTTGGCAGACTCCTCCTCCTCCTGAAGGCTCTCCTTAACTCCACTCCAACACTGACAGCCTACTGCTGAGTTGAATATGTGTGAAAAGAAGCAAGCTCAGCAAATTTAAAGACCTGATGAAGAGAGGGTTTTTTTCAGGAATTTCAATTCCCAAGAACTATTATTGCTTTTTGGAGTAATTACCTGTTGTCTGCTGCTGCAGTTCTTACTGTGCTTAATCTTTTTAAGCATCTATCTAGCATATCCACTGAATACTGCTTTAATTTCAGGCATATCTATCAGTGCCTTTTTACCCCAAATTTCCTAAATCACGAGCTGGTCTCAGCTGGGGTTGTGCCCCTTCACTGGTTTGACAGTTCAGTCTAATCATAATCATCCCTCAGTGGTTTCAAACTGACGCTTGGATGTTGTTTGGTTGAACCAACACTGCTAGTTTTCTCTTTTTTCTGACCTGTATAAAGTGAACGTCTATCTGATCTTAGCCTCAGTAATAATATAGAACTGATGCTTGATCAGATACAAATTTACACAAGACAAACCCTTTGGTGAGTGTTTTCCTGCTATCAGCAGTAACTTTTCCTGTCCTGTCATTATACAGGTTTGTAGCTTTGATTGTTAATTTTACAGCTGTATGCACATGCTGATGTGTTTGGAAGTCAAACAGCTCAACACAGTAGGCTCTTGTTTCATTTCAAGATACTGTTATAGAGGCCAGCAGAACTACTTGCCTAATCAGTAATCTGGAATAGTTTTTTGCAGCTGTTTTTTTTCAGTTGAGGATGTTTCTTGCTGCAGGGGCCAGAATATTATGACTCTGTTGTGTTACTAGATGAAAGAATACCATGCCCTGCTCGATGAAAAAGCACTGGGCTGATGTGCTTGGCATCCAGTCTGAAAAGCATGATGAATATTAATGCATTAGTCTTTTAAAAAATGGCGTTATGTAACATGGGCCCTCAAGACTACATCTTCGTATTAATAAGCTCAGACATTTCTGATTTTAGGGTTGGCAATGTGGAACTATCTTCTCCCCTACTAGGCCATAGATTAGAGGAATTAAGGTTGCTTCATATTTTGAATGTGGGTGCATATTGCTGCCTCTTCTCTAAGCAGCAGCGGGATGTCTTGGCCTACATTTAGTGCACTGCTTATGGTTTTATACTTAGTTGAAAATTGTCTCAAGTGCAAAATAAAGACGGAAAGATGTAGAAATAAATTAAAGCGTAATTTAAAATCACAATAACAAGCAACAGATATTTACAAACTGCGTTTATCGACTTTTATGTGTAGTTTAGTGCCTTGTCAGCTCTGACATTATGGTCTCTCTTGTTCACCCAATAAGATAAATTTAGGTCCAACTCTGACTAGACTTCTTAAAGAATTAGCAGTGCCCAAGAATTATGTTCTGAAATTGCACTGATTCAGACTTGTTCAGGTTTGCATCACATTCTTGTGAATGAGTAATTTCGTCACTTACAGCTGACGCGGTACATTCAGTGCTGACTAAGTTTAACTATTGTAGCTTAACGGTGAATGAAAAGTGTTTACAGCTGTGAGAGTATTGAAACTGCTTGAAATTGATGTCATCTACATTGGCTCAATTTGTACTACTTCTCCATGCGCCTAAACTCCTGGTAGTTAAAAAAAAAGTCTGTTGTCTTAAGTTGGCTCAAGGTTGTCTGATTTCAGCAGTAGGTTTGACACATCAGTGCCTTGAGTGTAAAGCACAGCGAGTTGGTTTGAAGAGATCAGACAGGTAATTCAGGTGTAATTGTTGAGGTTATTCATCAGGAGTGTGATCTGACATCATAGATTTTCAACTCAGGAGAACCTCATGATTTGTTTCTGGCGTGCTTTTATTGTTTGAGAGCCCCCTGTTTCTCCGGAAGCTTCCTTGCTTATTGCGTCAGATGCCAGAGGACAGGAGCAGTCACATTGTCCACAGGGTCCCACCCAAAGGCCTCAGGCAAACGTTGGAACGGGAAGAGAGGAACCTCCTAATGTTTGACTGTCTGTTTCTTGTTTACCCTGTTGGACTTCATGTTGACTTAAGCATAAGTGCTTGCAGTTAGACCAACCTGACAATTACTGGAAGAAATGCACGTATTAAACAGTGAAATGTTAGGCATGGTGTTAGATTAAACCACAGCTGCTCTACAAAAACTTTAAACAAAGCTGTACTCGGAATACTGTTAATACCTTATAATGTTAGAACTGAGAGTCGGTTTACTTATTTTTAACTCATAGTGTTAGTGTGACCAATGCCCAGTGTAATTCTGTCTCCTGGGTCAGACTGGACATGCATCATTGAAGAAGACATCTGGTCTCCCTACCCTAAATGGTAACCTGTTGACCAGTTGCATCGAATTACTCACTGTAAATGTGCCCTTATTTGAATTGTAAGAAGGGCCTTTGTTGTTTTAGAGGTGCTTTTGTACCTGTGGGTAGTGCTGCTTGATTATAAAAAATAGAACCCGGATTATTTGAATATTAAGATCATTATTATAATTACACGATTACTCACTTATTTTACAACATCTGTTCAAAAATTTCAAGTTAATCTTATTGCATCGAAGGGCAGCCATAGCTGTGTAGTTTTATCTATCTATCTATCTATCTATCTATCTATCTATCTATCTATCTATCTATCTGTCTATCTGTCTATCTATTTATAGGCTTTTAATTGAAATACATGCAGCTTGTCATATTACAGAGATGGTTTAAGCTGTTCTGAAGGTTTCCTGAAAACTGATATTTCCCCATAAAAATCTCCTAACTGACATAGAGACTCAAGAAGAAAAGTGCTGACAAGAAAACAGAAAAATAGAGGCCTCTACTTAAGAAATATCACTTTTTTGCATAGTTAAAACAGCATATACTGTCGCTCTGTAGTTCAAAACATAATTGTGAAGAGTGTGTGAAAGACTCAGAAACCCCTTTTCGCAGTGTTTTTAAGTAAAAGTGCTGCCATGAAGCTCTGTTGTCATGACACCTTCAAACATTTGCATTTATTCTGTGAGGGCGTTAACCTCGTGCAGCAGCTGGACCTTCCTGATACAGTGTCTATAATCAGTCAGATCCATATCGCCAAGCTGCAGTCTACAACCATTGTGAGTGGCCCAAAGTGACACGGCCCAATATGTGTCCTTCTAAAGCAGGAAGAGGTGGGAGCTACCAGAGAGAGGACAGAAGGAAGTGGCTGCACGTGGTTAGCATAGATGCTGTTTTATCAGATCTAGACCACACTGTTTTATTAAATGAGGAACAAATAACAACACTGGAAGCACTGCTCTATAGAAAGGATATTCTGTCTTCAGCCAATATGTTCAGAAAGAGTTTGTTCTACACGGTGGCTTACCTTTTCTATTTTACGCACCCACTGCATTATGTTATTGGACTGTAAATCATCCAATAACCAGCTGGACCTCCTTCTGTGCCCATTCCCAGACACTCTGTACGGGCTGTTGTCCAGATGGACTTGTGAAATGTATTGAACGGTCCTTCAGGTGTGTCAGGTTATGAGGGTGTAACACCATTTCCAAATCACAATGCAGTCCAAGATGACACATGCTCTCCATTCACAAAGGCAGAGACTTGCACTCACAGCCCTTCTGTCTCTCGCTGATACTAGAGCCTTGTAAAATCTGTGATCACGGAATTAGGCATTAAACACAGAATGTATATCTCAAGAAAATGTCCAGAGGGGGTCACTGACGCTTTGGACAGTGCACGCTTCACTTCCTCTCCCCCTCCTCCCTCCCTTGCTGACAATGCCAACATGTCACAGCGACCATCTTGAGACACTGGCCGAGCTGTCATTGATTTTCAGTGATCGCTGGTGTCGATGGGCAACGAGCGGAATGATGTGAGCGACCTCGTACGTCGCGTAAGTTGGCAAAGTAGCTATGAAACTCCAGAGTCTAATGCAAATGAAATATGGGAAAAACTAAAATGGAATTTGGTAAAAAATAACAGATTTTATAGGGCCCAATGACACTGTGTGTCCCCCTCTTCGATATAACGCCTCTGACACCACTATACTTGTTCCCTCCATTCTGTTTCAGTTTGGTCCAGAGTGGTGGCAAAGTGTCACAGTAGTGTATTGAAACTTGCATCATGAATAGGGATGATGTGAGAGCACAAAAACATGTGAGTCACACCAGTAACTACATAACTGATCCAGGAAACCCTTTCAGAACAGTGACATTCAGTAAAAACACAGCTGGTCTCATCATTGGTTAGACCAGACCATTCTCTTACTTTGAAGCATGTCATGGAAGTCTTGTTGCCTCTGATGCACTGGATGTATTGATAGCCAAGCAGTGTAACTACACTGTATGAGCTGGGACACACACAGCTTGGCGCACTGTGTCTCTGGAACTTTTATGTCTGTACAATAAACTATACTAACTTTGTGCCATCAATCAGAGAAAAAAACCCTTTTGCCCAACGTTCAACAAAAGTGAATGAATATGCTCATCCTGTTTGGACCAATCTCTTAAATGCTGAACTTGGAACAAGCATGGCAGAGTAGTTGTCAGGAACGAGTACTTTGTTTTTGTGATGGTCTGAGGCTGTAATCAAACAAACCCAAAACCAGTGAAGTTGGCACGTTGTGTAAATCGTAAATAAAAACAGAATACAATGATTTGCAAATCCCTTTCAACCTATATTCAATTGAATACACAGCAAAGACAAGATACCTAACGTTCAAACTGGTAAACTTTATTTTTTGCAAATATTAGCTCATTTGGAATTTGATGCCTGCAACATGTTTCAAAAAAGCTGGCACAAGTGGCAAAAGACTGAGAAAGTTGAGGAATGGTCATCAAACACTTATTTGGAACATCCCACAGGTGAACAGGCTAATTAGGAACAGGTGGGTGCCATGATTGGGTATAAAAGCAGCTTTCCTGAAATGCTCAGTCATTCACAAACAAGGATGGAGTGAGGGTCACCACTTTGTGAACAAATGTGTGAGCAAATTGTCCAACAGTTTAAGAACAACATTTCTCAACGAGCTATTGCAAGGAATTTAGGGATTTCATCATCTACGGTCCGTAATATCATCAAAAGGTTCAGAGAATCTGGAGAAATTACTGCACGTAAGCTGCAAGGCCCAAAACCAACATTGAATGCCCATGACCTCCGATCCCTCAGGCGGTACTGCATCAAAAACCGGCATCACTGTGTCAAGGATATCACCACATGGGCTCAGGAACACTTCAGAAAACCACTCTCAGTAACTACAGTTCCTCTACATCTGTAAGTGCAAGTTAAAACTTGACTATGCAAAGCCAAAGCCATTTATCAACAACACCCAGAAATGCCGCCAGCTTCACTGGGCCCGAGCTCATCTAAGATGGACTGATGCAAAGTGGAAAAGTGTTCTGTGGTCTGACCAGTCCACATTTCAAATTGTTTTTGGAAACTGGTCATCGTGTCCTCCGGACCAAAGAGGAAAAGAACCATTCGGACTGTAATAGGCACAAAGTTCAAAAGCCAGCATCTGTGATGGTATGGGGGTGTATTAGTGCCCAAGGCATGGGTAAGTTACACAGTTACCCATGTGAAGGCACCATTAATGCTGAAAGGTACATACAGGTTTTGGAGCAACATATGTTGCCATCCAAGCAGCGTCTTTTTCATGGACGCCCCTGCTTATTTCAGCAAGACAATGCCAAGCCACATTCTGCACGTGTTACAACAGTGTGGTTCGTAGTAAAAGAGTGCGGGTACTAGACTGGCCTGCCGGTAGTCCAGACCTGTCCCCCATTGAAAATGTGTGGCGCATTATGAAGAGTAAAATACAACAACGGAGACCCCAGACTGTTGAACAACTTAAGCTGTACATCAAGCAAGAATGGGAAGGAATTCCACCCCAAAAGCTTCAAAAATTGGTCTCCTCAGTTCACAAACGTTTACTGTGTGTTGTAAAAAGGAAAGGCGATGTAACACAGTGGTAATGTAATGGTAATGGTAAAATGCCCCTGTGCCAACTTTTTTGCAATGTGTTGCTGCCATTAAATTCTAAGTTGATGATTATTTGCAAAAGAAAATAAAGTTTCTCAGTTCGGACATTAAATATCTTGTCTTTGCTGTGTATTCAATTGAATATAAGTTGAAAAGGATTTGCAAATCATTGTATTCTATTTTTATTTACGATTTACACAACGTGCCAACTTCACTGGTTTTGGGGTTGTAATTGAAACTCAATAAATTGTCCTGCACAATTTGGGGCGGACAGTATTTTTGAGAGAGCTTGCACAAAAACCCTTGCAAAACAATAAACTGTCACACGATCTATTGTTTTTGTGTTGAAGGATCTCTTGTGTCAACTATTGTACACGTACTATTTTACTTTTTATGTTGGAGTATGCGTTAAATTATGAAAACTGATTATTTACCATCAATATTAGATGATGAATGATGTGTTATGGGCATTTGATCATTGATTTCCTTACTGTTGTCTATACTGTAAACATGGCCCTTTTCCATTAGCACGCCTTGGCGCCTCTACTCGATTTGCAGCGTGTTTCCACTATCCCGGTACCTCCAAAAACAAGCTAGTTTTAGTACCTACTCCGCTCTTGTTCTAAGCGAGCTGAGTCGATGACGTCACCGACCGCCGGCTACTGATTGGTCAGACAATGTCGTCATCGATAAGTCATGAACGCGACGACCTAGCATGCTAGCGGTAGCTACCATTAGCTTACCCTCATGCGTCTTTTCTTTGCAGCTCGATTGCTCTCGTCCTCAGCTTCATTCTGTTGTATAGCCTTCAAAACTCTCCTGTGCTTCTCAAGGAGTATTTCGTCTTGCCACCTGCAGTCTTCTTCTGCTTCCTTTTTGACTCGGTTTGTGACAAAAAGCCACAGATTGGTGTGTCGCGATGATGTCACCGCAGAGCCGCCCTGTGTTTACAGCGATACTGTACCCTGCTGGGCAGGCGACTGGGGCTAACGGAAAAGCAGCACAAGGCGAGTAGAGTAGAGCCGGGTAGAGTAGAGTAGAGTAGAGTAGGGCTAGTGGAAAAGGGCCAGTAGTGATTATTGCACTGAAATAAAGCTGCAGAGTTTAATCTCCTTATCCAACATGAGCTCTTTATATGCACAAGAGATCAGGTGGCGATCATTTTGGGTCAGGTGGACTAAAGAACTTTGATGTTTAGTCAAGACAATGTTGTCCACACACACTAATGAGTTTGTGTCAGCCTCTGAGAATCTGCTGCTGCACTCTGACATGAGCCTACTCGGACTTTACATGGATAAATTACTAGAGGGTTGTGTGGAAAATATCCAAGTAAAGTCCAAGTGGAAAAACACTCTTCTGTTTGCATTCACCTATACGTTAATGTCTGGATTTTTTTTTTTCCTTTTTTTGCAAGTTTGAATGGTGTTTATGTTTCTGCCAACACTCATAGCTCATGTTTTTCAGGTTTTGTCTGCCAGTACTGATTTAAGGTCAGCAATAGCATGCTTCTTGTATTTTTTTCAAGAAGTAGCTGATGTTAAGTTAAACACTTGTTGCATATTTGTGGGTTTTGGATTTCTTATTTGGAAGTCGTCCTGTTTCTTTCTGCCTGTAACAATTGCTTCCACTGTGTGGCCTCTGCTGACATGGCAACTCTTGAACTCTGAGAGCAGCAAACAGGCTGACCGACAACTTGGATACATACAGCATCGAGGCAAGGGTCCAAGAGGGGCACAAACTGGCCTGCCACACGGCTACTCGCTGCAGATTGTGTTCATATATGTCATCAGTGAGGTTTGGTCACAGCTTTCAGAGAATGCGCACAGGTGTGTATTTAAACATGTTTGTATGATCACAGCTGTATATTCAGAGGGAGGAGAGAATCTGAAGAAGAATCAGGTTAATTGTGTAATGTGCCTGATAATAACCGTTTTTGTCCCACAGTGCTTTGAGGTATTTTACACACTGCATTGATTGTCTTGCACTACGTCACTCTACATAGGAAAAAAATGACCTGATTACCATTCCTGAAGCTCACTGTCACTCCCACTGTCCCACATCTGTTGCATGAGTCCATAATCAGCCTGATGTTTTGGAGCTTTTGGTGTAAAATGACAAATCATGAGTTCAACATTTTCCTTATGACTCTCGTGCAGAATTTGGTTTCCTGTTTCTTGCTTGCAGCAGTCCTCTGTAAAAATTGGGTTATTGATGGCACATTTTTTTAAGTTATGCCAATTAAATGAATGTGTAGTCTGCACTGTGCTCTCGGTAAATAAAATGATAGAAAGCCACAATCTTTAAGTGATGCTGGAGATGTGAAAGCAGGGTCTGAAATAACATTTTTGTCTCCCCAGAAAGATGATGCATTGGTTTTAAGATAAAGAAATAAGTGCACCCGCCATTTTCCTCTCTGCTTAAGTTACAGTTTTGTGTAATATGCTTCCTTGGAAGCTTTCAGGGATCGAATATGTCTGTAAGATCATGATGAAGAATTTTTTGCTAAATTTTCTTGACTGTTAGGTACACTCATATCTGTACAATGTATTGGCCAATGTAGGGAGTTTTACTTGCCCAACTTTATTTGCATGTGATTCTCGTGGGTAGTAATTATCAACACTGAGTGAATGTGTATCCCTAAAAGATTTTCCCTTTTTTCGCTTGATAAAAACAGGTCTTAGATGGTTGGTTTTAGTCGTACCTACTGCTGACTTTAAGAGAGAGACTCCTTTTCAAACATGTGTGCAGAATTATTTCCTTGTGGGTTCCCCAGTTGTAACAAAGTAGACCGCATGTGCACTAGGGCTGGGTATTTCCAGCAACTTCACGATACGATACGTATCCCGATACTAAGGCCACGATACGATACGTTTCCCGGTACACTTAAATTGTTAACATTGACTATGTTTTAAGCAAAATTCTTGACAAGTTTAGTTTTTTCTTATAAGAAGAAAAGGACAAGGATGAGTTTTAAGTGGTCCTACAACTTGAGAGACATGAATTAAGATCCTCAAAGATGGTCGACCTAAGTTCAAATTTAGAACATGCTTCATTATGTAGCTTGTCTTCTACCTTGAACTATGCCACTGTTAACATTAGCCAAAGTGTATTTACAACAACTGTCAAAATATTTAGGCTGTATCGATTCTGTAGATTCCATATCCATACACATATCCCAAAGGAGTGCGATACGATATTTTGCCGTATCGATACTTTGAGCACAGGCCTAATTTGCACAAAGACCATTCTCAATCTCAAAGTGTTTAAATAGAAAAAAAGAACACAGACAATCATTGATGTATGATTTGCATGACTTCCTGATGAAGGCTTGATGCCGAAACGCGTCAAAGTTTGTTTTTAAGGTCTACATGACCATGCCGTTAAAATAAAGGCATTTTAATAGTATAAAGAGAGTACCTTGGAGTCTCTTCTTGTTGTGTCAAGAATCATTGATGTATGTTTTAAATGTTAAGAAATATAATTTAGCTTCTCACTGTTCCACTTTTTCATGTTTTATATACCCTTTAGAGTGTTTAACTTTTGTATTTCTGTGCATGAGACAAAAAGCCTGTGGCATGGGTCTGATCTACCTCTATTGTCACTCTGTCTGAGACACTCTTTTGCAGTTCCTGTCATCTTAATGCCCTCGTGGGTCCACGCTGCTCTGATTGGTTAACCAGTCCAGTCATCCATTAGTTACACAGCTTATCCCTTTTGAGGTCACAGCTGGCTGGAGTCTATCTCAACTGACATTGGGCAAGGGCTGGGATACATCCTATTCTGGTCTCCAGCTTATTAGAGGGCCAACAAGTAGAGACAGACAACCACTTAGAGACACACTTGCACCATAGGGCAATGTGAAACCAGTTTATCAAATGTACCACTGGGAGAACATGGCAGCCTTCTGGTGAGGCATACCCACTGACCTGGCAGACCAGTTTGCTACCATGTTTTCAATGGCTCTGTGTACTTTCTACGGTCTTCACTTTGCACTCTGCTTGCGACCCTTAGCCACGGGTTTGACCTTCAGTGTAACAGTTAAAGGATGGCAGTGTGGGAGGTCTGGAGCATTTGGGACATTCAGCCATTTTAGGTAGTCACTGGATCTGGTTGTGAAGCCCAGATCTATGCCACAGGCTCTATCTTCTTGTGAATAGAAGTATTCTATTGTGCAAAAGAAAAATGCAAAACGCGGTAAGGTGCAATGTCACCTTTTTGAGTGATGGTTACCATCCTGATTTCTCTGATAAATGATACAATGAAAAATGGATATGCTTCTGAAGTGCTCCATCCCGTTCTTCTGCAGTTGAAAACCATGATCTGCAGGTCATCCAAATTTTAAAAAGTGGCTCCTACAGCCTCTTTGCTGTCCAAGCAGAGAAGCTATAATGCAGAGGAGCCAGTCATCAGGTCACAGTTTGTCTTTGGCTTTAAATGAGAGGCTCCTCAACATTTAAGCTGTGAAGTGAGCTGATTTTCCATTATTTCTCACAGCTGTTGACCATGCTGTATCCAGGTGTGCAGGTCAAGGTCACAAGCTGGTCAACTTAGGCTGGAATCTAGCAAATTTCTCCTGTGGTCTCCAAACGCTTAACACATCCTCCGAAAAATCTAAATGCCTTCCTTAGCCCTTACACAAGACCACTGACCTACATAATCTACTGTTTTGTTCTCCTGTTATAAGATCTGATGTTGTGATCAGCTCCTTGCTGTCTTGTCTGGTGTGCAGTATTTCTAAGCAGCGTTGCATCTTTTTTTTCCCCCTTTCCTCTCTGGTCACTTCCGGCTGCCATTCATTTCCACGAAATGTAATCTGATAGCAGTCTGCGTGTGTCCTGACCCTCCAGTCTGCATGCGCGGGTATGGGCTTCTGGTTTTACAGGATTACAGAGGAACCATTTGGAAGCAATTTAGCTGAAATTGGAGATTATCTATGTCTACAGTTTTTAAAAACATTTAGGCATTCCCTTTTTATTGTGGCTTGTAAACATTTGCGGTTAAAAATGCATCCAGTCATTTGACGCTAAAGAAAAGTTCTGTTAGTGGTTGACTAAGACATTTAGGGGTCAGATATCTAGATTGCAGTAGATTCATTCCATAATTTGTTACTTATAATTTATGACCTTGACCTATCACTTTTAACACGTCAAATATAGCCTCTAAAGATGACGCTAGCTTGTCTTTCAGCTTCCCTAAAATCAAGAAGAGAGTGAAAATAAAGTTTACTTTTCATTTGACCATTAGGTCTCGCAGGAACTCTTTACTAGGATATCAGTGTGTGAGTGTGCATAACAACTAAAGCTATATAATGCAGAGATATTTTCACACTTCATAGTGCGAACACACTAAAGTCTGTTTTGCACTTCCTCAACTTACTGCTGTTGTCGTTGTCACGTTGCTGAGGGAGAATCCAGGTGGAGACATGCGCACACACACATTCGCTCTGTGTGGCTGTGGCTCTCGCTTGCTTGCTGACACACACACTAACACACACTAACACACACACACACACACACACACACACACACACACACAGGCAGTCTGGCAGATTCAGGGTTAAAGGCTTCCATTTTGTTAGGTAACACCCTAATGGTCTGATCTGTCAGTGGCGTTAAAATGGCAGGGGCTTAACCCTTAGCGTTCGGGACACAACCAGCAGGGGCACACACACAAATACACACTGGGCCAGTCGCCGTCTACAACAGAACAACTGAGGAGGAGGAAGAGGGAAAAGGGGGGGCGACATGAGGCAGGGAGGGGAAGAGGGACGGACGGAGAGAGAAGACAAGGAAGAGTATTTTTCACTTGGGTACAGTTAGATTATGGCTCAGCTAACCACACTCGCTTTGCACCCTTCTCCCTCCCCCAACCATGGCACCTCCTCAGCTGGGTCCCTGCCCCCACTTCTTGCCTGGTGAGCACAGATTAGCATAGGTAGTCTAATCTTTTTTTTTTTTTCTGTATAGACGATACCCCAGGGGGAAGGAGCTTGAATCTTGGAGTGCTGCCTATAATCTCATAATTAAAGAGCGCACTCTAAAAGTAGGAAATGACATAGAAAGAAACTGAAAGAGAACCTTCCTACGCTGATAGAAAAGTTGGGCTGAGTGCCATTTTGATATTAAGATTCTGCTTTCATATGTAGGTTCTACTTTACTATATTGTTTCTGCCGCAGCTCTTCATTCTGATTACATTTGGAGATTGAGTTTTAATGACTAAACACAAAGCTGACAATCTATCTGCTATTATTTTGGTCAGCTGACTATAATTCACAAATTATAGAATGAATCTCATTATTACTGACCAAAGCTTATTTTAAAAAATGACACTAAAAAACTACATGCCAAAACCACATCAAGAAAAACAATCTGTAAACTTTTCTGTATATTTACTGTATATACACCAATCGGCCAAACCAGTATGACTACCCATCTAATATGTCTCTTTTACATCTATGCTACAAACTTGTCATGCACCGTGACCCCTTTCTTTCAGACCCAGCATCAACCTCTTAAGCAATCGGAGCAACAGTGGCTCATCAGCTGGATTGGGACATCATTAACAAAGCTTGGCCGCCCACGATGCTGTCAATTTTTGATATACACTAACCTGTAGAATGGAAACACCCAACAAGAGCTGCAGTTTTGGAGATGCTCTGGTCTAGTTGTGTAGCCATCACAATTTGACCCTTGTCTAACATGCCCAAATCCTTACACTTGCCCTTTTTTCCAGCCTCCGAAACAAAGTGTGGCTTTTTGCATTGACTGTTAAAATGATATTTTGCTCAGTCATTGTGTGAGTACAGATTAGGGATGTAACGGTTACCGGTAAAATGGTAATTGATCGTCTTTTTCTGTAGTTCATGGTTTATGGATTTATTCAATCCTAATTTGGAAATATTAGAGAAGGAGATGTCAAGAAAATCTGCCAGGCAGAGGGGAGACTTCAGGGACTATCGTCAGTAAAACAAAAGATAAATAAGTAAAAAGACCTGGACATGTTCAATATAACGAGCCGTAACATGGACACTAACGCTGCAGGCAAGCTAAAATGTGTGAGTGTATGCAAAATAGGTTACATTTATTTTTGGCTGTCTCAAAACTTTGAATATGTTCATTTGCAATTGTTTATGAAGATAATCCTCTTTAAAATTCATGTTTTTTCTTTTCTTGTAATCACTCACAGTTCAAGCATTTCTTACATGATAATGACAAATACTTGCTAGACTTGTTTACTTTTATTTCTCATGAAAGAAGGGTAAAAAATGTACTCAAAGGGCGTTTCTTGACACATTTATTGACAAAAAAGAAAAAAAAGAAGTGTTATGATTATAATAAAGGGGTTAAATAATTTCAATTTTGTGTAAAAGTACTTTTCGAACATTTTGAGCACACAGCAACAATACCACAATAATAATGATAACCGTGATAATTTTGGTCACAATAACCGTGATACAAAATTTTCATATTGTTACATCCCGAGTGCAGATATTCACTCAGTGTACGTCCATACCAAACTGAATGGCCAATTTTGAGATGGTCAGTATGAATACAAGTCAGCGTTTCCCCCAATAGTTTATTTAGAAGGATAAACAACTACACCGCATAGTTGCCAGGTTTGCTTTTTATATTTTGGGCTTCATTGGTTTGGATTTTTTGGGGTTTATTCCAAAAGTGCAGTTGCTCATTTGAGCTAACCTGACAAGCCAGATGGACAGCTCAATATATCTGCCACAGAAATATTTCACTAGTCCATCTGGGTAGGAGCCCTTTAAATTTGTTTTCAGGGGCAGAACGTTAAAAAAAAACACAAGCTTGTGATTGAACAATCGTTTGGCTTGTCACATTCATCACAGACCAATCCACATCAAGCAGGGGTTGCCTCCTATAATGTAGCACACATAGCGGCTACTGTAGCAGCTAATGGCTAACAACAGTTAACAACAGTTAATGGATGTTAGCCATAGCGGCTAACTTAGCCGCTAACAGCTAACAACAGTAAATGACCATTAGCCGTTATCCGCTAATTTAGCGGCTAACAGCTAACGGACGTTAACTATTGTCTTACACTAAATTGTACCACACAGCTGATTCATTTAACACTTAAATGTGACATGAACCTCGTCAAAGACAATCCCTACAAGTAAACTTCTGAGGAGGGCAGATTTCGCCAAGTTTACCTAGGTAGCCATGAGGACAATAGGCTAATCGGCATTTCCGTTCTCAACTTCCGGTTGTCGTCATGTCCGCATTTTGCCGCTCCCGCCTCTCTGCCCTGATTGGGCCATTAAGAATTCAGCCGAGTTAATTCGTTGGACAATGTAGGCTGGCAAGATGGACCTGCAGGATTTCAGAATCAGGCAGGTCTGTCTGTTCTGCAAGGCTACATTTGAGCCTATTGTGCCCCCAAACCCAGGAGGGATCAATTATGCAAATATAAACTTAGTTTGATAGTTACACAAACTATTTTCACTCTGAACACAAATGTAAGTTTGACTTCAAAAAGAGGGGCAAAAAAATGATGTTTCCACCAAGAAGACACCCTCATAGCCAGAATTACATTTATTTGTCATGTAGGTATTGATGTTTTCGCCATATTAAAGCTGTAGAGAATCAACAGAAAACTTGGATAAAAGCCTGACTGGGTTGTTAGGTCACAAAAGTCAAAGTTAGACCGACTGTCAAGCCCCTTCCTTCACCACTGTATAAAGAAAATGATGTTCCAAACAATAGGATGTTGAATAACTAAATTCTGAGCATGTCAGTGACAATGAAATGGAAGGTGGCTGAAAATAAAACACACTTTAAGTAATTATGGTAATGGGGACCTGTGGGGAGAGGGTCCTGCAGGGACCCCAATAACGGACCATGTTTATTCTGGCCCAGGCATCCCCCTCCCGAAGAGCTAGGGGAAATTACAAGTACAGTTACATTGGTACCCACATTTAGTAAAAAAACAAAACAATGAATTCCCGATAGTCACTGACTGACTGTCTCTGTAAGTCTGATAGTTTAACCGAGTAATTCAATATAAGAAGGGTCTCAGCCATGAAAAACAGTTGTCACACAGCTGTTTTTATTGGACACTGATAATCCATACTTGTATTGCTTGTATTGGTCAGTTTAATCGTCCCCCCTCCCGCTCCCTCTCAACCCTAAGGACACAGCGGAATAGCCTCAGTTTTTTAAAATGGCTGTTAATGTGTTTGCTGACTGGGTTTATTCCCAGTGGGGAGATCATTAGAGTGCAGGAGATGAGAGGCTTGTACGCTACCTGAGGGTATGAGTCTTTGCCATTGATCTGCCCTCTATGAACTAGTGGACACAATAGGAGACGGACTCAGTATTAAACCTGCAGTGTCAGTTCAGGTCACAAGATTTCCATTTGCTTTCAAGTTCACCCAATCTCTCAGCTCACCACAGAGAAAGGAGGTTTTCTTTGTATGGCTTATTTCATGGATAAGAAGACTCATGTAAGCCTACAGCTTCACAAATAAATCCCCTTCCTTGTACCTTTTTAATACATATTTGTTAATTAAATTTATTTCAGTACATAGTCAAAGTGTCTCTCATCTCATTTGCCTCTAAAACCTTCATCCCCATTTTTTTTCTCCTGTCTGAGATGTGCTCTGCCCTCAGGCCTTATTAAGGAGAGGGACATGCATCCACTCCTCCATACTCTCCTGAGAGCAGCAGACACAGATCACTAATCACTGACAGCCTTCTCTCTCATCCTCATGTCAGTCGCTCTGCTGTTGGAGGTAATCCTTTTTTCTGTTTCAAAGAAGGCTTGTCTCAGAGAGGTTTGATTCTACTCTTGCCCCAAAGAAGACTACAACATAGATAGAATAGAATGACTTTTGTTTGAACAGTTTGCAGAAGAGTGATTTGATTAAGCCTACAAATTAGTATATGGTGTGATATGAGTTGTGTTAATGGAGATGTGGATCATTCTCCAGTTATTTGTGAGGGTCAAGCTCTTGTGCATCAAATGTATTATTTCATTTTTGCATACATAGTCCCTTTTATATTTTAACTAATACCGTAGTTTCCTTGAAGTAGCTCTGTATTTCTTTCCCCTGGAATTTGTTATCTTGGTTGCAGGGAAGTTTAGTACACAGTGACAGACATCTTTTGCACAGTGTATACCTAAATGTAAGCTGATCACTTGTGCTGTTGATAGGATTGTTTCGTCATCAGAATATTAATTTTGATACTATACCCGTGAAACTGCTGCGTTGACAGCACTCAAACTGCTTCATTGATTTAATTCTGGCTTTTCTAGAATAGTAAAGTGTTTGTAGGGATGTCTCTGCATATTTTAAAATTTTCCTATTAAGATAATATTGGGAGGTTAGAGTTTGCCATCTTATGGAAAACCCCATCAAAGGTCAGCACGTCAAGCTTTAGAGAAAAAAATCTTTGGCCATTTGTCTACCACTCTCTATCTGCCTGCAAGACATATTGCCATATTAATGGTATTTTATAAAACATGTCTTGCCACTAAATAAGTTACTAATGTGGTCTCAGTAGTCGAGGGAGTAAAGAGATAGATAAGGAGGGAAAGTGGCCTAAGCAGTAATTATTTTAGTAATGTCTATTAAACCGTATCATGGTGTGTTTGTTTCTGGTCGCTCTATCTCCATGTCTCCAATTGTGGTGCTTGGTATTTAGGTTAGCTAGTTTGGGAAGCTGACTGTCCATGGGTCCATTACAGTATAGAGCTGCAACTATCGAGTATTTTTGGAATTGAGTACTCTGACAATTATTTCTTCGAGTACTCAAGTACTCTAACAAAATATACTTTTTTTTTTTTTTAAACAAATAAATCATTTGTATACAAAGCAACATGTTAGGGCTTTCAAAATGAGCAACCAAATGCCGTTTATTCCTCAGAAAAGGGTTTTTATTTTCACAACTTTCAAAGTTTAAACCAGTACTGGCTTAAAACAAAGCCAATACAATACTAATTTACAAAGCAGTAATATAATTCTGCAATTATATTTGTGAAGTGTGTTCTGGAGGGCATTGTGTTGTTTGGATTGAAATCCTTGATCATGTTCTTAAATCCTGTGTCCTCCACCATGGAAAGAGGACGCATGTCTGCGATGAGCATATTTAAAATGCTGTAATAGTAATGGTTGCAGCCCTAACGACGTGCTATCATGCTAAGCTAAATCCGTTTGACATCAGACACACTGCACTGTGTTTTCTTTTCGTCCCTTCTTGTAGTGACCACACACTTGGGACTCTCTCCTTTCTGTCCCTCTCTTTTCTCTTCCTTCATGATTGTACAAGCCGTGCAGCAGCGGAGGTAGCAGGCGCGTTGTGCCACAGAAATGACCGTCCGTGTCAAACACTGTGCACTGTATAGTAGCCCAGATATATATTTATATGTATAATCATATATTAAACGAGGCTTCGAGGCACAAAATTTAATTCGAGGATATTTTGTACTCGAGTACTCGCGAATATTCGAGAAATCGTTTCAGCTCTATTACAGTATAATGTCGATGCACAATGTCAGATTGTCGCCAATATCCATCCATCCATCTTCCACTGTTTATCATGGGGGCAGCAGGCCAACCAGACTTCCCTGTCCCCTACCAAAATTTCCAGATCCACCTGGGGGATTCCAAGGTGTCCCCTGACCAGATAGGATAAATGATCCCTCCAGCGGGCTCTGGGTCTGCTCAGGGGTCTCCTCCTACTTGGGCTTGCCTGGGAAACCTCCACAGAAAGGTGACCAGGAGGCATCCTCATTAGATGCCTGAATCCACTTAACTGACTGCTTTCTCTGAGACAAAGCGGTGGCCTTTTCCCTCTGGATGTCAGAGCTTTTCATCCTGTCTCTAAGGCTGAGCCCAGCCACCCTCCTGAGGAATCTCATTTCAACTGCTTGTATCTGCTATCTCATTCTTCATGATAGCAGATGAAGAATGAGATAGCAGATCTATCCATCTATCCAAAATTCTGATTGGTCGACCAAATGTGTCAATTTTTTTTTTTCCTCTGCAGTTCATTTCATCAGGAGAAACGTATCAAGTGAAATGGGGGTATTTTCTGAGCACCCCCATCATGTCTCAGAACACCATTTTAATGTATTTATCGTTCATTTCAATATTTTATTTAAGAACATTTCAGTATTCTAGTCTAATAATGTTTATTCGTTTTATAGCTGCATGCGCACCTGCACGCTGCCCACTGCAACAGCAGCATCCCTCACCCACTCCGCGCTGGATTTTATGCCTCATATTAACACCCAAATGCAAAAACGACATCACAGAACAAATTGACTATTTTATTTCTTAGGATATGAGGCCCATTGGTGTCGTGGAAGGCCAAGAAAAACATTGAAACCTGGATATTCAGTGCCAGCGCGCCAGACAGTTATGCATGCACTAACGGCAGAAATTGAAGGAGTAAAAAAGAGGAAGTTTCCGAGTTAATAGATAAAGATAACAGATGTGTACGTCTCTTCGAATGGACCCCTATATCAGAGTGACTGCCCATTTCATTGATGAAGACTGGAAAGCAAAGAGTCTTGTGTTGAGAGAGAAAAAATAGAAGAGGCGCACACAGGGGAAAAACATCGCTGCGCGATTATAAGTTGCCGATACCTTCAAAGTTTCAGGAAAAAAAAGTGTCTGTTGTAGTGAACAACGTGGTTAATATGAAACTCTGTGGGAACACTAAAAGAGTCCCATGAATATCCAGGTTCCAATGTTTTTCTGGATGTTCAGTGTCAGCGCGCCTCACAATTACGCATGCACTAACGGCAAAATACGAGGGAGAAAAAAAGAGAAAGCTTCTGAGTAAATAGATACAGATAACAGATGTGTACGTCTCTTCGAATGGAGTCCTATATGAAAGTGACTGTCCATTAGGGTTTTCACGATACTAAAATTTTCAACTCGATACCGATACTCAGGAAAATATTCGATTCTCGATACTATTTTTGATACCACAAGGATAAAAAAAAAAGAACCCAATATTTAAAAGAAACATTTTTATCAACAAAAAATGCAAATATAACCTCTAGGAAGTTGTGCAAAAGTCTCATTTTCTTTATTTTCTTCCTAATGCAAAAAAAAAAATACAATACAAAAAATATTGCTGCATCAGAACAAAATAAATGCTCTTTGAAAAAAGCAAAATTGTAGTTTTTTCCCCCTTATTTAGACTACAGTGCAAGTACAAACATAAAATATCACTAAAAAGTGCTTTGTTGTTGTAACAATCAGGATAACTGCATTCTTGAATGAAAAGGAAAACAAATATCAGTCCTCAGAGCTGCAGTTTAGACCTATACATGTCTGAAATGTGAACTATAGTATTAAGCCTATAACAGTGCATATACTTCTGATCTTCAAGTATGATCAAATTCTGTCAACTCAACAGTACATAAAAAATTCAAATATTGTTTTTATGCAGACTTACACAAACATAGTGGTGCAGTTCTATGGTTTGTGTTCAATGTGGATTTGGTCGATTTTTGGTCGACAATTGCTGTGTTTCAGTCGACCAACAATTTCTTTGGTTGATTACAGCCCTAGCAGTCACTCACTTGTGGGGAAAGGCTTCCCTGTTGATTCTTTTCATTTTCCATTTTCCATTTGGGTGGTAGCTCTTCTTCAACGTATCTTAAAGGCGGGAATGTTGCTTTCAGAGCTTCACTTAACTTTATATGCTGTTATTTGTCAGTGTTTCTAAGATGAAGAAAGAGGAGCATGGCCTGACCTAGCTGACTGGTCAGGCAATAATCAAGCATAAAACGTGTTGTCTGACCTGGGCATAGGATAGACAGGGTTGACATAGCGTGGTTGTGCAGCAGAACAACAACAGAGGAAATAGAGGTGATAGAGCTGCCAACCCCCCTCTTTTTGGAGCTGTTTGTCACAGTAAGGAGACACAGTTTGTTATAGAGATGATTATGAACAGCAAAGCAGCATGCTATTAAAAGCAGAGGAGAAGTTTGGAAAGTTCTACAGCACTACAGAGCTGATAAGAGAAGGTGTTTTATTTCATACCCTTGTGTGAATGTTGTCTGACCTTTCAGAGCAGGTAGCGTCATTTTTGTGTCTCATTTTAGTCTTGCCTCAGCCTGCTTGCAACCTTGTCAGAGGATGAGAACAGCAGCTGAGCTAAATAGCGGATACAACCTGTCGTAGAAAACGTATACAACCATGTAAGTTGTTGAAGTGTTGATCACTCTCTGCTGTCAATGAGATTCCTCACTTTAGCCTAAATCATGCTGCTGTTCAAGCAGTAATATTTATGATACTATGATGTTTTGCCTTCACTGGAATTATATGTAGAATAGAATCCCTCATTTATTGTCTCCAAAAGACTTTCCAGAGTCATAATGCTGATGAGATGTTGGCCAGGGTCGTGGTGCTGTGATTGTGTGTGTATGCCTTTGTGTATATGTTAAGCATGTACCGTGTCATGTCTTCGTACAGTCCTTCAAAACTGTTTTGCATTGTGAATTGACAAAAATATTGCATTCTTGGTTAATTAATGTGAATGTCTAATTTTGAGAAAGGTGTGTTTATGAGTTGCATCACTTCTCCTGTGAATTCAACTTGGAAAATGGCTTCTCTCTGTCCTTGTGGCAGATTGTCGTTGAACATATGATTGTAAATCTGTTTTTACTCTCAACAAATTGCGTGCTGTCAGTACAAACACTTATTGTTACTTATATAGTAATGGGATTAGAGAGTAGCACTGCCATAGTTTTGTAGATCTTGGTATAACTAAAAAAAATCAAAGCTTCAGTTGTTGACCTTTCAATCATTAAAATGACAGATTGGGTTTATTCAATGTAGTTTGTAAAAAGTAATGAAGTGCAAATATTAATAACCATAATTTACTGAATTTAAAGCTTTAGCGTCATGACATTACAACAGATGTTTTTTATACTGCCCTACACCTTCTTATGTTTATTACCATTGCTGTTTCCTGTAAAGCCAGTACCTGCTGAAACACCTACTGTGATGTGTCCATGTGACCACTGACTAATAAAAAGTCATCCTCACTGTTGAACCACACCTCATTGCTTTAAATTATGCTGGGGTTGTGCTTTTGAATCAGATATGTAGGAATTACATTTTTGATTGTCGAGCCGCTCTATCTTGCATGCATGCCACAATGAATAGCTGACTGAATCTGATTGTAGATTTACTATCTACAACCAGACCTTATGTAATTATTATTATGTTTCCAGAGTTCATCGATCTTCATACCTCATCTTAACCCAAAATAAACACCTGAATAGCCCTTTTTAATACTCCACAAAACCACACTTTTGATCCTTTAGACGATAAATGCTGGAGGATAAAGCACACAGTAATAGGCTGAATCCTTGGCAGTAAGGATTTAGGAAGACCGTTGCCTCTGTGACTCTCCCAGTGGACTCTATGATGGACAAGTCTGACTTGTTTGAGAGATAGTGTCGGTTCATTTGGTTTTACACACTGGATGGATGGAGCTATGGGAGTATTGAAGCTGCTGTGAAGGCTACTGGTGCTGATTGATTTAGAATCCTGTTCTGTTCATGTCCTTGTCAAACGATTAAAGTCTGAGAGCTAACTTGAAATAAAATTAGTGGATCCTTGCACATTTATTAAGCAATACATCATAGCTTGGTTCTTGAGATGTTGAAATTCATTCAAGTTATTTGAACTGATGTGAATATTATATTTGAGCAGATATTATCTGTTGCTAAGTCCTATTCAATAACAATACTCCAGTGCAGATTTAGTTGCACTTATTTGGACCACAGTGTTCGAGAAAATGGGAAATAGAAAACTGATTCATAGAACCAAACTGAGAAGGAAATGAGCATACACATGAACAACCAATTATCTTTGGCTATTAATCAAAGTTTAGTTTGATTTTTTTGGAATAGCGACACCCATTTATGCTAGTTTATTTAAACAGTTATAATTTTTCGATATGAAAACAGCTGTTGACATAATTTACAAAAAGGTAATATTAGTGTCTTAGTTTGATAATTCACTTTGCACAAAGATGTGGCAGATGTCCAATAGAGCATTACAAGGGGGGAAATGGAACCCCTTGCCATCTGATTCTGCCATTCCCATCACACCCATCTAATCCCTCTGATAGTATGGGTGAAGCCTACCTAGAGGAGGAATCACTTTGTCCCTTCAAAACATCCATGTCATTCATAAGGCAGGCAAAATGACAGATTGACAAAAACCAGGGCTAAAAATAGCCATGTGATTAAGCCTTACATCTTCTTTGCCGCAGTAGAAGTGCATCACTTTGACAATAACTTGAAAATAAACTTGAAAAGGTTCTTTTACCTTCCACTCATGTTCATCTTTAAGGCCCCATTTATGCAGAGATGTTTTCTCTAGGAACAGAAAGGTTTCTCCTTTGTGTTTTAATAAACGATCAGATGGAGACTCGAGAACAACTGAAAACGCTGTAGTGTATCCACAAACAACAATGGCGAGTAGACACACAAAGATGCATGAGTATTTTGCCTGGACAACAAATCTCTCTGGATACTTTTGTCTGGATAACAAACCGAGAACGGTAAGCAGCACGCATGTTTCTCGGTAGACGTCCGAAAGCTGTTGTTGTTCCTGGAATGTGCGCACAGCCTTCATGTGGAAGAGTATTGCGCTTGTGGTGATGTCAGCGTTTCACCCTGAAATGCTCTGCATCTCGTCTACATGAAGCCAAAATGGATATGTTTTCAAAACTTTACACTCTTGACCCTGGTTTGTAAAAAGTTTGTGGATTCAAGCACTCCAGGCACTATTCTCATGTAAACAGGAGGAGAAAAAGCAATGAAAACTCCCCTTATTCAGACCCCTGGGTTTTATTACTGGCCTTATAAAAGCATCCATATGGATCAGATGCTTTCTCTGGACAATCTTCACGTGTTTGCATGTTCACAAACTCCGTGTGTGAGTGCATTTAACCCTCTACGACACAACAGATCATTATGGCTCATATAGAAACCAAGGCAATGAATAGAGAATGGGCCCTGTGCCTCTTTATTGAGGGATGAGTGAAATGGAAACAACTGCTGCAGCAATGAGATCTAGTACACACAGCCCTATCAGTCAGTCATGATTGGAGAGGAAAAACTGCTGGCATATACATAAACAACCATTTTACCTGGTTTTACCCTCTTGTTGCTAAGCAGCAGTGCATCCAGCAAATGAAACATTACATTCATGATGCCATCGATCTCATCTGGGACCAAAGTAGCCACGTGTCTCTTGATGTGAATCTAGCAACCATGCAGATCTGACACTGCACAGTCCCACAGGGTTACAGTCATTTTGTACCTGACACGGTTCACCACCGCTCTGTTACAGCCAAAGCAATGTGCTGCCACTGTTCGTACAGTCTTAGAGTAAAGTGTGCTCTCTGAAGCTCTCTGTGCTCTATACGGGTATGCACACATCCACACCCACACAGAAGCTGTCATCTCTGGAAGATAGATAGCCTTTGTGTCCAGGGATGGTACAGCAGGGCACATCTGTCCTTGTTGTGTACCAGAGCTGGGTGCATTTTAGGATCCATACGCTCTTCACTTGAGGGTTTGGCTGCACTGTTGTGGATATATTTTGTTTTTGTTGTCTGGTGGGTCAACATCTGACAAAGTGTCCAAAGATTTCTGCCTCTTTAAAATGTGCTTACATTCAGATGTCTATAGTTACAATAAACTGCTTCTTTAGTTCTAACCCTGCTGACAAAGATTTGTTAAACATTTCTGAAGCACAGCTTAACCACCTTAGTTTGCATTTTTTGGCTTCAGTAAGTTGCTTTACTGACTAATAAGATTTTTGTTTTATCAGATTTCTGTGCCCTAAGGCTGGGAAATATGGTCATAAAGTTATACCCCAATGCTTTAATAAGTTTGCGATAAAGATAGATTTAAATCAAATTAATTAAAGGTTAACATTAAAGAGTGAACATTTCGTTGATGATTGCACCTTGAAGGAAGGTGCATTTATAGGTGCAAACAAAGTGGAGGAAATTTGTCAGACTTTTTGTTGTGAGCGTCCGTCAATGATGATAAAATAGCATGAAAAGTGTTGATTTCCTTCACAGTCATATTTGAATATCTACTTTTTAACGTAGGTGTTTAACAGGACTTTGCAACATATATGTAGTGACTGAGGAACTCGATACATCTTAGCTTTTTCAATGTTAAAAGCACGATCTTGATACTGTTTCAAAGGGATGCTCAATATCATCTCAATGATGCTAAATGGAGTTCAGCTTTGTGCTTTTATACTCTTTTCACACCCATCCTCTTTACACTCGCTAATTGATGGCACTGAATTTATATGTGGTTGCCCATCAGTATACACTTACACATTTGCACCTAATCATACATATTTACATGTTACTCGAGCGGCAGCAGGAGCAACTTGGGGTTAAGTATCTTAATCAGGGGCAGATCAACATGTGGCAACCAGTGTGGGACACGTACCCTCAACATTCTTATTGAACGTAGCAGTTACTACGAGATTAACCCACTGACACCCTAGAACTGTATCAGTATGGGCAGATAATTGCTTCAAAAGCTACATCATGGTGACAGGCTATAGATGCATATTGTGCATTCAAACCATAAAAGACTTAATTTGCACAATATGGACCTTTTAAATAAGAATAAATTAAACATTTTCTCAATTTATTTTAAATCTCAATTCATACAACATATTGTCTCCCTCTCTCGATCTCAACATAAAATTCACCAGTCAGATATTAAATGTCGCTGAGTTACAGTAAGTTGGGATGTTTAGACTTTCATGGGTGTCAAAAAGTGAAATATTGAACAGTGTAAACAAACTGAAAACACTTGTTTGTGGTTACATTACAAAAAATCCCCCACATAATCATACAAATGTTCACCATACAGATGAGTTATATATTTAGGGCTGAACGATATGAGCAAAATTTGATATCTCGATATTCATGCCAGATATCTCAATATTAATGCAATACGATATGACTACAGGTTTGGTGAAAAGGTGCTTTGCACATAATCCACACACAGCTCAGAGCACGTTTTCAAAAGTTTCCCTTTTCAGTAGGGGTGTCCCGATACAACTGTTTCACCTCCGATACGATACCGATATTGCAGCCTTGAGTATTGGCCGATACCGATATCAATCCGATACGATATCAGCAGGAACCATACAGAGTTTTATTACCTATTTTGTAGTATGGACTGTAAGAAAAGGCTTGATCAGGTCAGATTACTTAAACAAAGAACAGTAGTCAGCAATAGTAGGTATGAGAAAAACTGACCCATTTGTTATTAACCAATAGGTTAAATAAATTTTAACCTTAAACATGAGCGTTTTCTGCGCCATGTAAACGGCCCCTCAGTTTTTTTTCTTATGTTGCTTTAGTGCTGTGGAGCCCAAAGTGCTCCCCTGAATGGCTTTGTCCCTCCTTTATATCCTCAACTGTACTTCTTTTTGTTGAGGTCAGGTTGTACTCAGAGCCTCCTCTGTTGGATCTGCTCCAGGTGCCCTAATGTGCTGCAGAACTGTATATTATATATTCAAATGTATATTTACAGTTCAGGTATGGATTTTTACACCTTCACTTGAACTGTCAATATTAAAATATCGAGTATCGGGTGACACCTCTAGCCCAATAAAATCTGTTCCTGTTTGCCCTGATTCCATTTAAGTTTCTCCTATATTAAGTTTTTTCAATTTTTAACTTTTTGAGAATTTGTTTTCTTGTATTTTATGCAAATTTAACCTGAGACATAGTACAAAGTTATGAAATATATTCAATCACTCATCAGGTGGTCCTCACACGTATCTTTACGAGTCCAGTCAACAGTATGCTGACAAAATTTTGCCGAGCATTTGATCACCAGACACATAGTAATTGTTGCGAAACTCCTCTGTCCTTAACTTTGGAGTTACCTGGGAATTTTGTAGCTTCATTGCCAACTTAGCCTGCATTGTCCCCATCATTAGTGAACCCCTCTGAGCATTTTCCCAAGAGATACATTCCTTTTTATCCTAAAAAAAATATGTTACTTAAAATGTTGGCCATTTCCGTGATATTCCTGATTATAATGAATTTCGCTTTTAATTTCTAATTCCGTGATTCCTGCCATGATTCTGTGATCGTGGATTTTATAGAGCCCTAGTGATCACATGATCGAAGTTGACGTATTTGGAGAAGTTACTTGTGCGCGAGACTTTGCTCTGAAAAGGTGAAACCATGTTTTGGTAAAGCATCTCTCTTCCTGAGAATTGTGCACAACATGGTCCACAACATCTTCACATGGACGCTTGCAGCTGCAGCAGAGGAGAGATAGCGAGAGATAAGAGCACTACGCTGGTATGACTGCACATCCCCTGACTTTTACATTGTACTCTTATAAATATGTGTTTAAATCAATACCAAGATATGAGACTTCTATACCACATGATAATTTTACTGGTATTATTATGGATGGTATGGTATGGCACAGAACTACTGAGTAAATATTTCAGAAAAAAATATTTTGTTTTATTTTACTTTTAGTGTTAAGTCCAGCAATACTCATGGGATGCTTTAGAAGAGTTTCCAAGTAATTCGATTTGGTAGAAAGTCTGTGGTTACTAGCATAGCTCTTTACGCCTGTCATTATGAAGTGTGATGACTGCAGATGTTGGTCATGCCAAACGTTATCACATAATTTCCCCCCTCTCTATCTTCCTTTACTGTGCGTGATTTGTCCGTGGCCTCCTCGTCTCTTTCTTTCCCAGTTACTGTTCTGTCTCTCCAGGGGTTAAACCTGCGCCTTTTCTCAATCACAAACCAGTCAGAACCAGTTTTCAGGGAAGCGTTTTGTCCCTCATGGAATCTTGGGATAGGGTCATGTGGAGCAGTGGTGATGTCACGCTGGATTAGGGAAGACCTCATGTGACTTTTTCTGTATCAGACAAGATGGTGGACATGAATATGTACAAATCGTCAAGCATCGTTCTTTCTGTCATAATCCTTTAATGTGAGTTAATGAAAACATCACCGTGTTTATTCAAGAGAGTCGGTGTGTAAAGCCGGCGTTGGTATGCTTGAACACTGCATACCGCTGATGCTGTTTTCTGCTTAGTAATAGGTTTTCCCAAGAAATCTTCGAGTGAGATTTGGGTCAGCATCTGGAGCACTGGCATTGACAGAGGAGATGCCTGTTCACCTTAGTATTGAACCTTCTGGAACATCTGGAAATGAAAGCTAAATGAGCAGTGGTTTAATGCTGAGCAATAAAGTTTATGAAGTGAATCAGGAGGATAATTTCATTTTGAAGCCTTAACTTGCTAAAGCATTAAGACACCAGGACTATCCAAAAGTGCTGTTAGGCCTAGCAGATGTTCTCAAGGTAAAAAATGTAGACTTTCTAATTTTCTTTTTCAGTTTGACCTCTTGGCTTTAATATTTGTTAATGATTAATGTTTATGATGATTGGGTCATTGTTGGAGTCTTTTTCTTAAAAGCACATTCACTCCACAGGTCACTCTTACTCATTCACAACACATTCACACTGATAGCAGGGATGACATTTGAAACTCCTGTTGATAAGTGTGAATTAAATATACACACATTTAGGCTCCACTGATAAAGCAGTTCAGTAAGTATGATTTCAGTGTCTTGCCCATTTGAACATTGTGACATGTAACTTCAAGTGCTGTGTTGAAACTTCTGACCCTCAGGCTGAGAAAAGCAGCTATGGGTAGAGGTTCTTACAGTATAAGCTTTTGGGAAAAAAAAACATAGAGCAGAGATCTACACTTCTTGTGATCAGCTGTTGTGGAGTTATTACTGTAAATTGAGTTGATTGAAAGATTTTTTTAACCTTGAGTTCTTAAGTAACTTCTGTCAGCAAATGTTAATGCAATGGTTTATCCATCCCAGTCTAGAAACCAAACTTAACAGTAGGGACGTTTGATAATGGTCAATTTTGAATCACAATTATTTTGATTGATGTTGAGATCTTGATTATTGATCACAATTTTCTGGGCTAGCCATAGTTGCAATTGAAATTGCAGCTTAATTAATTGCCCTACTTCATAGCTTTATAACTGTGTGAGGGTCTGTCTATCTGTCCGTCCGTCAAATTGTATTTGACCCCCACACAACCATTTGGGTGACAGGTTTCTGCAGCCAACCTCAAGTGGACACTCAGGGTACTACAGGTTTTGGCACTCCATTTTCAGCCTTATGCTGCGTTCACACCGCAAGCGACCCAGCTACCAAAATCGCGTCGCCCACTGATGTATCGTCGCGCATCCATAAATACCTCATTTTGGTCACCGTTGCCATCGGCCATTGCTCGGTGACGTCACGACTGCTCAAGTTTCACAGCGATCATATTATATATCATATAATAGGATGTAGAAGCAGAAATTATTCCTGCATATTTCCCGTGGTCCGTCTAGGCGGAACTAATGTCCTCACTGACTAAAGTTTCCCACACGGACATGGATTGTTACTCTGTAGTCCGGATGAATAACTGTCTGTCTAGGGTACCATCACACGTGCACACACCGCTAATTGCTCTACTTTTTTTCAACCTTTACATCGCGCGACAAGCTATAGTGTAGTGTGGAAAGCGGCTGTCGCATCGCGGGAGGGTTCGCCCCGCCCCATCCCTGCTGTACATTGACTTTGCATGGGGAGTAATTGCCGAGGTAGTACAGGCAGCGTCCAGTGTGTACGCACCATTAGAGGTTGCAGCCCGGTACAAAGCCATAAGGTCTTCAAAGTTGATGTTGCTAATTTTTGTTATAGTTAGTTCCCAAGTCCTGTCCCCACAAGCAACTCTAGCACTGTCCCACAGCCACCCCATAAATGTTACTTTAAGTTAAAGACAAATTGTGAAATAACATGAAGTAAGAACTCAAAAAGACAACTCATCTGAGAAACTTTGTTCTAAGAAAATCTACCGAAAGCTCTCTGTGAATTGGTTTTCACCAAGACTTTTTCCTCCTCTCCTTCTGAAACTTCCCTATTCAGGGACAACCTTTCACTTCCTTTCTTTTCAATTTCTTCCTCTTTGGCTCTTTTGCCTCCACCTTTCTGGTAGCTGGGGAGACGACAATGCAGTTTCACCACGACTTTGGCATTATATCTGAAAGGTGGTTAGAAATGGAAAAAATGACCAATTATTGTCCTTGGGAAAGATATCTTTGAGAAAACACTTTTTTAAAGGCCAGGGTGGTCAAAACTGAGCAGTTATGGATCATAGATCATAGATACAATCGTCTTCACGTCATCATTACGGGCAGGGAATCAGCGGAGAAAAATCCTTTCTTCCGAGCCTGCAAAGCTGGAAAAGTGCTGATTTAGGAAGTTTGGTGCTAATGCCAACATGCTGCACGTCTGTCACAAATGTCACATGTGATTTATACAAATTCAAATATTTCAGTTGATGCTGCCAGTTAAATAAGTAACACATGTTAACAATCATACGGTTTTCCAGATGTGTCCAAACTGTCATCCCAAATATCTTTGGTAACTTGGTTGCCTGGTAAGAGAAAATATCATATTTGCAGAGATACGATATATTTGTACTAGGGCTGGATTAATTGGATTTTGATCGTGATTTCAATTTTGCCATCTGACAATCATAAAAACACTATAATCGAAGAAAAACAATTAATATGCCACACAGTGTGGAGTGCCGTGTATGCAAGTTCCTGCGCTTCATAGCGCTTCTGTGTTCCACGTGCAGCCACAGTGAGTGTGTGTGACTTATGTGGATCAATAGTACTGTATGTGCCACTCGCTGGTTCTTTAAAGTTGTGTTTAAATCAGTACTGAAGTTTTTAAATTAATGAATAATTGTGTATATTAATTGTGATTTCAGTATCACTTAAAAAAATCGGGATTCTTATTTTTACCATAATCGTCCAGCCCTAATTTGTACATAATATCAATTTTTCCATTGTCCATGGTACTCTTGAAATGATGTGCCTGTCTGACCCTTATTCACACAGATGACAGTTCAGTGTTTTGAAGTAAATACAAAATATTTTAAGTGTTTAGTACATCAGAAGTAGGGCTGGACAATATGGCATAAAAATAAAATCCCTGATTTTGTTCAGCAACACTCTTTTTATGATTTTAATCAGGTGACACAAAAATTACGAGTCATATTTTGCCTTTATTTTATCAAAATGTGCCCCAACCAAACAGAATATACCTCTTAAAGTTAAAGTCCATAAAATGTTGATTATGTAGTTTGTCTACATAAACACTGAAGGCTGAGCTATTTCCAGAGCATTTTATCGTCAAACTCCGAGTATGTAATCTCATTTAATAAACAAATATTAGCCTCGATGTGCTTGTTCAAACCTGACAGGGCTATCAATTATAAAAACTAAATTTTCAGTGTTTATATTCTAAAACATTGCAACAACTTACAGTTGGATTAAGTCGAGGAAAAATTTTGGTTTTCCAATTTTTAAGCTTGCCAAAAATAATTCAAAGTAATCAATTTAATTGATATATTTCCCAGCTCTAATTTGAAGACAGCATAAGCACAGTAAATATGATTTATCAACATTAAAACCTTTAATCACTGTTTGTTAAATGATTACAGACCCACCTTTGTTTGGATTTTAGATCCAGCTGGTGACCAAACTAATCCCTCCACAGATAGCTTGAAGCCAGTGCTCTGCTTGGCTTTTTGTTTGATGAAAAATATCTCATTTTTGAACTTTTAAGTGTATTTGTAGTGCACTACAGCTAATGGCATTTTTAACATTGATGAACTTAAATCATCTCCGCATTGTGAGACCCGCCAAGCCCAACACTAAAGTTCTGTGGGTGTTAAGTTACATATTTGGAAAAATCTTTCACGGTGAAAAGTTAGTGTGTTGAGGAAAAGGGATAGTGTTTTTAGTGATTATCACTGAAGTTATTATTGGAGTTCAGTCGTACAGTCAAGAATTAAAATCAAAGTGATGCTGTTTCCTTCTATACCTCACTGACATTGTTTACAGCAAACACAGTGGGCTGTAATCCCTGCCATGCCAGGGTTATACTTTAAGATTTATACCGTCACACCACTCTCGTGGACCTGTGCTCTCCTGTCTCAGAATATTTTTTTTGTTGTTTTCTACTTACACAAGATGTATTGCCAACGAGAATTATATTTCAGCGTTACCTTAAAAAAAAAAAAATGCAGCTTCCCATATTTAAACAGCAGTTTTGATGTTGATCTCACGGTACAATAACTTTGAACAGGAAGAGAGGTAGCCATCGCATTTCCAGTGTGCCTGATCACTTGCTAGGGCCGGGAAATATGAAGACGAGACTCTTGCATGAGGTGCAGTACTAACGCCTGAGCTGGGTGTAAAAATGGTGATGCATCACAGTTTTATACAATGGCTGAGTTGAAGAGACAGAAGAAGACAGTGTTGGTGATCGCACTAGTCCAACAAATGGAATTTCAACATGTTATTATTTTGATTAAAGTTAACAAATTTTAATAAGCAAATGCAAAAAAGCGACCTTTCATATACTGCCCTTTCAAAATGGAGCAAATAAATGCACAGCCAGGGAGAAGTTGTGGTCAGAGACTTGTTGCAAAGGCAAGAAACGAAGGGACTTTAACTCTCAAAACCACAAAGGAAAGACAGAAGTCTGTGTACTCATAAGGTGCCTATAGTCTGGTAGCGGTTGTCAGTGCAGGCAGCCAGGGTTCAAATTTGATGAGGTCTTTGTCTTCTTTTTGTTCAGCCTTGTTTTGACCTTTCCACTTATTCTACTGAAGCCATGTACCTTGATAAATGGATCTACCAACTCATGAGACCTCCACCTCACTGCTCATGCTTCACAAGGCTGTGTTTTAACTCTTAAACTCTTCCTTCTCTTTCCACAGGGTGAGAGCAGTCATGTCAGAGGAGGCCGTGCGTCAAACACGCAGCCAGAAGCGAGCTCTGGAGAGGGACCATGGGCCTGTGTCAGGGTCGCCCGGAGACACGGACAGTAAACGGGTCAAGTTAGAGAGAGGCGATGGAGCCCCCCTGGCCCTGGTAGGATCCGGGGCCGACGGCGTCAAGCTGAGGAGTGAGCAGGCGGCAAAGGTGGCAGCCAGCATTCTTAAAGCTGGGGAAGTGAAGGCCACCATCAAGGTGGAGGTGCAGACCGGGGACGAGCCTGTAGACATGAGCACATCAAAAAGGTGAGTAAAGAAATAAGATGTAAACACAGGCTTTTCAGGGATCAAACTCATGAATATATAATGACTGATCAGAGGGGCTGAGAGTTTGTTTTTCTGAAGGACGTGCTGTTGGCCAGTTCACATGACAGTGTCAAAGTCATTCATCTGAACCACAATGAAAGGAATACTATAAAGACTGTACCTTGGGTCTTTTCCTGTACGCTGGGCCTCTGTATGGTGTAGTCAGCCAACTTTGTCCACAATAAACCCTTTGTAAATGTTTCCAGCTGGACTTAATGCATGTTAATCTCCTTATGCACAAGTTTATGTGGGTGAGGGCATCAAATGCAAGGAATAGTTTCCTGCTGTTTCCTAGCTGATAACGTGTAAAGCTTTGCTAGGGCTTGGAAATTCATTGTGTTTGAGGTTTTAAGATAGATTAATAGATTTGAAAAGAGATGGAGGTTAAGACATTATTTTTTATAATATTTATGGAAAAATAGATTCAAATCCTGATGCTCAATTAAAAGCGAGTTCCCATAGACATCACTAACAGCAATATTCTGCCAGACCACAGGTTTGTTTATTTAAAATGGTTGATGAAAATTATTCTTAGCATTCATGTGAGCGTTCATAATCCTTGAATTCAAGGATTATAATGTTTACATAAGAAGTAGGTCAACATATTGATGTTGTGATGAACCGCTGTTTATTTAAATAGATACTGGCACTAAGTATTGATACTTAATTAAAGGAAAGTATGTAGTTGACAGGTCTGCGTGTATAAGTCGACTATTGTATTTATGGTATGTTTTAATTGAAAGAGATGTGTATTGACACTGCTTTACTATTACAGTTGTGTGACATCAGTATTTACTAAAACATTATTTCAAAGGTTGAGGGTTTGACCCCAGCTCCAGCTGATGTGTGTCAATGTATCATTGAGCAAGACACTCAACTCCAAGTTGCTCCCACTGCTGTCTGTGGTGTGTAAATGCATGTGAATGTGCTTATGTGCTACCTGCTAAAGCTGAAAAACCTGCACAGAGATGCTGAAGCATTAGTGAGTGAATTTGGGAGTGAATGGTTGTGAGTGGGTAGACGTGACCTGCAGGGTAAAAGCATTTGAGTAGCCAGGAAGACTGTTTATACTGTGGTCTTTCTCTTTTGGTTAGAAATATGACTGCAGATCATTAAGTTACTGAGATTTTTAATACCAAAGGTGATCAGCACATGAATTCTCTTTTTTTTTTATATCATGAATAATATAAAACTGTTGGTCAGTGTTACCATTTGCAGAGTGTGTCGATTTGGACATTGTCTTGAAGGGGTGTAATTACTCTTCACAGAATTTTGAACCTTTTAATGTGACATACACAGTTAGTAGTTTAGAAGCTTTGCTATAAATATTGTAGTTTTTTTGGTACTGCGTGTAGCATGGTTTTGTTCACATTATTTCTTGCTGTGTTGGCTCTGCTTCGTTTGTGCATTAAACATGTTTTGAGAAAGAAGACAACCCCTTCCCTGCAAGTAAACATCCCATCACAGCGTGCTAAAGTTTGGGCTTATCAATACCCATTAAAATTAGGGGGGGGGTTCAACGTGGGCTAACCTGCTAACAATTGGAAAGTGACCCCTTTCCCATTGCCAGCAGACCCGGGTCTAATCACCAGCAGATGAGCTGCATGGCTGTTTTTTTCCTCTGTTGCGTCAAGCTGATGTCATCACGATGATGATATCATTAGTGCACAAAACTCGGCCAAGTAAACAATGGAAAGGTGCATGAAGGCCATGGACACTGTGGTCAAATGTTTTCCATCCTTCTTACTTTTATCCCTCTTTAAAAATGTACACACTCAGTGCAGAATGAAAGACGTTTGAGCGCTGACAATATGAAGGCGGACGGAATTTGTTTCTGAGATGGCAAAAAGTCTCAGAAGTTACAGACAGAGGATATTGGTGTGATATTACGTGGTAGGCATGTTCTGCCAACGCCATCCCCTATATCAGCAAGTTCAGTCAGGTGGGATGTTCCTGCTGGGAGCCGATCGAAGGCGAGTCGATAAATACCTGTGCAGCTTGCAGGGTCAGTCGACCTGGGTCTGAAAGCCGATTAGAGCCTTTCCCACAACCGACAACAGCCGATTGTTACCGTGCTTCAACCAGTTTTGTGACCATTGGGAAGTGGTATCAGTCAGAAAACTAACACCTTTTTTTTTACTAGGGTTGCACGATATTGGATTTTAGCCAGTATCCGAGATGCCACTATTTTTTTCATTCATTATTGCCGTTACCAATACTGATATTTATGTCAAGACCACAAGCTCTGTGCTTAACAAAAATGGACTTGTTTCTTTCAGTGTTACAGCATATTATCACACACAGATGTAAAACAAACAAACAAAAAACCTCTTACAAAAATTAAACCCTTAAATGTACCCATGTTGTACCCATAAAAAGGTGCATCAATTTTGTACATTTGTATAATTTTCCGATATATGGCTGATATGTTATTATTATTATTAATAATGATCTTAACAAAGAAACCCACAAATTTGCGTACATACTGAAAAAAAACACATCCCCCACCTTTCAAAGTGTTTTAATATAATGATAATAAAACAATAAATTGGCTGTAAATATCTGCAAAAATGTAAATATTGACTGATATGATACCTAACTTTTTAGACTGATATTGGCCAATATCGATATTAAACCGCTAATATCGTGCAGCCTTATTTATTACACCACTGGTGCACAAACACTCTTCTCCTCTTACAGGTGGAATGTAAGCTTAGGTCACATCAGCATTAAGCAGTTAACTAAATCTAAATGCTTCACCTTTTAGTTTTGAAAAGCATTTATATATCAAAGTGAATTAATCTGCCAGCTGTTGCTGCCAGAAAACACCAGTGATGCACAGAATTGAAAAATCAGGACTGATGCTGATACGAATATATGAAAAACAAAGACAGCAAGCTGATACAGATGTTGATTCAGTTTTTTTTTATTTTAATTTGTCCTTTTGGTGTAATTTCGAACAAACTTTTCCTCTCATCTTTGACACATGAAAACAGAGTTTGTCCAACTCTGCCCAATAAGAAAGTTCTTCACTGAATCAGCAGCTGGCTGCAGATAATCGCCTGAAGCTGATATCTGTTTGTAAAAGATCTATTCTGATGTTAAACCAATGCATCTGTGCGTCCCTTGAAAATAATCCAACTCTGCTGAAGTTTACCATGAACAGCTAATCCAAGCACTGTCACAAATCCCCTTTGCCAGAAATATTTTTTCTGAACTCACTCACTCCTCCTCAGTGATATCAGGATACACACCGTGCTCTTATTCAGCAGTTTTTTGTTCAAGACATAATGGCCCAAATCACTCGGGTCTATGCTAAACTTATATAAAAGCAGGAAGTGTGAACAACACATAGTTTTACACTCAAGCTAACAGCTGAGGTTCATATTAGTCAGCGTTTTACATGTAAGTGTTTTTTGAAAACTTCTTTAAAGCACTTAAGTTATTCTACCTGCAAACACACTATATGATAATGAATAAAGATACGTGTGTGTCTGCTGTAGTTTGGTGCTTCTTTTCACTTTTCACACACAAGTGGTCTGACAGGAGTCATACAGGAAGTCGCCTTGTGGTTGTCGACAGCCTGCCCCCGATGTGAAAAAGTTTTGAGGCTCCTGAGGCCAGGGCTCCATTTTCTCCCGCAGCAGCAGCAGCACCTGAACTCTGCCTCACACTTCACACAAAATGAAGGCTATGTGTCACAAACTGGTTCCAACTGGCCGTTGCCATGGTTTCCACATTGGAAGGAGCAGTTGGAGGAAGGAGGGGCCAGTAGGGGGGGGTGGTGGTGTTGGTGGGTGTGTCACATGACCACACAGAGAAATGCCTGATGTCATGTGACGTGTTTGGTAGAGCAATAAATACAGAGAGTGATGTGATGGCAGCTGAAGTGGAACAGAGAGGTGATTAAGCCGAGTGTGTGTTGGCTCTGATTGTGCTGTATCATGAGTGTCACCTTTGGCCCCTGTTCCAGCCTCACCACCCTGTTTGTGAGTTTACTGACTGCAAGAACCTGAACTTACTTTTGTTTACAGAGGACTTCATCTGTGTGAGACAACTTTGTGAAACTATACCTGGACATGTGCTGCCAGGAAACAGGACATGTTTATGCTTGTATGGAGTTAGTATCAAATATTAGGTTCACCTGTGCAATCTGATGCAATTTATTACAAATGCTCTGTAAGGGCTGGACTGTATGGACCTTAGATAAAATGTATTTTTTTTTAGCTAAACTGGATTCATAATAAATGCTTGTATAGACATTTATTATCCCATTGTTAAAAAAAATGCAAAAGAAGTCAGTTCTATAGGACCAAAAGTCCACACTGCCACATTTTATCGTTGCCAGCTCCACAATGTCAACATATGGATTTGACAAACTACAGAAATCTAAATATCTAACAAGAATACTCTTTAATTGAAGCAGGGTCGAGAAAACCTCCTACTACCTCTGATGTCCTGCACTGTCCTATTGCTTGTTTTTATGCCTGTTTTAATGCGCTTTTTATTTGTACTTTTGTAAGGTGACCTTAAGTGTCATGATAGGCGCCCTTACATAAAATGTATAGTTATTATTATGAAAACAATAATTCTTCAATAGACATTTAATTTAAATGTAATATCATGAGATCAATAAGCACATCAGGGGAAAAAATCATATTAATATAATTTTTGGCCTCAATTTTTTTTTTTTTTTAAATTTGCATCCAATTTTTTTTTAAACATGATTGTCTGTTCTGTATATTGTTGTAAAATATTTCTATATCTTACATACTGATTTTGATATTATGTTATGCACAAACCTTACAAAGCCTCTGCAGTTACAGTTTTGTTGACATGGTTGACCAAGTTAAGTCTTAATACTGTAAATTTACCAATACCAAACCGTCTTTATATATAGATTGTCATGTGATATGTTTTCAGTTGCACTTTACCCCCAGACAACATCTGCATTTATCCACAGTAATTTCTTGATTATAGGACGCCCTCAATGATGACATGCATCCCAGATTTTAACGAGTTTGCCTGGAAAAAGACTGAGCTCGAATGTAATAAGCACCTTAATTTTGCCCAAACCTTACTCTCTCAGACAGTTTAAAAATTACCTTCAGTCAAAGTTTAATTCAATAAAATTTCAGTATTTTCACAACATATACCCTATATGATTTTCTCTCTCAAACAGATGTGGAAACACAATTTGGTTCACACATGCACAGTTACTTGTTTTCTGCCTGAGCATGCTCAATCATAATGTAGCGTGCTGATGCCTCTGACCAATCACAGCGCAGCTCTTTTGCGTCCCCTGGCTCACAAGATTGCAGCGTTCTGTGTTTTCACAGTGAAAGAGAATATTTGGCCTTTTGTATCAGATGTGCAATCGCGATGTTGGGAGACAAAATATGGTAAGTATTTTGGTTGTGCTCGTGTCCGACACACCCGGAAAATTAGAGCTGGAGAAACAAACTTTTTGACCTCCAAGTAACTGTAATTTTGTCCCACTAAATCTAAGAAACTGTTGAATATGTCGCTTTGCCCTTCAGCTTTTTCTATTGAATCAGAATCAGAATCAGATTGTGGTACAAAGACACAGAGATGGTTATCAAAACCCTTTATAAATGTGGTACAAGTACCAACTAGGGATGTAACGGTTACCGGTAAAATGGTAAACCGCGATAAAATTTCCCACGATAATCGTTACCGTGTCCAATTAAAATTACCGTTATATCGTGCTTGATCACTACACTGCCTCAGTAACGCACGGTGATGCTGCTCTTTGCCTGGAAAAGCTGGAACTATGTTTCTGTTCTCGATTAAGGAGCCTCACGCGAGGTGCACATGCGCAGTTTGCATTGTTTGGCCTCTGAGTCTGACACATTTATTGACAAAAAAGACAAAAGAGCTGTTATGAATATAACAATAAAGGGGTTAAATGATTTCAATTCTGTGTAAAAGTACTTTTAGAACATTTTGAGCACACTACAACAATATCGTGATAATAATGATAACCGTGATAATTTTGGTTACAATAACCGTGATACAAAATTTTCATATCGTTACATCTCTAGTACCAACACGTCAAGCACTAACTGAATTGCAACATCACTGTTGAGCTGTATTCACACCAAAAGCGAATCCGCGGTCAAAATCGCGTTGCCCACTGAAGTCTCATGTGTCCATAAATACCTCATTTTGGTAACCGTTGCCGTCGGCCATTGCTCGGTGACGTCGAGTGCGCTCGAGTTTCACCACGATCGTATCATATATTATTTAATAGAATGTATAAGCAGATATTATTCCAGCTGTATCCTTTTCAATCACTTATTAAACACAAAACACTGCAGCTGATGCCCTGCAGCTGCATCGTCCATGTTTTTTCTGCGGTCTTTCAAGGCAGAACTAATGTCCTCACTGACTAATGTTTCCTGCTCAGACATAAATTGTTACTCTGTAGTCCAGATGAAAAACTGTCTGTCACGGGTACCGTAACATATGTACACGCCGCTGATTGGCTGTTGCCGCACAGCCACACACAACAGGGGCTGAAAAAATCAAACCATGAAGACCGTGAAGTGGTTGCCGTTTACGCAGCAATCGCATTGCAGGAGGGTTAGCCTCATTATGGCTGTACATTGACTTTGCATGAGAGTGCTCACCTCACTAGCTCAAGTCACTTTTGGTGTGTAGGCACCCTTAGAGATGTTCTCTCTTCCCTCTCGATACCGATACTTGTGCTGTTGGTATTGGCCAAAAGCGATCTGACACCAACCAGTATGTTTTAAAAAAAATGTCATATCCACCTGCACGGCTGTGATATGATGAGCATTGTGGTAAGGCCTGGCTCATGTTAAACCCTTCGTAAACCTGAATAAATACAGCAATGATGCAGCATGATTGTGCTAGTTAGCTTAGCTCCAAGCCTCACGTCAACCGGCTCTGACACACACTTGTGTCTTGTTTCTGTGTCACGTGATCAATTCCTCCAGGTCCCTGCAGGCTGCAGCACAGCGCTACTGTTTTCAGAGCGGCAAAGCAGAACTGTGCCAGAGTTTAACGGTGCTGAACAATAAATAGATTACTAATTTGATAAATTATGTAGTATTGGGTAGGGGTGTCCTGATACAACTTTTTCACCTCATATAATACCGATATTGGCCCCTTGAGTATTGGCCAAAACCGATATTGATCCGATTTGATGACAGCAGGAATCTAACTTTATCTTCTAGCTTATTTTGGAAAATGGACTGGAAGAAAAGGCTTGATCAAGTAAGATTACTCAAACAGAGAACAGTAAGTCTCAGTCAGAAATATTCGGTAAGAAAAAAAAATGACCCATTTGTTTTTAACCAATGGGTTAAATAAATTTTAACCTTAAGCATAAGAATATACTACAATTAAATAAAATAACTAAATTAGAACACCCTTAAAAGTAATCCCAGTAAGTCCAATAAAAATAAAAACATATTTTTAAATACTAAATTAACCACTGAGTTTAATTTAACATAAGCATATTCTACAGCTGTAATAAATAAATAAAAAATAGATTAGATCTGACTGCTTGTATAGGAGTTTTTATATCGGACATTTTAGATGCAGGCTAACCTAATCCGACATTTTTTTTTTTGCTGATGTTGGACTGATATCAATATCGGATCAGGACATCCCTAGTATTAGATGTATTTTTGGCAGTATCAGAGGAATTTTCAGTGCTGGTATCTGAATCCGTACAACTCTTATCACTGTGTTGCTTCATTTAACCATCTTCCATGAAATGGCCAGTAAAAAAGTTAACACTGGCATTGCTTATTTTTTTTACCCTTCAAGGCATGAGGAACTGTATCAGCTTCCAATTTTTGATTTAGCATCAACAACATTCTATACCCAGCCCTAATCGAAACAGGCATTAATGATGTTTAGTCTTAAAAGGGCTGGTATGATCAATATCTTCTTACGTGATTTGTGAATACACACAGTTGAAAACACCTGCCTCTCTTTTGATTTCTTAGTGTTTAATTTAAAAAAAGTCCTACCTTATCTAAATGCATCCAGCCAAGTACAGTTTTCTATTTTTAGCTCAAATTTTTATTTTTATATACACACCATCTCAAGCTGGAAATGGTCCTTTCTTCAGCATTTGGACAGGACGACCCCCCCTGCACCTAATAATGACCGATTCAGCAATCTTACAGCAGGGTCAGTGTGAAGCCTGTGATCGGAGGAGCCGAGGCATGCAGAAACATTGGACCTTACGTAACCAAGCTGCTGTGTGTTGTGATGCTTGTGTAAGCTGTTCTCAATAGAGTGGTAGCTACCATCACAGGCTAGTCCGTGTCATATTAAAGAGGCTGAGTCGATCAGGGCAACAAATCACTACTGGGTTTGTTTGGGTGGAAGATGACGAAGCGTTTGATTCTTTCGTACTCAGTTTGGCATAACGTTGTGAATAGAGGGTAAACGGCTCAGGAGGAAAAGTGCTGCTGGGTCAGACTTTAGCCGAGTGTGAGGAGAGTAATCCCTCCCAGAATAGCAGTTCGCTGAAAGTGCATGGGTGTTAAACATCTCCGTGGATCTTAATGAAACATTTACAGGAAATACTTCTCAGGAAGTAGCACTGTGTTTTGTTAACCAGCCATGGTTTTGTCCCGAGAAGCAGTTTACAGGGAGATAACTCACGCAGGTTGTGTAGTGTCTGCAGAGTGTGCTGAAGTTCTCCTCTCATAGTGGTTAGAATAAACAGTGCTGTTATTGTCATATAGTTGACCCCGTTGAACTGAGCATGCAGCGTTTGTTAAGGGGAGGAGTGTGAAACAGCTGCTGCGAGGACGGAGAGGTTAGCAGAGAAACGTGCCAGAAGACAGGCACGTACTTAAGGATGAAAAAGTGTGAAGAAGTGCGTCAGTGAGTATGCAGGAGTATAAAAGATGAACGGCTGAGTGGGGGTGGGGGAGGGGTGTGTGAAGTGGTGACTGAGTGATTGACTGAAAAGAGAGAGTGTACACAATAGGTTGGCTCCTGGCCATGCATTCCCCTCCCCCTCACTGTCACCCTCTTCAGTGTCTCTGGCGGACCTCCGCTCCGCTCAGCTTGTGACTCTGGTGTCGGCAGCTGGGAGGGAGGGGAGAGCTGAGGCCCAGGCTGTGCTGTTCCCGGCTAGGCCATAGGCCTCGCCACGGAGGTAGAGGGGAGGGGTGAGGCCCTGTCTGGGTGGTAAACTGGGCCTTAGCTTGGGTCCCTGGAGCACTCCACAGCGCCTGAACAATTATATAACTTAACTGTAAGAGTGCGTGCATAACTCCACATCAAGGCTTGAACCTCCTCTCACATACTTCCATATATCACAGTCCTTACAGACCTCATCCTCAGGCAGTTCTGCTTACTCAGCCGACTTTTATTTTAGCAGCACTGATCCGCAGGATGTTACAGGGTACCTGCTGTGAAGGGGCAGATTTTTTCCCCCCAGTTCGATCACACATTGTCAGAATTATAACCACCCCTACTTCTTATCCCCACCCCCTCCAGACTGATGCATATGTAGCTTTCCACTAGTCGCCTTTGTTCTCCTTAGCCCTCAGGAAAAGCCACTTAACACTTTATCAAGACCTTTGAGCTTTTCCTACTACGAAGAAATAGAAATACAGGTCATTAGACTCCTGTTTGCATGATTAGTGGAACCTGCAGCCGTGTCTTTAAGCAGGATGAACCAGGTTGTTTGTTCATTAATGCTACCTTTCGCTGGATATAATGGGCTGTTCCAATCTTCCCCCGCCGCCATTACTCCATTATTGATCTCTTGGTTCTTGTCTTGTGTGTCCCAGAGCACATTTGCTCTTAAACAGGGCTGATGAAATCTTTACCATCTACTGCCACCTACTGGATTGTCAGCAGAAATACAAGTGTGTTAATGGTCTTAACTCAAGCCTCAGGACCCTCCACTTGGAATCCACATTTTTTAAAAAAAACAGGCATCAGTCAAAACCCTTTCATGATAAAATGTTGCTGTTTGGACCTTAAATGAAACAATGTGTTTGAGTAAAGGCAAAGAAAGAAGGCATATTCAGTCAGAGTAGATATAATAAAATCATCTGAAAGACATGCGTTTTTAATAGATGAATAATTTAAAAAAACAACACTAAAAGTTAGGAAAATCATCTTTTCTTTCACCATGTAACAAGATGGATATGAAGAGATCTCCAGGATATAATCAAAATGTATCCACAATCACAGTCAAATTGAGTAAGTTCAATATATGTCACATCCTTTTGCCATAATATTAAGTCTGGATCCAATTTTCCATGTAAGAAACTCTACAAAACGCTTATAGGGTTACAACTCATCAATTTAAAATTGCTGATCCAAAGAATGCATATTTGCCCAACATCAGTAAATAACACATTGTGCAAATCAGAAGAGCCTGGAATTATTCTTTGTGGAACACCTCTTGGTGAAGGTGAAAAAAGCAATTGAATTTTTTCTAGTTCTGGAGAATTGGAAAAGTTTGCAAAAGTCTGAAACGATATGAAAAAAATCCAGTTTATCTGAAATTAGCAAATAACTCTAAATTACTTGTTTCATTGGAAAATGGATTAAAATACTTTGAAGGTAATTATAAATGTTCAGGTTCATCATGGACTTAACCATGTTGTATTATTCGGGCACACTATTGTGACCAAGATTTTGAACTATTTAAGTGCTATACACAAGTTAATGCCATTTTGTATGTGACACAGTTAAATGTTTATCACAAAAATATAACTATGTTTTCGACATTTTTTTTTGCTTTATAACATCTATCACTGTAACGCATCCAGGGGTGAATCTTAGGTGTTTGATGTTAATTTATCATTATACATGTTTAAGAAACGCAGAAAAGAAATACACACCTTTTTAAAGCTGTTTGAGATTATATGGTCACATAGAAATGCTTCAAACATTTTTAGAAATATTCAGAAAAATCATCATGTCCGAGCATGCAACTTTCATTACTTTTGCGCTGTGTGCACATTCCCTGTGACCTAAAGAGCTAATAGAATGCAGTTTGTTTTACCCATAATGCACTGCACATAAGAGTAGATAGAGAATGTGTACAAATTTAGATTGTTCATTCATTTTTGGTATGACACTTGGCAAAATTTATTCTGCCACTTACCCATTTCCACCCTGAGTAATCATACTTGTAACATGCATTAATTTTTGCTCTTTTAAAGTAATTGGTTGGATATTTTATTGTTATATTAAGAAGCCTTACTGTTGGCAAAAATATTTTAGTTGAATCAACATGTCTATCACCTTTTCTGATGCTAAATAGCAAAATATCACTCATTACTGGAATGCTTGTCTTCATTACCAGGTAGCCTGCAGGCCCGTTGCAGTAAGGATAGTTAAGATTTTGGTAATGATTGTAATGATTATAACCACTTACTTTACTGACAAACACATATGTAATCACATAGATTAAATTATTTTTTTTCGTAATAAAATGTCATTTATGCTGACTTCAATTCCTGTGTATGAAAATAAAAGCAAAGGGAGGAAATGAAGGGTGTGCAAAGAGCTCTGGTGCAGAAGCACAGAGGACATTTTTAGAACAACTCAGAACTTCTTGAGAGGAACCAGAAAAAGGACTGAGAGTGATGAATAAAAACAATTCTCACTCAATGAAGGGCCTGTGTTTCTGACTCATGAAGTCAAAAGCTTATCACTGCTCTCCCCTTGACAACAACTTTATATAAACGTATAATTATGTAGTCCTTAATCAGCTCTGCAGTGGTTTGCTGGTTTGGAAATAGGCTTGTGTGTATGTTTAAGAATATATTTTGATAGAACAGTGACCATTTAAACTTGCAGTGCAGTTGGATCCACCTAATTCAGTGTCTGTCATAAGACAGATCCATCATTTGAAATATAAGTAAAAAGTAAATGAATGTACTGTAGTGATTCACCTTACCAGCACTGGATTTCTGTTAAAAAATCAGCAGAATAACTTTTTAGGGATTAAGATGTCTCTGACACAAGTAAACTGCCAGGAACAGAAAGAGAAGATTTTTTCAGGGTAGTCTACATACTCTTGAAAAAAATATCTGGATTAGAAAAGGCAATGAGTTCAGAAATATTGAATAATTTTTACAGAAAAGCTTTCTTGTTGTGCATCTCTACTGAAATTTAATGCAGTGTGAAATCTTCGCTCATTTGATGACTGATTATTTTAACTTGTCTTTTTCTGTTTCCCTTGTCTTATCTCATTTTAGTGACGTAAAGAAAGAGCGCCAGCCGCCATCGCCGGATGATGTCATAGTGTTATCAGACAATGAGCCCTCCAGTCCCCTCATGAATGGCCACTGCTTCACCAAGACTGACACAGATAAACTAATGGTACGTTAGCGAAGCATGATATTTACAATCTCATTTTGTTCACCTTCTTATTATGTGCAGTTCTTCCGCTGCAGCAGGGAAAATGAACATTTTTACTCCAGCTTTTACTGGAGCAGGGATCAAAACTGGATAGACCTCATTCCCATGATGGCTGTGACGTTACACTGGGAGTGGGAAGCATGTGATCAAGTTGCACTGTGATCTTATTGGTCTCTAAAGCCTGTTACAGCTGGCATTTTTTTATTGTTCGCCAGTTGATTCTTGACCTGGTAGCAGCTAATGGCATTTCAAAGATGTTTATAATCCATTGCCTTCCCTCTTTTTTTAAAGAGAGTGGGTCTTTGTGCATAAATTGTAGAATTGTAAGGATTCATGCTTTAAATATGAAAGCTTTATGATGCACTGTATATTTTTTGAGCTGTGCCCCATCGTTAAGTAAATACGTTCATCATTCAAATTTATAAAAATCTTAGCTAAGGTATTCACACATTATGAATCTTGAAAAGAAGACAACTAGACAAGCATTTCTGTGTAGCCAAAAAAATGATTAAGTAGCAATGGTTAAAAAACATACAAATAAGTTGCGAATCTGTGAAAATGGAAAATAAATCTGTATACACCTACTTGCAATCAAGGGGTTGACCCAGTTTTTTGTGCATCATAGATGGATATTTTGTGATCAGATTTATTTCCTACAACTAAATGTTAGTTATTCGAGGGTTTAGAAATGATATGTGGACAGATTTTTCTCTTACTTGATACTCTTACTCTTACTCTGAGATTTCCAAGGTGCTGTGCAGCACCACGTCACTTCCATTTTTTTCCAGTTTGAAGACAATGCTATTAATGTATGGCAGCGCCACCCATTGAACATAAAATCAGTGTTACATACACTATCATTGAGGTGAATCAGAATGAAGAGACAAAGATTGGTTATAATTTTAAATACAGTAATATGGCAGCAAAAAAAAGTCAACCAAAAGGTTGCAATGCCAGTCAAAGGGTTAAGATGAAACGTGGCTTGATTTTTCTCTGGATTTCCAGTGTCTGTTGTCTTTGTAGTTTCTCTGTTATAATTAGCTAATATGTCATAAGAAGCTCACAAAAATTAAAGTTTAAACAGCCAATGAATATTACTTTATGACATGGTAAAAACATTGGAGTTTCCCACTTGAATGTGATGTGAAAGAAACATGGCCACCGTGGGCCTATGGACTAGTTTATGAGGGGAGCAATTTTCAAAATATGAAAATCAAACATTTTACCAAACAATCTTCACTGGTTTAGTTACGTTTCACACAAATGTTCTCTCAAAAAACGTAACGAAAAGTCTGCTCTCTTAATAATGTCATTCATGGGTCTGTTGACTTGAATTGTCCTTTAATTTCAGTTCAGTCACTGGTGCACAAACTTGAATTACCTCTACCAAAGTTATATAAAACCTCCGAGCATGACAACCCAGAGCTAAATTAAATCTCAGGTTTAAAAGGGAAAACAGTCAACTTAAGCTGCTTTTGTGAGTTTTACTCTGAACATTTTGGCTTCTGCTTTTTTTTGTAGAAATGTCATCCCAAACATCTGCAAAAATCATCAAATTACCATCATGGGATGTTTGAATACCGTAAAAAATAAAGCGAAAAACAGGTTTGTCATTAATATAGAATAATTTGCCTTACAAATAAATTAACAAGTAAAATTGTGCTTTTTTTTAAATTTGTAACAAAGTAAACACCAGCTTGTTCCAGTTCTGTTAAAAATATTAGTTTGCTTGTATGTATGGTTCATACATGTTTTTTTTTTAATCCAGGAAGAGCTATTTAGTCCTTTTTCAGAAGAGAGGAGGGATGAAAATTTTGTATCATTATTATTGTTGACAAAATTATCAGTTATTATCGCGGTATTGTTACAGTGTGCTCAAAATGTTCAAAAAGTACATTTACACACCCTTGAAATCATTTAACCCCTTTCATACTATAATTCTAACTGGTCTTGTCTTTTTTGGCAATAAATGAGTCAGGAAATGTCTCATTTATTGACTAAATTTACCCCGTTTTCACAAGAAATAAAAGTAAACAACTTGTTCAGGTATTTGTCATTATTATGTTATTAATGCTTAAAAAATGTGAAAGTACAAGAAGAGAAAAAAAACGGATTTGAACTTTAAACAGGATTCTCTTCATAAACAGTTCTAAATGAACTTGTTCAAAGTTTTGAGATGACCAAAAATAACTCAATCCTACTTTATATACACTCAGACATTTTAGTTTGCCTACAGCATTATTGTCCATGTTATAGCTCGTTATATTAGACCATGTCCAGGTGTTTTTTACTTACAGTAGTCCCTGAAGCAGTTAGCCCCTTTTCATGATTCTCCTCTGATCTCCCCTCACCCTGGCCTGGCAGATCTCCTCAACTCTAACTCCTTTGATATTTTCAAAATAAGACTGATTAAATCCAAAAAACATGAACTATCATGGAAAAAGATGAACCATTGCGAAATACGGCGAATACACGGCGAGACAGCAAGAACACACACCAGATTGATACTAATGCTATTATTTACAAGATTTATACCTTATTTACACAGAAAACACTGATAAACGTATAATCCACACAGATATTGCTCATTCTATCTTCTCTCTCTCTCTGGCTCAGTCAGCCCACTTACTCGAGGAGTTACAGCAGTTTTAGTCGCACACGTCTTTTTTTCACGGCAGCTTCGCGTTTCAGACAGGTCATCTTGATATAGTTTCCTCTTGGCATCCTTGTAAAACCCAAAATTCGACTCCAGAGTCCGTTTGGAGAGGAAAAACGTCTGCTGTAGTGTCTGTTTGTGCACCCGCCACTAGAACTTCTATGCTCTCAGACTCAGAGGCCAAACAATGCAAATTGCACATGCCCACCTTTTTGAGGGACTGAGGCTGCTTCACAGAGGAGCAGACACATAGTTCCAGCTTTTCCAGGCAATGAGCAGCTTCACCGTGAGTTATTGACACACTGTGGTGATCAAACTCGGTTTAACAAGAAATTTTACAGCAGTTTACCATTTTACCAGTAACCGTTACATCCCTATAAGAGAGTATCTAAAGCACCAAAGGACTGTTATTGTCAAAGAGATTTTTTGATGGTTTCAATATCAGTGATAGTTAACTGTCCTCAAACTTCTGTTTTATGTCAGCTGAGTCCTTCTGATCTGATTTTGTGTATACAGAAGAGTTCTCCTGAAGAGAGGGAGCGCATCATCAAACAACTGAAGGAGGAACTGAGACTCCAAGAAGCCAAGCTGGTGCTGCTGAAGAAACTAAGACAGAGCCAGATTCAGAAGGAGAGCACAGTGCAGAAGGTAAATAACCCAAGACTTTCAGAGACTCTCAGCAGTGAGAAACATTTCAAATGTGTTTCTATCAAAGGGAGAGCAGTGTTGCTTGATTTTGTAGAGATTTTTGAAAAGGCATCTCTAAGTCTTAATGTTTGTTTCTTTTATTTTGCTGCTAAGCACATTTATGCCTGATAATAGGACTGAATAATTTACAGGCAGCATTTTCACTGCAGTTTATAAGAGAAACAGCTGATAAATGCTGTCTTTCAGATCTTCAGCATTTTTAGTTTGATTTTTAATCTTCTCGATTTACCTACTTGTTTATATTTTGCATACTGTGGCCTTCACAGAGTAACTGTTTGAGACATACTCGCATACAAGAAAGAGTAATGCATTTCTTAAAGACTACAATTTAAAAACTAATAGCCTGTTGCTAGCCTGTGAACTTTCTTGCCATGTTTAAATTAATTATCAATGAGTAGCTGTTTAGACAAGCTTAAGACATATATGATGAGTACTAGGGCTGGGTTTATGAAATCATTTTAACCTATTTTAATTGCTTTCCCTTTAAATGGTTCATAATCGATCCATAAAATCCTAAGATTGATCTTTTAACCTGGGTAGTTTTTTCTTCATTGGACGTGCAGAGAAGCCGCTTGTGGTATCAACCCTGCTAATCTCACGTGATTAGCGCTTAGCGCTGCTTTCCACTGAACAAGATCTCCTGATATGTTCCTGCAAACGGTCAAACAAACATGGCGGAGGCGGGTAGTAGAAGTAATATGCAGAATATTCAATAATGTAACTGCTTTGGGCTCAGCTCTTATTGTAAAAACAATTTTTAATAATTTACAAGGTCAAAAGGTCACTTTTTAAATCTACAGCAGTATTTTAACTGAGATATCTCAGACTGAATAAATGTTGAATCGAGTTGTGAATTGAATCGATTTGAGACCTTGCAATATCGAACCAAATTGATCCAGAAAATCTGACTTAATACCCACCCCTAATGAGTACTTTGTAATTATGATTTAAAAAGCGAAGGGAAGAAAAAAGTAAAACTTATGGTGATATCTACGTGTGTTGTTGATAGTTAAGACAATAATTCTAGATTTGGTTTCTATAAGGCCCACATTAATCAGCATGACACAACTGACATTGCATGCCCTGCTTTGTTAGTGTTGCACATATTCAGTGCAACGTGACACATTGTTCAATCCTACCTGAAAGTGCTTAAAACTCAGAGGACTAAAACCAAACCCTGTTCATTTCTAGACTGGCTCTGTGGCCACTCCCCCTCCTCTGGTGAGAGGAAGCATCTCATCAAGCAAAGGACCCCTCCAGGTAATTATTCTGATAGATATTTGCCAGAGGGTTTATAGTTTGATGATAATACGCTTTAATGGAGCTACACAAGCAGGAACCTAAACATATAATATTTAGATGCAGTTTTTGAGCTGCTTCATGTTACAAGTCTTACTTTGTCATTAAATATTTTTTGTCTTGTGTGAACAGGTAACAGGTCGAAGCTCAGGCACGGTGATCCCTCCTCCCTTGGTGCGAGGTGGACAGCATGTACCGTCCAAACATAACTCTCAGATTGTCATGCCCCCACTGGTCAGAGGGGCCCAGGTTAGTGTGAAGAACTGTGACCCTTTTAACCCGATCATTGGTACACATTATAGAAACAAGTGCAGTGAGAAAGAGGAGTTTTTTGGAGTTGTGTATATCCTCCTCCTGTTTGTTCTTCTTAACGATGCTTCTTTTTATGTTTGTTTTGGTAAATGTGTCTTTGTATTTCTACTGCAGCCTATCGCAATGACTCCACAGCAGATAGCAAGTCTACGTCAGCAACAGCAGCAGCACAGTGGATCAGGCCCCCCTCCACTGCTGCTGGCCCCCAGGGCCTCTGTGCCCAATGTCCAGGGCCAGGCCCAGAGGATCATTCAGCAGGGACTCATCCGGGTGGCTAATGTGGCCAACAGTAGTGTCATGGTCAGCATCCCCCAGGTAAGATCACAATGTACAACTTTGAACATCTGTTTTTTTTTAATGAAAGCAAAAGAAATTGTTTTTGTCAGGACAGTATCCTTGTTTACTTACTTAAGTCTTATCTCTTGTTGTCGTTTACAGTCCTCATCCAGCCTAAAAGGCTCCTCAGTGTCGCCCAACTCCAGTGTCAATGATTCTCCTGCTAGTAGGCAGGCTGCTGCTAAGCTCGCTCTGCGTAAGCAGTTGGAAAAGACGTTGCTGGAGATTCCTCCACCTAAACCTCCTGCTCCTGAGTTCAACTTCTTGCCTTCAGCAGCCAATAATGAGTTCATCTACCTGTTGGGGCTAGAGGAAGTGGTGCAAAAGCTTCTTGAGATGCACGGCAGGGGTGGGTAGATCTCATACCTTGTTTTGAGTTAGCTTACATGTGTTGGAATGTGTTTGATTGACTAAGAGCATTGTTTTCCTCCAGGTAATCTGGGTCCAGCAGCTGCCATGGCCAACATGATTCCTAAAGAGCCATACACCTGCGCGCAGTGCAAGACTGACTTCACCTCCCGCTGGAGAAAGGAAAAGGCAGGGAACATCCTCTGTGACCAATGCATGTCGTCCAATCAGAAGAAGGCCCTGAAGGCTGAGCACACCAACCGACTGAAGGCAGCCTTCGTGAAGGCTCTGCAACAGGAGCAGGAGATCGAGCAGCATATCCTCCAGCAGGCGGCCTCCTCTTCAGCTGTCTGTAAAACCACCTCCTCTTCCTCGCTGTCCAAGAGTGAGCTGCTGGTGTCTCAGCAGTACAAGCAGGTCCGTGCTGCCATGCAGCAGAGATCTGTGTCTGGACACCACTCTGCCATTAAGCAGGTGAGCTTAACCTTTAGGTGTCTTTTTGATAGGCAGGAAACTGTGATTTCAAAATATTAATCTGTATATTAAAAAACTTGTTCTATCCACATTTGCAGCCTAAAGATCCATCAGTCAAACAAGATTTCAATTGAGCCTTGTAATCATAAAAAGTCTTAAAGTTGATTTTTACTATCAAAGGCCTACAAAGCAATTTACAGGTCCTGCATTTGGATGATTTGTGAGAAAGACCAACTTAAATCAACCCTATTTCCGTCATTTTAAAGGCTGTTTAGAAAACAGCAGAAAATAACAGTAGCAAAAATGTTTCTATCCATATTTGTGTACAATTCCTCACTTGTCTGTGTCTCCTAACCTCTTTTGGGAAGTGTAACTTGAAATCCTGTGATTAGATCAGTACTCAAGGTGGGTTGTTGTGTTTTAGTAAAATAATGTTCCCAACTAACCAATGAGCATTTTAGCATGGAATAGATAAAAAGGTTAATCATACCACAGCTTGATTGATTGCAGTCTTTTTTTTCATGCTAAAAATGGTTTAAATTTTCTCACTCCTAGTCATAGGCCTCAAACAGTCAGTTATGAAAGTGTGTGTGAACCCTAGTTCATTAACACCTGCACTAACACCCAGCACGCCTCTCTCCTCTTTGTCTTTCCAAACAGAGTCAGCTGTCTCACAGCATCCCGTCTTCAGTGAGCTCCCGTGGTCTGGCCCACTCGTACGCTTCCTCCACTCAGCTGCAGAACGCGGTGACAGCGGCGGCAGTGCTGGGAAGCAGGCCAGGTAAGCATGCTGCAGCACGTCCGCTGCAGCAGGGAGCAAAGGTCAGCGCCAGCAGCAGCAGCAGTAACCAGGGCAACATGGCTGCCTGGAGGAAGCAGAGCGCGGGCAGCACAGGTAGATAAACGTTATTCCAGATTAGGCAGAGATGAGCCTTCACTTGCTCATGCATTCTGCTCCTCTTTGGGGTAATCCTTGTCTTCTAAAACCTTTTCTTTGTTTTCCTTGAACTTCTCTTTCTCTTTGTTTCAATGACTGAAGCCTGGTTCATACTTCTGAGTCACTTTACAGTATAACTAAATTGCAGTGCCCGGTGCAGCTATAAATATTTTAACCGTGTGTTGGTTGTGTCCATGGGTGGCACAATAGGGCATAAGTCAATTCATGTGCCACACAGAAAGAAGATGGCTCGTTGATCAGGACCTTTCTGCGTGGAGTCTGCATGTTCTCCCTGAGCCTGTGGGTGCTCTGTAGGCACTGCGGTTTCAGTGTCAGTGTGGATGTTGGGTATCCCTCTTTGTGTGACCCTGCAGTCAGAGGTGGAACCCGGCCCTATCCCCTAAAGGGATAAGCGGCATAGATAATGGATGGGTAGATGGTTGTGTTCATGTTTATCTGCTTTACCATGCTAAAGTGTATGGCAGTCCTAATGCATTCTTTGCTTTTTTTGTAAACAAGGAACTATGGTGACTGAAATGGAGCACTTATGGTAGAAGAATAAAGACAAGCAGTTGATTGTAGCATAGTTATTACAAAGTAGCCTATATAAAGAGAGGAATCATCAGGTGAGATGGAATTTATTGGTGCAGATTAGGAAGTAGCAGAGAATGTTAATATTTAAGAGCTACTGAATGAGACCGCAATAAGGAAATGTACTTTTAACTCAAGAGGTGTTCAAGCTATGGCCTGAGAGCCAACTGTGGCGATTGGGTCATCTTTAGTTGGCCGACAGCAGAGTCAAAAAGAGTGGCAAAAGAACACAAAGACAAATGAATTTATCATTAAGTGCAAGTTAACTGTACTTTCTCAGCTACTTGTTCAAGGTCTAATTTATGAAGCATATTGCAGTGATTGTCTTTAAGTAGTTACACTTTGAGAAAAGTTTGGGAATTTAACTCTTGTTTTGTGTCTAAATGAAGCAATTGGCCATTAGCCTTTCCCCTTTCTGCTACATGGAGCATTGTTTTCTGACCAGGGGCAATCCAGTTGTTGCCATGGTCAGTCAGGGAAGCCTGAAACCAAGTTGACCAGTGTAATTCTTAACTATAATTGGCTGTTTGCTTTGTCAGGCCATTAGTAGATGATTAGATGTGGGCTGTTTTCTCTTAAGCATATGTAAACCTATGTAAGGTTGATTTTTGTCAACTCAGAGGCATGTATATCAGACAGATATATCAGAGGTCACCAACCTGTAAATCTTGATCTATTTGTAGATCTTTTAGACAATTTGAGTAGATCTTTAAGACTAGATGCTTCACCCTTTATCTGACACACAGGATGGACCTTTTTGCTTATCCATGACATGTCTGATGACAAATCTATGCAAAATAAACTGGGTCTGACTGGTTCCTCTCCACCTCATTAGTTTTTAGTAATTGAAAGATTTATAGGTGAACTTAATTGTGTTTTATGCTAACATTGTTCCATCTCTTAGTGATGAGTTGTGTTTCATATTAAGCTGCATACATTGTGAAGTGCTAATGTGATTTTAGATCCACAGAATCTTTATTTCCATCTCTTTAACAGACTTATGGATTGAGGACTGCATCTTTAATTGTGAAGTTAGATGATGATTATTAAAATTTGAAGTTTTGTTAATGGTTCTCAGTGAATTTAGGCTAGTAAAGCATGCCGTTTCAATTCAGCCGAAAAAGGTTGGTGACCACTGGACTACATGACCGTTAAATTATTCTATGTGGGGCCCTCATTAAAAAGTTTAAACCTGTTCTAATATATACTCAAGATTATTTAATATGTTTGTTTACCGTCTGCAGCTATTCTGTTGTACTATTTTGTCTGAAGTCATGTCCAAGAAGTATTTAGAGCCACAAAGTCACACAGCGCTGCACAGTGGAGCATACTCAGGGCTTGTGGTCGACGTTGTTTGGACTTGCAGATATGTTCTTGAGGAGTTTCATGTTTAGCCATCTTCCTGATTGAAGGGCAGAAGTATAACTCTGGCTCATAACCTCTTTATTCAAGACTCACCTTTTTAGTCCTATATGCATCATGCTTCTGTCCATATTCACTAAAACTCTAGCTTTTGTAGTCCTCTGAGTCCCTCATTATGAACAATCCTGTCTCTCTTCCTTTTAGTATTGCCCTCAGATTTGTTTGTTGTTTATTTCTATGTACAATTAGCAGCAGTGTCTCCTGTGAATCCAGACCTGATCTGTTCATTTCCTTCCAGGTGTGACCATGGCCTACGTGAACCCCAGCTTGTCAGCCCACAAGAGCACCTCTGCTGTGGAGCGTCAGCGAGAGTACCTCCTGGACATGATTCCCTCCCGTACTATCTCCCAAGCAGCCAACACATGGAAATAATGCAATCTTAACCCCCTACTGACATCATAACCAATTATCCCTCTTAATATCAATAACAGCCATTCTCATTATCATTCTAATCCTCTCGACGGACCCTTTCTCTGGCTAAAACAGCACGAGGAAGAATCAGCCTAGTTTTGTGTTGGATACAGGCGTTCCTTCAGAAAATTTCTGCTCCCTTATTCCTTCTTGATTCCTTTTTATCAAGAATTTGTGTCGAGCTGCAACAGCTTCGACTCCTGGGGTACAAGAAGTATGCCAATTAGAATTTGGGCACACTTGTTTTTGGGGGTTTTACATGGCCCGTCAATGAACTGCTTTAGCATTGTTGCCTCTGCCTCCCTAATATCGGTTGAACTGCGCAGCTGCAGCACGAGGAATCCTCCCTGAGCCGCCCTGCCTCTGGATTAGGCAGGGGAAATCTAGCGATCACTCTGAAATACAATAAAATATTCGCCTTACGTCCTACCCCTCAGGGCCCAGGTGGTGGCCCAATGAACCTTTAATGAAGACCTCATCACAGGGACTGTGGTCGAGCTTCGAGGACCATCCACGAAATAATAACTGCTTCAGCTTTGCAAAAATGAAAAATCACAAAAAAAGGACTGTAAAAAAAAAAAAAATCCTCTGCACACAGACTGCCTCTTCTCTCTAACCCGTGTGTACAGCGGAGAAGATGACGTGTGTTGGATTATTTTGTATGGCTGAATGTTAGGATTTTTTTTTTGTCTTTTTCTTCGATAAGTCATATACTGTGTTTGGAATATTGTGCTCCCTTATTCCTTTGGAAGTGGCCTGTAGTTCAGGTCTGAATTCATGGGCTCATGTTACTGTTGAGGTGGTTTTACATCTGCTGGGTTCCATGTTGTGGCCTACTTTTAAATACTTTGTTTTTTCTAAGATGAAGTGGAAGAATAAAGATTAAGGTTTCACTGAATAATGTAAAAACATGGAGGACTATTCTTAATGGATATTGTAAAAAGAAAAGAAGAACCTTCCAAAGAACTAGTGGAGCCCAAATGGAATCCCTTCTGCTAGAAGGTTTCTAGTTTATTTGAACCCTCTCTGGATATACACATGAATTCATGCTACACTGAGGGGGTGTAAGGAATGTCATATTTTTGACATTTTTTTTTTTTTTTTGCTTTTAGTCATAGGTTGTGGTGCATTATTTTTTCTTCTATAGGCAAAACTGTCTGGGTTTATTTATAGGGTCATGTTAGTAAAGATATATGCTTATGCCCTAAGTTTGAATGGATCTCCACTTAAAATGATTTTTCTTTTGTGTGTCCAGTTGCTCCCACTCACCTTACAATTGGTCTGAGGAAAGCTGGACAGCTTTCGGAATGTAGTTATGCAAACCTGTCCCAATAGCAACAAATGAACTTCTAATGACATGAACTTCTTAGTCTTTAACATTAAGGTGTGTGTGATTTCTGTCAGGTCCTTGAACTGAGCTAACTATGCCTTTCACATGAGCTCTAGAGCGTCTTTTATCAGGTCGCAGCAGCACAGGATAAGCTACAACATTGCCCTACATTAAACAGGGGGAATCCTATTGTTGTTATTGAAGACATTTTATCAAATATGTGCTGTTTTCATTTGATTTCTCTCACTTGGGTGATCTAGTTTATTGTATTCTCACAGCAAATACTGAAAACACTCAAGTTTGAATGTCTGAATTTTCAGAAAAAGTGTAAAGAAAACTCAGTAGTGAAGACACGTGCAAGAAATTTGTTAATTTAATAACGGAAAAGAAACAAGAGCCTGACCACTCCAGTAAGATTTAAATATCCACTGGTTCATCGCCTCAAAAATTGGAATCTGATCTGGTGTTTTAGTCTATTTTGTGTGTCAAAAATGTCTTTTTGCACTCTTATAAATCCACTTGAAGCTGACAAGTACAACAAACTTTTTATTTCAAGATATAATTGTAATAAAAAGATAATGAATTGTGAACAGCAAGTAAAAGTCTTTTAGTTTAGCAAGAAAATTTAACCCAAGTGTCCTGAAATGTGGTGTTCTGCCTATTTCAGAATGTAAATCTTGAAATTTTCTTGCTGCTTTGGGGTATGATTTTACTTTATACAAGCACTTAAGGCCTCCTGCTTTAAATATCTTGAGATAAGTTCTATATCTTGCAGCTTCAGAGTGGTTTGAAATATGTGTAAAATCTGAATTAATGACTGAAAAATAGTAAAATACACTTGCAGGAATTTGATTTTTAATGCATCTTTGTCATTTTCACATTAATCAGCAGTGATGATTGTTGTATCACATGTCAGGTCAAACCTGGAGTCTTGCTGCCCTGTTTGGTTTTGTTTCTTGTACTCTTAAGCTCACTGATAAAATATCAGGGTCCATTTTAATAGACTGCGGTAGATAACTCGGCACCGGTCCCCCCCCTCATAAGAGGTATCACCACTGTACATGAAGTGCAGGAATAGAACATGTTCATTTCTGATAGAAAAACAAGCTCAAAGTTAATTTACCTTGAAGTAGTAGCATCAGTGATCTCACAGGTTGTCTGTACATTCCTGATAGGCAGACAGGCATCTCCTCGATGCAAAACAATCAATCTGGAATGAGCCCTTCATTTAGTGCCCCGCTAAGTGTAACCCTGAGCTGTCCTGACTACTGCCTGCTGCTGCTGCTGCTGTTAGACAACAATATCACCATTCCTTTTGTTTGTTTGGGGTCGAAGCTTTGCTCAATGCAGCAGAGCCCAAATGGAAAAAAAAAGAAAATGTATGAAAAGTATGTTTGTTATTTTGGATTTTTTTTTTCTGCTCTATCAAATAATAATAAAACTAATTTTAACCCCTCGTTCATCTTGGCTTGTGTGTTCTTTAAATGTTTTAGAATGTGGCCAAACTACAACCATGTTAAATTCTTTTTTTTAAATTGCAGAATGATGATTGAGAATTTATTGTTTTACCTTTTCTATTGTTTTTTTCCCATTATGCATAACTCTTGGGGCCCTTTAAAAAACCTCCACCTATACCCTAAAGGTGCGTTCACACTGCAAGCTACTTGTACTACCTCGGCGATCACTCCATGTAAAGTCAATCTACAGCGCACTACCACATAGCTTATGACAAAGTAAAAAAAAAGTTGATCTTTTCAGGTGATGTCTTGTGTGACGGTGCCTGTGACAGTTTTTCAACCGGACTACAGAGGAACAATTTATGTCCGTGTGGGAAACATTAGTCAGTGAGGACATTAGTTTCGCCTAGACGGACTGCGGTAAACTCACAGATAATGCTGCCACAGGGCATCAGCTGCAGTGTTTTGTGTTTGATAAGTGAGTGAAAAGGATACAGCTGGAATAATGTCCGCTTATACATCCTATTATATGATATATGATATGATCGCGGTGAAAGTCGAGCGGACGTGATGTCACAGAGCGACGGCAGACGGCACTGGTGACCAAAATGAGGTGTTTATGGACGTGCGACGATACGTCAGTGGGTGACGCGATTTTGGTAGCTGGGTCGCTTGGGGTGTGAACGCAGCATAAGACTTACCTACCAAAGGCCCTGTTTACTCCGAGACTCTCTCACCTGAAATGCAATGGTTCCTCTGTTGCATTTCCAAAAGCAAACCATGTTTACATGGGCACGCCAGAACAACTGAAAACCCTGTGGTGTGCAAGTACAGTAGATGGCAATGTAGGTTTGCAGAGAAATGGAGCTGTTACAACACACGTATTTGAAGAAGAAAAACTTCATAAACAACAATGGCAAGTGGACTCATGAAGACATGGGAATATCTTGTCTGGATAGCAAACCGGTAGATGGCCAAAGTTGTTGTTGGTCCTGGTAAGTGCACACAGCCTTCATGTGAACGAGTACTGTGTATGCAGTGACATCACTGAAAAATTCAATGAAAACTCGTCAGATTTGGCCGAATTTGGCCTCGTGCAAACAGGGCCTAAGTGTTTTAAATGTGTCCTCCATGTGGTAGAGTGCTTCTATGCGCAAGGCAAAAAGTCTGCGCTATCTTGGACCTCTCCCTCTTCCCCTGTTTACAGCTCCAGTAGCTGCCTGAATTAAGCTGGTTCCCCTGGCTCCCCCCTCCAGTGGGATGTCACACCATTGTGTCCATAGGAAATTTAGGCATATTGGCTTGAACTGGAAAGAGGAAACCGTAGCATGACGGCAGAGTTGTTGACATCTGGACATTAAGCAGTGGCAAATTGAACAATCACAGTGGATTGGACTCATATGGGGTAAGGGGCCTTAAAGCAGCAGTTACTCTTAGAAGAACACATGAGGATCAGGAGTACTGAGTGTGAACATTTAAAAGTATTTTACACACTGATGGGGAACATGCTCTACCAGTCATCCAAAGTGATTATCTGATTTCAAGTATTTCCCTGTTTAATCCTGAGCCCCTTTTTTAAGGCTTTTATGGCTTGATTAGAATTTATTTTTACATCTGCCCAGGAGTTATGTTTTTACTGATGTCAGTTGTTTGGTGGGTGGCACAGCAGGTAGTGCACATGCCTCACAGCAAGAAGTTTGCTTGTTTGATCCCCATGTAGATCGGGGCCTTTCTGTGTGGATTTTGCATGTTCTCCCTGTGTATTTGTGGGTTCTCTCGGCACACTCTGACCAAAAACATGCTCTTTCGGTCAACTGGTGCCTTTAAGTTGCCCTTAGGTATGAGTATGAGCGTGAATGGTTGTCTCTTTGTGGCCCCTGGTGACTGGCTCAGTCACCTGAAAGGGGTAAGCAGTGAGGATAATGAATGAATATTTAGTTAGCTGGTTAGTTTGGATCAAAATAACATAAGTTATGAACTGATTTAAAGAAATGTTAGCCATAACACAAGAAAGAAGCCTTCCAATTTTGGTGCCGATTTGAGCCCAGATGCAACAATATTTTAAAATGGTTTCTAAACGGTGCAAGAAAGTGGAGCTTTTCACATTTTTGACAATAACTCTGCCAACATTGTTGGAGATGTTTTTGTGGAGGTTATGGAGAACACTTTTTGTTTTGATTAGTATTGATGAAGATGATTATTAAGCCCTTAAGATTTTGAAACAATGCATTCATTACACCAAATTTCGACATTAGTGATGATGGGAGTCCTTTTCTCTCCTTGAGACCCTCTTATGCACCCTGGGGGACGTTTGAACCACAGGTTTGGGAGCACAGGCTGTGGCATCCTAAGGTGTGTTCACTCTTTTCAGTGTTTCTAAATCGTGGAATTCAATGCTCATCAATGACTCTCCTACAATATGCTATTAATACCCCTAGATGGCAGCATTTATCAACAATGCTTTACCACTATGCCCCTCTGAAACTATTGTGCAGGAATTCATTCTTCCAGGTACGTATCTGTATTTATTATGATGAAATATAAAATCTGCACTCTTATCTGTCATAGAAAATCATAACCATGTTTGCATTGGTCACAATAAACTTGAAATATTTTAAACTCTAGATGGAAAGCTACTTCATTTATGACAGCAGTCCATATTTGGATTCTGCCTGCTGTGCCTTTGGTACTACTATATTTTTCATGTATGTATTTGCATCATATTTACATCATAATTATGGAGAGTTTCCGCCCCTCATATGTTTGCCCTAAATCCATACATTAAGTATACATGCATCAAAATCACATTTCGGGTAAAAGTGATCCTGTTCCATCTATTTGTTCTAAAGCTTCAAACTGCACCCATGCACTGTAGCACTCAGCTCCCATAGTGCAGCTATTAAGATGGTGGTTTTCGTTTACCCCCCACCATTACAGGAGAGGTGTCAGTGTGAGCAAATCAGCCAACAGTCAAGTGTTTCCTCATTGCTCCAGATTCCACATCAAGGGATCCTTTTGTCACTGAGGACTGTGAGCGTGAATGTGTGAATTTTAAAGGGGCGCTGGTAGTGGTGGTGGTTGTGGGGGTAGCATCCCAGATGACTGAACAGCTCTGATGGCAGCCAATCAGCCAGCGAGCACCATGCCTGCTGGTTCTTAATTGGCCAGTCTTTCCCGGTGAGCTGCAGCTGATCTACGGAGCCAGATGGTTTTATCAGAGAGGAAGAGCCGGCTCCACAGTGGGAGAGGGAAGACAGGCAGAGATACAGAGTGTGCGTCTGTGGCAGGCAGTAATTACCTTCCACTATCTGAACCAATCAAGAGCCACAGAAACAGAGAGAGAGAGAGAGGGAGAAGGCACATTCAGATCCTTAGTTTACTCCCAGGCTCAGAGGTAGACACTGTGCTTATTCAATCACACACACACAAAGAGCGGAAGTGTATCTCTTCAAGCGGCAGAGCTCACCCTTCTCTCGTATTCGCCTTGAGTCCTGGTGGGTGAAAACAGATGGACAAGATGAACCACAGCTTGGCTGAGGCAGAGGCTGAAACCATAGAGCCATTACGTTACCTCAGGTAGGCACCTGCTCCTTCCTGTTGCATGCTTGTTTTCAGTTCAGTCTCTCTTCTCCTCTATCTCTGGTCTTCTCCGTCAGCACCCCAGATTCACAACACAGATTGATACACAGTGTGAGGGAGAGAACCACACCAGAGGAACAGGCAGGAACATCTAGATCTACTTTCAGGACCCTGGAGAAGTCCTCTCATGGGACTTGTAGTGTACATTCCTCTCAGTCTGTTTGAATTAGGGCAAGCTGTCAATGGGAGAACACATGGGAGAGAACACAGAGCGAGGTTGCTCATTTAGGCTGATTTTTTTTTCAATCAAGTGCTACATTTACACAAACCATGATTAAGGTGTTACTTAGGATGGTGTCCTCGGATATCTGAACATTGATAAAGGACTTGCCATTTGCTTTTCAAGTCATCTGGCCACCAAAATACTTTCAATACCACAAACGACCCATTCAGAATATACTGACAAACTCATGCTGATTATCACATTTGTTCATTCTGATTCATATTAAAGAGGGGATTTCTTGCCTTTCGCTGCATGGTGGTGCAGCAGGTTAGTGTGTCACACGTCTTGTAGGCTGCTGGTAAGACTCCCCTTGTCTCTGTGTGGAGTATGCACAATCTCCCGTGTCTAGGTTTTCTCTGGTTTCCAATAAAAACATGCTCTTTGGTAGCTGGTGAAAGTTAATTGCTAACAAGTCTAAGTCTAAGTAATGGTTACCTTGTCTCTTTATGTGATCAGCTTGCAACCAGTTTAGCAGAGGTCAAATTGTGCTGTAATTTACAAGCCTTTTGTATCAAACGTCGACATTTTTTAAGCATACATAAAATTTGTTGAACACCAGTTTGGCCAAACTGATGTTAACTTAGCACGATTTTTCCCATTATGCAGGCAAAGGTTGGCCAGAACATCAGTTTGTGTATGCGGCAGTGTGGATTTCCTGCCTTAACTCTGGTTCATTCATTCAGTTTGATGACTGCTTAAATGCTCCATTAGAGCTTCTACAGCTTTAAGGCTTCTTCAACAGGGGTCCAACCCACTCTGAGTGGTTTGTTTAGCGCCATGTTTTCAGCAGCTCCATATTCTACCAACAGTCTCTGCTTTGTCAGCAGTGGACAACACACTGGTTGGTCTGTTCTGGTGATCTGGGACATTGAGATGTGTTGAGGCAGCTACTGGTGCTGTAAACAATGGGAGAGGGAGGAGTCAGGATGTCCAGATGGCCCAGACTTTTTTTCATGCATAGCAGTACTTAATCATAGAATGAGACATGTAAAACAAACAAAAAAGCATTCAAACACACACAAACACACACACTTGATCTATAAACACATTTCTGTATCCAAAAAAAGATCACTCAGCAGTCTTGTTGTGTCCTGTCTTCTCCCAGCCTGTTCAAATCAGAGAAAAACAGTCGAATGGAAAACAGGGGGTGGCAACATTGAGAGAAATTGCTCATTTAGGATGACTTTTTAAACCAAATGTTACATTTATTTGAGTAATGATAATGGTGATAATGAGGAGATGTCCTTAAAGACACCAAAGCCAACACTAATAAACTCCTCTCATGCGTAGCTGTCCTCATTGCCTTGCTTTTTCCCTTCAGTGAAGCTTTAAATATGAGCACAAATATGAGCATTTATTGAATTTCAGGAGCCAAGTTTCATTTGGCAATAACAAGTCGCATATGAGAAACCAAGCAAAGCCTCCTTTGATTCCTTAATATTTGTGGATAAGGTTTTTTTCAATCATTTTTTTAGTCTCCAGGCTGGCAACAGCTAAGGCTGGATTCATTATATTTTTGGGGATGTCAGTTTGCCCGACTTTCCATCCATTTGAGCTGATATTGTAGATGTAATAATGCTTATATTTTGTATTGATTCTATGAATGATTAACATTGGGTAAAGATTTTTTTTTTTCAGTATTGTGATCTGACATTTGTAAGGAAGGAGCAGAACTAGATACACCTTCTGCTTCGTTCTGTCTCTTTCAAACTGGTTTCCTGTTTGACATCCCTTCAGATGTACATATAGGATTTTTGGCTTCATTGATGGTGGATAAATATATATATATATAAACAACTTTGTTGACCTTGTTTTTAAAGTTTGAGATGATTGAGAATCAAAATTCGGTTCAAATATCTCAAGCATCATTTAAAGTATTTCTTCAATCTTGAGCAATGACTACGGCTATAGGATGACAGTTTTATCTTTTAGAGCCTACAGTTCAGAGTTCAAGTTCATTGGCCTCCTTGTTAAACACCTGCTTGTGAATATGACATCTTTAATATCCACTCTGATTCAAGGATACACAATTATATTGCAGATTTTAAAGGTCAATGTCTTTGCGTCTCAACTTGATCCCTGGCTCATCTGTTTTCAATGAGTCACACAACTACAAAAAAGACAAAAAAATTAACAACATAAAAAACACCTTGGGTTTTTCTTTTTTACTCACCACTGTATTTTGCATTAAAGGTCCCATGTCCCATTGCCTTTGCTCTTCACATTGTTAGAAGGGGCTTGGGGAGCACAAGAACATGACACTTTTTGTTTACCTCTTAGTTCACAGAGAAATGTGTCATGCCTCTTTAAAGAAAATGCCCCTTAAAATACTCAGCTTTTCACTTCCTGAGGTTTATTGTGTAATAGCTGTACCGTCTCCACCTACATGTGTAATTTGCTAGTCACAGGCAGAAGCCATGGCTGTTTTGGAAGTCCACTCCGAGACCTGCAACCTGTCCTCTTCCCTCCCCTCAGACTATGGCAGCCAGACAGAGCAGAGCTCATTATCTCTTAGCCTTCAGATCAAAGTATTTCCACAGGGGAGGGGGAGAGAGCTGCATTTGATTCTCTACAGAGATTATGTTTTTTTATTATTTTATTTGACTTAAAACAAATCCATGTTTAAAGGAGACATATCATGCCTGTTTCTCCTTTTCACTATGCCAGACTAGGTTGCCTGTAAAGCATTTCTGCCCTCAGTACAAGTCATTTAGTTCCTCCATTGCCCCACAATAGCGTTCTCAAAATCCTCAGTTTAGGCCATTATGAAGCTCTCGTTGAAATGCTCGGTTCTCAGACTGACCTCCCAACGTCACAGCCCTTTGTGCTCTGATTGGTCAGTTCTATCGGAGGTAGAGCCAGCCTGTCCTTCTTCTTCTACTGTATTTTCCGGCAGGCTCAAAGTAGCGATTGCGGATTGAGTCCCCCTCCAGGCCAGAGCTGGTAATGAGTGAGTGTGAGCTAGGGAGCTATATACTGCTGCTGGTGGATGTGTTCCTCGGTGACGGTTTTGTGGCTAACGGACATTACAGAGGAGGAGCTGGTTTATCAGATTACTCCAATAAAAGAAATGTACCTTGTGTCATCTTGACGATTTAAATCTCGTGGTCATCTCACAATGACCTATTTTCAGAGGCATCACATCTCGTTCTAGGATATCATAAAAAATACAATATCTTATTTTTTGAAATTAAGGGGGTGTAAGGTCTTGTTTTCAAATTTATTATATTATATGTAAGTATTAAATCATGCATCAGCATGATATGTCTCCTTTAACAGACATGAGGTAAATGGTCAAACACACCAGGACATGGAATCTTTAAACTGCGACAGTATTCTATTTCTGTGATTTGTTTATGACCCGAACTTCAAACATACTGAACTCGACATTGAGCAAGTTATTAATTTTCATCCAGGATTTCTCATGATGGTGCCCAGAGTTGAATACAATATTAATTAATTAACTGTAAGCCCATTGACAACAATGTTAACTTTGATAGCCTTCAGTTTTCTGTTTTTGTAATTTTATTTGAGCATCTCAGACTTTAACAACCCTTAGATTATGTCATAGAATGGGGTAATTTCCCCCCCCCATAATCGTATTATTTTCAGTTTTTAATTACTTTTACAACTCTTAGAAATTGCCTTACATTTTTCTAGAACAAAGTTTGAGTAAGAAAACACTTTAACAATTTCCCCCAAAAAATAACATTAAGAAGGCATTTTAACAAACTTTGAAGCAAGTTTCCATTTTTAAAACAAATTAATATTTAAAAGCAGTTTTACAAGTCTTGAAACAGATTTACATTTTCCTATACAAAATATCATATCCGAAACACAATCACATTAAAAAACTTCAACAACTTTTGAAACAATGTACAAATGGCAGACCAGTTGAACAAATCACAAAACACAAAAAGTGTAAAAGTGAAAGTGTTTCACATTTTGTTGTTTTTGCTTTGCACTTAGTCACGGTAAGCACAGCCAAAAATAGTCATGCAGCATCACAGAAGACAGAAAAGCAAAAGAGAAGTTTCAGAAAGGCGCAACCAGAAATACCTGTTATTTCAGGAAAACAGAGTCAATGCTTAACAGAACACAAGTAAATGAGGGCAGCTGACCTCTGTTTATATCCACCTCACCTTAAAATGTCAGACTGTTTTGCTGATGTGTAGGGCAGCTTTGAACCATCTACTTACAACTCATTCAATGCTGCAAAATGCAAATATGGAGAAGACACTCAAATATATATAAACGTTAGATCTGTGTGTTACTATTGAGCCACATTAAGCATAAACATAAATCAGTGGTTTTATCACAGAATTAGTAACTCTCAAACTGAATCGTGGGTGGATGAGTGCATTTTGGGTAACACTGTTGCCAGTCTCAGAAAGGGGACGACACAACATAAATCTCTGGTTCTGCAGCATCCACATTTATCCCTGTCTTTTTTTTCTGCTGTCAGTCATGAGTCACGAGTGCTACGCTAAATTAGTCGAGTGCTCCCTCATCCAATGTAATGTTCTGTGTATCTCCTATATCGTCTTTCATTTCTGTGCAGCCCTTAATGATCTGAAAGCAGGCACGTAGACATACAGCCCCGGGCAGACACAGTGATACATAAAACAAACCCTTTAAAGATGAAGTCGTGATTGAAAGATAGAAGCAAATGATGAACTATTTACTATTCTGAAGGGATATGAGAGCTTGTTTGATGAGATGTTGCTCATGAGGAAACAACTCAATTTGATTTATTCCCTCTGCAGTAAAAACTAGAATTACTGCTGAAGGGCTGTTACATCCATGATATTGTGTAATTTGAGGAAATCTTTAAAGCAAAAATTAACCTGAGGCATCATGATTCTTACATGTTAAAGGTGTAGTCAGCGATGTGGGAGAAAATGAGTGGAGAGGTTGTTTATAAACAAATTTAGACCCGCCTCTCCCTTCATACCTCACCCCTGGCTCCACCCCCGAAAGCTGATGGACGTGCATCGTCATAGAAATGGTCGTAGAAACTGTGTAGCTGACCAACGTAGCTAAGGTAACCCTGACTTGTCAGACAACTCGACTGCCGTTATTGATAACATCACGACAACAGTACATTCTGGCAGATTAGACAGTAAGATAAATGCCTGACGGCTGTTACTGTTATGTGAAGCAACACAAAGCCAATGTTGTTTACCTATCCAGCAGACAGACGGCGACATCCACGTCTGTTTTCAGGTCTTTCAGTTCGCGGAGTTCCCTCCACCGTCGAAAAGCAACACCAATGTTGACCTGGGTCTTCGCTCTTTCATGGTCATAGCCCTTCTTTTTCACTTTCTACTCCTCTGACCTTTTTCTTTTGGGCTGTTTTTCAGCCATTGCTACTGCACCTATTGTATCTCTCTCTTCCGCCAACTGCACACACTACGCAACCTACTACTCCCCCTCCCACCTCTGTCTGATCTGCGCATGAGTATGATCACCCCCTGGATGTAGGGGGGTGTACCCTGTTTTGGTAACTCTGCCCGAGCCACAGTATTTACCTGCTGAAATTCAGAGCCAAGGCTGTGTATTGAAACCGGACTTTTTTTCAACATGCTGTCAGTGGGGACATCTTGTGGACGGAGAGGAGAAATATGGTGAATTTGACAAATAGTGCATTAGATTAGAAGATTAGAAGATCGCTGACAACACCTTTAACTCCCAAAATCTAATCACGTCATCCTTGAGTCATAGTGGACATCCGTGCAAAGTATGATGAAAATCCCTGAAAGTGCTCTTGAGATGTCATAAAAGATGACATGAAGATTAGTAAGCTTTACCTTTACCCTTAACCTCCAGAATCTATGTAGATGATCCTTGAGTCTGATTGGACATCTATGCAAAGTTAAAGAAAATACCAAAGGATTGTTAAGGTGCTGGGCTCAACAACAAGTCGGAACATGAGACTGCATGATCTGACTTGTGAGCTATGACCTCCTAAATCTATGAAGACCACATTTGATCCCAAAATCTAAAGATTTTATCTTTGTTCAAGACGTGGTGTTTATGCAGGGTTTGTAGAAAATTACACAGTGGTCTTGAGACATAGCAGTCCTATACAAGAGGGTCCATGATATCCACCTTTGACCTACAGTATGACCTCTAGAATCTGTTGAGTTGATTCTTCAGCCAAATTGGGCATCTATATGTGTTGGTGGCGCAGTTGGATAGTGCGCTTGGTCAGTAATCAGGAGGTTGAAGGCTCAAGATAAGCTCCAGGCGACACATGGCATGTGTCCTTGGGCAAGACACTTAACCCCAAGTTGCTCCCACTGCTGTGTCAGTGGTGTGTAAATGGGCATGAAAGGTCGTGAATGTGTTAGACATACTGATGGATAACTAACATAGAAACTCTGAACCGTCAGTGAGTGAATGTGAGAGCGAATGGGTAAGTGTGACCTGCGGTGTAAAGCAGCTTTGAGTAGTCAAAGACTGGAAAAGCGCTATATAGGCTCAAGTCCATCTATACAAAATTCAAAGTTAAACACATATGATGTTGACCTCAGACTAAAAAACTCCTGAGTCTATAATTCTTCAAGTGTGGGCCATGGTAGCATGTGTATAATATAGGAACAGCAATACTTCGTATGGGGAGCCTTGTGCTAACATTTACCTACACCAGATGTTACAGTTACCACTAACACTACTGCTGCAACCATAGTTGTTGCCGTTGTACCACAATGTAAGATGCAGCCAACAAAATGAAACTAAGTATGTGCTGGCTTTTAAACAAGAGACAAGTGAAAGGTAGATATGCTTACTTGGCTGCTGCTGAAGGATGAGACTGCCTTGAAGAGCATAATTCTCAGCTCTTACGAGCTGCCAGCTTAATCTGTTGTGCAGAGTTCAAGGCTTTTAGTTTTGGAAAGAAGTTGAGGGGTGTTGTGAGGTGGTCAAATTGTCCGAAAGGTGACTATGTGCACTATGCTAGACACCGTAATAAAGTACTGGAGAATAATGAATACAAAGTAAATACTAGAGGGAGAGAGGGAGCAGTCAGGTGTGTGTGGCCTGCTATAGTCTGTGAGAATCTGTTCAAAGCAGAATTAGGTGTACATGGCAGATTTGCCTTGATTCAGAGCAGGTGCGATTATATTATATATTCTTTTGAAGCAGCAGTAGGTGCTGGCTCAATGTCTCATCAGCAGAGATGATGATAGTTGGTTGTTTTGAATGTAAGAAGTCTGAATCACAAACATACTGTAGTTTACTGGGTTTTTTTAACAGAGCTTACAGCAGTATACAGTTCAACCGCAAAAGCATACTCATCACACCTCCAGTTAACAGCCAGCTCTTTAATAAGTGATGGAAAAACAACAAAACCCTAAAACACATATGTAAAAGTCCTGATAGACAACCTGAGCACACAATACCCGTGGTACCCTTAGTTCTTTTAGGCACAGAGTCCATGAAGGTGCTCTATATTTTGATCAGACAGAGAGTCTGTTGTAACCATTTCTTAACAAAACCTTTTAAGTCTGAAGCTACAGTGAATTTAAAATATGCAAAGCCTAAAATGCTTCAATAAAATGAATGCTGTAACTCCTCTGCTGTGACTGTAACAACACACTGCAGTTTGTTTAACTGCATCAGCATCCCAGCACACATTTATTCCCCATCCCATTTTATTGCAATGCCAATCAGTGCTCAGACCTGCATATCAAATCTAATCCAGGAGCTTTTTAAAAATTCTTACACTGTTTAAATTACTCCCTTTTCACTCACCGCATTTTCATTCTCCTCTGTGCGTGTTGACATGCAAGCAGCAGGAGCTGACATACACCATCACCCAGGAGACTTCACCACAGCCCTCACCCTCTGATCTCTGCAGCTTGATTGGTGCTGCCTGCCAGTCAATTAAGGAAGTCATTAAAGTCTCCATCTATTGCTACTTACATGGGTAGCTCATTACACAGGCATGATTATAATCAGAGCTCATGTATGTGCATGAGTACACGTGCTAACACAAGAAATTACATGTGTGACCTCAATTGTCATCTGAAAATGTGTTCAGTTCAGCTGAACCTTTTATTATAATCATTCGGATACGATAAAGAGGTATCATTGTGTTCTTGGCAATTAACATGACTTTTATATAAGCAGATGTTAAAGCTTCTCCAAGGTGTTTCAGCATTAAAAACAGACTGAGGCTGTGTTTACATGGACACTTCCGACTTAAAAACGCAAAGATTTTTCCTTTGCATTTTCAAATTCTTCTGCGTTCAGACGGTGACGCCGGAGACGTATGATCCACTGTAGTGTGCATGCCGGTTCAGTAGATGGTCTGCAGAGAGGCAGCGCTGCTGCAATACACATACGAAGAAGAAAAACTTTTCACAAACAACAATGGCGAAAGACGCACAGAGAGGAGGACACAGGAGTTTCTTTTCTGGACAACAAATCTGTCTGGATAGTTTTGTCTGGATAACAAACCGAGCACGGTAAGAGGCTCACACATTACTCGGTAGACGGCCGAAGCTGTTGTTCCTTCATGTGAAAGAGTACTGCGCATGCGGTGATGTCAGCGTTTCACTTTGAAACGCTCTGATGCGGGTTTACACAGAGCTGCATGGAGAGCGTTTTGGAAACTTTCCACTCTGGAGCCCGTTTTCAAAAGTTTCCATTTTTAGCCAAAACGCAACATGTTTCAGTGCAAACACAAGGCCAAAACGCAATGAAAACTTATCGGATTTGACTGTTCTTGGCGCCGTGTAAATGCAGCCTGAGTGTAATTATGATGTCCTCTTATGATCCTCTTTAGTATTCCAGTTAATTAGTGATCATAAATCACACTTCAGTTATTTGTTACAACTGAGACCACTGCAGGTAGATGTCATGCAAACCGAATATCTGCCTTAAGAGTGATTTACTTTTCTTTATTCAGTTTTTTTATTCAGTTTGTGTTCACAAATAGTATACAAAGGGCAATTGTAATAATCACACTTTTAATAGAAGCAACAATCAGGCTGACTTTTGGCTTCTGACAACACTGTAAAGGCCTGATAATACGGACTTCCTAAAGATAATGTTAACTGATTACATTGTGGTGTGAGGTGTGTTCAGAGACAGTTTATCTTCTTGGAAGAGGATCAAAAAGGCCTCAACTTTGAATCATACTTATTTGATATGTTCAACATTTACGACCAGAAGTCCTGATGTGTGTGGAGTGCACTAAGGACAGCCTCTATGTTTTGTCCAGAGCAAAGCCAATAAGTGAGCAAGCTGGCTAAAACAGGAAGCAAACGTATCCATGACAACGAGAGTTAAGACAAATCTTAAACTTAGATGGATGTTAAAATGGACGTCCAACTCATTGATTTGTTTGAAGAAATAGATAGAAATATACAATTCTGGATCATCACATGCTCTGATATGACAGCTGAGTCCCCGCTCATGTGGAGATCTCGTCCTCTGAGGAGCTGGGTGATGTAGTGATACAGGCTTGATAACCATTGACATGACTTTGTAAATAAACTACAATTCCCATAATGACATACAGGAGGCAGAACCCTCACAGCAGCCGAGGAGAAATGAATGTGATTTGCCATTATAAACTTAAATGCTTTTTTTACTAAGTTAATCTGGATCAGATCCAGCTGAAATTCACTTTGATAATAGAGTTATATTAAATATATTATCTTATACATTTTGAAGTAAATCCATCAAGTGATGTCAGAGACATTTTTAAAAAATATGTTCCAATGTGAAGTTATGGGATTTTCAGAAATTTTGGGAAGTTTTTGCATCCAGACAAATGTTCAGATTTCCACCAAAATGTAATGGCTTCTTCCTTGGACCAAACTACACCTCTGGTAAAATTTTAATGTAAATCCATCCAGTAGTTTTGTGTAAAAGACAAACAAACAAACAGACAGACAGACCTTGGCAAAAAAAACATAACCTCCTTGGTGGAGGTAATAACACAACAGCAAATGTCCCTCACGGCCAACATTACATTGTTTCTATGTTGGAGTAACATTTTCTTGAATAAAAGAAAACATTGAGAGCTCTTAAAAAAAGAAAGCGAACAAACAACAAAACAAGAAAGAACAGATACAAAGGAAGCAGAAATCAACTGAAACAACCTTACAACAATAAGTACCTGTCAGGGTGTCCTGAAACTGAAATTGTCTCTGCTGCCTGCTCAAAACTTAAATAAATAAATAGAAAATAAGAATACAAAACACAATACGTGAATGAAAACTAACCAAATAACAATTTAAGCAAAAGCTTGTTAGGTGTTTTGTGTTTATAAAATTGAAAAGAAAGCAATATGCATATATGATCGATAACACATCCCTGGAAAGGCCCAGACGGAAGAGCTGCTACAATAGACTAAAAATGAAAGTAATGGATTTCCTCAATGCAATCAGAAACCCAATTAAGGCTATGCATTAAATTCTTAATCTGTGATAACACTGCTGGTACAATGCAGTCATATATAGTCAGTCAAATGAGATCAAATTAAATCTTAACATGTCAAATTCAGCTAGAGATGAACCACATGCAAAATCTGAAATGAATAAAACAAAATACACCACAGGCTTGTATATCACCAGTCTGTAGGGCAGCTGTAGGTTGGAGTTTTACTGTTGAACAGCAGATGAAATTCTTGTTGTGAATAACCTGTCAATTTTGGTGATGACTCATGGTGAGTAAATACTTGAAAATGAATCAAACTTTGTCCCCTCAGAGTTTCTGCCTATTACTGCTAAAGGCGAGTAAACCGGCTCTATAGACTTGAGTGATTACTTTCAGGACACAGCGCTGTCTCTTGTGGTATTCCCTCTGGTGACCTTACTTCTCTTTGTGTTGTATTTTTTGAGAGTCAGAACTTGGTTCTGATAAATGAAGGTAATAAAGGAGAGCAAAAGCTACAGCCCTGAAAATGTCCATTTGACAAAATGCCTTTTTTAAACAGCAGAAATAAACATGTCAACAGACCAAAAGAAAGATTTTTATAATCATTCTTCACCAATTGTAAGAGTGATCTTTATCCAGACACGATGCCCTAAGTTGCTGTTGTTCCTGTTCCTGGAAAGTCTTTTTTCTGTTTGAGAGTCTGTTGATTGTTTTCAATTGATCTCTTGGGACAAAGTATCACCATTTTGCCTTAATTCATATTGCTCAATGTACAATTTGCCTTCCCATTGTTGTAATCACAGAGCTGAGAACAATAGACTCAAATGGAGACTGACTTTATTCTTTCTGACAGTGTTATGACTGAACATGGTTTTATTTATTTATTTATTTTTAAATTTCTGCTCTTTTGATAAAAAAAAAAAAAGAGCATATCAAATAGCCAAGGGCATGCGAAGTTTGCTCAGTGGGCCAGAACTGACCAAAGGGTGGGTGCTGTGGCCATTACGGATCAGCTCCTTACTATTTTTATACAGTTTGCAATTCAAGAGTCTGTTTGAGTGACCACCTACCTCTATCTTGTTTTGGTTTTCCAACGTTTTGACCATCAGATGTTCCACTAACTTGACACGTCGGACGGTCAGCTCCATATATCCACCATGGGAATATTTCACTTGTCCATCTGGAGAAGAGCCCATAAATGTTTTCAGAGGTGGAACCTTGAAAAACAACTGCAGCTGGTGATTGGATGATCGTTCTGCCAGTCACACCCATCACAGACCAACCCATATCAAGCCACAGTATAAAGTAGCAGCTAGAACCAGTTGTTAGCTGTTAGCTTAAACTACGTTCCTGTCCTTAGACTTCCAGACGTATCATTTACCAGTTATATGTGACATTAACCTCATCAACGACACTCCCCACTTAGTTCTAACGGTAAAGTTATGAGGAGAGCATATTTCACCAGGTATTGTTAGTCAACCAAGACTCTGAGCTGCCATAGGCATTGTCTGTGGAGGTTTTTTGGATTCTCTTCCAGTTTCCCAGCAGTGTTCCCTGGTCAGAGAAGAACAACAGCATAATTCCTGTAAGAAAAGCTCTAAGTGATGGTCTTTGCTCTTCTTTTAAAGCAGAAATTGAGTCAATTTCTGATAAAGATGTATTCATGGAGACCGCCTCAGAAGCTGCCATTGCTTTCAAACCTGCGGTCACTTGCTGTCGTCTCGCCTTTAGCTTCCACCTCTCTTCCCTGATTGGGCCTCCAACTTCTGGCTGATGAAGTCATTGAAGATTGGAGCTTGGCAAAATGGATCTGCATGATATCAGCCAATGAATCATACAGGTCTATCTGCACTGCAAGGTTAATGTGCCATGACAGACCAGTTTTTCTTACATTTTTGGAGACAAACTTTGGTTTTCTCAGGAATAACAGCAACAGTCATGCCAGTGCTCTGATTGTGTGGGATATGAGATGGGGTCCCTTTAGGCTTTACTGTCATTGCATACTTTGCACATTTTGAGCAACCTCTTTTATATATGGTGGCTTTATCTGGAAGTATGCTCTAACATCAGTTGGAAGGTCAAGGGTTAGAGCCTAGCTTCGACTGTCAAAGATTAGGTCAATGGCACTCAAAAGAGTATGAGGTGTATGGATGTGTTTGCTAATTATGTTGGCCAACTTACAAAGAAACTTAGAACAACTAATAAGTGAATAAGACAGTGAATCAGCATGTTACCTGTGGTGTAAGAGTGCTTTGAGTTGTTAGAAAGTCTGAAAAACTGCTATATGAGATCATATCCATTTTCAACATCATATTTACTTAGATGTCCGAGCTGGGAATGACACCTGAGTAGACCATGTTCCAGTTAAATTTTTTTTTAATTAATTTCAGTTTCCAAGCTGGAATTGTGACATCAGGGGGATTTAATGGTGATGCATCCAATTTGAAACTTTAATTTTCTGACTTTAGAGATCAAATAGAGCACACCATACATATTGTCAACTCTAATACTGCGTACACTTCGCACACTACTTATACTACCTCCGCGTTCACTCTCCATTCAAAGTCAATGTACAGCCGCAATGGGGCGGGGCTTACCCTCCCGCGACGCGACAGCTGCTTGTCACACTACCACATAGCTTGTCGCGCAATGTCAAAGTAAAAAAGTTGATCTTCTCAGACGATGTCTTGCGTGGCTGTGCAGCAACAGCCAATCAGTGGTGTGTGCGTGTGTGACGGTGCCCGTGACAGACAGTTTTTCATCCGGACTACAGAAGAACAATTTATGTCCATGTGGGAAACATTAGTCAGTGAGGACATAGTTCCGCCTTGACGGACCACCGGAAACTCACAGATAATGCTGCTGCAGGGCATCAGCTGCAGTGTTTTGTGGTTGATAAGTGAATGAAAAGGGCCCAGCTGGAATAATGTCCACTTATACATCCTATTATATGATATATGATATGATCGCGGTGAATCTCGGGCGGACATGACGTCACCGAGCGACGGCTGACGGCAACGGTGACCAAAATGAGGCATTTATGGACACGCGACGCTACGTCAGTGGGCGACGCGATGTTGGTAGCTGGGTCACTTGTGGTGTGAACGCAGCATAAGTGGCCATATATTAGTCAGGGGCCCCCCAGTTGCTTACCTTGCCTATTGACAAGAAGCACCTTGGTCAAACACTGTATGATTTTAAACAGTTTTTTTTACCCACTTTCATCTTTTCAACAGTACCAGTCTTGCAAAGCTGATTATTCATCCATGTAATCCCCTATACCATCACAGATGTACAGAATTTTATGCTGATAAAAATCTGGGTGGGCTTTTCCTTTCCAGCCCAGAGGACACGACATTCATGATTTCAGTTTCTTAGATCACAGCAAACTTTTCCACTTTGTATATATACAAATACACACAGTACATACTGTATATCCAAACCCAGCATGAATCCACCATGAGCACAACACTGGGCCAACCTACAGTGCAGCAGGTAAAGGGCAAAGATAAAGACTCATACCATTTTTTAAAGAGAAGTCTAAGGTCATCATCCAGGTAACAATAAGAACATTTGCTTTTGTTGCTTTAAAAAGTGATGCCAAGAGGGTTTAGATATGAGGTAAATATTACTTCAAGTCAGTATGGACCATTTCTTTGCCTACACTTTGTGGGTTCCCCCTTGAATCTGGGTCTTGGAAAGCTTCACCCTTTTACAACCTATGGGAGCCTTGCACATCATTACTTTATCGTGAGAAGGAGATATGTAAGACACACTTAAGGGAACATAAAACTCAATCAACAACTTTGATCTTCAAAAGTCACTAAGACTTCATCCATGTGTTAGACTGTGATATCCACTAGACAGCCAAAAATACCTCAAAGGCCTAAATATTTTCAGAGACACTCTGATTTTAGAAACTGAACCTGGTGGCGTTTTTATCAGGAGTATGAGTCAACGAACAGCGTAACAGCTTCCTGCATGTTCTGTCATGTTTTTTTGCTTAAATTACCACATGTCACTTTGATGCTGAAGGCACTGTCCTCCATCTGCATCTTTCTTTCAGACATTGATTAATGTTTTGACTCCTCAATCCACCTTAACCCTCTCGCCATCACACCTGAGACACCTCCCATCTGCACGCACAGAAATATCCAAAAGCTCTGAGATATTTTAGTCTGCCATGTTTCCACCAGCTGGTCTGCTTTAGCTGTCTATCCCGGTGTCAAGCTGCCTGACTTCACCTGCCCAGCCTTCGTGTCTCTCCTGCCTTGGCAACGACGCATATTGAGCTTATTGTTATTCATTTGGCTCGCTTCCCTTCTTTCACTTTGCTGCCGATTCCCAAGTTGGCAGCCTCTATTTTGCCTGTGTGACAGCTCAGGCATTTATTTATAGCAGATGTAATGATCAGGGCAAAGGGGTGGACACACAGAAGCGGAGGATGGAGGGGGGATGATTTGTGAGCGTTGCAATGTTTTGGCTATAATTTTCCTCCTCCATTAAAGCCAGATTAGAGGTAAAAGCTCAATATTTACTTTGCTGGAAGGCTGTGAGCCTGCATTCAAGAGGTGGGACACCAGGATGAAGACTGATGATTCAATTTCTACTAAGTTACTGAAAAGAAAACAAACAAGTTAATACACAAGTTGCACGAAAAGAAGCAAAGAAGATGACCTGCAGCTTTTTTTGGAAGTATAAAAATAAAAGACTAAAAGCAGGGTCTGTGTTGTTATGTCTACAGTTATTAATCAACCATCTTTCCTTTAAAGATTTGACATATTACCTCCCTTCTGTGACCATCTGAAAGCAGAAAATCCTGCTGATTCAGGCCCAAATGAGTCTCCAGGCAGTAGCCTTTGTTAATGAAGGACTCAAGAGAGACAGCTGAGGGCTGAGCCAACGCTGTGTCCTTCTCATTATGTCCACATTGTTCATCATTTTAGGGACTTCAGTCGATATTAGGAAACACACAAGAGAGGAAAGGCTCCCTGTAGATGCCAAAAATTCACTGATTAAGGGAACAAGCTCTTAAAATCAATCTTGCTTTGGAACAAGTTTTAGAAACAGCTGACCAGAGCAGGGTTGTGTAGCGTTGGTTAAGGCACCTCTGAAAAAACTGATGGAAACTCAGCCGCTTTCACACAGAATTCTCCAAAATATCCAGAAATGTTCTGGGTGAACTGCATGTGAGAATGCAAATGATCAGACTAGACCTGCTTTTCCCTTTCTTTTTTAAATTTAATCTCCATCAAGTAATTGTTTAAAGGTGCAGTGTGTAGAATGTGGCATTTTATACATCCACCGCATTTCGCCAAACAGAAACGGTGAATATAGGAGATATATGTTTCTATTTTTATATGTAAAGTCCATCAAAATAGGAGTACAATCATCCCCATAAAACGTTTTTTTTTATTTTTATTTAGTTGGAAAAATCTTTATAAAAAAAAATTACATTACTGCGGGCTGCTGTTTAGTGTAGGCCGACATATTGATCCGCCGTGTTGTCGTACGGGTGGTTTTTAGGGACAAAAAGAACGAAACGCGAATCTGTCCACCAGTTCTGAAACCTACCTGGAATTCAGGCCAAGAAGAGGAAGGGATGGCAGTGGATGCATAGAAAGTTGTTACTCTGTCCTAGGGATTCAAACTGTGTGTATAAACACACACACAACATAAATTGTGTGATGTGTTCGGTCCTTTTTGGTCTTCACAGGATTCCGTTGCTCAGCGACGTGACGTTTTGGCTACGGTTAGGTTCATTCTAGAATCTGAACGCTAGATGTCGCTAAAATGCCAAGTTCTACACACTGCCCCTTTAATAGACACATAATACATGATGTGAATGGTCCAACAGACAAAGACCTTTAAGAATTGTTCAAACTGCAAAAATTGGGCCCTTTGGCAATGAGGATAATGTCATAAGGCCCTCCTGAAAACGAATGTTTCCCATCCCTGAACGACATACATTAAAACAAAGCAAACAGACAAGAATAGAAAAAGATTGGGACCATTCAGGGTTTCCTCCTGCAGAGTTAATTTGTGCTTCTAAACGACAAGTTTAAATAGGCTCTGAATGTGTGAATTACACAAGCATCACCAGTAATCGTCCTTCAGGTTGTGCGGAGAGTGTGTGTTTTTGAGTGTGTAATTCAAAGGCACAGTGGGACTCTGTGTAAGAAAGGACTCTCATCAGATTGTTACCTCCGTCAGGGCTCCGACAACATTTCCTGAGATAACAATGACAGAGGAAAGCCTTTATCTCTATTTCCCTCTGTCTCCATGTCTTCTTAAAGACAGAGCTCAGATTGGACTCATTCTTGAAAAATTGATTTAAGAAGAGATCATAAAGAAAAGCTACTGTGCAATAGTGGTGGAATTACAAGTCTTGCACATATAAGCAGACAATATTTAAATAAACTTGTATATATGTTATATATACATATACCTCCTGATTAAAATGAAAATTAAGTGAGTCAAAAGTACATGCTACAATCTATTCGGGATCTATGGGAATTTAGAAATATAAATTTCACCCAAATGTAACTGTAAGTGCTCATTACATTGAAATACCTTTAGATTATTATTATTGTGGTTAGCATTTAGCAGTTTTTTGCTAGCAGCTTAAATTTTTGTTTACATGGCCTTTTTATTACAATTTTTTTCCATTCAGTGGTCATGAATCTGCTTGTTGCTGAAGTTATGCTTGATATTGGTAAAATTGTTTTCCTCAGCTAAAAGTTGAGTTCATTCTTTATTAAATGTGCATTAAGTTATATATTTATGCAGATTAGTAGCTTTTTGATGCATGGCTTTGCAGAACTTACAAGAGGACAAGGATCTGAAGCTATATTCATTGTTTACAGCTCCATCAAAACCAAAAAATTGAGAAAATCCATTACTGACTCCCAGCAGAGAAGGTTATGTTTTGAGCAACACATCTACTCTGCCCATTTTTGACTTCTTATTATCTTGCAACAGATAAAATGTGTAAAATATTTAACAGTCCAGTGCAAAATTTTCAACTGATCTGAATTTTTTCAACAGTCTCTGCTCTGTACTGGGCTTTCAACATAATGGACTCAAACTACTGATGAAATAATGGAAGGGCGCCACAGTGGAAAGTCTATTATGAGAGTGAGGTGATTCAGTTATTTCAGGCATATACAGGAGTTTTTACCAAAGAAGAGGGAGGGGAGAGGGATACTGAAGATATTGTTGTCTTTAATATAGAAGTACTAAGAAGAGAGACATGAAATACAATAGGACCTTGTACTTTAAAGATGCTATGAGGAGTTTCTAAGTAACTACAAAAAAGTCTCACTTTTAGATGTATGCCTTATCGAAATACACACTTTAAGATGAGTTTTATAGCATCAAAATAGGTTATCTATAAATGCTATTCCTTAGCTTCCCGGTTGGGTCGGACAGGGCTGGACTAGCCTGGATACTCAACTTCGGGAACAAGACAATTAAAACTAGAGCAAATTTATATTATTCGGACACGTCTTAGAGCACCGGGCTGTAAGTAGCGATATATAGCTGGCTACAAAACTACGATACTAAGTTTTCCAAAAATTGCTTGTTGCCACACATCAAAAACTACCGCTACGTAACTAGAAAGAGATACATTACCTCGTCGCTTTGCATCCTGTAAGTTGTTGAAAAAAGACGTTGAAAAGCAATGCAGAGTTCTGAGGAAGGTCCGAGCTGCATTCATTAGCATTACAACAAATACACGCTTTGGCTTGGGTCACGTCTTTACAGCAGTCGCTGCGCATGCTCATGGGTAGTAGAGTCTTTATGTCGCTGGAAATAGATTCTCCTCATAGCACCTGTAGTCTTTCTGTCATGAAGTTTTAGCTTGTTATTACCATGCAACTTCACAGTTGTTCACTCTGACACAGTGACTGATCTGATGGACTGATCAGACAGTCAAATTCTTATGTCCATAATTTGCTTGTAATGCAACATCTTTAGACTGATTTGACATATTTTCACAAAACTTTGCACAATTATATCCTCTAGTTCAAGTGTGATTAAAAACCGAAAACGTTTTTGAGGTCTAAGGTCAGGATAATGTCACAGGATCTTGTTTTCAATGTTGAAGTCATGGAGTCCCATGTTTAATCTTTGCTTGTGAATGTAATACAACAAGACCAATTCAATAGATATCTCTTTGCACAAACAGCCTCTCTGACTATTAATAAGATTCTAAAGGTAAAGGGTAAAGGTCTCTGGGCCTCATTTTTATGTCTCGCACAAACCACAGAACAAAAGCAACAACAACAAAACACCTCAGTCCTTTTACCTTCTCCTCACTCTGCTTTCTCCTGTCCAGCACTTTAATAGCTTTGCAGCAGCATTAACCTGCTAGGCAGTTCAGTAAGAGTGTATGACCGTGTAAAAGGTGAAAGATCTTGAGTGCACAGATTAGTGTGCAGGACTGATTGAACTGTGGATTAGAATCAATCTGAAGTTTTTCTTTGGGGGCAGCTGAAGGTACATTTGTGTCCCAGCGGAGGCCTCAATTGAGAAAATTTGATTGAAAGACCTCTGGACCTCTCACAGCTTAATTCTCATTACACCTCAAGGCCACAAGCACTTCTCTGCTTGATGAACAGTGCTCTGCTAGACGTGTGGCTGGCACATTGTGTGTGGGGGTGATTCAGTTTCTTCTCTCAGAGACGTTTCTAAAATATGAAAAAAGTTGTAGCAATGAGAGGAGCCTTCATTTGGCTCAGTGCAGCAGGTTATTATTAGAGACAGACCATTATTCCTGCTGGCAGGTCCACACTGTGTCTCACTGAAATACCATTAATTAAACCATTGTACTGATTAAATGTGACCTTTGGATGGTATATATAAGTAACTTTGATTAGCAAGTGGACCATTCTTCTCTGCCTTTTCTTGTTCATATTACAGCACGTTTGCACATTATTTCTTTGACATATGACTCAAATTGGCTTGTCTCAATAACCTGCTCCTCTCTGTGAACATGACTTTGCTACCTACAGGTCTCAGCAGTAAAATCAGCAGAGGAAGTGATTGACAGGTCATAATCGAAATAATGGCAGAAGCTATACAGTAAGTTGCACTGTTGAAAACTTTAAGAGCCCTTATTTTGTCTTAAAGCTATGGTCTACGATTTGGAAACTTGGTACATCTTTATAACACTGTTTATCAGGTCGTTATAGTCCTATGGTCCAATCTATGCAATATATAGACCAAAAACAATGAAAAAAATCCATCAGTATATCCGCTGCAAAGCGGCATAAAAGTTGACCAATCCGAACTGCGGATTGGTCCGTGAGTCCATTCAATCCCCTGTCTCCCCTGCTCCGCACAGTCTCACCTCCTCCCCACTACCTCCCTCATATAGCAGCTCGTTGCACAGCTACTGAAGCGTCATGGAGCCGGAGAAGACCAGCACTGAAACCGGGAGGCTGCTTCTGTTACCCTCCACATCGAAGGTAATGAAACATAAAAGTTTCGAGGAAAAGACTGAAGTAAGGAAAAAGCTTCAGAATGATTTGAGACTGAAAACTGATGCTGAGACAGCCACATTTCTGTTGAACAGGTAATAGCTTTGTTCACTACAGTGGGAGATGTCTGCTGAATAACTCTGGTTAGTCCGTCCCTATGCTGGCTAATGACTGAACGTTGTTGGTCGGAGCGGGTAGGCTCTGTCAATAGATTTTAGCATAAGTTAGCCACGCATCGTTAGCATTGTAAACTGAGCTGGTGAAGACATGCCGAGAAAGGTAAATCCTCGCCCACCATCGGCTCTGCTCTGACCGGCTAACAGTAGCGACGCCAGACCCGCTTCGCCGCCGGTCCAATTGAAATGGCTACCGCTGTGTGTTACAAGGGGGATGACTGTCGTGTTTGTTACTTTCAGCTATGAGAAATCTGACATTCTGAGTTGTTTTTGAAGTTGTTGTTGCTGCTGATATTTTCTGCCGGCCGGCTTCTTGCTCTATCGGAGGGGGCGTGTTGTTAGGAAACCAGGGTCCAGAGTGAAAAGTCTTGAAAATGTTTTCAAAATTGTCTCTGTGTAAACAGGAATCACCATTTTCAGGGAAACTGTTGCAGGTGGCGAATTTGCAGTACTCTTTCAGATAAATTTGCCTTCATGGGAGTCATAAGCACACCTGCTGCCCTCACTACTCTGTGATGAATTTTCAATGAAATCATGAACATATAAACATATTCTTAGGCATAATCACATACATGAAATCCTGGCTAGCTCATACTACAACCACTGCATGCCACACAGTTTGCGTTTTGAAAACATAAAGGATAAACCTTTGTGCTTCTGGTGACAATGTTGTTGTGTAAATGGGCCCTAAATGCCTTGCTCACAATCACTTTTGCAGTGCCCAGGAAGTCAGCTACCAAACTTCCTTTCAAAAATTGTTTGGACAAGAGGCAGTCAAACCAACCTTTTGGACCCCAACCCAAGTCCCTCCAGACTGAGCTACTGCTGCCCCAAAGACGCTCCTGCTCCTTAGGTGGGTTTCTCACCAGCAGCTCAGTCTTTGTTCTCGTTCAGTTGAAAAAAAGGTTTCAAATTGTCATGTTTCCTTTGGATCATTTGATGTTCACACAGCAGTATTTAGAAGCAAGCTGAGCCTTGGCAGAGGGGCCAGAGTTGGCTTTACATCACTGTGTCACAGCCAGAGTTCCCGTGAGTAAAAGTTGGGCTGTACAGGAAGAAATCCAGCAGGTAAAACTTGCTACACAGCTAGAATACAATAAAAATAATTACAGATATCAAATGTCCAAGTTGATACAGATGAGCACAGCAGAGCAGTGTTTATTAATGTGGAAAATACAGTGTTTGTCAATGGGAACTTGTAATGACTTAACACCTGCAGAGGCGTCTGCATGGAAACTCTCCTGGAAAGGATAAATCCTCCTGCTTTAACCAGCTGCACTGATACAGTCTAGGAATCTTAGGTTTTTAAATCAGTCTAATCAGTCAAGTCCCGTAATGATCTGCTGCAGATATGGTGAGTAATATTAACCTGATGTTATTTTTATGGTTTGTTGTGCCTGTGCACCAAAAGTGACTCTATGGGTTCACAAACATAGTAGTTCTGTGTAATCAGCCTGGTTTCCTCATATTTGTAAAGTGATTATTATTTCTATTGCTGCCTACACTACTGCAGCAGTGTGGTGAGCCAACTTGTTTATGTTGGTTCAAATGAACCACTCCACGAGTTGATTGGGAACAAGCTGAAACCACCTTTAAAGTCCCCTTTACCACATGGACCCAGTCTGCTTGTGATAGGTTTACAGGTCAATTCTATGGCAACTGGAAAGCTCAGCACTGTTTGACACCATGTTGTCAACAACTCTGTATTCATTCTACAGTCTAATGTTTGTACTTGAAACATTAGGCTCAAACTAAGGACCAAACATTGGCAGGACATCTCACATATAGGTCCAGGAAACATATAAAACACAATAAAAAAATCAAACACAATAAAAGCACAGTAAGGGCATTTAAATAACAGAGGGCTTCAAATAGAAACAAACATGTATTTTTCACTTTATGTTCCTACTAATGAACATGTTCTGTCTTGTTTCTGTCTCTTATTAATTTCGATGTAAAAATATAATGCTGATTTTTTTCTTTGCAGACCCTGAATTAATTCCTTGAGGAAATACCAAAATAAACAAGACGACATAAAAAGTTTGGTCTTGCTATCTTTAATTAATAAGTTTTATGTCTACAAGAAAAGTGAAAAACTCCTGCTATAAAAGAAAAAAACTTAATTAAAAAGGAGGAGATGCCCTTGTGCAGATTTTATACTTTGCAAATATTTTTACTACATTTTTAGAATTTTTGATTGGACACAAAGTGGAATAAGAAGAAGTCATAAGTGTTAGTAAATGTAAACCCGGGAAATGTAAGTTCAAGAGAAACCGGATTTTGACACAGGGAAGGACACTACAACATACTTAAATACGAGAACAAATTAAAAAAGTGTTGTGTTTTATTCTGTACTTGCACTTTTTTTTAAATGTGTTTGTTTCTTTCTAATCTGTTTTCTAATATCTTGTGTATCCTCAATGTGTTGTTAAATAGCAATTTTGGATTATTTAAACATGTATTATTTTCTTTCGTTTTGGTTCAGTTTTTTAGTTTTAGTTGTATTTTCTTGTTTTATGTTGTGTTTTATTTAATTTGATGTATTCTTGTCTGTTGTTCTGTTTTTGTATCTGTGGTAGCGGCTCTTATTTAAAGTTGATTTTTTTTCATTTTTAAGTTTATTTTATTTTCTTTAGATATGTTTTCTTTATAACTTACTGTTATTTTTTCCTGTTTTTGTTGTTTTTCAGTCTATTCTCTTGCTTTAAATTTGCGGTCTTCTATTCATTGTTGCATTTTCTAAATTATAAGTGTGATTTTACTTTTTATTGGTTGTTGTGTAATCTAATTTGTTGTATATCATGTGTGCAATGTTATTTGTATCTTTGATTTTCAATTAATTTCATGTCTGTTTGTCAGCGATTTTTTTTTTTACCCAGAGTCACGGTTAAACATCATCCTAAAGTATATAGCAATAAAAAAGACAAGCGCTAACCAAACCCTTTTTCAGATTATTTACAAAAAACACATTATTCCACAAGGGTAGAAAAAAAATCTCCTTTAACCACCAGACTTGTGGAAAAAACACTTTGGTTGTTAAGGGCAGAGAAAGATGCAGGGAGAAAGAAAAGGAAAGAGACAAACAGAGCTGCAGCAATGACAAATATAGATTTATGTCTACAATGCCACAATAAAGCCTTGGGTACAACAGGCCACAGAAAGACCTTGAATACAGACTAGCATCTGAGCAAAGTGAAAAGCTTTCATAATAATTTTTATTTTCCATGTACATCCGCTGTTACCCCCAGAACATGGTGCTCCCATTGTGTCTCTTTCTGTGCATAATGTCCTTTTTGTATCTCTATAGTCACAAAGAAGCACAAAAATAATAATAAGTGCATTTCAAAAGGTTTCCCACAAATTGCACTCGCCATCTGATTTATTGTTTGGCTCTTTTTGATAAAATCTTCATTGTAATGCCTCTGAAAACATCATTAGTGTCCTATATATCCAGCCTGAGCTCCAGTTTTCATTTTGCAGTATTGATCTCAAGTGTGGGATGATGCAAAGAACTGATTATTCCACTTACACTTTCATTCATCCGTGTGAGTGGCTGAGCAAAGCGGATAATCAATCACTTCTTGTCACGACAGAACTGACAGAATCGTCAATTGGGGAGACTTATGTAGCTCAAAAATCATTAATCTTCATATTGTGAGGTCGACCAGGTAATTCAAATCATCTGATATTTTTCTTGCTGTCAATTTGTTTTCACAAGTCCTTGAAAAGGTCACAAGCAGCCTTTATATGGAGCTACAGATCATCTATTAATCTTAAGTCAATAGTTGCCTCCCATTCATTAGCACAACATTTAAAATCCCATTTTTTGCCTGCCAGTCATTGACAGTCATGTCACTGCGAATCCCAGTCAACTTGCCCTCCGTGTAACCTCCAGTTTCAGTCTACCAATCTCCCAATCTATCAGTGCTCATGCTTTTTAATTCCTCGTTTAAATACACATGCATTCAGATACTACATGAGCTTTTTGTTGATATGAGAAAGTTTTTTTTAATAATCAGATCATTTTAACCTTGCCAATCTCATTACAGTTTGATTCAAGACATAATTTTACCTCCATAAAAGCACTGAACTTTTGGTTTGTGGAAATATGTCATGAAAAGTACAATTACCAAACAAAGAATATGCATTTAAAGAAGTCCTATTATCCTTTTAGGAGTTTTACGTGACTTTTGGTATGTTTTCATCTGTGTGACCAAGTACTTAAAAGCACAATACAACATAGTCTATACCATCAGGACTCTCTCTCCTTTAGTGAACAATATGAGCTGGCTGCCTGCAAAAGTTGGTTTCTCCAAGCCTCCAAACAGACCTCCCACTGTGATGTCATACAACTGTTATGTCAATAGTGCAAACCCATTGGCAAAGCAGAGCAAAGATGGTAGAAATTATTTTCAGATTGTTGAGCGATTCTTGCTGAACTAACCTATCACCACAGTATAGACCTATTGGATAGAATGGGCCCTTATGGGGAAGAGGACACAAAGCGTTTAACAAATGGCAGGCTTTAATAATAATAAGGATTGTGGACATACTCCAATAGCCATTGAAATCATATATTGGGATGTTTGTGTCTGGAGGGTTGAAGGTCACATGTTGATGTGTCCTTGGGCAAACACTTAACCCCATATTGCTCATCCTCTTGGTCAGTGGCATGCGAATGGGAATGAAGAGGATGTGCTCGGTAATATTTTTATACCTATATTTTAAATCCATTTTTTACCAGGATGTCCCATTGAGACTTAAAATCTCTAATACAAGAGAGAGAAGGCTGGAGAAACAGTCAATGCTAAAGCATAAAATGCATTAAAATATTACACAGCATAAATCACAACAATTTAAGACTTATAAATGAACAGAGACCTTTCAACCACATTCTTAATCAACCTCTTAAATTTGCTTAGCCACATCAATTAATCTAGTTTTAGCTCTTTCTTGAGAAGCATTGTAAGAAAAGTCAGTCTTCCTCAGATCTAAAGGGGCCTCGGGTATTGTAATCGCAACAAATTGGAGAAGAGCAGCAGGTAATCAGTTGAGTTGAAAAAAAGGAAGTTGCAAGGGTGTATGGTGGTAGTTTGCCAAGTATGGTTTATGTGGAAAAGAATTGAAAAGTTGGTGGGATAATATATTGTAGAGGGAATGTTGCCCTTAAACATAGTATGGCATACACTGTAAAAAAAAATGGTAAAAAAACTGCAATTTTCCGGCAGCTGGGGCGCCAAAAAAATACTGTGAAATAACAGAAAATTGCTTTCTCATAAAAATACAGTTTCTTTCCATAATGAAAATACAGTAATTTAAAAAGATTTTGCCTTAATTTAAGGTTCTTTAAAGGAGACATATCATGCTTGTTTCTCCTTTTCACTATGCCAGACTAGGATGCCTGTAAAGCATTTCTGCCCTCAGTACAAGTCATTTAGTTCCTTCATTGCCCCACAATAGCGTTCAATAGCACTGCACATGCGGGGACGTCAGCGTTTCACCCTGAAACACTCTGATACGGGTTTACACGGAGCTGCATGGAGAGCAGATTCAAACCTTTCCACTCTTGAGCACGTTTTCAAAAGTTTCCGTTTTCAGTAAAAACGCAACGCGCTACATCCAAGCGGAAGGCCAAAATGCAATGAAAACGTATCGGATTTGAGCGTTTTTGGCACCATGTAAACGGCCCCTTACTGAGCCAAACTGAACCGGGGTGCTTGGTGGAAAGCAAGTTTAGTTTACTCATGTAATATCTGTAAATAAAACTGGTCACTGAACTGATGCAATACATTCAGGAGTTAGTGATAGTAGAAGGTCCTTTTGACAGACAACAGAGCAAAGTTCTGTGAGATCCCTCTGCTGAATGCGGCCTTGCCTTTTTATCTTATGAAAGATGCATAAAACAACTCCAAAGAAAGCTTACAAGAGGAGATTCTCAGCCTTTTAAAACTCCTCTCTATGTCATTTCAGCAGCACCTTGAGCTGATTTGTAAAAGTAGAAAATCACCTCTCTCATCTGGAGTATCTCCTTTGAATCTGACTACATATTTCCCTTAACAAGATCCTCACTTTAATGCTATCATTAATGTAGTGCAATCTGCTCTTTAGCTATCACACAGTATCTCCTTATGTGACTCACTCTTCACTTAATTTCTTCCTCTTTGAGGGGGGATGCTCTCCTGAGCCTGGTGGGCGACTCGCTTAGAAGGGTCACTGCTATTCTCAGAGTATGAAGTAAAAAAAATTGTTCTCATGGTGACAGAATGGGAGCCATGCCCACTTGTGAGCGAGTCGCCTTATGTCCCCTCTCAACTGGAAAATCAATGCAGGGAGATGGAAGAGAGGCGATCACCCAAACAGAAGGAGGAAAGAGGAGGGAGAGGGAAAAGAGACTGGATGGATAATAAGATTCAGAGGAGGGGGATGGTGGTGTCCGAGCCTTCACTTTTCTTCTTCTATTACCACTTGTCACTCATACCTGTTTTGTGCTAGTTGCTATGGAAACCGAGTCCGGCTACACCCCACTGAGAGACGTTTCCTGTCTGTCTGACAGAAATGTAGACCGGTGTTAAGAAGCCTTTGCTGGAGGGAAGCTATCACGTCAAATTTACTACATCAGATATCAATCCTCGTTGGCATTTTGTGATAAAAGTTGCAAGCCAAATATTTATCAGCTCAACGTGATTGAATGTTCTGTACAAGCAAGAGAGAGAGAGAAGAAACTGGCACTAAAATAAAAAAAGTTGACGATCATGCTGATTTTTCCCAGTTCAGTTAACACAATCCTGTCCCATTACTTTAACAAAGCAATGTTCTGTGTTTCTTTAGTGCTGTGTGTTTGCGTCTCCTCTGCGTGTGTGTTTTTGTGAGCGTTCAGGAGATTGTGCGACCGCCTGCAGCCGAGAAGGCTTTCCCAATTCTCCATAATTGGGTTCAGTGTCTTGCTCTGCAGAGTCCTGATTGTGCCTCTGTTTTGTTCCCTATCGGAGGAACGCTGTCGCTAAATTGTGATTATGCAAATGACTCATGCCGTCTTTTGAATAGCGCTGTGTTGTTGTTTACCATGTACTCGCCGTTCACTGATGGGTTACAGAATCTTAATTGGCTTGAGAGAGATAAGATGGAGGCCTGTATTGAGGAGAATTTAATTAGCCTCAAGGTGTTTCTAGGCTTTGATTACATGCGTCAAGAAGCAAAATTCAATGTTATATTTCAGAATCGTCTCTGTAGGATCAGACCTGAGAGCAGAGAGAGGAAGAAAAATCTGATATGAGGAAATAGACATCAGTGTGTTGGGAATAATAGTACTGTGTTTTGGACTGATGTGAAAAAGGGCTTCCACAAAGGTAGGTGTTAATATCAGGTATGTGTGGAATTTGTGTTTGGAAATGAATTATTATTAGTTCATCAAAAGTGTTCATAATTAAAAAATAAAAATAGTCTTATTATTGCACCACTTAAGTAAACAATAATTACCACCACCAAAACTAATTAAAAGGTAAAGGTGGGCTAGTTTCAGAAACAGTGTTCAGAGTTTGTACCTGTAGGTAAACTTGCTTTGCAGCCAGCAATACATAGACGTCATCATTACATAAAAATTACAAAGCAAATGTAACACAGAGCAGGACAACAGAGGATTTTTAAATACATTAACCCTTATTAAACCCATAAAATCAGATTAAAAGAGAAATTAGAAACAATAAAATGATAAAGTGCTTCGTGTTCCAAATATTAGGGCAGAAGAGAAAGAGAGACTATCAACTCGTGAAAAAATCAAGCAGATAACGTCATGAATAAACCCAGGGTAAAAATCTAACAAAGATCTGAATAAATCAATACATATGTATGTGTAGTTGACAGCTTGTTCAGCTCAGTTACAGCAGCAGGAACAAAGCTGTTTTTGTATCGTTGACACCTTGGGACTAAAAACATTTGTCCAGAGGTAAGAAGCTTAGCGTCACTGTGCAGAGGGTGGGAGGTATCATTACCTCCACCAAGGAGTTTATGTTTTTTCGGGAGAGTTTGTTTGTCCGTCTGTCCGTCCGTCTGTCTGTCTGTCCGTCTGTGAACAAAATAACTCAAACGTAATGGATGGATTTTGATGAAATTTTCAGGAAATGTTCAGCATGGGAAAAGAAAGAACTGATTCGATTTTGGTGTTGATCCGGATCAGCGTCTGGCCGCCATGGCGAAAAGTGTGATTTCTGTGAATAACTACTGAAATAAAATAGATATCATTATGAATCCAGTTGCTAATGGTATGTTTTCATGGTCAAGGAATCCAAATAGTGCTTCTGTAGTTTAAAATAGATTCAGCTCCCCGCTGCAGCTGTTTACTGTACAGAGAAGCTGGGTAGAGCAGTGGCTCGCCAATCAGACAACTCGATCATTTAACAATCTGATTCAAGGAATTTTCACCTTTAAAAGACACCTGACTGAATCATGACATAAAAGAGAAAGACAAGGCAGGCTGACTAAAATCTCAGTAAAACATGGTCATGGAAGTTCAGTGTTCAATCAAGAGTCCTAAAACATAAAAGACACTGGTTAGCCTGTTTTATTCATTGCCTAACAGCTTGCTTCAAACCTCAGTGATTGTACTGTGGTGTTTGTAGAATTGTGCATGCTCTATAGTCTGACCTGTGATTGTAGTGACTTGACTCACTGTTTTCAAAATCAATGATCGTTTATTTTCTATTGAGTTTTATAGAGGTTTACTATTGATCAGGAAACTCACTTTGCTCCTCATCTAAATTGCATCTTAACATTCTGGATTTTTTTCTTCTGTTGAATAAGGTCAGGTCGCCTAAGGGGCTGATTTCACACAGATGTGTCGCTCAACAAAGCAGGGAGCGCTTGTTAAGAAGACCTGTGTCCACACATGGAGCCACATAGAAAGTGAAAAATGTGCTTGGACACACAAAATGCTCTCTCCTTTGCTTAAAGACACATGGCGTGCTTTAAACTGGCTGTCATTCAGTGATTTGAGTGAAGGACTTTTTTCTTCGCCTCCATAGAACTAGTCACAATTTTGCAGAAAAACCTACAGGTGGCTCACGATGTCATCAGTCATCAACACCTATTTGCCTGTTTTTATATCATTTTGTGTTAACTTTGGTTGAGAGTTACATAAATGCACACTGTGACTCCATCTCCTCCACTGTGATGTTTCACTGTTAAAGGAAAACAATTGTTTCACTGATGAAGCTTGTCTCGAAACGCATCTCTGAGTGATTGCTCTGGACCTTGTCTTCCCTTTGCTTGTGATGTATTCCACTTGTCCAGTCACTGGCATTGGCATGTCCACTGCTCATACTCCCTTTCTCTGTTCTCATGAGGCTGCTGATGTCTGCTTGCATCTTTTCATTTACTCATTCTCAAGCAGTAACTGGCTTCTGCTGTTCAACTGCCACACTCTCTGCTGCCGGTAGTGACTGCTTTCCTGCAGCCAATTTTTCACAGTCAGTCCACCTGTGCCTATTTTTCCCAGGGTCTTATCTCTTTTTGCCCTCTTCTCTGCTGCTGATTGGCTGCAGTAGCTCTGCCCCTTGCAACAATTGCTCCCCTGCAGTGTCACTCAAAAATAGAACAGAGCTCCACAGCTGCAAATAATCTCCCCATCAGAATGATCCTGGGCATTGCTTTTTTGTTTTCAAAGCATTCAATAAAACTCAGGAAGAAAACAATAAAGCAGCACTCAAGAAAGCAAACAGTAAAATTGTAAAATTACACATCTTAATATGTCTTAATACCCCGCTCCTGTCTTGTGACTTTAATAGTTCATTTTCATTGATTTACAAATACAAAGTGATTGAGCAGAGAAGAAATCCAGATCAAATCAGTATTTGATGCAACCTCTTTCAAACAACTTAAATCCTTCAATGGCCCCGTTTACATGGGTAGTTTTCCTCAATCTGATTGAAATCGATCATATTAAGTGAATCTGATTCGATCTGTATACATGAACTTTGAGTAAAGAGATCCACGTTCAATCTGCGTTTGCATGGCCCCAGCTGACCCGATTGTATTGTTTTTTTTTACATGCGCAGAAGGTCACTCTGCCACTACCTGCAAATGTGTAAGAGAAGAAGAGGTGCACTCCCTGCTTCCTGTTTACCTCTAGAAAGATGGATCCACGTCGTTTTTTGTTGGGGATGCTTATTGTGTTATGGTTACATTTATTTGAGGCTCTGAAGTCGTTTTTGACTCTCGCAGGGTTTCTATTAAAAAGTTTATTTTCTCCACCGTTCAGTTCTTCTGTTTGTTTGACATGTTTGTTTGGGCAGGCTCTGCGTACATCACTACGTGCCTCTTACTACGTACTATGGAGCGCTTGCGCAAACCCAATCTGCTCCACTCAGCCGTTTACATGAAGCACCTACCTCTTACAATCCAATCCGAAATACAATCAGAGCCGGGTGAATCCGATTAGCTAAGATGTTTACATGAGACATCTTTAATCTGATTGACCTTTTCAATCTGATTGTAAATAGGATTTTTTGACCCATGTAAACGGGGCCAGTGTAAACCTGAGCAACATTTTGTAAGGAACTTAGATGGGTTGCTCAAAGCATCTTTTGGCCCTTTTCCACTAGCACGTCTTAGCCCTACTCTACTCTACGCGGCTCGGCTCTACCCGGTTTGCGTCGCGTTTCCACTAGCCTGGTACCTCCCACGACCAGCCAGATTTAAGTACCTACTCTGCTCTGGTTCTAAGCGAGCTGAGTCGATACTAAAAGGTGATGTCGACCAGCGGCTGGCTACTGATTGGTCAGACAATGTCGTCACCGATGAGTCATGAGCGCGACAACCTAGCATGCTAGCAGTAGCTACCGTTAGCTTACCCTCATACGTCTTTTCTTTGCAGCTCAATTGCTCTCATCCTCAGCTTCATTCTTTTGTATAGCTTCCAAAACTCTCCTGTTCTTCTCAAGGGGTATTTCTTCTTGCCACCTGCAGCCTTCTCCTGCTTTCCTTTTTTCTCGGTTTGTGACAGAAAGCCACAGATTGTTGTGTCGCGCTCAAAATGACGTCACTGCTATGCTGCTCAGCCACTTAAAGCGCCCTGCCCAACGGGGTGCAGTAAGCACCCCGTTGGGCAGGGAACTGGGGCTAGTGGAAAAGCAGCACAAGGCGAGTCAAGTAGAGCCGGGTAGAGTCGAGAAGAGCCGGGTAGAGGCGAGTAGAGTAGAGTAGGGCTAGTGGAAAAGGGCCATTTGAGTACTAACTACATACACTATCTTGAGGTTAGACTTCTTTTTTTCCTTTTGCTTATGATGGTTTATAAGACATTGGCTGAATGTTTCAGGTTTTTGCCCTGCAGCAGAATTCATTTTGGCTCAATTGGAAAACTTGTGTGAATGTGTGTAACTCGGTTAGTATTTAAGCAACTCTTAATCCCATTGCCAAAAATATGGGAGTATACTTTAAATCCCTCAAATATGGTCTTTGATGAACATAATGCAATACATACGTCCATCACAAGTATCAATACAAATAAATCTTTTTTGCAAAAGGTTTATTTCTAGTGTTACAGTGGTGCAGCAGGTTAGTATGTGTGCCTCTTATCAAAGAAACTTCTCACAGCTCATGTCAGTAAGGGCTTTCTGAGTTTGCATTTTCTCTGTGCCTGCACTGGAAAACTCCATATATAGGCACAGGGGTGTTAAACAAATTAGTCTTTACCTTCTTGAATATAAGAGACAAATCAATTTGGTTTATTTCCTCAGCAACACATGAATGTTTCTCTGCAATTTCAAGTTCTATTTTTTAATTCTCGCGTTCTTCTCATGAGCCAATGAGTGGAGATGCAAGGGAATTCTTCTCTCCTGGATGCTTTGATGGATAGACTCCCTCATGGCTTGCAAGGCGGAAAGTTAATGGTGATGCTGTTAGAGGCATGCAGTAAAATAGACAGCTGCCTGGAGAGCTAAAAGGAATCCAAACACAATCATTGAGATGTTTTCAAAGAGAGAGAGAGAGAGCTGGTTTAGAGAATTGTATATAACGAGGGGAGAAAGAAGAGGAAAAGTCAAGATGTTACAAGATGGACAAGAGCTGAGATATTTCACCTCCTTTGTACTGGTTTTCTCCTCTTGGATCAATCAAATCTGCTTTTATCTCTGTAATAGTTAGAAATCCTATTTTCGTTTTCTGTCATCTGATAAATTTTGCATTGTAATCCTGGCAGAAAGAGGCGGAGGCACATGAGACTCTTCGGTTCTGGATGCCTGTCAGCTCGCTGTAATTAGTAAGTATAAAGCCCAAAGGTCTGCCATTGTTGTGAAAGATAAACAGAGTGGGACGCACTAAAATTGTCAACACTGGAGACGATTTCTGAAGAGGCTTTTGTTCGCAGCCAAGATTTCATTATTGTTTGGCTTTCAGAATCAAATAAATGGGGGACGTAGAAAGATAGAAGAGACTGACGCAGTGGTTATTGTACCATCCAAATAATGGAAACTCCAAACAAACTTTGACAGTAAATCAAGTCAAGTCAATCTTTACTTCATACACAAGGCTAAAACAGGCACCAGAGGCATAAGGTAGGGACATCTTGTCTTTGTTCAAGCAGTTATTACAAGCCTACAAGTTCTTAAGTATTTAAAGGGACAGTTTTTTTTAAAAATAGGGTTGATTGAGGCCTGTTGCACTTGTAATATGACTGCCACTCAAATCATAATAGACTGTGGTGCCACTAAAGCCTCGAACCCACTATAAGGCTAAAGCTGCATGAAAGTAAGATTCTTTACAGCATTTAACTTTTCTCCACCCCTGTGTTTAGAACTTTGATACATTCAGGTCCAGAAACAGAGAAATCCATCAAAACACACAAATTAGCCATGTAGGGTTTATGTAGCCCTCTTCCATTAGCTGGTCAGACCATTTTCTGACCTTTCAGTAGATCTTCTTTAATTTAATAAGCCTTTTAAACTATGTTATGTGTCTTAATCCTGATTGATAAAATTGTCAGTACTAACACAAAGCTCTGTTGCTGCAGAGAGGTGAGTCCTTATGTCCATGTTTTCAACAAGTCAAAGTCGGTAAAGGTGCAAGTTACATGGCAGAGCGTGGTGGAATCAGAATTTTAGCTGTTTCTTTTTATGAATCCGGGATAAACACAGCAGTGACCCATCTTCGTAATATCCAGGGAGTTAGTTAGTTATGTCAGTTTGTCCACCTAACCCTTCTGGCTCCATCTGATGGGAGGAGTTGCCAGAGGAAGAATATGTAGTCCATGATGCATCACAAAATAGTTCCAAACACAGGGACGTTGTTGAGGAAAAGTTAAGCACTATAAAAACTTTTACTGTTACATTGATTCAAGCCACTGTTGTTTTCTTGAGTAGTTTTAACCTACAAGTGGGTTAATGAGGCTTTGATGAATGCGCTGTAATGCCTGTGGACAAAGTAAAGCAAGGTGCTGTTGTGGCAACCGTATTTATTAGTGCCATTGGCTCCTGACTAACCCAGTTTAAGATCCCAAACTATCCTTAACAACAAATACTGTCACAAAACTTGCATACATAATTGGCATAACTAGCTGGTAACATTCTCAGGTACACCTAGCTATAAGTCGATATTTGAATACTGGTTCGAGCATGGGGGTAAAAATCTGTACAACCTGTTTAATGAATTAATGAGCATACATGCTAACAACTGAATATCATCTGTTTGGATTTTTAGGAAAAGTGACAGCCCTGCTTTTGCTTTCAGAAGTGCTTTTATTCCAAAGATTTAACATTGTACTTGCTATATTTCTCAGAAATTCGCTCCATACTGACATAGTGGCATCATGTAGTTGCTGCAGGTTTGCTGGCTGCACATAATTAATGCAAATCTCCCTTTCCACTACTCCCCAAAAGTCCTGTTGTGGACTGAGATATGGTGATTGTGGAGGTCACTGGAATACAGGTAACTTTTGTGGTGTTCAAGAGACCTGTATGAGATGATTTGAGCTTTGTGGCATGGAGTGTTATCCTGCTGGAAATAGCCATCTTATAAAGGGTGCACTCTGGTCATAAATGAACAGACATGCTTAGCAACAAGTATGTAGTTAGGCAGTGGGGTTTAAACAATGCTCACGTTGTGTTTTTGCCATTGGTAATAACAATAATCTAAACTTGTTGAGTCTAGCTGAGCTGTATCATGCAGAGAAAAGGGAGAAAAAACAGACTCTTATTGCGAACAGAGAAAAGCCAAAGTTGGATCCCTGCTGTGACACCACCACAGCGTAGGAGCCGGCTCTGGCTTAAGCGTAGCACTTGAGGACTCTTCTAAATTAGCTGCATCAAGGCCACTCCAACCCAGATCAAATGGACCACCCACAGTGTCCCCAGTATAAGCAATCATTTCCTCTGTATTCTGCCGGGGTGATGCAGGAGTCCACCACAGAAGTCTGATTCATCAAGCTCATTAAATGCAACAAATGAATGTTACACCACCAACAGAACTGCAAACAAACCATGAAGAAAAAACGTTTTGTTTACAGAACATGCAAAACCTTTTCCTGCAAAATGACTGTTGCCTTAGCCGCTGCACAAACACAACATAGACCCTTGGTAAAGGGAGGGGGGGTTTGTTAGGTTGTAAAGGCAACTGAGTCTGTAAGTAAGACAATAAGGTTAGTATGTTGGGTATAGGTAGAAAGGTAGGTAGAGAGGTAGGCAGGGATGTAAAGCAGGTAAAGACAAAAGATAAGTCTGGTATATTGTTGGTTTGGTTGATAAAAGTTGCTAGGTCAGTCAACAGGTAAGATAAGGAGGGTGTGTTTAGCAAGAAAAGTAGGTAGTACTGTAGTTATAATGGAGTTGGTGAGGTAGACAGGTTATTTGTCCAGAAGGTAGATGGACAGGTAGGTACGCTGTTTCGTTCTTAAGTAGGAGGATAGGCAAGTATGATGTCCAAATAAGTAGGAAGACGATTGGTAGGTTGATACTTTAAGTTGGATGGTTGGTTATAGAAAGTTATGCTCACAGGTAGGTAAGAAAGTAAGTGTGGTACATAGACAGTTACGTATAGTATGAGTTTATAGGTTAGCTTTAGGTGGGTAAATCAGAAGTTAAGTGAGTAAGTATTCAAGGTAATTATAGGTAGGAGGTAGGATGGAAGGTGCCTTTGTCTAACTTAAAGGATAAGTTCAGTTTCTACAGCTTTCACATTTTTTATAGAATGAAGTAGAACAATATACTCACCCAGAAGGCTTTCCTGATCCAAACAGTGCTTCAGGAGAAATTTAGATCCAAAATTGAGCGGCGGACATCTGTATAATGGTAGCACACAAGGCATGTATAGCGCCGCTCCTAAAACTGCATTAATCATCCAAAAACTCATTCGTTTCACCAATATTTCATCATGGTCTGCTCGGGCTACTCCTCCACAACAGTCTGTGTCGCTCCAGACATGTTTTTGTGACTGTGCTGACCTCTGAAATGAAGACTTTGTTTACGTTTGCCTCCCCGCATGCGCAGTACGGCTCATTGCTTCAGGGGAAGACCGCTAGCTACACAACGACTTTCTTCTTCCAGTTTTGTGCAAAATGGACGAATATCTATCCGATGAAGATGTTGTGGAGGAGAACTTTGAATATGATGGGTGTCCTTACAGTTTCGAGCCAGAGTTTACAGATGAGGAGCTCATCGAAAGGAGGACGAGGAGGCAAAGAGAAGAACAGCTCTCCAGAGAGCAGTCTTCAGTTCAGAGGTCAGCACAGTTACAAAAACATGTCTGGAGCGACACCGGACTGTCGTGGAGGAGTAGTGCAAGCGGACCATGATGAAATATTGGTGAAACTAATGAGTTTTTGGACGATTAATGCAATTTTAGGACCGGCACTATACATGCCCCGTGTGCTACCATTATACGGATGTCCGCCGCTCGATTTTGGATCTAAATATCTCCCAAAGCACTGTTTGGATCAGGAAAGCCTTCTGGGTGAGTATATTGTTCTACTTCATTCTATAAACAATGTGAAAGCTGTAGAAACCAAACTTATTCTTTAAGTTCTGAATGGCAGCATGATTAATCAAGTGTGAAATTAGTGGTGAGTGGTGGAAACTATTAAATGATTATTTAAAATTATGGTAACAGATAACTCAATCATGTGAATATGTAGATAAAAGAAGTTGTGCTGGGGAATAGTTGAATTCAAAATGTGCTAGCTGAGATGAATGGGCCCAGTCCTCTGAACATAATGTTAGTGAAAGAAATGAACAATTATGCTGAGTTTGGATTACCATTTTACTGTGATAGTCAACAGAAGTAAGGTGCGACTGACTTTTATTTAACCTGTGGTGTGGACAATGAAGCATAGAGCTTAACCCACTTCTATCTACAGTTTGGGACTAGTTATGTTCAGGATTAATGGGCAAGCACCAACTGTAGCCTTGAGGTGTGTCTGATGCAGTCATGTTCCAATACTTTTGCTTCACTAACACACTCAGTACACAAGTGATAATGAATATTTATGCATCACTGCATGTATCCACCCACACATATTTACAAGCCTGCCGACATATTTTCACCATAATGAATTATGTCTGCAGCTGTCAGCTTTTTTTCAGATATGGTTGCAGTGTGTTATGTTTTGTACATATTCATAACATAAGTCTTTCCTATTTTTGGCCTCTTAAAAATCGAAAGTCAGTCCATTTGCCCTGCATGGGAAAGACTATGCAAAAGCTCTGACAATATCAGTCTGGGCTCACCAGCTTTCCCAAATTTGATGTGTTTTCATGTGTTTTCATGTTCTAAATTTTAGTTATAGTAACTTCACACACACAAAGCTCCATTGAAAGTCATTTATGTGGTGTATGAAGACAGAATTTTCTCTGTTCTTTTATGACAATTCAAGTTAAGATTTAAAGGATCCCAGAGTTTTTAAAAACATGTCTCTCTTTAAAGTTAACTATCAGCAGCATGGTTCAAAGCACTTGGGATTATGCTACCATCCAAATGAATTTCACTTTGCAAAACTTTTATATTACAGAACTCACACACAGGGCTGGAAATGATCTCATGCTGTTCTGCTTAATAAAAAGTGTAAACATTTGAATTGAATGTAAAAGCACTGAGATAAGGGTTTCAGAACGCAGCTCTTGCTTGATAAAGCTCCTTTGACAAATTAAATTCCCTCTGTTCCCTCTGACGGTCTTGGTAATGAGATAAGTCAGTGTTGAGAAGATTTAATAATGATCTTCCATTAAGTAATGGAAAAGAAAATGAAATATACTGCTGTTCTTGATATCATTGAAAGGGTCAGCAAGATTGTGTCAGACTGTCTATAATTGCCTTGCAGCACCCGTTATCAAGAGTGTCTGTTTTCCCCTTTGTTACATGACGGATCTCTGCTCCATGTTTGAATCTGTACATTTACATAAATTATTAGATTGTGACATTATGAGCTTCTCTGTGTTAAAAGTATCATGACTATCCCCTGACAACAGTTATACAACAAGAAAATATATGCTGCATTGGACGTCGCAAAAGTATTGTATATAAATGGTCCCATGTCCTAGCATGTTTAACCACTTATGTCATGTCATGGGTGTCTTTCAAGCAAGGATTTGAATTATGAGTTGAATAACAAAACAAAAATGCAGTCCTTTTTTAAAAAAAAAAATTAGAGCTCTTTTTCTCTTTGTAACCACTTGGATATGAGGAAGTGGGGAGGCTATGTGAAACTATGAAAATGAGTTCTGTGCTGATTACCGCCCAAACAATGTCTGATGACGGGGGGTCATTACATGTGTACATATAGATTTTGCTACTCCCTCTCAATAGTACACCTTTAGGATGAGACCTGGAGTTACTGTTCACAAGTACCAGTTGAGCGGTGACTCAAGGCCTTCCACATCTGTGGTTGCTGTGGTAGCAACAGATGTTGAGCCAGCCAAAAGTACTCAGGAATGCTTTTAAATGATGGAGTTTGAGATTATCAAGATTATTAAGTGCGTTTCGACAATAACTCAAAATGCCTGCTAACACAAGTAAACATGGAAACATGGTAACAAGTTTAAGGCCGCGTTTACATGGCGCAGAAAACGGTCAAATCCAATAAGTTTTCATTGCGTTTTGGCCTTGCGTCTATATAGAAACTCGTTGAAACTTTTGAAAACGGGCTCCAGAGTGGAAAGATTTGAATCCGCTCTCCATGCAGCTCCGTGTAAACCCGTATCAGAGCGTTTCAGGGTGAAACGCTGACGTCCCCGCATGCGCAGTACTCTTTCAGATGAAGGCTGCACGGGCATACCAGGAACAACAACAGCTTCGGCCGTCCGCCGAGTAACGTGTGAGTCTCTTCCCGTGCTCGGTTTGTTATCCAGACAAAACTATCCAGACAGATTTGTTGTCCAGAAAAGAAACTCCTGCATCTCTGTGTGTCTATTCACCATTGTTGTTTGTGAAAAGTTTTTCTTCTTCGTTCGTGTATTGTAGCAGCGTCCTGGGTCTCTGTGCGTCTATTCGCCATTGTTGTTTGTGAAAAGTTTTTCTTCTTCGTTCGTGTGTTGTAGCAGCGCTGCCTCTCTGCAGACCTACACCGCCATCTACTGAGCCGGCATGCACACTACAGTATTTAAAAATACCCACCTACATGAGCATGAGAATTCTAAAATGCCAAGGAGAAATCTTTACGTCTTTAAGTCAGGAGTTTCCATGTAAACGTAGCCTAAGTGTGACATCAGTTAAACTTTTTTTGAATCAGTCAAAGTGAAAATGCAGGTTTAAAAGAAAAAAAAAACAACCTCAAAACCAGTCAACTGACATTGCAATCGTTTCTAAACCAAGCATGGAATTAACTCTTTCACGTACCAATAACCCCTCAAAATGCCTCCAAAATCCTACTTAAAGTTAATTGTGCTTGATCTAATATATGCAGGTTTTAATACTTTTGAAGTGTTTTATTATGCTGCATTGACAAGAGTAAGAAAGCTGTGAATGAAAACTTACAGCTGAATGTCACTGTAATTGGTGCCAGCTGGTTCTGCTGCTATAATCTGGTGGAGTAAAACTGAGTGGATGAAGGTTTCTGTGTGGGCAGCAGTGACATAAGCCGACTCTGTGTGACGGCTCCTCCTCCACATCACACCTCTACAGCAGGGAGGCTTGCACATCAGTGCCTGCTCCTCCTCCTCCTCCTGCTGCTGCTCCTCTTGCACCTCATATTCATTTTAAAGAGGAGGTGAGGAGGTGTACGTGTACATGTACACATTCGCCATGTGAAAGTCTCTCGACGCAAACATGGATGAAAATTCATCAAATCTCATTCAGTGCACCCTGCCAGGTTCTCCAGGCTGCACAGCATGGGTGACATTCTCCTACTAATGTATATGAAATGCCACATGTGCATATATTACAGCAGTGTCTGTCAGTGTAAAAGAAACTGGAAGCCTGAGGTAAAAGCTGCACACAGACCTTTAACAAAGTTGTCTGTCAAAGAAGACAATGCTGGGGGCACAGACATTGCCAATTACTACGGCATAAATCAAGAATTTGTCTCATAACACAGGGTATCATAATGCAATAGAAAAGTGAAACAACCAAGATCTTTGTGACTTTCTTGGTCGGGGCCAAGTGGACTCTGGACAAACTCAGCCTCCTTGTTCATGACACACTATGAAAATGTAAAATCACTCCTAGTATGTCTTTATTTTTGTGTTAACTGTGCCCTGCTTCCTGGGTTTAACATAAGCTATCAGCCTTATGCCAGTATTTTTGTCTCAAGTAAATCATTCTCAAAACCAGGTACACTGCTGGACTGTTTAAAGGGATAGTTCAGTGTTTCTTTTACATAGGGTTATAGTGATTTTGACATCTCTTTCTTTATTTATAGAGCTGCATTCACAAACTAATGTTTGGCCAACTTTTGCTGAGGTAGAGGGAAAGGTCAAGCTGAGTCTGGCCGAGGAAAGAACTATTTTAATGTCAGTTGGGCAACACTAATGTTTGTCTGGTCTGTTGAAATAGATTATGCATGCTAAGAAATGCCTTACATTTGATCCACCACACACACCAGTTGTCCTCTGCTTACCTTGGATCAGTTACAGCCACACCCATCTCCATCTGCTCTGGCTTCTTCTCCTCAGGCTGGACTCCCAGTTATAGGACTCATTGTGCACTTTTGAGGACAGTCGTCTGCCATCCTCTTGGCATGGTGAAATGGCATATATGTCCGCTTCATGGCATTCATTGAGTGATGGTGCCGTATGTTTGTACGACATTCAGCAGTGTCGAGCTCCATAAGGCCAAATTTCCCCCAAATTGAGGATGCTACCCATGTGTAACATCTACATTTGTAAACATTAAAGGGACTGTGAGCAGCATCTATTACCGGCGACACAAAGACTCTGCTACCCATGAGCACGCGCGGCGACTGTCGTAATGCTGCGTTCCAGTAACCTCGGAACTGGGAGTTACATCTCAGACTTATCAGCGTTCCAGTTGAATTCTGAAAAAAACATGCCGATCTACCAGGCTATTGTTAGCTGTTGTTAGCACGCCCTGCGTTGTTGTTCACCAATATCACATGAAGAATGTGATTATCACTATGGCAGCATTTTTGTAAATATAAGTCTAACAATACTATGTATACAGCTAATCTAGAGCGGCACACCCCAGTCAGAAGTGCAGATAAATGGATTATTACAGGAGCTAAATAACTGTTCACACCCGGGGCATCCATCTTCGATTATCAACTCGGGGGTGACGAGGTTTCAACGAGTTCCCAGTAGGAAATTCAGACTTCGGGGAACGTTCCAGCTGCAGTTTCCTACTCGGAACCCAGAAATTCCTACTTCTGACTACAACTGGGACGCACCACAACATGTTATTGAAGCCAAAATGTATGTTTGTTGTGTTGTAGCTCGGACCTTCCTCAGAACTCTGCATTGATTTACAGCTTCTTTTTTTCAACAACTTACAGGATGCAAAGCGACAAGGTAATGTATCTCTTTCTAGTTACGTAGCGATAGTTTTTGATGTGTGACAAGCAAGTTTTGAAAAACTTAGAATCGTAGTTTTGTAGCCGGCTATATATGGCTACTTACAGCCAGGTGCTCTAAGACGTGTCCAAATAATATAAATTTGGTCTAGTTTTAATAGTCTTGATCCCGAAGTTGAGTAACCAGGCCAGTCCAGTCCAGCCCTGTCCTGTCCGACCCGACCAAGAAGCTAAGGAATAGCATTTATAGATAACTTGGTGCTATAAAACTCAATAAGTGCGTATTTCAATCAGGCATATATCTAAAAGTGAGACTTTTTTGCAATTACTTAGAAAGTCCTCACAGTCTCTTTAAGAATCTATAGTGAGTCAGGGGGGCATAAGGAAGTGTCATTCTCCACCAGCACAACATTTCTCTTTGCCTGAAATATGCTGACCTGTGTTGAACAAAGCTAAATTAAGCCTGGGAATGTACTTTCATAGAATTTTTTTTTTCAACGATGGCAGTGTTCTGGAGTAGTCTGACCGTCTGTTGCGCAGCAGGATCTAACATCTTTATTCTATGAAGATGTGTTTTAAACTAGTTTTTTCCCCCTAAAGTTTGGGGTGGAAAATATTAGCAGTGTGTGGCTCTCCGTTGCCCTTTTTTGGTTGGGCATTAAGGGCTTGGCCCACCAACTTGTGTAGTTAACCCACCTTCAAACACTAGGGGATAACAGTCTTTCTATGTTCATACTTTGGCTGATTTGTTACTGATTCCTGGATGTTATTTAACAACAAGTAAGGACATTTTCCTGCTGTCATGTGCAGTTTTGCCCAATCAGTAAAAGCCAGTATAGGTTGCCAAGGCTTCAAAAGACTAGATGGTTGGTGATGACATAAAACACTCTGCTGTGGAACAGAGGGATTCATGAGTGAAACAGAGCGAGAGAGCTGTGTATGTGGAACAAGGTAAAACAACAAGGTGTCAGAAAAAAGAAAAGCTCCTGCACAGTCTTACTTTCTGAAAGTACCTTTTACTCACATCACAATGTTTCAGTGTAACAGACCTTCATCACGTATTATTGCAGTGGCACAACACTCAGGTCTTTATACAGACAGAGACTCAATCTTTAGTCACACAATCATAGCCCAGGGTACTGCAAGTGCTGATGATCTCCTTATCAGGCCACCATCACCAGAAAAGAGACATCAGAAAAATGATTTATGTCTTAATGGCTGTTGCGTCAAAAATATAAGCTTGAATGGGTGTCAATGAGCGTGTTTTACTCACTTGCAGAGCAATGCTACAACAGTGATTTCCATTGTTTAGAATGGGCTTATTTTATCACAATTTTTTTTCTTAAATGTATTTTTGGGGCATTTTGTGCCTTTATTAAGAGAGAGACAGTGGATAGGCCTGTGAAAGAGGCTGAGAGCAGGGGAAGACACCCCGCAAACCGGTCGAACCCGGGCCGGCAGAAGCATGCATGTGGGACGTGCATGGCTGCCAACCACTCCGCCAAACCAGCACCCCAAGATCAGAATTTTAACAGTCATGTAAATTGAAATATAAGCTAGTGTAAACTGTGAAAAATAATACAACTTTTAACAACACAAAATGCAAAGTGTGCTGTTTTTACTCATCTAGATAATGGGGTTAAATAAATACAATCCACAATCAACATCCAATAATCAAATGAATCAATTTCACAAAGTTCCTTGGTTAATTCATATTTCCACATCCACAGTGGTCAACAAAACCTCTGCTTAGAGTCATGTCTAATTTAGTCATTTAGTGTAACACTACAAATAATAATAGGAAGACAGAAAGAAAGGCAAAAAGGAGAACTGAAGGCCTCAGTCTGGTTTGGTTGCATATAAATGTCTTGTAAACTCTGAACAGTTTTGTCCACATAGAGCCACAAAATAGAGCATTGGCCACTCTTTCTTTCCATCAGTAAATCTCAATGGAGCCCAGTTATTCCCTCTCTCTCTCTCCATTTTCTTCTGAGGTTTAAACACATGATTACTCTACATCATGAAAAGAATTGATTGCCTTAGAGAGAAATTAAATTAAAGTGTTTTGAGTCATTAATAGAGCTTTCTCTCCACAGTGAAGAAATAAACAGGATCAATTTCTTGTTTGTAATAATAGCTGCATGCTTCAGTTGCATCAATAAATAGATTAGAAATGCTTGTTTCTGTGTGTGAAAAAAGGCTGTCCTTACATTTGGCCAAATGTTTTTGAGGAACAGCCTCATAAAAAACACCTAAAAATTATTCATAAACCATGTAGCCTTTGGAGTGGGTCAAGGGAAAAAACCTTTTGTCACCATTTTTGTGCTGCAAGTTGCATTTATGATTGTATTTCTGTACATTTTAGACCAGTTAAAAATACAGAAAAGTGATGTTATGGTATTGACAGACCCATCTGAAATTTTGGCCCCAACCTGCTAGGGCATGTATTATGTCCTCGTTGCAGTTTGGGCACAATACATGCCCAAAGTAATGTAATGCAGATAAGTATTACATAATTCTGGTGACTTTCCTGAACAATAGGTAAGAGAGCAGCAGTTTTAAGTTCATCTTACTCTTTCTGATACTTTCGTGGATATGCACTGAATCTAATGTCAGTGTAGGTGAATATGTTTGGTCTATTACACATGCTTTGGAATGGATGTGCATGATGTGATCATTATACTCTTGTCTTATGTTTGCTGAACCGTTTTACCACAGAAACAAATTCTACCAAATTTAGGTTTGTCCATTTCCTTGCACATTCTGTCCCCAACAAAATTGCAATGGTGTTCTATTTTAATAACAATGAAACCTTCTATTTAGAGGAAATCATCTTAGGAAACCTTCCAGCAGCAATTAAACACAACACAGGCTTTAGAAATACAGACAATAATCACATTGATAGTTTTGAAAATAGGAACCCTGAATATGTGTGATATGAAAATGAAACTCACTTCTCTCTAGGTACCTGTCTGCCTGTCATGACATGTATGTGATTCGATTTTTGGGGGCTCAAACATGTAAGGCTAACAGGTCAAGTACTGTAAGGCTCTATTGTTATTTTAAAGAGGACAGAGGATTTTTTTTTTTCTTCAAGTGAGTTTCATTGCTTTCAACAGACACGCTCCCAGTATCTTGTACCATATTATCTATTTAGATAGATATTAGGCTTCATATTATATACTTTGTGACTTTTTCATCACTTATATTCTGGTAGTTAGTTACAAGTCTTTTGTTGTCAACGTACCTGGACTCTCATGTTCTGAGGCCTGCCCACAGAAGCAGCTGGGCTAGGCCTGTCCATACAGATTAGTTTTACCCAGCTGTGCCTTATTTGCATGGTACCTGTGTATTTTCTTTACCTCAGGTTAGTCAAACTGCTGGTAATCTTTGTCAGTGAACTCCCTATGCAGTTGTCTCTGACACACCACTGGCTGGCTGTCATGAAGGTTACTATTATCCCGCTTTCACACTACAATTAGCAGGTCAACGCAAATTCTTTCAGCGCGGGTTAACCCACTAACAATTGGCAAGTGACTCCTCTCCCACTGTCAGCAGACCCGGGTCTAATTGGCAGCAGATGAGCTGCATGGCTGTTTTTTCTCCTGCGGTACGTCAAGCTGATGTCATCATGTTGATGACATCATCAGCATGCCAAAACAAGACTATGGCTGTGTCCGAAATGGCATACTAGCGTCCTACTCATACTTAGTGTGACGTCAAAATGAGTATGTAGTGTGTTCACATTAGATTGTATGAAAAGATTAAGTGTGTGAGAAATACCCAGATGTTTACTATATCGGAAATTTTTTTAAGTATGCGAGGTGAGCATACTAGTCACACTCAAACGCCACATAATGCATTGTGAGCCCCATAATGCATTGCGCCATGCAAGACCGACCAGCATTCAGCTAAAAATCGGCCACTAGCAAACTTCCTGTTTTCAAAATAACGCATCTTTTGTCATCTCCTTTTAGTTCTTTAACGCTTTTGTAAATGGGCTCTTGTTTTGGAGCCAACCAGAAGTTTCGTCGATAGCATAATAGCGGCATAGCGGAATGTCCGAAATGCCGAAATGAAATTTGTATCCGTGCGTTTTATGGCTCAAATGACCACATTTTGGTATTCTATGTGGGGACTTTCTCGCCTAATATGCTCTCTGTACTTTCAAATGTGGCGAATCAACAGAGATATTTGATAGCCTGGTGTGCTTCTGATTTATGTCGTTGGAGGTTTGAAATGCATCATGGGAAACTTAGTAGTATACTACAGTGTGAACAGTTGGCATCCTAATCATACTTATAGTATGTAGTATACAGTATATACACATGAGTTTGTAGTATGTAGTATGTTAGTATGCTATTTCGGACACAGCCTATGTAAACAATGGAAAGAAAACAATTTTCTGTACTTTGTTCTTTTGTCCCTCTTTAAAAATGTACAAAGTCTGCGCAGACTGAACGACATTGGAGCACTTATGATACAAAGATGGATGGAATTTGCTGCTGAGATGGCAAAGAGTCACATAAGATACAGACGGAGGGGATGGCGCCATATTATGCAATGGGCAAATTACGCCAACTTCATGACGTAGATTAGCAGGATGACCTGTGTGTGAAGTTCTCGCTGACGCCGATCGGAGGCGAGCCGATATAAACCCATGTTGCTTACAGGGTCGAAATGCTAAGGATGTTTAGGATAGACCGTGTATTTGCTATCGCTTTGTGGGCCCCCTTCGCTTTGTCCTTTATCCCCCATTATGAGTCACCTTACATTGATTCATATCCTTTACCACTTAAAGGAGCATTAGTGAGCTTGTTTTTGAGTCATGGAGTTGCTGCATGTATCAGGATGTCAGTTACACAACAGAGTGCCACAGGGGCAGGCTAATTGCTGGTGTTAAACGGCACTTTAGTGTAAGAGGAGCTTCATGTTAGCGTGTCTGACTAACATCACTACAGCGCGCAGTTTTGTTGTCCAGGTTTATTATTCTGCCTGTCTGCTTCTATCTTATTAGAAGGCATCTCGATGGACCCTTCTTGCTCCCCTGCCTTATTTTCAACTCTCATCCTTGTTTGTCATTCAAAGTTTCTCAGAGGAAAACTCTTCATCTCCTCGACTGTCAGCCTTGGCCTCTCTGCACCTCTCAAACACTTTCTCCGTGCCACCTGGGCATCGTGAACACACCCACATGCGCCCCCTCACTTGCACATATGCATGCATACACACACACACACACACACACACACACACACGCCAGTTTAGCTGTGAAAGGTCGGCTGAATGCCACTTTTGTGTGATGGCTCTCTGGTCCCTCTTATGATTCCTCCCAACTGCTGTGCTCATAAATTATACACAGCCTGGACATTGTGTGTTTGTGAGTGTGTGATTTTACACGATAAGGTGGGGGGGACAACAACAAAACCCTCCTCACAGTGAATGCTTCTAGATAAACAAGAGAAGCTGAGAGTGTGGATGGTGTGTGCTCGGGGCTTTACCCTCTCATTGATATGCTGTTTATGTGCCGTGTGTGTTCTGTATCTAATTGCCTTTCAGTTGACCTGCTGGCCTTTTCCTCATAAACCAGATGCATAGTTTGATGAGTGCATGAGAAATGAATCAGGGCACACACACAGAAACACATTGACTGGATAATGAGGTAGAAAAGTGTGAGTGGATTTTTGCGAAAGGAGCTGAAAGAGAGCCTTGTAGAGTTTTTAACATGACAGACCAATAGTTTTCTTTCTGTCCACTCTGCCAGAGCATTTTCTCAGCTTCCTTTGAATTAAAAATAAAAGAAAAAATATCTTTTGCCAACCGAAGCTGGTACTTTTTTAGATGCTTTTAAATCCTTTTGAGTCTAACTATCTTGCAGACATTGTCCCTTCTTTTGGCGACTTGGGTGGGAAACTTACAGGGTAACTGAGGATACAATATCATTTGAAACTAAATCCTTGTTCACAGTGCATTCAAAAGCACTGGAACAAAGCTCTGTCATCACTACACCTTGAGACATTCACATTATATTTTGCTAGGATGTAACACTTGTTTGCGTATCTGTGGTGAATCTGGCTGAGATAGTCCACCATCAACTAGAAGGTCAAGGATTTGTCACATGTTTATGCATCCTTGACCAAGAAACATAGCCCCAAGTCGCTTCCACTGCTGTGTCTGTAGTTTGTTAATGTTTGTTGGAGCAGTGTTTCTCAACCAGGGGTCTGGGGATCCCGCGTGGTCCGTAGTGTAATTGCAAGGAGTTCTGAAAAACAAAATACATTTAAAATACATAAAAAGATGGATTACTTTACCTATATGTGATTTAGACCTTTATCTACCTAAACTACAGAGGGTAACAGGACTATTTTCTCAAATTTCATCCGCTTCATAAGCGCAGTTTGTTAATTTAAGTTTCTATTATACAAACTTAAAGGATAAGTTCAGTTTCTACAGCTTTCACATTGTTTATAGAATGAAGTAGAACAATATACTCACCCAGAAGGCTTTCCTGATCCAAACAGTGCTTTGGGTGTCGCTCCAGACATGTCTTAATGACTGTCCTGACCTCTAAACTGAAGAAGAAGAACGTTTGCCTCCGCGCATGCGCAGTACGGCAGTACGGCAGTACGAGGCAAACGTTCTTCTTCTTCAGTTCAGAGGTCAGCACAGTCACAAAACATGTCTGGAGCGACACAGACTGTAATGGAGGAGTAGCCCGAGCGTACCATGATGAAATATTGGTGAAACTAATGAGTTTTTGGACGATTAATGCAGTTTTAAGCGGCGCTAACATGCCCTATGTGTTACCATTATACGGATGTCCGCCGCTCGATTTTGGATCTAAATATCTCCCAAAGCACTGTTTGCATCAGGAAAGCCTTCTGGGTGAGTATATTGTTCTGCTTCATTCTATAAACAATGTGAAAGCTGCAGAAACCGAACTTATCCTTTAACACGATCTGCATCCTTTTCAAAATATGAGCCCCCTACTGTTTCAGTGGGCATATACCATGCATTTCTTAAGAATGATTTTATTGTGAATCATCTGCAGGAAGTTGTTGGGAAAACTCATTAACTTGCAAGGTTCAGGTTAGCACCTGAAATTAAGAGAGTGTTACAAACAAAGATGATAAAACACAGACAAACAAAGAAGAAGTAGAGGAAGATCATGGACCCCCTGATCAGGTGGTGGTGGAGGTGAGGGGTAGGGGGTATGAAGGGTGTCCAGGACCCCAAAAAGGTTGAGAACTGCTGTGTTAGAGCATGTGAATGTGTTGTCTTAAAAACAATGGATAACTTCCATAGAAATGATGACCATCAGTGCTTGAATGTAAGAGTGGATGGTGTGACCTGTTGAGTGAAAGTGCTTTGAGTGGTCAGAAAGACTAGGAAAATGCTCCAGTCCTTCAACATGTATTTCAATTTACTGTGAAATAAAGGCTTTGGGAATCATGAGCCAGTATAACATAGTGCCTGTGTTTTACACACAAATATAGGAAGACACACTCACACAAACAGTTGCAAGAAAAAGTATGTGGACCCTTTGGGATTACTTGGATTTCTGCTTAAATTGGTCACAAAATATGTTCTGATCTTCATCTAGGTCACATCACTAGACAAACACAGCCTGCTAATGCTAAGATTGCACAAAAAATGACAAGTTTTCATGTTTTTATTGAACACAACATGTAAACATTCACAGTGCAGGGTGGAAAAAGTATGTGAACCTTTGGATTTAATAACGGGTTGACCCTCCTTTGGCAGCAATAACCTCAACCAAATGTTTCCTGTAGTTGTAACAGCTAACAGCTGGCAGCATGAATAGGGCTTAAGATAAGACATGGTGAAGTAACATATATTAAGATATAAAATACCATAGCAACACCAGATGATACAGTTGATTAAATGAAGTATGACTGATGTTATACAATGTTAAAGGAACTCAGCGTCCATTCCATTTTAAACTCCTTTAGATCCTCTTCAGTGACCCTATGACAGAAGTGCCACCATTAGCAATCTTTTGTGTGTTGTGAGTTGTATGTTATACTTTTTTAAAAACAGATTATCGATGTATGACTGTTGATCGGACTGTCAGGTCAACAATATGCTGTATTGACATTTTTATCCATTAGGAAGCAATTGTTTTAATGTCTGCAGAAACACAGATCTCATTTTGAGCATCAGTGGTATCTTTCAATGATAGCTTGAATATGCTCTACGCTCTCTCTGAGGAAGAAGATGTCAGGGAAGGATGCACAAACAACATGCCCTGCAGCTTCATAACACCTCATCATCACCCTGAGCTCCCTGTTATGTCCTCAGTGCAAAACAGCAGAGATGTACAGTAGCTGTAAACAAGTTATGTGCGGCATGTTTTCCTCAACATCAAATCCCTGCATCAGGTCTACTTACAAGTCAACAAGTTGGACTGAGACCAGTCGGGTGTTCTGGTTTATATTTAGTTTCATACTTTGGAAAATCGTCCTTGCAAGCCTTAGAGAGGTTTTAGCAGTATTTTTTTTCAGCAGACTTTCTAAGTCTTGTTCTTTTGGGGCAGAAGTGACCCTTGTGTCGTGTCAAAAATGTCCTTGAAGAGATGTTGCTTCACCCCAGAAAGTAATTCCACACCTCTTTACTTGTGTGGAGGTCACTTGTGGCTGCAGGTGATTGCATCAGACTCGTCCAAGTTCTACCACTTTTTACCCATGAGTCAATGTTAGAAATTTTGCAAGACATGGCTTTCCTCTTGGCTGAATGTTGGTTTCAATATTTTTTTTTTCCTGTTAACTCTGATTTTTTGATTCCAACAAACTCATGACACCCTTTCTTCAACTGTAAAACACAATGCACTTGAACAGTAAACTATTGGGTTGATTTTTAGAATGGGCCTTTTCTAGTTGCTTTGTTCTAACTCAGTAGAAAAAGTGCTATAAATTTGAATATTTTCTTTGGATCAGTTTCTTGTTCACACGACAGTATTCTGAATTGGACCAGAAAAGACAGGGTTGGTCTTTTGGTGTTACACTACAGTGTGCAATCCTGTGACCAGTAGTCATGCTCTGCATTATGGGAAGGAAGCTAGCAGGTTAAACTAAACCTACAAAACTAGTCATTGTTCAACAGAGGTGGTCAGATTTCTTATAAACGATTAAAGCTGGGGTTGGCGATCTGATTTAGATACACTTTTTGTAATACTGGTTAAAATGGTCTTTATGGCCCGATGGTAATCAACTCATAATGTGTTCTTAAAACAGAGCAAAAAATATCCGCTATCTACAGCAGGAGTAAAACAGGGAAAACACCAACCAATAATCTTGCAGGGATACCTTTTTTTACACCAATCAAATCCCGTCGCCATTCTGAGTGCCTGCTGCGAGTGCATTTTCCCGGCGTGCACAGACAGTGCGTGTAGCGTGTAGGGAACAGACTCCGCCAGAGAATGCTTACCTTTCAAGTTTTGTCTTTGAAAATAAGGGAAGTCCGCTGTGAGCTGTCCCACAACCCCAACCAAGCTCCAGTATCCCTCACATTTTAAGACGGATGTACAAGAAATCTAAAATAAACTCTTTGTTTTTCTAAGTTTGTTCCGCTGTTGGCTCTAATCTCGCGAGAACTGCCATCCATGCTACTGCAGGTGGCAGTTCTCGCGAGACTTCTTCTTCTTCGGTGGTTGGCATCCATCATTTTGGAGCATTACCGCCCCATTCAGGCTGAGACATGACTTGGTGTAGTGTGGAACAAACACATTGTGCTGAGGGTTTGGAGTTGAATCTGTCTTCTGGATACAGCGGCTGCGCGCGTGCATGTGAGCGGGGGGTGGGGCTAGGCGGAGCCCTGAGGAGATGCTACTTTCAAATTCATGCTAGTTTTCCAAAATTGCCAACCCCAGCTTTAACTTATTTATTAGTATGTGTGACTTACTTCATGATATAAATATTACCAAACTCTGTGCATAAATAATATAAGCTTGTGTCTCCAGTGTACCATTAAGGACACCAGATAGCAGGTTAACTTATAAAACTGTTTGCCCCTGTAGAAGTGTCCGCAGAGAGTCTGTCAGTGATGAGGAAAAGCAGAGAACAACTTTAAAAAGGATAAATCACCTGCTTGAATGAGCTGGACTAAATTACAGGAACCAAACATGCTTTTGAGTCCATCCATGTTGAGTCCTGTGATAATCTGCTTTAGGGGTGGTGAGTAATGTTGACCTGTAGCTATTTTCATGGTGTAACGCATCTGTACGTCTTTGGAGACTCTGTGGAATGAAAACATTCTTCATTGGGTCGATTGCATTCTCAGTGCAAACAAACTGGTCCAAGAGTTGATTGGATAGACCTGAAACCACCTCTTTTAGGTCACTTTATTTTAGTATCAGTTACTTGTACCAAAACATGGACCGTTTGTTGTGTTCATACATATTCAAATTGTACTGGAGTAACTCCCTAATGATCAATGTGTGAGTACTACCTCTGTGTAGCCCTTTCAAAATTTGCAACTACAACTTTGTGTTACTGTGGGCTTGCTTCCAAAGAGTAGCTGTTTATTTGGGTTTGTCTTGCCCTCTCCATGAACCCTCCTGTTTCTCCCCCGGCTCTCACAAAAACAGTGAAACCAAACACCTTTACTATAGTTTGTTAATCTAAAGGATTATTTGACAACCTAGCCTTGTCTGCTCCCTCCCCTTCTCCTCCTTTCCCTCTGTCCTATGCATACACAAGTACACAGGTGACAGACACTAAGTGACTAAAAACTGACAGGGTTATTGGACTGCTTTAGCAAATGTTTACTTGGCTAACAAGTCCAGGGCTAAGTGGCCAAAACACAGGGAAAGGTGTAATAAACAGTGGGAGAGAGTTCATTGGAAGACTGAGTCTATGGCAGTGTACAGAAGTTCTTACGAAACATGTACACATCATTTGAACATTTTTTCCTCTTAAGTTGCTGTTCATGAACTGTAAAAATTAATTTAAACACTTACTAGCTCATTTATTACTTGAACAGGACTGGACCCACTTGCTGACATTCATCATTCTGTAGGTTCAAAGAAGTGCTTTTGTCACATACATTAGTTATTATCTAAAACTTTAGATTGAAAGGGGAATCCACAGATTCCTTTTTGAAAAAGAAAATGACAGAGAACTTTTTCTTAAGACAATGTCCTTGAAAAATGTTCACTCTGTTTCCAGAACCCTCCACTTTACAAAATAAAACAACCCACTGGCTGGATGACAATGTAAAAAGCTGCTGATGGAAGAGTTTGAACAAACTGGAGCCAAATCCCCATTATTTTTACGACAGTGGACCAAATTTCACTGTTTGAAGGGGCCTGAGTTTTGTATACTGATAGAAGTATGCTCATTTTTTTTAGATATATAACATGAACACTTACAGTGAAACTTTATTACATCTGGATTTTTTTTTTTTTTGCCAGGAATTATTTATTTGTTTGTCTCAGGGAAGGAAAATTTCAGGGAAAGTAGCCTACTACATCATACCTCTCATTAAAGAGTGATTTGGTATTTTGGTGATTCAAAGATGGATGTGAATGAAGGAATCTTTCAGAAAATTTGTTAACATTTTAAGGCAGGCCAGTTCAAACTTTTTTGCTTATAACTCAAGAGCGAATCTTACTCATGGCACCTGGAGGGAGCAATTCAATTTAGGGGCTGACACATTTTTGAAAGTATTTTGTAACATTAAGTAACACGGCAACTTTCCAAACTCAGCTAAGAATGTCAGAACTACCTTGGCAGTGGTTTGTACTTTATCAGCACTTTTCTTTCAGCAACTTTTCACTAGTGTTTGTTCAAGATACTGTTGCTGCCTGGCACAAATCTCCAAAATTACTTTTTTTCAGGATATGAAAAACGAAAACCCACTACCTCTCAGTGACTGGATATTGTATTGTCCTGACTACAGTTTTACCTCAACTTGGTAAAGGTAAGCTTTTATGTAAAAAATTAAGAGTGAGTGGACATTGGAGGTTTGTGCTCAACAGTGATGATATAAACTTTAATTTAGTCTTGCATCTTGGTGTTATTTATTGACATTTTTATTATTTATTTATTGACATTATTATTTATTATTTTATTGACACAAACCGCCACCATCCTTAACTGAAGTTATCACCAAAAATGTCAAAATCTGCCCTATTTCACAATGTAAACAAATCCTGAAGGAAATTCCTGGTTGTCAGTCTTGTGCCATGTCCAGCATACCCTTTAATACCAAAATGTGTTTTAAACTTTTTGTGTACGCAGCCAAAATGTGAATAACTACCCAATCTCACATTGCTAACAAGCTCTAAACAAAATCCTTGATCTGCATCTGACTTCAGATCCCCTATCACTTTATCATAGCATCATGACAAACCTTCCCTCACAATTTCATTAAGATGTGTTGAGAACATTTTGAGTTATCTTGCTCACAGATGGACAATCAAACAAACAAATGCAGGCACAAACATAACTTCCTTAGCGGAGGTAAACTACATAAGGGCTTATAGAGCGCCTTATATTCTGTACTTTTATTTGTTTTGTTTTTTTACAGTAAATGTACTTTTGTATTCACATGTACACAAAAGCCGACTGTAGGTTGTTTGTTAGCTACTTATTGTACAGAGAATATCACTTCACTGATTTAAGCCTTTGTTAAAGGTTAAGTTCGGTTTCTACAGCTTTCACATTGTTTATAATGAAGTAGAACAATATACTCACCCAGAAGGCTTTCCTGATGCAAACAGTGCTTCGGGAGATATTTAGATCCAAAATTGAGCAGCGGACACTGATATAATGGTAGCACACGGGGCATACAGCGCCGCTCCTAAAACTGCATTAATCGTCCAAGAACTCATTAGTTTCCCAATATTTCATCGTGGTCCACTCACGCTACTCCTCCATTACAATCTGTGTCGCCCCAGACATGTTTTTGTAATTGTGCCGACCTCTGAACTGATGAAGAAGAACGTTTGCCTCCGCGCATGCGCAGTACTCTGTGGAGCGCTGCCTCCTCATCCTCCTTTTGATGAGCTCCTCATCTGTAAACTCTGGCTCGAAACTGTAAGGACATCCATCATATTCAAAGTTCTCCTCCACAACATCTTCATCCTATAGATATTCGTCCATTTTGCACAAAACTGGAAGAAGAAAGTCGTTGTGTAGCCGGCTGTCTTCTGCTGAAACAAAGAGCCATACTGCGCATGCGCAGAGCAAGCGTTCTTCTTCTTCAGTTCAGAGGTCAGCAGAGTCACACAACATGTCTGGAGCGACACAGACTGTCGTGGAGGAGTAGCCCGAGCGGACTGTAATGGAATATTGGTGAAACTAATGAGTTTTTGGACGATTAATGCAGTTTTAGGAGCGGCGCTGTATGCTCTATGTGCTACCATTATACGGATGTCCGCCGCTCGATTTTGGATCTAAATATCTCCCAAAGCACTGTTTGCATCAGGAAAGCCTTCTGGGTGAGTATATTGTTCTACTTCATTCTATAAACAATAAACTGATGTAAGCGCCAAAACCAGGATACTTGAGTCCATGTAAACACACCATTGTCTGATGTTAAAGGATTATTATGATAAATCAGTTTAAGCTTGCCTCATTTACCTGGACACTGATATGGATTTAATTAAAACCAATAATCCAAAACCCCTGAGTAAGACCTCACAGACTGGAAGCTCCCATAAAAACAATCATAAAACCCACATGAGATCTGCGAGTTAATTTGATTTTGACACTAATGTCAAACACTAATCTGCTGTGACCTACATGGAATTCTATTTAGTTTATCTACTTTCCTAATAAACTATTTGGATGGGGTCAGCCTTTGTGTTTGTGCGATGCTGTTCTGATAAACATAATCTACTATAGTCTGAGGATTAATCGATAATAAGACATGTGTTCTACACTCTTTGAGTTATTCCCCTTGAAGCATTTGTCTTCTGCATATTTCTTGATCACCTCTCAATACTAACTAACCAGCTTTAACATCCAAACGGGTGTATGACAGCAGAAGACAGTGAGGCCTATTAGGACCTGAAAAACTTCAACATCATGTTATTCACTCACAGCTGGTTTCAGTTTTGAGTCAGCACTCTCTGTAATGATAGGTCCCTGACTAGGATGAAGCACAGGCTCATGCTGCTTCAGGAAAGCATTGGCTGGGAGAGAAGCATTCATTTATCCACATATAGCAGGGAAGGCAGGAGGAGGACTGTGGCCCTCATGGCAGGGTTTTATTAGTCTGACTTCCTCCTCGGTGTTGTCAGCAGCAGCAGCTCTAATGATGCTGTGCCACTTTCTCCTCTCCTCCTTTCCTTGTCTGCAAGCTCTCCAACTCCAAATCTATCCTTCACCCCTTTTCATTAGGCTGTCTGAATTACTGCTTACAGCTAATTTGATCATATTTCACTTTTATTATAGGCCTGTGGAAGGATTAGAAAAAGCTCATGTCACAATATTAGCTCTAAAACACCCAGCACGCCAACGAAATCAAGACACATTAGCCCAGCATAATTAAAAATGGGTTTAGAGCCTAATTATGGGAAAATGTCTGCAAATCCAAGAATCTCCTCAGGTTGATGATGGGTGTTACAGCTGGTATGATGTGAATATTAATGAGTGATCTCACCACACAACCATCACACCAAACTCCCCAACTGCAGTTTGGAGGACCAACTTTGGCCCCAAACTGCAAAAAACTTATCTCATCTGAGCAAGTGTTTTGTCTGGGTTAGAGGCAGGTAGCTGTTGGCCCCAGGCCCACATGTGTCCCACCTCCAAACCTAAAGGGCCCACCAGTAAAGATTAAGTTTACAAAAGTTGTAAATATGAAAATCAGAATCTGCCAAGTGTTTCAGTCTGACTGAAATTTAATTACAGCATGGGAAATGGAAACATTCCTACACTAATATGAAATACCTGTTGAATGTTTTGTTTATGATTTGTTTACATTTTTTTGTGAAGGTCTTCTGTTAGGTATTCCTAAAAATGCTCAAAACTGAGAGCAGTGGGCTTAAATTATAGTAGTAGTTATTTCCTGTCAAACTAATTAAATGTAACTTTACTTTTTGTTTTGAGCTTAAATGGTAGTGTTTGCTTCACTGATTCTGATGACAGCTGTATACTGTATATTTACTGTCAAGCAGCAAGCTTATATCTCAAAAACTAAAGTTATCTTTTTTTTTTTTTTGCAATGGCAGAAGTTGCAGCACATTTTAATGAATTAATAATGCATTGGAACCTTTGGTTATTGTTTTTGTCTTGTTCTTTTTGGTTTAGAAAAACCCAGTCACTGTGAAAGGCGACCAACAGCACTGGTTTAGGAAAAAACAAACTATGAATTATTAAAAATTGAGAAATAAGGTTTCTATCTGATATAAAAAATATATAGATTTTTATTATTTCACTGTTATTTTTTGATTGTCTCTTCAAGAGTATTCTTAAAGGGATAGTTCTTTTTTTTAAGTGGGGTTGTATGAGCTCCATATGGCCACTACGTACATCAGATACAGTAGAAAGTTCTCTCCTCTCCCTCAGTAAGCCACAGACTGTAAGAGTCTGTGACGAAGAAATAGGCTAGCCGCTAACAGGAAAGTACCATACCAAATACAAAGGGTATTTTTTCTCATATGTAGTATGCTACATATGAGTGTTTTTAAGTGCATTAACATTTTGGAAATAAAAGTTTATCTGGACCTAAGCCAACTCACGTCATGTATCCCTCTGCTACATCACTCTGCCTGTAGCAAACAGTACAAGCGAGCAGCTTCAGACGCCTGTTGTAGACTAATTGAAAGCACATTATACGACAAATATTTATGAGATGGGTTTTTGTGATGCTTCCCTTGATGCAGAAACAGGTTTGCATCATGGAGAACTCAGCTTTCACTGTATTCCTCTGTGTAACGAGGGCATGCGGTTACATCATATAGTGAATGCATCTCGTTACCTCTTACCTAACAGGTTGTGTGTACAGATCTATACGTCTCTCTTTATATATATGTTAGGGGCTAATACACAGTAATCGTTGCGTGTGTGTGCATGTGTGTGAGAGAGAGACACAGACACAAGTCGTCTGCAGTGCTATGATAAACAAACAGCCTCCTCTACTCTGCTTGTTTGTTTCTGACATATCGTTATTACTTACGCTGCGCGGAGGAATACATGACACGAGTTAGCTAGATCCGGATAAACTTTATATTTCTAAAAGGTTAATGCACTTTAAAACACTCATATGTAGCGTACTCTTAAACTGTGGTAAAACCTTTTGATTTGAGTCCTTGTAGGCGGAGAAAATACCCTTTGTTTTTGGTACGGTATTTTCCTGTTAGCGTCTATTTCTTCGACACAGACACTTACAGACTGTGGCTTACTGAGGGAGAAGAGAGAACTTTCTACTGCATCTAATGTCCTTAGTGGCCATATGGAGCTCATACAACCCCACTTCAAAAAAACTGAACTATCCCTTTAAGTTTGAGAAATTGTCCCTTCTGAATATAAAGACAGTATCTATGTGGCCATAAAGTTTTCCATCCTTGGTCAAGTTAATGTAGGCATTTCATGAATCTCAATATTAGCAGGCTTCACTTGAAAAAAAAATCAATATGACCTTCTCTGTTTGGAGTAAAACCACTCCAAAACAAGGCCTGTTTTACTTTTAAAAGTAAAATTAGCTGTTCAGATTTGCTTGCTGCATAGCTGATAAAAGCAATTCAGCATTCAATTTAATCTCGTCTTTTTTTTTTTTAGATATGAGTGAGAGAAAGGTAGCTTTTACTGAAGTTGGTGCTGCTTCAAAAGTTTTACAATTTTAGTTGCAAGCGCTCTGAGTGTACCGACAAAAATCAGATAATGCTGAGTGCATTTTTGTGCCAGATAAAATGACATTATATGTTAGATGTTTGTGGTTTGTGTTATGCAACTACATTAGAGTCCAAAAACCAAAATGAAAAACAATTCTCTCATGCAAATGTACTCACTCAAGCAAGAATAGGACATCTGCCATTGAATGCTACCCCCAGTATGCTAACCACAAATGTGACCAAAAGTTGTTGGCAGGCTCTGGTATGCCTCCATCTGGCTAACAATGTACTGGACTAGGTCTGCAGGACCTGGTCTAGTACAGGACCTAGTTCCCTTTGGTTCCCATCTGCATGTTTCAATTCTTGCCCCCTGTCTGACTTTCCCACATCACGAGCATCAAGTGTTTAAAACTTTTTTATGTGGATTTATAATCCAAATAGGAAGGAGCGACAGAGCTGTTTAGACTTGGCACTATCACCAGTTTCCACAAGATCCACCTGTGCAGCATTCTGTAGGCGCGCCGCACTAAGCAACAAATCGCCCCCAGTCTCATCATTCAGCCGATTATCCACACTCGGTCCACATGCTGTGCCTCAATCGATTGCCAGGACATACCAGCAGCACCAGACTAACTTGTGGGTCTATTGTCAGCAGAAGCCGTTCAAATCCAGCAGAGAGGAGGACAAGCATTTTAGAGTTATTCAAAATACATCACTTTGCTGGAATAATATCAATGCAGACAGCAAACAGTGGACTGTGTGGACATTGGGAGTCTGATCAATCATACTCATTCAATCAAACGTACAAAGAAAAACATTTGCAATCCAAAAATTAGGAGAGTTAAACCAGACCCCGTCCTCACTCTGAGGAAATTTTGATTGGTGTAGAGTGTAAATTGATTTATGATTTCTTTTGGGGCTGATATATTTTCCTTCACAGCCAAAAGGCCAGTGGAATCCAATAAATAATAAATGACCAGATCCTCTCTCAGAGTGCTTGTCCTGCATTATTAGATCATGTAGAAGTCTTATCTACAATCACAGAAGTATCTTTTGTTATGTAACAGTTTCTCCCATAATAAAATCTCTCACATTCATCATCCTTATTAACAAGTGACACATCACAGCCTGTCAGCTGTTTGGTTGCAATGGTAACCATCAGCTTCATAGCTGTTAATCAGCTGCTCAGGCTCTGCCTCTTCACATCTTCATCCCAAAAGCAGGAAAACAAAGGACATATGTAAAATAAACTCCCGAAGTCAACATGAACTAAGTATAAAGCTGACATAAATAACATTGAATCACCCACAGAGATAAAAATGGCTTTAGACATCAAGAAACTGTCAGAGGTACAAACATCAACACCAACTATCAGTTCATTTTCAGGTAAGGGGATCAAAAAGTGTATTTTTTATTCAAGATTATGTTCATGTTTGATTCTGAGTGTAGTAAAATGATCTCTAACAAACGTTCTTCAAGTCTTCACCCCCCTCTCTAATTGAGTAATGGGTCTGAATTTGCTCCACTTTCTCCCTCCTGTAGCGCCTATGGGCGATCACATGACAATGGAAACTCTGTTGCCATGACTACAGGGCTGTCCATAAGGGGCACAGAGAGGAAGGAAATTAGGTGACCTTTTTCTTGTATTATTGAAATATTATCTGCAGGATCCAGAGAAACATAATGTAGTCCTCACGACGGGAAAAAGGGAAGCTGTCATGACTGAGATCATTCTTTAACATCTGTCATCACTGCATAAAAACACTCACTCTTAGTTTGATCTGATTTATCATGTGCAGCATACTGGCAGGACTTCACAGAGTAGAGGACATATAGAGTTATAAATAAGAGTGGTAAAATCTCCCTCCAAACACCAACTCTAGCTCTTAAAGCACAGGGCAGCTGACACAGTGATTACTAAACTTCAGGTCACGGAGTTCCACAAACAGGAGGTTGTGTCAGCTAGAGGTCCTAAATAAATCGAGTTAGCCATTTTGCTCTGCCTGCAGTACCTGGAGGACAGGACCCCTGCCTCTGTGGAAATAAACCGAATGTGACAACATATGCCTCATAATGTGTGAGGCTGCTAAGGTTACAGCGTAGGTGGAGGTCATAGATGAATTTCTGGGTAATAGGTTTGAGGACAAATGATCATTGGAGGGAGAGAAGTGATAATGGAATATGACCTGTGTTTTCATGTATCACACTGTGACCTCAGTTCAAAGAGAGCTGGATGAGCAACAGGGTGGCAAGTGCACCAAAAACTAAGAAGAAAATCAATTACAGTTTCTAAATGTGCTTAGATGAAACAGCCTGAGCACTGAATCATTCTCTTATTTTCATCTCTTTTGTGTAAACAAGTGACAGGTGTCAGGAGACAACCTTTAATTCATAGAGCATCTGGGTTTAATTCTAAAACTAAGACCAGTGACACAACTGAGGAGTTAGGGTATGCACATGTAGAAGGGGTTCTTTTGAAAAGCACACTTTTTGTGATTTGTTTTTGAAAAGAAGTTTCAGATTATTGAAAATGTGCATAATTTTGAAAACTGCTGCCAAGGTGAAGATTTATAAAAACTTATTTTGGGGTGTCCTTGAATAGACAGGGAAACAGTGGTTTGGGCCCAAATGATATTTTCTCTGTGTGATGTCACTCTATGCAACATTATCACTATTTACATGCCAACACAAACATCTGTCACTCCCTCACAACAATGCTGCCTTCAAAACATATACTGCCATGGTTTAGGACAAGACTCAGTGCTATTCCAAGGTGTAGTACACAGCCTGGACAGAAAAAGTCACCACCTGGATTTAACCAAGCAAACAGGTATGAGCCTCTATCGAACAATCACAGTATGGGTAATTATCTTTCAGCTGGCAAACAGGTTATTTAACCCCAGCTGATTCAATGAGTAGCTTTTCATTACTTAAACAACCAAGTGGAAAGACACATTCTGTGGTCATGAAAAAGATGTTAGTCTGTTTAAGAAGGGTCAAATCATGGGCATTCATCAAGCAGAGAAAACATCTAAGAAGACTGCAGAAACTTCTTAAATTAGGTCAAGAACTGTGCAATACATTATGACAAACTGGAAGGATAGTGGGGAACCATCAGCCTTGCAGAGCAGACAGACCTGCCTGATTCTGAAATCCTGCAGCTCCGTCTTTCCAGCCTCCGTAGTCCAACGAATTCACTCGGCTGAATTCTTAACGGCCCAATCAGGGAAGAGAGGCGGGAGCTGTAGAATGCGGATGTGACGACAACCGGAAGTTGAAAACCGGAAGTTGAGAACGGACATGCCGATTAGCCTGTTGTCCTCAGATACTTAGTAAAACTTGGCGAAATCTGCCCTCCTCAGAAGTTTACTTGCAGGGATTGTCTTTGACGAGGTTCATGTCACATATAAGTGTTAAATGACTCATCTGTGTGGTACAATTTAGTGTGAGACAATAGTATAAGGCCATTAGCTGTTAGCAGCTAAGTTAGCGGCTAGCGGTCATTAACTGTTGTTAGCTGTTAACGGCTAAGTTAGCGGCTAACAGCTAATAGTCATTAACTGTTGTTAGCTGTTTGCTACATTTTTTTTCAATTCTTTATTCAGCCATTTCAAGTAATAAACAGGCACATTTTGCATCATACAGTCTTCAAAAATCACTGAGCAGCATCAGCAACCAATATAAACAAAATAATAAAATAAAATGTATATATAAAAGAAAAAAAATAATGACAAATTCAATTAAAACATTGCTACATTATAGAAGGCAACCCTGCTTGATGTGGATTGGTCTGTGATGAATGTGACGAGCAAAACGATTATCCAATCACAAGCTTGTGTTTTTTTTAAACGTTCTGCCCCTGAAAACAAATTTAAAGGGCTCCTACCCAGATGGACTAGTGAAATATTTCTGTGGCAGATATATGGAGCTGTCCATCTGGCTTGTCAGGTTAGGGAACCATGTGATCAGAAAAAATCCTGAATGATCGAGACCGGCGATCACAAGAGTAGAGCTGCTGTACAAGTCTGTGGGGGCAGTGCTATGATCTGTGATAAATCTTGTGCCATTGCAAAAGCTCATTGAAACAATGCCACAGTGAATGCGTGCTGTAGTCAGTGCTAAAGGGGGTCCAACAAAATAATAGAGTGTGAGACATATTTTTTTGGTGGTGACTTTTTTGGCCAGGCAGTGTATTTACTGCACTCTGATGTTTTGCCTCCACTGGTAGCATCCCAAAGACAAGGCAACTGGACTCAACACAGTCCAAGTGCCTTGTTTTTGAATCTTTAAAATGGTCTAAAACTATAATTTTTTGCTAAATGATGAAATTAAAATGCATTAGTCTATTGACAACAGTGGTACTTCTGTCATCCACAGAAGTGAGTGACATCATGTTTGTCATATGTCTGCAAATGGTCAGTACCAAGTAGGAGAATGTAGTTTTTTAAGCAGCTCTCTGTCTTACTAACCATTTAAAAGTACCCATGTTATTTGGTGTCCCGTATGGTCTGCTAGTGAGCATTAAAGTCTTCATGCACAGAGTTTGTTCATACTTATACAGTGAGGGTTGTCCCATATCGATAAATATGTCCATCTGCATAATCTTCCTTAGGACCTTTAACCCTTTAAAGTCTGAAAACACAAATTATCGCCAGAAAAAGTTTTGGAGTTGAAATGTTTATTTCATTCTCTACTGGAATTCAAAATCCCCCCCAACAATGTTCATAAATTTTAAAGTGTGTTTTTTGCATCTCATTTGTTACATTAGGTGTTTTGGCAACTGATAATCCACTTGAGGGCATTTTATCATTTATCTGATTGTATTCAGATTTTTTTTAGTAATTTGTTAATCATATTGCATAGTCTTACAGCTTAGTCTTTTTCGTTTGGACTTGGCTCACTTCTTAACACTGCCTTGTAAATGCTAAGGGCCTGATCTACTAAGAGCAAAAATAACAAGTGCTAAATTGCATGTGCAAACTAAAAAATTGCATGTGCAATTATTGGGTGTGTTGCTCTTGATCAGCTATGACTGCATGTCCAACTAATAAAAGGCGCAAAAGTGGTGGGGACCGCCCTCTTTAAAGAGGATTTTGCATATGCTACCGAAAGAGAGCTTGGGAGGGCAGAGGGGCTGTAAATGAAAAATAAGTTTGAAGCCATGGAGTTGGAGGCAAATAAACACACTTGCAGTAACCTTTGTTGCTGTCTGTCATTTTGACGGACAACTTTCCTTTTCTGATTACAATTAAACATAACCTAAATGGCAGCATTCACATAGTTACACAGCTTTATCACCAATAACCTCTCATGTGAAGAGCAGTATTACAGTGAAACACACACAGACTGCGCGGGTACTCTTGTCTTTTTATGCACTGACAGCTCCTAAACCCACTGTCAGTGCAAGGAGAGTGGGAAGCAGTCCGCTCTGAGAGACAAACTGAGTGATTCTGACTATGAAGGCTTTTTTTTTACATAGGTGAAATGACGCTCTCGCCATGTAGATCACAAACACAGAAGGTTTACTTTATTTGTGTTTGCATGAGTATGATGGTACACTGGATCGTCCCTCTTTTTCCAGTCCTTCATGATCTCAAAATCTTTACGTCATTCATCAAAAAATTCAATCAAGTTTGCATGTGCTTTGATACACGCAAACCTATAGCAGATTAGGCCTGAAGTGATCCAAGCAAACTGCAAGTGCAGTATGTGGCATCTTTTTCAACTGAATCGGAATAATATAACAGAGCTGTACGAAAATGCACCATTTGATGCTAAATGTTCATAAATATTCAATAACTGTCATAAACTTTTTAAGTTTATCCGTTGAAATATGTTTTGAGATAACTTGATACATCTCATTGTGTAAATGTGCTCCTCCATCTTTATTAAAAACCTTTCCCCTCTGTGGTAATTTGTCATCTGAATGACTAATAATAGGACTTAGCTCATGTTGAAACCTCTTTATCTTGTAAAAACGCACTTGGGAAATCGAGATGAGCCTGTCAACACCTGTGGCTCCAGGTAAACATGATCCATGATCTCTGTAAAATGTCTCCAGGAACAAGGCGGCTGAGTTACCTCGAGTCATGGAAACAAATGTCGGAGCCAATGATTGAGATTATCTAAGGTATGTCTGTCTCGTTTTACTGGATATGAGGAAGCTGAGAGAACCCACTAAACTGATTAAGTTGTTTTGTAAGACAGATTCTGCTGAAGACAGTCTTATTGATCTGAACGTCTCCCCTTAACATACCTCATACATCCAGCCCTAAACTATCACCCTGTGGAGATTCCAAACAAAATGAATCATGTCAGTCTGATTTAATAAGAACTGAGCGGCATGAGAAAGCTCACGTAGGGCATTTAGAGTGGGAGCATATGGAGGCGCAGGGCCAGCTCCCATCTGCCAGCTGAGCCTGTTTATGAGACGCTCATGCTGCCGTGGCACTTGATCCTCCTGCCTATCATCCAATTAGGGTGTGGGAAATGTAATAGGTATCTTTACGTTTCCTGCAGTCTACAAATGTTGGTCTAAATTTAATATGACACCTTAAAACCCTTATGAGTATTCAGGCCTGCTAGTGTTTTTGCATGATTATTATGCCTCACAATTAACCAGATGAAGCCATAATCTGCACTACGTGAGTTAAGTCATGCAGAAAACTAAAACGCAAACACGTTTAACAATCCTCTTCAACGAAATGTCATCCCTTTATATCATGTTTTTGGGATTTACAAGACAGACCCCTAAATTTCTGCATAGTGTCTGCTGCCTTGCTGATGAACTGCCCTCAAACACACATGTTGAGGGCTGTGTCAGGATATAATCCCATATAAAGCCTGGTGCACACAACAGGATTTTTCTGAATCAGATGAGATTTCTTTTATCTGTTAGAGATCCCATACATGAAGATCAAAAAAATCAGGCATTGATCATACTGTGTGGTTTGCTCCGATAATCTTAACGTATGATGTAATACAATACTGTAAAGTACATTACAACAGCATTGTATTTTATATGATGAGAAAGAATAAGTGGTGTGTAACCAACAATTAAGTTTTATATCATAAAGTAGCAATTCTGTGATAATCAGCATTATCAAAATAGTCATATAATGTTACATGATTATACCCCACACACTAAAAACGTCATATGACTCTGCTGCCTTGTCATCAATAACATGGCACTGTTTATTTTCTTTTGAGTGCTATTATCTTTAGTCTTTAAAAAGTTACAGTCAGTTCTTACTTCCTTCATTCACATTACAAGTGCATTCTTCACAATTATTACCTCCACCAAGGAGGAGGGTATGTTTTTGCGAGCACTTGTTTGTTCATCTGTTTGTTTTGCTGCGTTCCAGGCAACCCGTAACTTGTGTTTTTCCCACCTGTAGCTTGTGAAAGTGCACTGGAACAGCAGTCGAACTCGTAACTTCCGACCAGTGAACTCATACCAGATCGATGTACTCTGAGTTACGACTTGTGACGTCACATCAATGCCTAAACAATATGGCAGCCTCTTCATAATGACAAACACTGAAAAGTATAAACTTCTGTTACCTTATGCGCCATTTCCCTGCTTCTGTTTCACTCAAATGAGTTAGTTGATAAAGCATAAATCTTATAATAAGTTGCAATTTGCTTTCATGTTGGAACTCGGGAAATTATTGAGTTTCGGGTCACCTGAAACGCAGCATTTGTTTGGTAGCAAGAATATGCAAAAAGTCCTGGATGAATTTTTGCCAACACTTTCAGGAGATGATGGTAATGGCCCAACTTAAAAATGATTAGATGTTGGCGGTGATCCATATAGCTGCCATTAGCTAAGTGATAATGACATCAACATGATTCTGAGTGCTATGTGTGCGTTTTCAGGGTTGAGGAATCATATTATGATGATATCTTCACCATTGAACTCTTGCTTATAGATGTTACGGCAATACGTGAGCTACCTTGGCAGATGTTTACACCCTCTGATTGCTTTCTAGTGTTTAAGTGCAAAAACCTCTTTAAATACCTCGCATTAATACAGCCTTGCTTGTTTTTTTGGGATAAGATGATTGTGCTCCTGCACTCCAACCCAACAATACATCACAAAATGCTGCATTACATTGCAGGAAAGTTTTGTAAAGAACAAACCACTCATCTCCCCAGCAGTCAGCATTATCTCATAGCTCTGTTCACCTTTTTTTTGATTAAAAACATGCTTACGTAACGATGTAACTGTTTGTTGTGTTGAAGTTATTGCATTATTTTTCCTCTGAAGACAACAGCTCCCTCGCTGTTGTCTGAATTTCTTTTCAGAAATCCTTGTCTGAAGATTCTGCAGCCCTTGCCACAGAAGTTATTTTCTTTTTCATACTCAATTTTACCAAGAGAAAAATATCTCTCTCTTCCTTTTCTTCTGTTTGAGTGTGAATAGTGATGTATGTCTGTGTTTTCCTCTCCCTACTATTATTTCTGTTGACATCATCCTTCTGCTGAGGACTTCCTAGGGACACTCCAGCAGCAAGCTATTAAATTAACGTACACATGGGAAAACACACTGTAAGTCGTGCTATAATGGCAGAGGACCTGAAACAAATTGAAATGGACAAAGATGGAGCGGAAAACAATACTAGCTGTTGCCATTATTCATGACAATATCCTTTTAATACATGTATTTTTAGATTGTTTTTTCGTATCAGTGAATAGTACCACCTGTGCTGGTGTCCTGTGCCAGTGTTTCAGTTCTAAAGGAACAAACATCTTTCTTGCCAATCAGAGCCAAGCAGCAGCTATGAGCGATCAGTTTGACAGTTGCAAAAGAATAACCACAGAAAACTACTAAGCATCTTAAACTAACAGATTATTTTACTGCAGTCACCATGCAGAGACATATTAAATGGGTGCAGTGTAGTATCGAGTAATAAGAGAGTGAAACAATAATGTTACTATCAATAGTGCTGATCAGTGTTTGTTTATCAAGATTGTTTACAATTAAGATGTAAACCCCCCCCACAAACATCCTTACTATAAGTGGTAAAAAAATGAAGGATGTATGTTTTCAAGCTCTATGTTTAATTACTGATTTTTAATTTTTCATGAGCTTATGCGGTTTTATTTTGTGTGAAAGCACCCTGAGGCCGCATTCACACACTGACGCTTTAGCCAACATTTGCTGATGTATGGGGAAATGTTGATCACACAACTTAGCCAAAGTCATTTGGGCAACACAATATTCGCCAGGTACTTTGACAAATTTTACATATTCTTAAACATTTCTGATGTTTGATCCAACACACTTGTAAATGCCAGAAGAGTTGACCTCCACTTACCTGAGCTACTCTCAGTTACAGCTGTGCTCATCTCTGATGGAGACTGCTGGGGACTTCCTGCCCAGAGTTTCACATTCTTATTCTCTTTCAAGTCCAGCCCCCTCCACAGCTCTGGACTCCTGCATATCATGATGTGAATGCAGCATTCAAAGACAGACTGCAAAGTGGGCATCCCAGGAATACAAAACCCCAAAAGGTCTTGTTCCTCTCCATTTGCATCACAGAGGAACTGTAGGCTTTCCTCCAGGGGAAGCGAGGATGTTGGCACTTTTTTGTGGGTTGCCACCAAATTTTGTCTGTGTTGCTCATACCATGAATGCGAGAACTTTACAAGTTGTACCTTGTTGTGAAGATGAATAATTCATAATACAATGATCAGCATCATTCCTCTCCAGATAAATATTATTGTTAATATTAGAATGAAATGAGATGCCACATCTCAAGGAGTTTACCTTGCATAAAATTACAACATATTCAACAAATATGGTGCTAAATAGTTAAGAATGATTAATGAAGTCCATTTTCAGCAGAGAAAATTGTGACTTTAGTCTCTCCTTTTCATGTAAGTATGTGTGTATACAAATATATTTATAATAGATATATTTGTATATATGCATGTATGTATATCCATAAAATGAAGCATTTGGCTTTAGCCTGCCCTATTGTAAAGTGCCTTGAGATAACACTTCTTATAGACTGGTGCTATACAGAAAGATTGATTGATTGATAATCACACTTTCTAACAATATAAAATACGACACCAATTACTTTTATTAAAGGACTGAATTAATATACCAAAATAATGATTCCAAACTTTTTTTTTTAAAGAAGTAGCCATAGATAGATGAATAGAAATATGTTAGCAATACAATGTGTTTCATTTTTGGGCATTATTAATTGAAGAATGTTGCAAAATAAAGAATTAATTATTAAACAAATACAGTGAGTTGAAGTTTGTTACAAAATGTTTATTGGTTAGACATACATGCATATTGCAGCTCCAGGACATTGTTTGAGTTTGGTCTTTAGGCTTTGACCTCAGTTCCTCAGACACACAGAATTTTACATGCAGATTCTGAATTTATGTAAGATTGACTATAGTGTCTTAATTCTTAACCCCAGAAGTAGATAGTAGAAGAAGTGAGGAGTTTGAAAGCCAGAGAGCAGTCATGATGGAGGCAGTGCTGGCAGGCCAAAGCATAGACATTCCCTGCTTACATAACCTGTTAGCATACATGTCAGGTTTCTGGCTAATGATGCATGTTGGGTGTTAAAATCAGTGCAGTTTACCTAAAAGGGCTCACCGACATGGCCAATTTTAAGGGAAGGTTCAAACCCTTGAAAGAGGGCTTAAGCCTTGTAGAGAGTGATGGCAAAGTTTTTGAACCCCTGCCTGGAGCACAGCACCAAAACATGACTGCGATAAAGCCAAGACCTTTTTGCTGTACCAAGGTTGAACATCATAATAATACAATTTTCCCAGGGCAATGATAAAAAAAACGGAGCATATAGTGACAGAAATGGCTCATATGGCTGTTTAAAGTTGCATTATCTTCTTGTTGTTTTTTTATCAGAGGGTTTTCCTCTGATAAAAAAATCCATGTGCTCCAAAACAAAATACTAAAAAAACAAACAGATTAAATTAACCAGGGTGACTCATCTCCCATGTGCTTGCTCGCCCTATTTCTCTCCCTCACTCTCTCTCTGAGTGTCTCTTGTTGTCACCCTTCCTCCTGCCATCACTCTGCTTCAGTGAGGTGCAAACCTTCAACAGAGCAGCAGTGATAGGGAGAGACACGAGGGGAGGGGGGAGTGAAATTGGACGGCCATGGCATCAGAGGGAGACAGAGGAAGGAAATTGGAAAATGATAAACTGGAGGAAATGATGAATGCAGGTAGACCAGTGAAGTTTGGGATCGAAGGGCAGAACAGCTAAGCCAAACTTTGGCACCTCAACACCTAACATACAGCTCAGTGCAGATGCATCACAATTAATACCTGAATATGAGAAACTGTTTATGCAACTGCTTATGTGTAACCATCACCAACTTCTGTTATGATCCCATACAATACACATTTTCACTTAACATTTTTTATGAAAATAATCAAGGGATGAAACCACAGCACACAGCAGGGGGGGTGCAGGGATGATGTATCTTTGTAGGCCAACTAAAGGATAGCATCATGCTGTTTCCCTTGACTGAGAACCTGGGGGATTTTTAACTGTGTTCTTGGATCATTGCTGATAATAAGGTCTGTGGAGAACAAACAATTATGAAACTTACAAGTAATATTCATCATGATAATCTTCACAAACAAGCCTAACGTTCATGATTTATTTAAAGGAGACATATCATGCTTGTTTCTCCTTTTCACTATGCCAGACTAGGATGCCTGTAAAGCATTTCTGCTCTCAGTACAAGTCATTTAGTTCCTTCATTGCCCCACAATAGCGTTCTCAAAATCCTCATTTTAGGCCATTATCAAGCTCTCGTTGAAATGCTCGGATCTGAGGATGACCTAAAGTTACCTCGCAACGTCACAGCCCTTTGTGCTCTGATTGGCCAATTCTATCGGGGGTTGAGCCAGCCTGTCCTTCTTCTTCTACTGTATTTTTCGGCAGACTCAACGCAGCGAGTGCATATTGAGTCCCCCTACAGGCCAGAGCAGGTAATGAGTGAGTGTGAGCTAGGGATCTATACACTGCTGCTGGACGGATGTGTTCCTCGGTGACGGTTTTGTGGCAAACGGATATCACAGAGGGGGAAGTGTTTTATCAGATTACTCCAAGAAAAAGAAATGTACCTCGTGTCGTCACGACGTTTGAAATCTCGCGGACATCTCGCAATGACCTATTTTCAGAGGCACCTAATCTCGTTCTAGGATATCAGAAAAAATACAATATCTCATTTTTTGAAAATTAAGGGGGTGGAAGGTCTTGTTTTCAAATTTATTATATTATATGTAAGTATTAAATCATGCATCAGCATGATATGTCTCCTTTAAGTTTCAATGTAATGGGTGAGAGAAAAAAGCATTATTTGGCTTGTCACCGAAGTACAACGTGGCAGTTAAGCCTAAAATCATCCACTACATTTCCACATACCCCACCTTTTAACTCCTGTTAAGAAAATCGAATGGCCTAATCAAGTTGGTGCCCATGGCTGTGGCTATGGTGTATGTTTTATAAATCATTAAGAATTGATTGCATCAGGGTCCATGGCCAATTTTGCTCTTTGTTAGCAGTTTGCTACCAACCATGCTTTTAACAGCACAACCCATCCATCCATTATGATACTGCTTATCCCTTTCAGGGTCTTGGGGGGGTTGCAGCCCATCCCAGCTCACACTGGGTGCAGGGTGGGTTATGCCCTGAACAAGTCGACTGCACATAGAAAGATGAACAACCATTCATGCACACACTCACACTTAAGGGAATATTAGAGTCACCAATTAAACTAGTAAGCATGTATTTGGGCTGTAGGAAGAAGCCAGAGTGCTCAAGAGAACCTATGCATGCACAGGGAGAACATGCAAACTCCAGCCGGAAAGGCCCTGACTTTGAATTGAACCAGCAACGTTCTTGCTATGAGGCATGTTCACTACCTATCAGCACAATAAGTATTTAAAATTCAAAAGCTGGGCAATATCAGATACATTCAGGGGTTAAAGTGGGCTGCAGCTGCCCAGAGCTAAGCTCTGCCACCTCAGTGCCCCGAGCTCTGCCACCTTAGCTAAGAAAAGAATAATTCAATTCAAACTGGCAGTAGCACCGTGGACTACAGATCATTTCCCCATGCACAGCCTGCATCGCTCTCTCATAAGCATCAAGATGTTCAACAAATAAAAGCACAGCATCACCCTCTGCTGGCCCCACCTTCTTTAATACGCAGCATAAATGAATAAGTCACATCACAGTGTCATCATTTGAATAAGTGCATGTGCATCAATAACGGACTAAGTGATTCACTGAGTTTGAAATGGAATTTAAACCAAAGTAAGGGGATTAAGTTAAATTACATTGATGGTGATGTTTTGTAATATTCAACAATTCATACAGGCAAATAAGAGGAATTTAAATTTAAAAATGTCTAGCTGCTTTAGATTATGAACCTTGAATAATAGCAGAATGTTAAAGGGTGGTGAAAAATGAAGGCAACTCTGGATGGGAAAAAATCTTGTGACACTGCAGAAGCTCATCAAAACAATACCACAGTGAATGCATGCTGTTAAGCTAAAGGCGGTCTAACGAAATAAACAAGTGTGTAAGCTTATTTTTTGGTGGCATCTCTTTTTTTGGCCAGGCAGTGTATATATTATTGATACGTTTGTAACTTTAACATATCCAGCAATGTTTTTCAGTAAGCAGTAAGACAGAGGTCATTTTTTGACAAATTCATTCTACAGAGAAGTCTTCAGTGATACTGTCACTTTTCTTTTTTCATAAAAGTAACTGTGTGCTGTCTTTTTAATGCTACAGCCACACTGGACGCGAATTGGCGAATTTAAACGCGCGTAGTGCCTGTGACGCGCCTTGCGTAACGCCCGAGGCTGGATGCTGGACCATTTTGACAAGCTGAGGGGCGACGCACGTCACTGCGCAGGTGGAGTAGAAAGCCGGAGTCAGTCGGACTCAGTGATGACCCGTGCAGGCAAATCCAGCTGGAAACGAATATTTACAGAACCTTCAAAACCTGTCTCCTCAGCGATTTGAGCAGGAGCAGGTGGCCGGAGCGTCACACGTCATCAACTCAATGATGTCGGGGGGGAATGTCATCGCTGATTGGCTGCATTTTTGTTGAAAGTTCAATATTTTCAACTTGAGTGTAGAGGCGTTTGACGCCCCAAACGTGCCGGATGCTCCAAACGCGCCGCGCCAAACACGTCCAATGCACCGCACAGGACGAATCTTCGTCCAAACGCGTCTTTGCATCGACTTTGAATGTAATCTCAATGCCCGTCTTTGCAGTGTGGCCGTAGCATAAGGCTTTCTGCACACATTAATGTCTACCACTAGGACAACTGAAGCAAACATAAAAGCTTTTATTGCTGCTTAAACAAAACAGAGGCTGAAACACATGAGAATGGTTTAAAATATAAGCAAATGGGACAAAACAGCACAAAATGAGATGGCCTCTATCTTATTAACATACTATTGGGTTGTGTATTTTAATCGTCAAGTGTTCGGTGGAGAGTTGAGCAGATAATAGACACAAGGACAAGCAGAGAAGAGAGAAAAGAGAAGAGGCCTGAGGAACCTCTGCTCTGTTCATAGTCTCCCTGCTCGCTGTGAGGCAGGAATCAGTTTTATTTCAATCAGCCTTTTTATCGTAACATGCAATAACACTGCAAAGGTGGAAATTAGGCAAAGTGAGAGGATGGGGGTGGGAAATGTGGCTATTTCGGTCTCACAGTGTTAGAAGAATAGAAGCCCTCCTAATTTTTCTGTGCTGTTTTTTGTCTTTTGCATAAAAGAAGGGAGCGTAGTTCCTGCAGCCTAATACAGCAAAATAAGTGTTTCCTTGGAAATCATTGAAAGAGCAAATTTATCCTGCATGTCCCAAATTTCTGCTGCTTTTATTATACTAAAGAAATCTAATGTACATTTTTGTACACTTTCTGGATTGAAATAACATGTTTTCTTTTTTAGATGAGTTGTTGCATTCAGGGTGTTCCTCCACACCAGCAGTTTCCTAAGCAAGGATCAAGACCTCCCATAAGTGGGAATATAGGGGAGAGCTCTTTGGGGTCATAGGGGCCCAGAAGGGCTGGTAATGTAAGGTTAAGGGAAAGGGCTACACAGCTCTTGAAACTATGACAGACTGGGACCTCAAAGGGGTATGAGAATTTCCCATAAGACACCGCACCTGCTAACAAGATGGCAGAGCAGAGACTGAAGAAAGCACATAATTACAATTATAATTATGCATCTGCGTATGACACAGCCAGCATTGGAGTAGAGTATATAACAAATACTATATATGTTGTTGAAGCAACCTGGAATTTAATTAAGTTAATAAAAAAAGTAAGTTCTTTAATCGCTTGCAGAACAAAACAAAAAACAATTTCTAACAATCTATACTATATAGATATGTATATGCATATTTCACATTTTTTTTTTAGAAAAAAAACAATTTCTAACAATCTATACTATATAGATATGTATATACATATACCCTTTTATAGATTCATTTGATTCATTTGATAAAATAAGAGTCTCTTCTATGTTCATGTTTTTAGTCGAAACATATCATATATGCATTTCATTGATAGATACCACACCTTCACCAAGGTTAATATCATAATTAAGATGTTAATGAAACACTTCCGTTTTTAATAAATGAAACAAAGAAATGGTGCAGGCCACGGAAGAGCAGAAATGTACCACACCACAATAAGATAAAATACTTTTGCAAATGTGAGAAGTTGCACTGTGCAGATTGCTAACTGTTATGTTTTTTGGTTGCAAGTCATCTAATCAGGCACAATGTTTTTTGAGTGTGCTCTTTTTTTTTTTTTAGTTAAATCCCATTTTGGGCATGGCTTTGTAATGGCAGGTTGAATCACATTTTACAAATCCAGGTATGTTTCCTTCATATTGACATTTTGATGATTTTTTGAAATGACTGGTGGGCTGTGACTAGTTAAGTGTGGCTGTCTGCCAGTTTTCCCTCCCCTCCTCTACATCAATAGCAGCTAGCCTCTGGTGATGCTATTTCATGGGTCATGGGCTGAAGAAGTTGAAAAATCCTGATCATATTTCTTGTTTTGCATTGTTTCCTACAACATGCTGATTGTAATGCTACAAACAAAATAGTTAACCCTAACTATGGGGGCATCAAGCTAATGACCTAACCTCTCTTGGTTTTTCAAGTTGAAAAAGAAGCAACATTGGGCCTATAGTGTAGTAAATAATACAAATAAAAACAAACAAACCAAAAACTGCAATGTTAAGTTATTCTCTTGTTGTCTCCAGTGTCTTGTAGGCCTCATCCACCTCACATGTTGTCCACAATGAATCATTGTTTCATTTATATTTGATCAGAGAGACATTCATGAAAGACTACAGCTACAGTACACAAACTCCAAATGAATAATCATGAACAAACTAATGTGGCATTGCCCATATGTTAAATCTTGTCATAGTTATACTGTCATCCATACATTTCAGTTTATCTGTGTTTTGAAATGTATATTTTTATACTAATTTAAAGTCAAAGGTCAAACGTTCTAGCACAACTTCACCAACTTCCAAGGTGCTGGGAGAGGAAGGGTCTTGAAGACATCAAAAGAGCTCCAGCAACACTTGTAGTTCAGGAAACAATTTTATTAGACCGACGCTTGTGGCCTTCATCAGGGTAATCAGAAATGCATTACAAAGAACACTCAAAAAGGGTAGGATTGAGATTGAAAAAAAATCAAAGGAGTCAAACATTTCCAAGATTTGACATTTCATGTGAAGTTACATCTGAGTCAGCCAATGGACTGGCTGCAGGGGTGTGTCAATTCAGTCACCATGTGGTTTTCGACCAATAAGGTGCTGACAGGGGAAGTGTCCAATGGGAGGTATGATTGGCACCATTTTGGTCAAAGACCTGAAAGACAGCTTCAATTGGATAGTGCTGGCATTGGCAACCATTTTAAGGTACTTGTTGAACAGAGGATCAGTGTAAGATTATATAAAAGACCATTAGGGATAACACAGGGAAATACAAAATTTTTGAGAAAGCAAATTCTGTACAAAGGTTAAAAAATGAATTAACATAAGAGCATGCACATATACATACATACATATAAATATATATACATACATATGTATACATAAATACACATTGCATATACATATATAGACACACACACACATATGTATATATACATACATTCACACATATACATACACATACATACACATATACATGCATACATACATGCATAGGACTTTAAGCACACAAGAACTCATTATAAAATGATATGGTAAAAAATCAATTTTTAAATAAATGTAAAAATATTTCTGACAGATGCTATAACCAAATTTGAAAAGTTGGCTACAAAACAGTCATTCACTGAAAAGTCCTCATCCATTCCCCTTGGATATAAGCTTTTTAAATAAAAAATCCAAAATGCTTCTCTCTTTTTCTTCATAAGATCCATATTACCACCTCTTTTATTTGGATAATGCTGATTTAAAGGACAACTTTCCACTTTTATTTCACTTCTTTTTATCCGTGCTGTGTACTCTCCCATTACTTGCTGCAGTGCTATTCCCAGAGGGGCCATTAAAGTTTCATTTTACCTTATCTGATGTGGAAGGTAAACAGACTCATTAAGCAGGTTGGGATCACAGTTGAGCAGTGATACGGTGGAGGTGACTCGCTGCAGGCGCTCATCTCACCCAGGGTGGGGAAATCAGTGTTCTCTCTGGGGAAAGGCTGCTGGCTGCCTCAAGGCTGAGACTACAGGTGCAACAGTCACAAATACACAGAGGGGCTGGTGTTTTTTTTCTTTAACAGCTGGATTACATGTGATCGCACACCAATTAAAATTTGTTTGAATTAAGGGCAGTGTATCTAGAATTTCTATTTTCTCTCCTTTAGAAGCTTTGAGTTTGGTATTCACATTTTAATGAGAACACTATTTGCAAAAAAAAAAAAAAAAAAAGGCAATGTGCAATGCAACTAGCACTTTATATTCCTAGTTACTCTAGGCATCATAAATGACCGTCGTTGGTATTAGGTTATCGTAATATGCGATTGAGAATTAGATAATCAAAAATAGCACTTTATATTTCTCGGCAATTTGCAATACAATAACACACTACACACTTTAGCACTTTGCACTTTAACTAGCTCCTTGGCCTAAATGTTTTCTAGTGATTAACTATGTTTGCCTTGCTCTGTTTTTTGTTATTTGTTTTTTCTCTGTCTTGTTTTGTTTTTATTGTGTATAATGCTCTGTATAACATCAACCTGCCAATGGGACTAAAGATGGAAATTAGCCGCCTGGCTACAATCTTACATGTTTACATGTATGTGTTTATTAACATGTGCTATCCCATCGTTTCAAAAATAAACAATCTACAATCTACAAATATAAAAACATTTAATATATATTTTTAAATCACATAAGATACATGATGATGGCATACAGTAAAACAATACAACCAACTCTGACATGACACAGTATCCCATCCATCCATCCATCCATGATTTATACTAAGAGGTGGTGCACCTTGCTGGTTGCTAGCCAATCACAGGACTGAAATATAGAGAAAGACAACCCTCACATACACATCTAAGAGCAATTTCAAGTTATCATTTAGCCTGTCAAGGATATTTTTGGTCTATGGGAGGCATTTATAGTACATGGAGATAACTCATACATGCACTGGAGAACATAAAACCTACAGAAGGTTCCAACAAGGTAGTTAAACCAGCAAACCACCTTTCTGTGAGGCTCTAACACAACCTGCTGCACCACTAAGCTGCCTGACACACTGCAATACCTTGTAACATCAAACAACTCACAACATTACACAACATAATACAATAAAATCTGTTTTTTTCCCCTCTTATAGCATATTATGTTTATGAAATCTGCAGATGTTGTCAGTCTTTGTGTTCAGCTCTATGTCATCGTTGTTTATTTTCTGTCTTTGTTTCCTGTTTTTGGGTTTGGGACTCCTTGTTTTATCTTTTTGTTCAATCTTTGTTTTGTTAACAACAGTTATTCTCAACAGTAATGTAATTTAACTATACAATGAATGATTGTAAGTAAAAAAAATACAGGTATGGGCAGTTTTATGCAACACTGGACAAATGATGTTACAAACATTAGGAATTTTATGATAAGTTAAATTCAACTGTATTTTTCTGATTTTTTTTTGTTAAATTTTGGAGAGATGCAACCAATACTTACTCTTACCAGGTCAAAACCTCAACCAGAAATGGACTCATTGTTTAACAGACACAGCTGGATGGGCAAGGATGAGGAAAAATAATGAATAAAGACGGTAATGACATTAATTTAATTATAAGTGGTTAAAGTGCTTGATTAATTCAGCACAATGAGAGCAGGTGAACAGACCATCCTGCAGGCTTTGTGCTGCTCTCTTCAGCCTCCAGTGCTGCTGTTAAAACCCTGCACACCCACAACACTTTGTTCTGTCAGTACTGTTAAGGATCAATAGCAACAAGCTGTTCAGTAGCAATGCTGTGACAGTGATAGCATCGGTCCAGAGCTCAGGGTTATTCACTTTTCACAACAACAACAACAGCAGATTCGGGACTTTAGATAAATTAGTATTCCCTCCTGTTTTCTTTAAGACCAGGAAACAAACCACCCCTATCTAAAATCAATCTTGCTGAATAAAAGTCTTAAAGAAGCTGTAAACCCTGTAGACTAGCTGAACTTTCCAAAGATCACTTGTAACAGCGTTTCAGGAAACTTCCCTGAGGTGAGCAGTGGGTGACAGCTGCTGCCTCTCCACTGGCTCAGGTAAATGCCAGAAGCCCCACTTGGATACACCAGCTCTCTGAAAGACAAACACATGCATACAAGCCTGCGCACGCACACACACTAACGCATCTTCAAAGAGCTTAAAAGGAAGACAAGCGGGCTGAGCATTAGTCAAACTGTCACCATGGAGAATAAAGACAAATGGCACAGAATGAATTTATGCTTGCGTACACAGAAAGACAGCGGATAACACAGAGATTAAGACAAAGTCATTCACTGTGACTGTTCAGCAGAGAGAGAGAGCAATAATAGAAGTAGTGATTGTGTTTCTGCTCTGGAAAATAGATGGAGCTGCAAAGACATGGAAAGACAGCAGCATAAAACAGAATTATTACAACATGATGGATGGAAATTATATGCTTGCAGTACAAGTGATTCAGTATTCAGCCACTCCAGATCTTGTTTTTTTGCTTCTTTTGTTCTATTGGTGGTCTATTTGTCAAAATGGATGTCAAAGTGTGTGTGCTTTGAGAGGGGGGGACTGCAGACGTACAGGGCTCCAAAGGGGAAAGAGGCTGTTGCAAACCTCACAATGTATTATCATTGCATCTTTAGTGGCAACCTGCAATCAGAACCCTCTTGCTTGCCTCTTATACAAACACCATCCACATGTAGTGTGGCTCTTGGAACATGGTCTAGCCTGCTATTGCTGTGTTTCCACCAAGATATTTGTTTCCATGTGGCTCTGTATGGTACACATTTACCGGTGTTTCCACTGTTAAAGGTACTTAAATATCTGATTCGTGCCATCCCACTTTTGTGACTGCCTTCTGAAGGGTTGCCGGGTGTACTGGCCCTAAAGAGTGAAGCTAAAAACACTGTGGACTTTTCACACAAATATTCAATTTCCATGTGACAGAAGAAAAATGGAAACACGCACTATGCCGTATTCAAATAGGCAGTGGAGTCCTTCATTTTCCCAGTTTACATCCCAGCCCTGAAAGGTGTAGTCAGCGATGTGGGAGAAAACGAGTGGAGAGATTGTTGATAAATGAATTAAGACCCCCCTCTCCCTTCATACCTCACCCCTGGCTCCACCCCCGAAAGCTGATGGATGTGCATCATCATGGAAACGGCCGTAGAAACTGCGTAGCTGACCAACGTAGCTAAGGTAACCCTGACTCGTCAGACAACTCGACTGACAATATTGACAACATCACAACAACAGTACATTCTGGCAGATTAGACAATAAGATGAATGCCCGACGGCTGTTACTGTTATGTGAAGCACCACGAAGCTAATGTTGCTTAACTGTCCAGCAGAAAGACGGCAAAATCTGCGTCCGTTTTCAGGTATTTCAATTCGCAGAGTTCCCTCCACCATCGGAAAGCAACGCCAATGTTGACCCGGGTCTTTGCTCTTTCATAGCCCTTCTTTTTCACTTTTTACTCCTCTGACCTTTTTCTTTTGGGCTGTTTTTCAGCCATTGCTACTGCACATATTGTATGTCTCTCTTCCGCTAACTGCGCATGCTACGCAACCTACTACTCCCCCTCCCCCCTCTGTCTGATCTGCGCATGAGTATGATCGCCCCCTGAATGTGAGGGGGTGTACTCTGCTTTGGTGGCTCGGCCCAAGCCACAGTATTTACCTGCTGAAATTCAGAGCCAAGGCTGTGTATTGAGCCGGACTTTTTTTCCAACATGCTGTCAGTGGTGACATCTTGTGGATGGAGAGGAGAAATATGGTGATTTTGACAAATACTGCATTAGATTAGAAGATTAGAAGATCACTGACTACACCTTTAAGTGAAAAATGAGCCATAATGAACTATGCTGAACCAATGCAAAGAAGTGAACCGGGGCAAGTAGCTGAGAAGTAACAGCAGAACCTTAGGTGTGGACCGTAGCTGGATCTTTTCCTCAGCTTTTCTCCCTCATTTTGGCACATAACACTATAAATCAGAACAAAGATATTTAATTATCACACACTGAGTGGAGAGATACTTATTGACTAGACAAATTGTACTTCATTAATGAGCTGCTTTTAAGGACTGTGAACAGAACTGTCTCATGGTAAGTGAGAGGAAGAAAAAGTTTTGGACAAATAACTTGTTACAAGCTAAACGTAAAAAGCATCTAAAATATATGTTAGTCTGTAAATGTAATTATAATTGCAGTGAAGGAATAAGTGTATTTTTGTGATATCCAAACAAATAGTAAATGCCTCATTACCTCAGATGTACACAGTTAACTCATCAAGTTGAGTTAAGTCCCTCTCAACTCCATCCATTGGCTTAAAAAAAGTCACAACCAAAACTCAAGCAGAAGACAGGGCAGGATGTCTTTTTTATGTGACTGATGTATGCTGCCCTCATGTTCATATTTTTCCATTTTTATTGTTGATTAACAGACACAATGAGGCCAAAGTTGAACCAAACAAAGAATTGTTTGGAAACTAAATTCAGCTTCCACTGCTGGGCCAAATGATCCAGATCACTTTAAAAAAGTTGTTTTTCCCATCAAGACGAGTGATGCTAGAGAAATGTAATCAACAACACTTTTCACTTTCTATAGTTCGCAACTACCGATGATTATGTCAGTGGGTAGGGCAGCCTTTTTTGCATGTGTGTATTTACTCTACATGACCAAACCAATTCAGAAAAAGGTACCCAGACCACCTCTGTACTGTATTAAGGCTTAGTTCTTGATGATGTTAAAGTATTATGTAACCAGAGCCATACGGCTTTAGTTTTGTTGTTGCATGATTTCAACACTGAGTAATTCTATCTGCAGTTACGATATAATGTGATTTACTGTGTAAGTTCAGCTAATTTTAATGCTTTTAAATCAAAAGTCTGACTAGCACCCATAGCCTTAGATATCATCATAAGCTATAGGGATAATGTGCATTGATTTGTACCAAAATCATATTGCTCAAGAAATGTACAGTGCTCACATTTTCACCCTTTCAAACATGTACAGCTTACAGCTTGTGAGTGAGCAAATCAGAAAGTGGTCCATTTACATTTGAATATGGGGTGTATTGCTTTGTAACAAAGCAGAGACAGACATGTTTCTGTCCATAAACTGATTCTTACCCAGTACTTGTATAGTACCACAGGGACAACAGTCAAGGTCGCAAAGAAATTACAGGATAGACACAGAATATCAAAAAGATTTATTAAAATAAAAAAGCTCAAAATAATAAAACAAGGTCTTCTTCAGAAATTCTGAATACATCAGGCATAATGAACACGGGTGAGAAAAATCACCCGGGTGCGCTCATAAAGGCAGACAAGACAGAGTAAAACAAAGAATAACAGACAGGGAGAATGCTACCAAACAAAACAGGAAAAATCGATGAATTAAAAAGTACATTGAGGTTAAACAGACACATCAGGCAGGAGAGATGACATGAAAACTTATAGGAGGATTATCACTTAATAAAAAGCTAAGGCAAACTCATGAAAACATAGAGCAACAAATTCCTAGATTGAAAACATTAAATCTATTGAGTAATTAAAAAAAATGATTCCTCTTAAATCTGTTCAAAAGAACACAGTCTTTCTGAATTTTCTTTTAGGCAGTCAACCTTCAGAGGTATAATATATGCTCACCAAAGCTTTTTTGGGATGCAACATATGTTTCGTTCCTTAAGTCACCTTGATGCAGGTTTCATTATTATGCTGTGTAGCATGTGCTCACACTGTTCAAATGAGCATGCAGTCCTGTTTGCTTCCAGGGGTGAGTTCATCAAAAAACTAGAAAGCACTTGAAGAGAGCAAACCTACACCAAGGTAGCTCACATATTGCTGTTACATCTATAAGAAATAGTCTAATGATAAATTTACCATGATAATATGATTCCATGACCCTGAAAACCCACACCTAGCTCTGGGAATCATGTTGATAGTTTATTAGTTTGCCAGCTACTGAGTAAAAATTATCATTCACTATTGGTGGTTATTTGGATCAACATCAAAATCTAATCATTTTCAAGTTTGGCCATCACCAACATCTCCTAAAAATTTCAGGAAAATCCGTCAGTAGTTTTGCAAAACTAACTAACAAACTAACTAACTAACTAACTAACTGACCGACAGACAAACAGTCAAACATACCGCTGTAAAATGTATCTTCTTGGTGGAGATAATAAGGATTGGTCGGTGCCAAGGTAGACTTGTTCTTATCTTGATTGGCCCTTTTCCATTAGACCTACTCTACTCTACTTGACTCTACCCGGTTCTACTCTACTCGCCTTGTGCTGCTTTTCCATTAGCCCCAGTCGCCTGCCTAACGGGATGCAGTGTCGCTGTAAACAGCCAAGCGGCACTGTGGTGGAGTCATTTTGAGCGCGACACAACAATCTGTGGCTTTTTGTCACAAACCGAGTAAAAAAGCAGGAGAAGGCTGCAGGTGGTAAGAAGAAATACCCCTTGAGAAGCACAGGAGAGTTTTGGAAGCTATACAACAGAATGAAGCCGAGGACGAGAACAACCGAGCTGCAAAGAAAAGACGTATGAGGGTAAGCTAATGGTAGCTAGGCATGCTAGGTCGTTGCACTCACAACTCATCGATGATGACATTGTCTGACCAATCAGTAGCCGGTAGTCAGTGACGTCATCTTTTAGTATCGACTCAGCTCGCTTGGAACCAGAGCGAAGTAGGTACTAAAACCAGCTTGTTTTAGGAGGTACCGGGCTAGTGGAAACCTGCTGCAAATCGAGTAGGGCCGAGTAGAGTAGGGCCAAGGCGTGCTAAGGGAAAAGGGTCATATACAACTTGGTTTTCAAGTCAATTGTTTTGTTTTCAGTAGTGATCCAGACAGCTAGTTCGTAGCATCCTATCTTTTGAACAACAATTAAATTTCTTGTGAGACAAACAGAAACATTTGTAAAACAAATTTTTATATCTTAGGCTATAAATGTAACTTTAAAGGGGTGGAAATGAGCAGCAATGTTTCCTTTTCATTGATTTGAGTTGCTAACACACCAGAAAAAGTTACCTCTCATTTTTGCAAGATGTGATGAAATACTATGTATTACTTAATTTTTTAAATCAAACTTACAACTTAAGACACGTAAGTAAGATAGCTATGTTTCTTCTGCTGATCAATATGTTTGAAAGTCCTTTTCATCCTTCATTGGCACAAACTCAAAATACATTCATTTGTTAAAAGCTCCGATCACTGTCCCTCTTGTCCTCCATGCTACACTGATTTTTTTTTTTTAGCAAGTTTCTAAACATTATGATGGCAGACCCTTAAGTGCAAAAACACAGAGTAATTAAGAGCTACTTTGATTAGTGCCTGTGTAATAAACTTTAAGAAATTAAATACCCTTACTCTAACAGTAACTCAAAAAGTAAAGTTCTTCTAAAAATTAGACACATAATAATTTCGTACTTAAACATAAAAATATGAGAGATGTATTGTTTTAAATATCTAGAATCCAAGGACTGAGGGATGATCTTAATGATTAATGTCTAATGACGTGGTTCCAGAGATATCACAAGATATTCTGAGGCTGCGATGGAGGAGCTTAGTGTGTTTTCTGGTTTCTAAAAGTCCTGCTCAGTTACTTTGCATTTACAGTATATATAAATGAGACATCTTTTCATTATGCAGGATGTTTTTATCTATGGCACAGGAAAAGCACAATCAATGCATCTTTAAAATAAGAAGGAAACTGCTATTCCCATACAGGTACCTGAATTCGCCAAGGAAAGGGTCTTAATCAATATTTGAGGTTAAGATAGAGTGACCTCATTGAGTCAGTGCTGATTAGAAGCTCCATATTGATTCTGTGTATTGATCCCTCTCTCATCTGCTTTCATTGGCCTGCAACAGTCTGGTCAATGATCTGCAATTTAATTAGGCAGACTCAGATACTGAATCACACTCAAATAAGTCCTTAACAGTAAGTTTTTCTGTTAAACAGCATCTCTTTTTAAGTAGAGAATCTACTTTAACTAAAATGATACTGGGCCTCATTGAGCCGCAGTACTTAACAACACCACCAGGAGTCGGTAGAGTTAAAGAGATGTACTCTACGTTTTCATACCTCGGACAAAGACGGCTTTTATTTCCAGCTCCTGCTTTTCTATTCTTGCTCTTCATTTTTCTTTTATCAAGGACGGTCCTGCAGCTCTGGCCTTGTCACTTAACCACTGATGACTTATGCTAAAAACAGCACCAACAACAACAGTCTATATGGAAACATCACTCACACTTTCCCCACGCAGAAAGGAGTGAGATGAAGAAAAGAAGCAATCAGCTGTGTGTGGACATAAGATATTAATATATCAATCAATACAGGAAGCACAAACTGACACGGACAGAACCTACCATTCTGCCCGTGTCAGTTCATCACCCACCTGTTGTGTTTAGTTTCATGATCACATTTCCCAGAAGCTGTGAAGGTTTATGAGAGTTAAAGGACACATAGAAAGATTTAAAAACAGCTGGCGGCTCAGGGACACTCAAAGACAACCTACTTAAACTTGCATGCATGTCAGCAGACATATTTAGCAGGGTTGTAAATTCCTACTTTTGCATTATGAGTGACTGTACACCTCAGACAAAAGTGAGTCAGTTCTTAGTCTGATAGAAGTGCATTGTTGCCTTGTGAAGGCCTGATGAATGATAGACTTTATAAAAGTTTTAAGATAGCAATCCTGTGAATTCCCCCTGTTACTCTATCATGAATGTGTCATGCACTTTGCTCTGTCCATCTGCATGACAGTTGGGGTCTCAGGACAAAAGATTGCAGGGCAAACCATTAAGTTTTGTACTATGAAGATACAGTATGTATCCACGCTAGCAATAATCAGAACTGGAGGCGCTATGCTAACTTTGTCCATCCGTTGTGCTTAGGGAAGTCTATCTAATCAATGAGCTATATCAAGATAACTTAAAGCAATTTTCTATAAACTTTACCCACATCTATTCTCAGCTTTGGGATGGATTAAACAGGCTAAGGCCAAAAGTCCAGGTCATTAAGGCTTGTATTAAAGCATTGTGAATGCAATACTGTATCTTAGGATCAGTTATGCGGATTGATTTCAGATTTTAACTGATTGGCATTGCATGAGCCTCATGGCAAGAAAGTTGGTTGGACTGATAATCGGTCAGGATCTTTCTGTGTGGAGTTTGCATCAGGGCACTATGGCTTCCTGCCACAGGCACACTTGATAAAACCACTTGCTAGGTTTGGATTCTAAATTACTCTTAGGTGTGAGTGTAGGCATAAATGGCTGTTTGCCTCTCTATGTGGCCCTGTGATTGGTTGTCGACCAGTCTAGGGTGTACCCTGCCTCTTGCCTGATATCCAGTGCCCTGCAACCCTGGAAGAGTTAAGCGGTATAAATGATGGAGTATGTATGGGGCGGCACAGTATTGCAGGAGGTAGTGCCTGCGCCTCACAGCAAGAAGGTTGCTAGTTTGATCCTTGTATTAATCTGGACCTCTCTGTATGGAGTTTGCATGTTGTGCTAATGTATGGTTGATTGGTGATTGGTGAGAGATGAACGTCACACCTAGCATCGGTGTCCATACACACCATGTTAGGCCTGTGCTCAAAAATATCGATACGGCAAAATATCGTATTGCACTCCTTTGGGATATGTGTATCGATATGGATTCTACGGAATCGATACGGCTTAAATATTTTGACAGTTGTTGTAAATACACTTTGGGTAATGTTAACAGTGGCACAGTTCAAGGTAGAAGACGAGCTACATAATGAAGCATATGTTCTAAATTTGAACTTAGCTCTACCATCTTTGAGGATCTGAATTTATGTCTCCCAAGTTGTAGAACCACTTAAAACTCATCCTTGCTCTTTTTCTTCTGTTAAGAAAAATTAAACTTGCCAAGAATTTTGCTTAAAGCATAGTCAATGTTCACAATTTACGTGTATCGGGATACATATCGTATCGTGGCCTTAGTATCGGGATGCGTATCGCATCGTGAAGTTGCTGGAAATACCCAGCCCTACACAATGTGTACTTGCATTTTGAAACATTTAAACTGAAGGATACTGTACATTTTAACAAAAAAACATTTTTTAAACCTAAAGTTTAGGAAAAGAAATCTTATAGGGAACCAACTATGAAAACTTTGAGATTATACAGCATGAAATAGCCCATTGTTTGCAAATATGACTGCAAATACTAGGAGTTGTATTAAATGAGACTTTTTACTCGCACTGGGTATTAAGAAAAAAACACACTGAATCCACAAGAACAAAGAATAAAGCTGAAAAAAGAATGAAGGTGATTACAGGCTTGTCTCCGGAGACAGTCAGGATGCTATATGGATAGCAAATGTATGGCTTTGATTATAATGACAGCAAGAAACAGCTGCAAGCCTGCAAGACAATGGCTACTTGTTAGGAGATTAGTGATGGTGCTGCCCATTAAAAGGGCAGTTACATCTGAACTGGACAATATTTCCTTGTCTGAGCAAAAAAGAACTGCAAAACTATGTGTAGATGGAAATTTGATTTTTGCGCCGGCCAAGTTAAAGCAAATGTTGAGTTTTATAAACTGGCTCTACTACAACATCATCTAATTGGCCTTTAAATAACCTGATTGACAGAGCAGTTGTCTAATCCCCCTCCAGTAATGTTTGTGACAGGTGACTCTTTAAACACTTTATATGGGTAGTTCCCCAGTGGGACTTTCAAAATATCCTAGAGGTCTATGGAGCAGTCTATGTGGTGTCATGTTGGCCCCCGGGCAATGCAAGATGAGTTTGTAGGGTAAAAGTTATGAGAGTTTAAAAATCTGGTATTTTTTCTTTTAAATTTAAAGCTTGTTAGATTAAAACATTTAAAATTTAGTTTCTTGCATTGTTCATTAATTATTTTTTTAATTAAAAAAAAAATCTTTTCCTATTTCCCTCATAAACCATTTCACCACTTCGACAGAAAAATGCAGTCAATTCAGTTCAGGAGTTATAGGCCACAGATCAAAGTCATTTCTATAATGTTCATTCATGTCTAATAAACGTCTAATTTAAAAGAAAGCCTTGAGTGACATCAAACTTTGCACAAAGATCTAACTCAGACATAAACTGATAGATTTTGTGAGTCATAGGTCAAGGCAGTTTGTCTCCCTGCTTGTACATGTGATTATCAGTGCAAAAATCCGGGCCTTTTTGTCCTTGTTCGTCACCATCTTGAGAACTTTACACTGCAAGAATGTTTAAAGATTTGCTTCAAACAAAATCTACCACAGGTCAAAGGCTAAAGCATCTTTCTTGCTTGTGAACATTAGATTTTAAGTTGGCTTTTCTGGGAATGCTTTAAACTTTGCTTAAATTTTCTGGTTTGAGTAAAAAATGAAATTATTATATTTTGAATCTCCAAGGTGATAGGAGTCTAAAGATATTTTCTGGTCCACACAAATTGCATGACTTAGTGGCTGATGGGAAAATTGACTAAGGTTGGAATGTAAACTTCTCTGTTTGATTTTTACCTTTTTCAGGAATGTTTTTGAATACTTTTAGTCTGTCAATGCTATGTTTGTGCAGCACATACACACAGAGTTGTACAATTTGCTACAGTCTTTATTTTCATGTCTATCTGCTGATTGGCTGAACCATAATTTTCATGAGGAGACTATATGTGTGTAACAGGATTTTTCGGGCCCACGTGAAAGCATGACTTACCTTTAAAAAAACATTTAGTTTGATTGATAAACAGATATATGCCTCTCTATATGCTAACATATTCTATGCTGTGTTGTGTTTTTCAGTAAAGGGGAGGCAGCAGCTATCGAGACAGAGCTCCTGAGGGACTACAGGTTTGGACAGCAGCAGCTGATAGAGATCTGGGGTCAAGCATGTGCCCTCGCCATTACGAAGGTTTGTGCACCTATTTTTTTAGATTTCATTTCCCAATGTCATATGTGTATGTCATTTCCTTTATTCTGTTTCTCGCTTTACATGCCTAATTTGCAAAAAAATATTAGGCAGGATACAGCCAGTGCTCAGCCATTTCCCCCATTTTTTTCACTCATCCATAATCCACGTCGTTAACAGATGTTATTGATGCAAACAAAATCCAGGACAAACATCATTCAGGTATGCTGTGATTACAGTTGATGTATTTACTGCGAAATTGGCCTCTGCTTGAACATCCTGTTATGCTTTCCAGGCCTGGCGCTCTGGATCATTAAACCGGTAGCATTAAAACAATGAACAGAGCTTAAATGTTGTAAGGCGTGACAGCTTGGTTCTAGTGAGAAGTAAAAAGTCCATTCATTTTCTCCATAGCAGACATAATTCCAGGTATATTATCCACAGGCCACCTAAGTTTGAAGCAGTTCTTGTGCTCTTGCAAGACACAATAAGTTGTAGGTAACAGAACTACGCTAGCCTCGATCCTGAAGTGCCACGGCAATGTCTCAAATTAATGGAGCACACTGTTACTATGGATTTGTTGACTGTACCCACAACCCTGCGCTGTTACGTTAGAGATGCAACAACATAGTTAACCCTCATTGTGATCACTCCGTTTTTTTGGTGGCATATTGTGTTTTGGTTCAACTTTGACAGTATTTCAATCAGATGAGAAGGCCATTTTTGTTTGGTACATATACCAATGTACCAATGTTAGGGGCGTCGGTGGCGCAGTTGGATAGTGCGCTTGGTCAGTGATCGGGAGGTTGCAGGTTCAAGCCCAGCTCCAAGCGACATATGGCGATGTGTCCTTGGGCAAGACACTTAACCCCAAGTTGCTCCCACTGCTGCGTCAGTGGCGTGTAAATGGGCATGAAAGGGCGTGAATGTGTTAGAGATACTGATGGATAACTAACATAGATACTCTGAACCATCAGTGAGTGAATGTGAGAGTGAATGGGTGTGAAAGGGTATGAATGGGTAGGTGTGACCTGCGGTGTAAAGCAGCTTTGAGTAGTCAAAAGACTAGAAAAGCGCTATATAAGCTCAAGTCCATTTACCATTTACCAATACCATAACTCTGGTGCTACTCAGCAGCAGACATTTTCTTTTCAAGCACTTGGAGCTTATCATTCTGCTGTTTATGCCTCAAGAGTTTGATGAAATGGTGCTGCTTTACAGGACATTCTAGCATTGTTTTGCTTTCCAACATCATTTTGATGCGATGGGATACTTCTTGGCAGTTCCTTGTCCCAACATGTTGACTCACAAACACATGTAACAGGCCTCAGCTGGAGATCCAATAAACAGATGATGTTCCTGTTTAAACAAGGGAAAAGAATGAGGAATATGAATGTTCCTCTTCAGTCAGTAGAATTTATTCAGTTAAGTCCAAATACATTTCCTTTTCTTCACTAGGGATGGGTACCGAATTCGGTACTTTAAGAGGTACCGACCGAATTCTGTAGGTACTACTGAGTACCGGTTCACGTAAAATCAAAAGGTGCCATGTTTAGGTACCTAAATGCATCCTTGTGACTGTGAGGGAGTGGAAGAAGCAGGCACACTATTGGGTAGACTAGGTGAATTTCCAAACCGGACTTGAACGCAGCACAGTAATAACGTAATGACGTCAGCAGCCGCGGGCTCAGTCAACAAAGCAAGCATGGCTGAGAAAAAGCGCTCGAAGTATGGCTGTACTTTATTAAATGTGATGGAGATTATGCTCACTGCAATATTTGTGACACAAAGTGTTAGGCCAGCGGTGGAAATACTTCAAATCTGAGGAAGCACCTGTGACGCACAAAATATTCCTAAAAGCTGAACAGTGCACAATTTTTGATAGCCTCAGATCTACGACCACAAAGGATTCATTCGGCACTGTTAGCACGCCTGTGTCCAATGGTGACTAGTTGTTTGCAGCCAGAAACACAGGAAAAGAAATGGCTTTAACATTTGGTGATGGCAGCAAATGCGACAAGGAGGAAACCTGGACCAGGTAAATAAGCCTTGTGTTTAAGATGGTATTAAACTTGGCATTTTAACGTGCGTCAGTTATCATTATCAGGTCGGTCCCTCGTACTTTGTAACGGTAATGTAAATGCTTTTTTTTATTTACAGCTCTGTCTGACCCATTGTTAAACTGCCCTAAAGTTAAAGTGAGGGCTGCATTTAATTTATTAAGTTGTGGTTCATTTTAGTTACTGGTTTTCATGTTGAAGAAATTTTTGGAAAAACTACAATGTTACAATACAAACAGTTGAATGTTGTTTTGATATATATCTGTCAAATTTTATATATTGAGAAATAAATTTACATTGAAAAATTTGAGATCTAAATATTAAACAAATTAATATTTATTACCCCATAAACACACGCAAAAGTACCGAAAATTGGTACCGTCGAGTACTGATACCGATTCCCACCCGGCATCGGTATGGTATCGGTTCAAATGTGAAAGGTACCCATCCCTGTTCTTCACTTTGTTTTATTTATTTGTCTTTAACAGTAGATGCATCCACAAAATACTGTATCAAATACACAGATTTCACAGAATATAAGTGAGGTAGTGTATATGTAGTCCAAAGACAACTTGAAGTTAACATTAGTATGAAATGTGAGGGTGCTGGTTTGTTGGAGTGGTTAGCAACCAGGCACATCCCATATACATGCTTCTGCCGACCTGGTTCGGGCTGGCAGAAGCATGTCTTCCCCTACTCTCTCCCACCTTTCACAGGCCTATCCACTGTCATTCTCTCCTATCAATGAAAAAGGTACAAATGACACAAAAATACATAAAAAACTGTACGAAATACTGGATTTTCTATGGTTACATAACATCCCTTAAATCATTTCACTCACAATTTATTTAAAGAAAACTAGCATACCGTTACCTGTTAGCAAAAAGGATGTGAACTGAAGACTGACTTTTGTCACCTCTTAATATAAACTCTTACACAAAAAATACCATATTTAATTAGCCATGAAATGTGCTACAGCCAGTAACTTAACTATACTCTTATTTCAAAACCAACTAAAATACTTCATGGCTGGCAGTCTGTTCTAGACCTGCATATGACAGCAAAACCCAACATCAAAGAAACCCACATTTAAAGAGCCTTCAAAAACCACAGTAGATCATCTTAACTTTGTTTTAGTATTAAACATTTTATACACTTAAATGTTGAAGAAATCCCTCTAAAACCTGCACGAACAGGAGAAAAGTATGAGAAAAGCAACAGCGCTTCTATTCAGTTTATCTTCAGGCAGTGGAAGCAGGAAGGAGTAAAGAGGGAAGCACAACAGCACAACACTGCCTTCTGCTGGCATGAAGGATGTATGCAGATTGAATTATGCTTTGGCAAATTAGTTGAGAAAATAAAATCGTTTAACAACAATTTTGCCCCATACTACAGGGGTCTTTTTTCCCCACATACTTGCACATACATCATTTTACAAAGCATTAGTGTGGTTAGTTCAGGTTGAGCTTTAAAAGAACAAAATGGTTAATGGTAAATAGACTTGAGATTTTCAGAGCACTTTTATACTACAGGTCACATCAGTGCATTCCTCCCATTCACTCACTGATGGTTCTGAGATTCTATGTAACATGTCAGTTAGTTAAGCTAACACATCAACACTCTTTCATACTCATTTACATGCCACTGATGCTACTGTGGGAGTCACTTGGGGTTAATTGTCGGTTAATGTGAAAAGCAGAGATCGGCTCAAAACCCTCAACCTACTGATTGGTGGTAGAGTTTTACCAGACTAAGCCATCAAAGTTCCTACCACATACTGTATGTCACTGTTGTTGGATCAGTGCATAAAAAACTCAATTGCACAAATCAGATTTCAGCCTGTAGGGTTGAGTTGCTGGGCACATTTATGCTGCTATATTGTTGCAGTTGGGTACAAACCTCCTATCTCCAAAACTGCTATTTTTCATAAACTGAAACAAATGCTGTACTCATGAATAAATGGGCCCTGTGTTGTTCTGATGACAATTTCCTAATTGTACTATAACTTAGTTTAGAGGTTATCAAAACCCATTTGCTATATCAAAAGTTGGTCCGTGGTGCTGTTTAATGGAAAAAATGAAAATCAAAATTGATAAAAAAGAAAGGTCTGTACCCAATAGAGACAAATACATCATTTCAATTTTTAGCCCTTCAGGAGAGTACTTCACTCATCTAATGTAGGAGGCAGGTGTGTTGGAGAAAAAAGTTGATTAAAACATGAAGATGGACTCCCGCACACTGTCTAACTTGCAAGATAATAATTTATCCTTTATCCTTTAGTCCTGTGTCACAATCCTGACTGTGTCAACTTAAAGTTTATTATAATGTTTCTCTACAATGTCACTTGTCTTATGGACCTTTAATGTCCCCTAAATTGTACATTTTGTGATTGCCGTTTTCACTTTTAGCCTTATTTGTAGGCTTTAAATAGACTTTCATTATGTTGACTGTCTCAGTGCGCTACTTTGTCTGGATCAGCGTTGTATAGTCATGGATGAACGGCGGGGAAACGTGGAAGAGTCACGACAGTTTTGAACTGTTCAAACCTGTCGTGGAGAATCGCCGCTCTCAGTATAGCGGGATGGAAGCTTAATGCAGTCCTAAGGTGAACGGTATTAGCGTGGCATGTACGGAGCTCAGTCAGGCTGATCTTGGCTCAATCCTGAAAGCTTTTTGAGGAGGACTGACAAGGATGTATCCGTTTGTGCCCCGACTGTGTCCCGTTCAAGACGGCGCAAGCGATGGGGCTCAGTCGGGGCTTACGGGACGTCATGTCAGCCGGATGGAAATTAAAGAAATCCTCGACATATCGCTGTATTAACCTAGCTGGAGCGGGACGAACGCCGCCGAAGCGCTGTAGAAGCGCTACTGATGGTGTATTTCTGAGGTGTGTCCAGGGGCGAGACAGTCATTTCATCCCGCATCATTAGCGATTACACCAGCCACCTCAATCATGTACAGTCGTGCACAATCGCCATGAGAAACGGGAATGTGTGACTTAGGCATAACAAACTGTTTGCCTGATGAAGGTCTGAGACCAAAACGTTGCAAATAAATTATTTTCTTGCAAGTTAGACAGTGTGCGGGAGTCCATCTTCGTGTTTACATTTTTAGCCCTTACATGACCTGCTTGGTTCATCTTAGTCATACTGATATACAAAGGTTTGAAGCTGACATACAGGTGGTCTGGGGGTTTTAGTAACTCTTAAAATGAAGCAGCAAAATTCAAACTCAAATTTCCCATTGAACTGTCACATAAATCCAGTAATCTCATACTATTATGACCAACACAATTTTAAACAACCACGTTTCTTTGAGAGAACATGTCCTATTTTAAACCCAGAAGCTGGTTTTGGAAAAATCATAAAATCAAATGAAAAAGGCCTCGTGGAAATGTGTGCAATTACTGTTCTTTTCTGCAGAAAGCCATCCAACCCACAACCACTCTTACAAACTCAATTCAAATAAAAAAAATAAAATAAAGCAAACTGTGGCCTCAACCACCCCTGTCTGCTGCAAATCCAGTTAATCTTCTGAACTTTGTTTCACTCAGAAAACTTTTTGTAAAGGTCAGGGAAATTTTATCCTTGAAAAAGCTCCCTCTGTTCTGTCACTTGTAACCTCAGTAATTACTGTAAACCTCCTGGTGTGACTGTTCGACTGTACAAAGAAGGTGAAAAGTCACAGCTGCTGCTATTTTCACTCTGCTGATTTGCATGTAGTTCCGTAGAAAAGGTCTGATTATTATTTTGAGGAACTTTCCATGACATTTACCTCCAAACATCTGAGCGGCTTACCTCAGGGCAGAACACCTGAGCTCAGTCATCCACAGTGATCCTTGACCACAGTGAACCAAAACCACGACTCCTCTTCTCTGGGCTCTGGACTGTGTCAGGCCGGGGTGTTTATATGTGTTTGTAAGTGTATCTGTGGAGGGGTTGCTGGGAACACACGTGATACCCTTTGACTAGACCACGGGCTTGGTGGAACGCCACACAGGTTTTCTCAGCGGGCTCTTCAGACGGCTGCGATGAATATGAGTCTTGGCTAAAAGACACATAAACCTTGTGCTGAAGGAGGGATGAAGAGTCAAAGACAAGGATAAAGACAGACAGAAGCACAAATACAAAAAAGGCCTTTACGGGAAATGATACTAAAACACATAGAGAAGAGTTATAACATCACAGGCGCCTTAACAATGTCATCTGTTAGCAAAGAAGACAAGAAGGAGAGAGAGCCAGAATCATTACAGTCAAAACGATTGATAGAAAAAGTGAAAAGACTAACAAGAACAAAAGATGGAAGAATAATTTTCAGTTATGCAATCGGAAAAGTTAACGAAAAACAATCCAAAAAACACAATTTTAATACAAAAACAAAGCAACATTTTCAAAACTTAACATTTTTTGATTAATTAATACAGCTTCTACTATTACACTTAAGGTGATTTATTTGTGATTGATTTCTTGTTGGGTTTTGGTTTGTAGACTGGGAGGCTGAGTAAGAAACTGATGCCAAAAATTGGGGATGTGGTTTGGTCTGACTGATCACCCCGAGCAGCTTTTAATAATTATCTGTGCCTAAGTGTATAAAAAACAGCTAGTGAAATATGAACCAGATGGCTCTGGATCAGGACACCAGGATACAGGACAATGAAGACAATAAGGCTGTGATTAAAGTGCAAGGAAAAGTGGCCCAAATCAAACTCTTTGTTTTTGCCCATATGTGACCCATATCTGATCTTTTTAGGACAGTCTGAGCAGTTCAAGCTGGAGTTTTTCATATCAGACCCAGTCCACTCATATATGGTCCTAAATCAGGTACTTCCTCAATGCAACCTCAATTTAAACTGTCATGCTTCATTTAACTCCACTTTTATGTTATTGAAATGAGACAGATGTCACAAATCTGTGCTGGAGAAGGTGGGACGAGATTCAGGATCTGATGTAGACATTAGCCAATAATAATAAATAAATTGTTTATAAGTGAATCCCCTTACTTCAATATAAGCATTAGAGTTGTCAAAATTACATAAACTGATTTGGGCGTCTAGGAGAAGCTACACTTTTCCTTGATACAACTTGTGGGGCTTCATGTAAAAAGGTCTGGAATACCAACTTAAAGTTGAACTGTACTTTGTAAAATCTCTTTTGCTTTATGACAAGCTCTATTGAACAAGTCAAAGGCTGGTGAAAGTTCCATCAAATTTATTTCCAAAGAATTTCCTGCCAGTACCTGTGTAAGTTTTCCCTATTAAAAGTGCATTCAGCGATCTTCTAATCTTCTCATCTGATGCAGTATTTGCAAAATTCACCGTAATTCTCCTCTCCATCCACAAGATGTCACCACTGACAGCATGTAATAAAGATACAATAGTTGTGGTAGCAATGGCTGAAAACAGCCCAAAAGAAAAAGATCAGAGGAGTGAAAAGTGAAAAAGAAGGGCTATGACCAAAAAAGCAAAGACCCGGGTCAACATTGGTGTTGCCTTCCGATGGTGGAGGGAACTCTGCGAATTGAAAGACCTGAAAACGCGGATGTCGCCGTACGTCTGCTGGATAGGTAAGCTAAGCAGCATTAGTGGTGGTGCTCCACTTAACAGTAGCATCAGGCATTCATCTTATTGTCTAATCTGCCAAAATGTACTGTTGTTGTGATCTTTTTAGGACAGTCTGAGCAGTTCAAGCTGGAGTTTTTCATATCAGACCCAGTCCACTCATATGTGGTCCTAAATCAGATACATCCATAATGCACATCAGTTTAAACTGTCATGCTTCATTTAAATTAAGTTCAATTTAGACATTGGACAATACATAATTATAATAAATAATAAATAAATTGTGTTTTCTCCCACATCACTGACTACACCTTTAAGAGGTGGGATTTATGTTAGAATTGAATACTGTTTTTGAGTGGGTTGACATGGGTCATGATGTTTGTGGTCCTTGACTTGCATGCAATCAGAGACACTAACAGGCAAGCCTTGGAACATAAAGTCTTTCTTTATGCCTCCATTGATTTTAAGGGGCTGCTAAAAAAAATGTGCAAGTGTGGATAACATAGCTCTTTTTGGCGATCACCTGACGAGGAAAAATTTAATTGTTGAGATTATTTTCTCACTTGTATCCCTGTCTTGGTCTCCACCAACACTCTGTAGAATCTGATAGACACACACAAGTATATTGACATGCAAAGTTATGTTGAGCCAAGTTATTGCATGCTTTGGTAAATGAACTGGCCTGCTGACCCTTTAGCAGTGTAAAAGCAAAGGTGGAGAACCACTTTTCTGACAAATATGTTTCAGACTCCACTGTGGTGGTGGTGTTATGGCTGGTTTGTTTCATTTTGTACGCTTTTTCATTGTGTTCCTTGTTTAGACTTCTTGTGTTTCCTCATGCTCATGTTTTGTGCCTTGTCGTGTGTTTCCTGTTTTATTTTGAAATCCCTGTGTACCATATGATGTTTTCCTGCCCTCCCTTCCACATGACTCTTATTATGATTCCCTCCACCTGTGTGATTGTCTCACCTTTGCTTGATGTTTCCCCAGTGTATTTAGGCCCTCCTCACACGAGGCGGACCCCTGTTGTCTTGGCGTCGGCATCAATACATGTATCACTGTTTACACATCATATTGTACATAGGCTTGTGCATTTACATGACAACACAAAATCCACGTAAAATCCTGTAGTACATGTTGCCGTAGCTGGTGTTGTTGGTGTTTTGTGAGCAAATGTCGGTATAAAAGTTGTAGCAATATTTGTAGCTGCTGGAACAAGATCAGAATCAGCCCGGCTGCTGCCATTGTTGTTGTTGCGTGTGACAACGTGGGTTGGGGAGCGGGGAGGAGGAGGGGTGCTTTGAGGTCACCATCTTTTCCGGACTTATCTGTTTATACCCTAGACTGTAAAAAACATGGACGTCATGTCGCGGGGCTCGAATTGAAGTCGCCACGAAAACTGCTCCCCCTGGTGACTGGCTGCAGTATAGGTCAACTCTCCGTCTCCCCCATTCATCTGAATGGGCCGTTGTGAAACTTCAAAAAATTAATACAACTCATAGAAATATTTCTCCCACCCGTATGCTGTGGTGATATGAAAGTATTATTAGGCTGAGTTTTTTCCAAGTCCTCTTTTTTCTGAAAAGTTTATTTTTCATCAGTTATTAGAGTTAAAAAAATAACCACAGTTTACGTCAGTTTTACAATGATTGTGTACGCTGTATGCTGGGGAGTTTTGCGACCGTTTACGACAGCTGCTTCCAGATATGGTCCAGATTCTCTACTGGCTGCACAATGGCAGCGCCCTGACGGGGGATATTATGGCTTCAAAACCATTACATGGTAGAAGGCAGTGCCACGCTATCCATTTCTTATAATACATCCATGGTTTATACCAACTATGGCATGAAGACGAATACCCAGATATCCACCTGCAGACCCGTTTTCAAGAAAGATGCTGAGTCATGGACAAATATGCGTCTCCGTGTGTCAATATCACCAGACCGATAGTTTATTTTACCGTAGTCTTTCAAATTCGTACTTGTGTAAAGCCCACCTTAGTCTCTGTGTTCCCTTTGTCTTTGTGGGTCATTTTTCTCACAGCCTGCATAAGTCTTGTGCCTCCAGTGTTCTCCAGTGTGTAGGTAGTTGTCTGTTTTTTGTTCAACTTTTAAGTGATTTAGATTCATAATTTATTTTTGATTTTATTTCTTTGGTCATCTGTTTTCATTTGCAACTTTGAGGTTTTGTGTTATAGTTTGAAATACTTTTTGTAAAGGATTACTTATTTGTTTTTTCACCCCTTTTGTTTAATAAAGCCTTTTCTTTTTATCTGCATTTGGGTTCATCCTATTGTTTTTTCTTAGTTTGATTCAGGTTTCATACCTTGACAGATGGTGCCCATTTTAAGTTAGTTAATGTTGGAAATTGTAATGTTTGACCTCAAATGACAATACAATCAACCAAGAAGTATAAGCAATCAGCAACCTCCTTGTTTGCCTAATAATGAAAACATGGTGGTTCATGCTCTCAAACTGTCCATGACATTTTTTTCTTCTATATATCTTGCTTTCTGCTCTGCGGCATGCTTCTTTTACCATGTGACTTACCATGTGAAAAATGCATTGTGTGGTGTGTTGCATAAAAGAATGGCAATGGTTAGATGTGTTTGTGGGACATCAAGAAATTCCACTAGAAATGATTATTGTAATGCTGATATGTTTACATGTATTTATGAAATCTAAATAGTTTCCAGTAAATACATTTTTTACATGTCAAAACACTGCCTTCATCTGTTTCTCTGTTGGTCAATTTTCTACCTTATGCTTCTTCCCTATTATGATTTCAGGACTCTTTCAGTAAAACCTGTTTCATGTCCAAAACTTGTGGTAATATAAGAAAGTTTGGGGGCAAATAGCCTAACAATGAGCTAAAGCGCAGTACATGGCTTTGCTAATGCAGCTTGGTGATTAGTCTACAAGGTCAGCAAACTTCTCACTATTTGGATTTGTAGCCAATTACATGCTCTCAAAACAAACCTAAAAATAATCAAATTGCACTGCCTGAGGCAACTGAGTCAAAAAATCCTCAGGGTATTACAAAACTAACCTTGATGTTCTCTCAAGCTGCGCTCAGCTTGTACTTGTCTTTTAGCTTTTTGTTTTGCTTTAAGGGCCAATCTGTGAGCATCCTTTACTACTGGAAAGTGAAGTCGAATCAGGCGTGCAGAGAACTATACTCCCTCCCATGTCCATTTGATTTTAATCCAGCGGTTTTCAATTACTTTATGTTGTGCCCTGCCACTATCGTTTAACAACAGCTCGTTATCAGTACCGTGGTTATGTTTTACAAGGTCTTAAGAGCCTTAACCTGTCCAGCCTCAAATCACTCCTGAATCCCTCTATCAAGCATCTCACCTTTTAATGTTGCCTTTACTTGAAAAGCGCTGATATATTCACCAACACTGTGATATTAGAGTTTTAATTAATGCACCATGTACCTTTCAGATCTTGGATGGATTTTTTTCTCACATTCCCTAAAGCTTCATTGTACTGCGAATTGTCTAAAATTGTAAATGTCGATGTCTTGAGGGGTAACAACAAGAGCTCCTTTTCTGTGCTTTTAAATCAATCTGTGAAAAGGATACGGCTTTTAGTCACCATTTTACATAGTCACTGGTTGAACCAAAAGACAAACCTTGTTCAAAATATGTTTTTCATGCAAACTCATGGCTCCCATTGATTCCTTTATCATAGGCTGCCATCAAGCAGTTCTGGTTAGTTTGGCTCAGTACGATATGCAGTTACCCCCAAATTCCACATAAAGCGAACGTGCCATGAGCTGGATGTAAATTGTACCGCAAAGCACTTCGCTTCCTCTCTAGTCGATGCGAGTAGTTCCACTGCCTGCACACTGGCATGGTAGGGACGAGTCACTGAAGCGGCAGTCCACTATGCTTCGCTCAAGATACGCTGCAGGCGCAACCACTTACAAACCTCGTAAATTCACTGTCGTTCAGAGAGCACCAGAAAGAGAAGTCATGTGATGAGTATCTGGTACTTTCAAATTAAAGCACAAGGCTCAAACTCCTGAACGTAAATGTCCTCAATAGGTTGTCATTATGTCACAACCGGAGGCATGAGTATCAGATCAACAGTTGGGCTCAATCCCATTTGACCCCCTACACACTACCCCTTCACAACCTAGCGTCACTCCAAATGATGTCACACTCGTAGCTGTGGAGGGCACTTAAATTGAACGGGGTGGGTATAAATATGACAGGCAGGAATGGGAAGCCCTGTTCACTTCACCACTGAATGGAAGACCTAGCGCCATGATAACAGAAAGACGTTTCCCCCATTTATGGCTGTTACACTGGGGCACAAATTGCCACTCCCTAGGACAGGCTACATTATACTTCAAATAATTTTAATTGATTCCACATGTCCTTCAATTCCATTATCATCTGACTTTTCCTATCAATCAAATTAATTTATGCTGCCAATTGTGCTCACATTTCGAGGTGCCAGGGTTGTACAATCAAATCAAACGACAGCATAGAGTAAGATTAGCTGGTTTCGTTTAGTCTTTTTTAACCATGCTTTTTTGTGATTTTCAGAAGTGTGGGGAACATATGAACACACGCGGTACTTATGTTTATATGTTGGTCTTCCTCCATTTCAGCTTTTCACTTCCTGCTAAAGTTGTCGAAAGTTTGCACCGATGCAGACTCGCTATGTAAGGGTTGAACGGTCCACTCCACCTCCTCACTATGTGGTTTGGGACAGCCCTTAAGTATGACAGGCCCTCTGCGAGAACGCGCAAGCAGGGGGCGAGTGTGTCGGAGAGTGTGTAGAGCGGTTTGGTCTCAGAGGCAACATGATGCAATGACAGAAGAAAAGTGAATGATGGAGGTACAGAAATATATAACATTATATGTGACACCAAACATCTTTTCTACAAGGATATAGGCAGATCGAGTGATATACCGTAAAATACCAAGTAAACACCGAGTTCCAATTAATCGCCGGTTTCCAAATAAACGCCGAGTGTAGCGGTAAATTTTGACAAATAGACACCCATTCCAAATAAACGCCCGGTGTAATTTATTCAGCGCAGCCTATGAGCTATGGTCGAAGTTACAGAACACAAATGCAAGCACTGAGCTCACAGCTGACAGTGCGTGCTTGAAAAGAAACATTATCAGATTGTACCTTAACAGTCCACAAGGTTTATTTGTTTCTCTGGATGTCCTGTCAGCTCGCTTTACCTCCCTCTGTATGTCACCGAAAGGCACGTTGGTGTACGGCGCTCTGTTTCACGACAGTGCAGTTACACTCAACGACCACAGAGAGCACTAGAGTGCAAAAAGCCGGAATCTTACACACTGGGGCTTCACAAATCCAAAGAAGAAGACATTTCTGCAGCTGGTTATTTGCCCTTAAAGTCAAGAGGCTGGACACGTCAGTTAGCAGTACATTGCTGCTTATCTACATGGCCCCGGTGCAGCCAAAAAACAGAAGCAAGACCTTAACTTAACTATTAACTACTGGTAAGATAGTTCCTTACCAGTTTTAAGAGTGTTTAGAGAGTGCTGAGTTGAGAGAAGACGACGAGTATAACTGCAGTACTGTAATCTTGCTGTTAGGGTGATATTCATACTGGTGTAATAAATAATTTGATTACATTTACCATATTTTTTCGCTTTTTGCTAAGCAAGATTTTTGTGGGAAAGGAATTAAACGCCTGTTCCAAATAGTCGCCTGGTCCCAAATAATCCCCTGGTCTGCTCAGTGATTGAAACAAATAAACGCCCCGGCCATAATTTGGTATTTTACGGTAAATCACAAAGCTGTATGGTTGGGACCAGGAGGAAGATGAATGGAGTGAGATGTTTACTTATTTCACAGTTTATAACATGTTTTGTTATCATGTGATATCGCAATTCACACGAGACCTTGTGGCTCTGTGGGGATCTTGTGTTCTCCCCCTTCTAGCTGCACAAGGCGGTGCTGCACTTCCAGTGAGCGTTGCTGCCTGCCTTCGGTCAGAGCAAGATTGCTGCGTGATGTGAGGGAATGCAGCTTGTTCGCTCTATGTGGAATTTGGGGGTTACAGGTGATGAAGAACTAACCCATGCCATTCACTTTTTCGGACCTCTCTGAATATGTGCAAAGCATGTCAAACTGTCCTTAAAAGGTGGGGCTTAAAGTGCTGCAGTGTGTTGGTTGGTCAGAAAAATCATTAATTCCAATGCAATGACAGTTTAAATGAAAAGTTTTAATAACCTTTGGATTTAGAGTGATTTGTTCGCTGCTGTTACTGTTAAGAATACGTAATGCTTCGTAGAGTACTGGAGTGCAAGTCCTCCATTGCTGCCTTGTTTTGAAAATCTTGCTGTAGGCCTACTTCCGAGTGCTGTGCTGTGTCATGCAGCTGTGATGTCATGCAGTTACGAAGATGGCGTGACCCTCTTCCCAGCTCACATCCATGCCCCCAAGTGATACACACACATGTGGCTGTGTAACAAGGATTTACCAATCTAAACTGCACCAAAACTGTACTGAACAAAGCCAGACCACTTCTAAAAACCTCTAATAATTTTTGTCTGTCATGAAAGAGGTCCATGGTGCAACAGAAGGCTGTGGTCCACTGGCACAGGTCCCACAGCTTTCCTACTTTTAGTCTCACTTTGCTTCCCAGACTTTTTGGTAAATTTCCAGCCACCAACTTAAAGGCAAGTTTTTTTTAAAGTGGAAAAACTTTTAGAGCACTTAGCACATCATTTTACCAGCATCAGTTGGCAGACTCACAAAACAGTGTCTTGCTTATTTAGCATTTTGAGGCATTTAGCATCTAAAAGTTTGACATTTCCCTTGGGAATTATTCGAGACTTTAATGACTGATACTTGCAGGGTGTTTAACTCAAAATAAAACTGCTTCTTTGTGTCTGTGAATGTGTGAATAATGCAGTGTATTCAAATGCATTTAAATAAGCTTTATAAAGTGATAATGAACCATTATTTTGTTTATAGCTGTGCCCAAAGTGACAAAAAATACCAACTAATGCTAGTGTTTGTTTAAGTGTGTAATTGGACTCATTACTGTGCTCGTGCTTGCAGCTGATTTCATTTTTAATTGTCTTGGTTAAATGGGAGCTCTTGTTAACAACCACCAATGTTCTCGTGATGCAACTTTGTATTATTTAACCCATTATAGCTATTACCTTGTTCAGGAGTGAGAAACAGACAGATGAATCAGCACAGAGAGTGAAATGGAAAACCCGGAGCAAGAAGACTTAAAAAAAAGAGAAGGATAAAGCAGCAGCATCAGCCGAGACAGGAGACTTTGTTTTCTTCCCTCGCAGCGTGTGATTAAACCCACCACATCCACTTCCCCTCTATTATCATCAGGCACCACTTTCCCCGCGCCTGGCCCTCCACCAGCGGCCCCGAAACGGCATAGCCTTACTAGACAAACACGGCCAGGACGCTGCTGCCCACAGCCGCCTGCAGCAGCACCCCACTGCTAACATGACATCACTGCTATTTAAGGAAAATTACAGTAGAAGGAGATGCAGACGGTCTTTATTTCACTGCTGGTTGACTGCTGCTGGCTTCCAAGTGTACCACACAAACACACACACACTCTGACTTGCAGATGCACTTACACACACACTTCTGTTTGCCAGATAGATTATATTTTTTTTCTGTAAGTAATCCTTCCAACAGAAGCAGCCACAGCCTCCAGGCCCAGACTATTTGTGTGTTTCTGTATCAGTCTGAGGCTTTTCAACACCTGAGCGGAGACAGAAGACATTTTTGTTACCCCACAGCAATAAATTAGACTACAGTTTTACACAAGCCCCCGGACCTCAGTACAGGCCCTATATGCAAACATTAAAGGCACATTTTCTCTGTTATATGTCCGACTATTTGTGTTTTTAGGAGCCTGATAATGTTTTTTCAGGCTGCGTGTGTGTTTCAGGTTGATTGGAGGTGAAAGAACATGTGCCTTTAACATTCGTTTCAAAGAGGTGCTCCCTCTGAGACCTTATTATAATCAAGACAGACATATTTTTACTCTATATGTAGGAGGGAGCTTGTGTGCTTATGTTTAGACAGTGAGGAATTGTGGAAGTCACTTTCCTGTTCTTTTACGTTACTTTCTTGAAGTTTGTTTTTTTGTGATTAAAGGTGTAGTCAGTGATCTTCTAATCTTCTAATCTAATGCACTATTTGTCAAATTCACCGTATTTCTCCTCTCCATCCACAAGATGTCCCCACTGACAGCATGTTGAAAAAAAAGTCCGGTTTCAATACACAGCCTTGGCTCTGAATTTCAGCAGGTAAATACTGTGGCTTGGGCCGAGTCACCAAAACAGGGTACACCCCCCCACATCCAGGGGGCGATCATACTCGTGCACAGATCAGACAGAGGGGGGAGGGGGAGTTGTAGGTTACGTAGCGTGCGCAGGCTATGACCATGAAAGAGCGAAGACCCGGGTCAACACTGGTGTTGCTTTCTGACGGTGGAGGGAACTCTGCGAACTAAAAGACCTGAAAACGGACGCGTATGTCTCTTTCTCTTTCTGCTGGATAGGTAAGCAACATTAGCTTTGTGGTGCTTCACATAACAGTAACAGCCATCAGGCATTCATCTTATTGTCTAATCTGCCAGAATGTACTGTTGTTGTGATGCTATCAGTATTGTCAGTCGAGTTGTCTGATGAGTTGGGGTTACCTTAGCTATGTTGGTCAGCTACACAGTTTCTACGGCCTTTTCTATGATGATGCACGTCCGTCAGCTTTCGGGGGTGGAGCCAGAGGTGAGATATGAAGGGAGAGGCGGGTCTAAATTCGTTTATAAACAACCTCTGCACTCGTTTTCTCCCACATCGCTGACTACACCTTTAAACGTATTTATATACAGTCTCAGTGAAGGTGCCTCAGTCGAACAACAACGGATCAGTATTAGCCTATGTTGAGTAAAAATACATGGTTTTCTGATCTAAATTAATGCCTAAAATCACTAATACTATGACCTGTGGTAAAGCTACATGCCCACCTTTGGGATGACCATGAATCATTGCCTACTCATGCTGCCGCTCAGTAAAAAAAAAAACAATGGTAGAACAGCCAAAATTCATCCACTTTAAGTTGGCAGTCAGAAATTTCGACGTCTCAGTCAGAGGTCCAACTGGGAAACTGGGACAACCTTTATGGACCTCAAGTTTGTTAATAAACTTGGCTACTCATTGCATGAATGGTCAGTAAAAGCAGTGCATTATTACCTAAAATTAACAATCTTGGGTTGTTCTTATGCACTGAAATGAATCATATTGATAATATTGTGAAATGTCTATTTGTGCACACATTGTGAAATGCTCTTGTTTATGAACTAACAATGCTAACTATTGACTTGGAACAAGGAATGAATGATTAGATTTTGAGAGTGATCCAGATCAATAATATGTGAATTACTACTGAACTAAATTAGATATCATTATGAATCCAACTGCTAGTCTAAAGGGACAGACACTCTGCTGTCAGAGCAGTCATGTCTGTCCGACTCCTTGCCTGCAGTTTCTCTTTCTCCTCTAAGCTTTTCTGTGTTCTACCATTTGTTAGCGTTGCTGTTGTATCAAACAGCATTGAGATATGATAACTGAACTCTTTTTTTGTGAGGGCTTGGTGTGTGAATTTAACCTTGTTGTGAAACTGGATTTGCCTGATTCAGTGTCTATAATCAGGCAGAAGCTTGCCCAAGCTTCAATCTACGACTGTGAACAGCCCAAAGCAGCACAACCCAGAGTTCTCTAAAGCAGTAAGAGGCTGGAGTTGTTAGCATGACTAGAGCAGGAAATGACTGCTCTTATAGACATTAGCTAGATGCTAACAGGTTCAGTTGTAGATTTTTTTTTTTTTTTCAGATCTGGACTGCATTTCTTTGTTTGGTTATTTTAAATGCAAAACAATCCGAGCCTGCCCCAGCTTACTTAGGGAAGAATAACAGTTTTTATATTTTTAATTGGTTCAAAATTCATAAAACCACTGTTGACCAAAAGTTTGTTCAATGAAAAAAAAAAAAAGTGAAAAATGGTGATTCAAGGAATGGTGTGAAATAACAAATATGTAGTTTTCAGTGGCCCAACAATGTTCCCTAAGCTGTTAAACAAAAAAAAAAGCCAAAGGTATTTACACTGTGCTGCATGTAAGTGCTTATCGACTGACCTCTTTGCCTGGTCAGTTGCTCTTTCTATCTCTTCTTGCCTTTACTGTGTTCTCTTAGCTTTAGCTGTTGTCTGAAACTGCATCAAGACGCAAGCATACATTTTTGCCTGAATTAGCCAGGAACATAGTTAGTGAAGGTGGGCAGAGCTGTCAGTGTCTGTCATCTGTCATATTATTTTGATTGACAGACATTCAGCTGTAAAAATTACATGCTGTAGATCTAAGTTGGCTGATCACAAAAGCTCAGTTTTGACAACAGAAAACATTTATAATAATGGATTTGTTGAGATATACACTATTTGAAGCTATTTGTTTCAAACAACTATGTCAGACAGCCCCTCCTTATTTTCTGAAAAACATGTCTGCTTCAAAGTAATAAAATGTCAAAAGTAGTACAGAAGAACAAAGAAAAAGAAGCAGCTTCATCATAAACCTGCTGAGCAGATGCAACAGATCACCTGTCTGCACTTGTAGAAACCTTTTTCTCATCAAAACCATCATAAATATCTCAAACACTGGGAATGTTTTGAACAAGTTTATAAGCCTCAACCTGAGTCATAACAATAATAAAGGAAAAATACAGTGATGAAATGTCAGTTTTTGCCAAGGCAGTGTCAACTACTGAACATTTTATTAGAATAATTTTTTTTTTTTTTTTTTTTGGAACACAGAGCATTGTGTACTCGTAGATCAAGATATTTAACCTAATGTGAAAGAAGTGAAGCTGTCAGCACTGTTTAAAAATTAATGAAGCCTTGGTGAGTGCTGGCTGTGTAATATCCAAAACACAATAAATGAAATGCCCCTGGAAAGTTGTACTTATTATGACGAGTAAGAAAATGAGAGCATTTTATATATATATATATAAAATTTAGAAACAGATAATGAGACCTGCATCTTTAAAATTGTAATTTCACACAGAAATCTCAGGATTAATAGGGCTTACAGTGCCCCAAAGCATTATGATTGAGATGCAATAGATAAAGACTCGATGCAAAATCCTTCAAATTGAACCAAAAACCTCCATAAAATCTTCAACAGGTCCTCCTGAGCCCTGAAGCAGCTGATGTTGAGATGTTTTCCAGATTTTCTTCTTTTTATCCCTTTTGACATTTGTGTATCAGGCTATAGAGATGTGGTTCCAGAAGATAAAACAGTGGATCGTGTTTCAGTACTTTCAGTATTTTCACTTTTAGACTGGCCTAAAAACCTGTTTAAGCCCAGTAACATTTGGCTCCTGTTGGCAGTTTGAAAGGGTCTAATCGGCATTTCAACACAGGGTTTTGTCGACTCTCCTCCCATCAATTTCAGTGGGAACATCACACTGGTCGACCCACTAATTTACGTCATGATGTGACATAACATGCCCCCATGGCATAATATCGCACTCCTATCCTCTGTCTATAACTTACGTGACTCTTTGCAGTCTCAGCAACAAATTCAATTTGTCTTTGTATCATCAGTGCTTCAATGTTGTTAAGTCTGCGCCGAGTTTTTACATTTAAAAACGTGTACAAAAGTACAAATGACAGAAAACAGTTAGCCACTGTGTACACAGCTTCCATGCTCCTGTCTTATTTTTCTTTATATCAGTTTTTATTTTTATGAGAATTTATGTGTATTCACACACAGATTTTAGGTTACATCAGATTCTTTCTTTTTTTTTCATATACACAAAAGAAGACGTGTCAGAAAAGTATGCGCTAAACAATTGAGCTATTTACAAACCAGCAATTCAAGTTCATTGGGTTGTTTCTGAAGTTCCTCCGAACAAATAAGTACATCTGGATGGTTCTCTTAATACAGCACAGCTTAACAAGGTTTCCATGCTCCTTTCTATTGTTTTCATGGACGTGTTTTGATGCACTGATGATGTCATTAACGTAATGAAATCAGCTTGACGCACCAGAGGAAAAAAAAAGCCACCTAGCTCGTTTGCTGCCAATTAGACCTGGGTCTGCTGGCAGTGTGAGAGAAGTCACTTGCCGATAGTTAGTGGGCTAACCCACTTTGAAAGAAACACTGTTGACCCACTAATTTTGGTGTGAAAGTGGAATAAGAGAGACATAGTATAAGCTACCAGTTAGTAAAACAATATAATATGTTTCTAAAGGATTTGTATTTTAAGAAAAAGAAGATGGTTTAGCTGTGTTTTTGTCAAACAGCTACACTACCTACAATACCTATATCGATTGGCTGCTCAATGATCCAAACAAATCAACTGAAAGTCAAAACATGGATTGAAAATATCGTTTATATAACGGCTTTATTTGGAAATTCCCATTGCACACCCATGTGACAGTTTCCTGGGAATTCAAACAGCCTAGTAGTACTGTCCTCGATGTAGAGATATTTGCTACACCAAGGTAGACTGTTGAGCTTTATAGGCCATGTTTGTGACACTGACTTTTATTGATGACTGTGATTGCTGACAGCTTCAGTAGCAGTTGGCTCAGATCTGGAATGCATGTCTTTATTTAAAGATTTAAATGAACAATTAACATTACAAACTTCTCTACTAAAAAGGTATTTTTGCTCTCCTTCTGACATGTTTTGCCAAGTTTGATGACCTCTGCCAAGGAGGTTATGTTATTGCTGGAATCTGTTTATTTGTTTGTTTGTCAATTAGCAACATAATTCAAAAAGTTAAGGACAGATTTTGATGAAATTTTCAGGAAATGTCCAGATTGGAACAAGGAACAAATGATTCAATTTTGGGAGTGATACGGATCACCGTCTGGATTCGCAATGATGAAATATGGGATTTTCATGAATAACTACTGAACTAAAACAGATATCATTATGAATCAAATTGCTAATGGTATGTTTTCATGGTCAAGAAATCTAAATATTTAGATGAAACAAAGGTAGGACTAATATTTATGGAGAAAATATGGGTGAGGACTCTGTCCCCTAGACTGCAGCATTACAGCCAGCCTACCACGCCATCTGATTGGCCAGTAAGGTATGTTACTGACAAAATGATAGGCCAGTCATTTGGATATGTTTTTAAAAGGGCTGCCCATGCCCTAACACTTTCTATGGGCTCTTTAGCAGATGGAGTAGTGGAATATATTGAACGGTTCATCTTGTGTGTCAGGCTAGGTCCTTACAGTACTGGAGAAAAATTGTGTACATGGTCTTGTACTGTGCCTTTTTTTCTATCCTTTTAGTCAACAAATGTTTAGTGTTCATGAGTAAAAGGTGGCTAGTGGCTTATTTCTAGGATTAAGGATGTTGGTTTAGGATTTTCTGAAATGTCATCAGAGGAATTCAAAGAGATTTACTCCTGGAAACAAAAGATGCCAGAAAAGTGGTCTGTCAGTGTTAAGCTCCGTTGAAGCTCTTCTCGCACCTTGTATTTTATGGCTTCTCAATGGCTCCAGACAAAACCAGACGACATTATGCTTCCAGGTTGTCAATCTGTCTGTCCATTCATCCTTATTCCTAATCTAACAAATATATGAGGAAAACAATAGAACAAGAACCCTTTGAGGTATTTTCTTAGAGCTTTGTACAAATATCTAGTAAAAGTTAAGGACAAATACCTTGATTTTGGAAGTTTGAGGTCAGAGATTAGTGCCATGAGCATTGTGTACATCCCTTGTTTGGAAATGAATTACCTCAAGAACAGCTGAGTGGATTCACTTCAATCTTTGTGAACATATCTGTACATATTAGAGTTTGCTGGTCATCAAAGAAAGGTCATTGAATTTATACTCATGCCTTGCTGATGAACAAGATATCTCAATAATAACTTGAGATGTCAATCAAAATGAAAACATATTACCTTTTTCACGAAAGGATGAAATGAGGACTGTAAGCCTTGGTAGCTGTAAACTGAATGGTCTTTTTAAGATAAATAAAGTTGTCTGAATCTAAATATGAACCTGAAATGAAAATGTCTTGGATTGCACAAGGTCATGGAGACTCACGTTAATCCCTAGCTTTTAAACATGATTTTCTAAGAACACTCCAGGGATTATCTTTAAAAACAAGTCCACTGTGACTCAAGAATGAAATGTTGTTTTTGGAAATCAAAGGTCAAGATCACTGAGTCTCATGTGAATATTTTGCTTGTAAGCGATTCATCACAAAAATCACAAGACAGATTGAGAGATTTTCATCAGGCTTTTAAGATACTATGAGGAGTTTCTAAGTAATTACTAAAGTCTCACTTTTAGATATATGCCTGATCGAAATACACACTTTAAGATGAGTTTTATGGCATCAACATAGGTTATCTATAAATGCTATTCCTTAGCTAAGTGGTCAGGTCGGACAGCTGGCTACAAAACTACGATAATAAGTTTTCCAAAAATTGCTTGTTGTCACACATCAAAAACTACCGCTACGTAACTAGAAAGAGATACATTACCTCGTCGCTTTGCATCCTGTTGTTGAAAAAAGAAGTTGTAAAGCAATGCAGAGTTCTGAGGAAGGTCCGATCTGCATTTATAGCATCACAACAAACACACGCTTTGGCTTTGGGTCACGTCTTTTGGTGCGTCCCAGTTGTTGTCAGAAGTAGGAATTTCCGAGTTCCGAGCAGGAACGTTCCCCAAAGTCGGAATTTCCTATTGGGAACTCTGTGAAACCTCGCCACCCCCGAGTTGACAATTGAAGATGGATGCCCCCAGTGTGAACAGTTATTTAGCTCCTGTAATAATCAATTTATTTGCACTTCTGACTGGGGTGTGTCACTGTAGATCAGCTGTATACATAGTATTGTTAGACTTATATTTACAAAAATGCTGCCATAGTGATAATCACATTCTTCATGTGATTTTTGTGAACAACAACGCAGGGCGTGCTAACAACAGCTAACAACAGCCTGGTAGATAGGCATGTTTTTTTCTGACTTCAACTGGAACGCCGATGAGTCGGAGATGATGTCACTCCCAGTTCTGAGGTTAGTGGAACGCAGCATTACGACAGTCGCCGAGCATGCTCATGGGTAGCAGAGTCTTTATGTCGCTGGAAATAGATTCTCCTCATAGCACCTTTAAACTGATGGCTCAAGGATGAACTGGTTAGCATGTAGTAGTCAAAAGTGAAATAATTTTCAGCCTCTTTCTTCAGATGGCCTATTTTATCTACTTAGATGTTTTGTGTACTGGCTTTGGAGCATTTATCTCCCCCTTATCTGATTGTTAGAGCCATTTTAGTGAGCCATATCAGAATGATGAAATTCTATGGACATGTATCAAGAGTGAAGTCTGATTAAACAATCATTCAGAACTGAGCCGTGCACTGTGAAAATTGTTCTGACCTGCTCCCTTTACAGCTGCTTACCATCAGTGAGTGGCTGTAATGATTTCCCCACAAGCATGAAACATCTCCAGTACTGATATCATGGATCCTCCTGATGGTACTAAACATCAAAAAAATTATCATGAAAACTTATGATGCACATTTTTATATGTTGAAAGCATTAGGGAAAGGATGGAGAAAGACAGATGTTAGCAAACAAAGTGAACTCAGTTTTATTGAGTTTTACTCACACTAGCGTCATGTTTGCTGTAAAGCATTATTTAAATCTGTGGAACAAGCAGTTACTACAACACGTACATTTTATTTATCACCTTATTAGGTTTTATGGCATCCGTGTTGACAAAATGAGTCCATTTACACACCCAGCAGACATTAGCATCCTGTCTGAGCTGTGTTTAGCCTCCAGACAAACTGAGTTCAACAGTCACTCCAAAGCAGCTAAACAACGATAGCAGCAGTGAAATATATAACATAGCATCTTTCAGACAGTTGCTTTCTTGTCCTTGATAAATGATCTAGTAGTGTTATGGGTAACTGAATAAGTATACCTGCTGAAACTTGTAACATGCTTTAGCAGCGCCATGATGACTTATTTTGAGTTCACTGAAGAGGTGCACAAGAGGTGCTCAACTGAACTTCTTCAATCATGTGAGGAAGTTTCAGATTGTGTTATGAACAAAGTGATATGTCTTACCTCTTTGTTGATCTTGTTCTCCCCACTTAGAATAGTTTATCTGATAAAAAATCTCAATTTATTTCATTAACTGTCAAAGCATTATTCATGGTGGTAAAAATGTTTTTGAGCCCTTCATCGATATGGTCAGTAGGGTTTTTATCTATTCCGTATTACCCAGGATGTCTTGTGTTTTATACAAAAATTGTTTATCTAAGAAGACTTGTTGAAAATTTCTCATTGTAGAATCTGTCAAAGGTCAATAAAACCCCATTCACACTTGGGTGAACTTATATGAACTTTACATGGGTGAGCGGAATTTATGACTGAAATCAGCCAAATTATTCACTCTGAGTTATCAAAATTCCTACTTCCCTCCCTGATTATTCCTTGCATGTGAGATCAGACTAAGCTGAAGTGTGAATGCAGCAGTGATTTATCAGGGTAAAAAAGCCAATGGGGAGGGCTAATGACATCATTGTATTCGACTGGCAAAACAGAAAAAGGTAGACTTGACAGAGTTTGTTTAATTGCAAGGGCATAACTCTTAAATATACATCTGGACATATGAAAGAATTGTGTCCACTGCACATTATCAAAGTTCTGTAGATCATTTGATCACCACCAGATCTCTTTCACATCCTCAAGCTGCTGTTGGATATGGAGTTTGAACACTGCAGTCTATTTCTCCACGAACTGAGAATTTGGTAAAAGTTGTCTTCTTCTTACAAAGCCCCTTATAAACAATATTAAAAGCAAAGAAAATTGCACTTTGCAGGACATGGGCAGTGGTGGACTTTACTTGAGTGCAAATAAATATTCTCTTGGTCAAATATTACTCTAATACGAGAAGAAGTTGTTTGGTCAAATTTTTACTTGTAAGTGAAAGTACTGGAATACCTGCTTCTGAAAATATTCAAAAGTAAAACATTTTTTTTCATGTCAACCCACTATTGTACTGATGCCACAATGAATTTAATGAAATTAATGGCTAAAACATCCGACTGAATGCACTGACCTGCATATAGAACCTGTAGAATTAAAAGCTTTGACAATAAGTCCTTAAGTCTGTAGCCCATTGAAACAAGATTGAATTGGACTTCTAATACATCCATGGATGCCCCAGGTGTGGAATTGTCATCTGTATTTGTCGTAACCTTCATAACTGCTAAGATGAACCATTATCTGAGCAACATTAGCTCAAAGTGTACCTGCCTGATCTGAGTAGCAAATATACAAGTTACAGTATGTCATCACCACGTGGACAAATCACATGCAGATCACATCTTGGAAGAGAAAAGAAAATGTCATCCTTTGACTTCAAAGCTCCTTAAAAGTAATGAGTAACGGCCCTTGATAGAAATGTATAGAGTTAAAAGTGCAATAACTGTCTTTCAAATAAAGTGGAATAAAAGCCATACGTTTCCAAAAAATATTACTCAAGGAAAGTACAGTTACTCAAAAAATGTACCTAAGTATATCTACGTATATTTGTTACTGTCCACTCCTGAACATGGGACCTGTAGTTGTGAGTCAGTGGAGCAGAAGTCCTCATCCAATTTCCATGTAGGAGATCCCTCCAGAGTAGATGGATAGTTATCTTTAACATTAAGTTATTGTAATTACAGTAAGCTTTTTCCTCCAGAGAGCACAAAATCAACTAAGACTGATAATATATAATATACAAATGTCCCAAAAAGTTCCCACTGATGATAAACCACTGCTTTGCGTCATTAACATCAGATCACACAACTGGAAACTCCTGTCTCATTACATTTGAAACTAAAAGACGGGGCCCTGTTTTCTGTCTTCCTCTTTAGGTCTCCCTCTTTCTTTCCCCCGCTCCTCTCTCCTCATAAAACTCTCTCGTCTGTCTCATTGAGTGCGTGTGATGATTTCTCAGCTGAGCAGTAATGATGGAGATAACAGCTGCTGTCTCCTCTCCTGGATTCATCGCTTCAGTTAATGCACTTTGAGTCTTGTTATATCCAATTATTCACTTTGCAGGGGGGCCTATTCTCCACATGAACTTGCTCCAGCACTGAATACATTAGTAAAGTGGGAGCAAATTGATTTGATGAGCAGCAGAGCAGCACTGTGTCTCTTGCCGATGTCCAAAATTTGGATGTGAAAAAATAATGTTATATCACTTCCACTTTCTCTGAGATTTGCCATAAGAGCTTTAGCTTGCATGACATAAAGCTTTGTTTTATAGCCTGCACATTAAGGTAATTCTTTTGTAATGGTGGTGTGATTCAAAAATTGCTCTCACAGTTACTGGGATTCAATAAAACATTTATAGAGGGCCCCAAAGACCTAAAGGGTAATAGCTTCTAAATATCATGGGGCAACTAAGTTACAGAGAGCTTACAATGGTAGTTAGGATGTAATTTTCTTTGTCTGCTTACATGACTGCTTTTGTATCATAAACATTTCCTGTTGCATTTCTTCATGATGCTTTGTTATTTTTATTTCATTATGGTCATTGTTGTTTAAACTGTCCAACACAGTAATGTCTGCTCTTCAAAATCCTAACTATTGGTTTGGACTCTGCTTACTTATTTAGTTACTTCATGCAAACCTTTTTTTTTTTTTTTTTACAATATCAAATATTAAAATAATACATTTCCACATCATAGAGGTGATTAAATGACAGACCTGGATTAGTTTAGTTGTATATGCTTATCATTCCTGGTATCTTTAAATATTTCTTTGACATCCAAATTCGTGTTTTGTTTGTCAGCAGTATAATTACTAGCGTATGTGATGACAAAAACAAATAACCAAAGTTGTCCGATAACAGGACCTTTCTCATCTGACCTCAGTCACTCACACTGTCCCTATCTCCCCTGATCTGCTATCCAATGTTTCCATTGTTTCCTCTTGTACTGAGCACCATAGTCAGCTGCTGATATAACGTAAGAATTATTTTTTTCTTCTAGAGCAACCTTGCAAAGCAGCTGGATTGGCCAAATCCCAAGTCTGCCATCAGGCAGATTCATTTACCTGAACTTCAAGCTGAAACAGCAAAAATGACAAGGCTTTTACAATGTCCTTTCAAGGACAAAAAGGCAGTGGTACAAGGCTGTAACCTTGCACCGTATCGGAATCTGACTGATTTGATGTCCATAATCAGACAGATTTATCTTGCAAAGCTCCACTTTACAATTGGGAATGTCCCAAACCATTGGGACACAATCAGAGTTTCCTAGAGAAGGAAGAGGTGGGAGGTATGAACGAGGCAACAACAGGAATTGACTGCTTGTCCAGGGATTACCATAGATGCTTACAGCATTAGTACCAGTTTTATGAACCTTAGCTCTTTACTAAATAAAGAACAAATAACAAAATGGGAAGCACTTCTCAATCAAAAAGATATTTTTAACCCCAATTCTGTCATGTTTTGATATAGTTTATTCAATTTATAGGCTTGCATTTACACATTTTTCACTGTGGCAGTGATGCCCCGCCTACCACATTATCTGATTGGCCCATAATGAATCTGCTTTGAAAGCCTCTGCCCTTTCCCAAACACTTTCTATGGGCTCTTTCCCAGATGCATTTGTGATATTTATTGAATGGTCAGTCTGGTGTGTCAGGTAAACAAGCCTGGTTTAGTTGAGTGAGAAGCAACCTTAAGCCCCTGACTTGTTATAAATGTATGTCAAAGGAAAAACAGTCTCACAATCGCCCTGTTGAAAGTCCTGACCTTCCTCATAGCTTTCTTGGAAAGTTTCCCGTGTAAATGTGGAATATATCCTATAGATATGTGGAACAGTCCATCTGGTGTATCAGGTTAGTTTTGGTGATGGTTGATTTTGAACAAAGGCTGTAAGAAACAGGCTGTATGACAGTCATGAAGAAATGCACAGTCATTATCAGCAGTTGTCTCTGCTGTCCACTGGTGTCTTTTACCCATCTATAAAGTTTGTTTTTGGACTGTGACAGAGCATTATGCTTCTTCCCGACTGTACACCAATTCTCCTAGTAACACAAAATTCCACTCTGTAAATTGAACGGCTGTTGTAGACTATTAACAGTTGTGATAAACTTAATGCCTTGTTACACTCTTTTATTAAGATCTAATTTTCAGTAATCTTGGTAAACCCTTTAACATTGTTTAACATTCCCATGTGTGTTTGTGTAAAACTTAGTGACTTTTCTCTTAGGTGACCTTTTCAATGATAAATAAAGTCGATTCTGTAATGTTTTAATTCAGAACATAAGGAAAAAGATCTCCTACAGCTTCCATTTAATCCATAACGGGCATTCAGGGTTGTGCGCTTCATAAATCTGTTAAAAATGAAGGCAGCCACCTCAAGAGCTTTAGTAGAGATTATGATCCAGCATACACACAGACATACGCCTACACATACAGGGCTACTGTTTAAGTGTCAGAGATGGGTGATTAGCTGCTCCAGGCTGACAGTTCCGCAGGCACATACCTGTCCCGTTTAAGAGGGTGCAGGCTGATTTACAAGGTTACGTGGTGCCAGTGAACTCAACAGATGCCAGGAGGCTTCTGCAGACGGGGACAAGATGGAAAGTTACACATATGGAAGCATCCCAGGGCGAGGACAGTGGCATTTTTTCCACTGTTGCTGGGTCTTTTCTGGTTGATGGAAGAGACAATAAGCTGATGCCATTCTCACCCTCGTCTGGTATGCCAGGCATTCTGCTGTCAGACTCTAGGAGTATTACAGAGGGACAGTAACACAGATTAAGTGACCTGCCCTGAATAAGAAGCCTAAGTATGTGGGATAAAAACAAATACTGATGACCATCCATCTTTCTCTTGCTTTCCTTGCTATTGTTTTCTATCAATAACCTGTTCTATTTTCCTTCCATCTAATCCTGTGTCTTATGGTTTCCTCCACATGGCTATCAGCTCCTGTTTCGTTCTGCCTATGAAATAATTTGAAATAGATGTCATAATGATGCCACGCCAGATGTGAATGCATACAGGTGACAAAAAGAGTAGACAGAAGCAGGGAGTAAAAATGGAAAGCAGGGCAAATTACTGATGTAGTGTGCTGAATCCACTGTACTCTGCATTAAGTTTAAAGTGTAATAATGTGATTTTATGACACTTAACTGGAATTTTACAGTAGTTAAATAAAACTCTATTAAAGGCCTCATTTAGATAGCCTTCAAGATATTTTTTGAAGTACTTTAGATGCTTAAAAAATTCCAGAAAGGTGCTCATATTTAGTTAAACTGGTTATTTATTGGAATAGATGCAACTGATTTTTTTTTCTTTTTCATGCTTGAGATTTTGTTTTTTTTTATTATAAAATTGTTTTAAAGATCTTTTATGACTTTATTCTCTATTAGATAAAGACAAACTGTTTGAGTCAGAATCCATAGAGATAGTAAGGACTGACATGCGTAAAAAGGATAACATGGAAACCACCCCAATTGAATCAAGGACAACAGCCTTGATACATCCCCCGAAATATAACTTTTGTCTGTTATCACCCCATTAAGTAGTCATTTTTCACAAAGTAACAGCAATTAAACATAAAATGTGTTTCTCATAATTGTGGCAGTGTTTAACTTGTTGGTCTGTGCTTTTTTGCATAGCCCCATTCATGTGTTTTCAAGGGCCCACAATTTCTGGTGGTGCCCCTGCATAAGCCAAAGATTCTCATTCATTTCCATTACAACTGGCAGTCCTCTCCTCCTGCCCCCATCTGACTTTCTACTGTCCTTTGGGTCATGTGGCTAAAAAAATATCTTGTGCTTTTTTTCTCCACCAGGCCTACCCCCTCAGCTCTCTAGCAAAGAAGCAGCCAACAGTGCTGGTGATCTGTGGTCCAGATCAAAATGGCTCCATTGGGCTGGTGTGTGCCCGACACCTGCGCATGTTTGTAAGTACACATTCATAAAAAAAGAAAAAAAAAGAAAAAAAACAAACTTCCAGCAGGATTTTCATTCATGATCTACAACCAGGAGTGAAAGAGAGCTGGTACAGTCCAGTACTGCTTATCATTAAAAGATTTAGTGACAGTCGACAGTGGTGGAAAGAGGGGAGAACAGCTGTCTGCAATAAACAACCTTCACTATTTTTTAAGTATCAAACTGTCAACAAGAAAATACATCTGCTTATTCTGTCAGGAGAAACTCTTTATTCTTTTTTTAAATGCTTTTTGGGTTATTCATGATTTCATCTGTACTGTCTGTGCTGTGTCCTGATCTTTGCTGGATGCTTAGATGATTTTTATTGCTGCTAAGATATGAGAATGGAGCACATGAGAGACAAGATAGTAAAATGAAAAAAGGAAATGAGGGAGGGAGAAAGGAAGAGAAGTAAAGCACACTCACACAGGCACACACAGAAGATGCTAGATTGACTCCCTGGTCAGAGAGACATTGTTCTCTTTATACATGTAAGGGTTTGTCATGGGTGTTCTTGGTTCTCACAGATCAAAAACATGATTATTGGCTTGATTAGTGACTCCAAAATTACTCTTAGTGCATTTGCATGAATGGTTGTTTGTCTTTGTATGGCAGCTCTGTAACTGGCCGTCAACCAGCCTAGGACCCCACTTCTCACCCAGTGTCAGCTGGGATAGGTACAAATCATCCCCATGATTCAGAAAATTAGCCTCTGACATATTTGCATGGAAACCTAAGTGTTAAACATATAAAAATTAAAAACTAGAAAAGCACTCAGAGAGCGCAGACCTCCGCTAAGCAGCACAGTTCCCTTCACTTCTTCCTTTATCCATGCTGAACAGTTCCTTAATTTTCACAGTAAGATTTGTATTCTTTCCATAATTAAAGACGGAAAAACAAGTTTTATTCAGTTTTTATTTTCCCAGTTATTTAAAGCCTTATTACAGTACAAATTTATTTTTTTCATTTTACAGTTTTTTTTGTTGCCATTTCACAATATTTTACAACATTTTACAAACATTTACAGTAAAGAAAATAAATTGTCATAAGCTAAACAGATGACATGGTTATTTTATAACTATGAGTATTTTTTCAAATAACTTAATTTTCCAAATAAATATATCTAATTAGATATATCTAAATATATCTAATCTCATCTAACAGTTCCATGATGAAGTAACCCCTCATAATATGACCTTTTACCCTAAAAACCCACACATAGCACTTGAAATCATGTTGATATCATTATTGTTTTGACAATTATTCATTCATACATTCATTCATTTTCTTTACCCCTTTATCCCTTCCGGAGTCGGGGGTTGGGGCTTGGGGGCGCCTGTCGGCCAGCTGTCTTTGGGCGAGAGGCGGGGTGCACCCTGAACCGGCCACCAGTGGATCACAGCGTCACACAGAGACACCGACGACCATTCACGCTCACACAATTTAGAGTCACCAGTTGACCTAATGAGCATGTTTTTGGTCTGTGGGAGGAAGCCGGAGTGCCTGAAGAGAACCCACGCATGCACGGGAAGAACATGCAAACTTCACACAGAGAGGCCCCTGTCCGACCAGGGAATCGAACCGGGAACCTACTTGCTGCGAGGCATGTGCACTACCTTCTGCGCCACCATGCCACCCACTTGACAATTATTGAGCAAAAGAAATTGTTTGCAAATGATGGTTATTCACATCAGGACCAACCATTGTAAATTTGGGCCATTACCAACATCTCCTGAAAATTTCAGCAAAATCTGTCCTCTAGTTTTCGTAAAATCTTGCCAACAAACAAGATCCGTAACAACTAAAATATGTTGCACTTTGTGGAGTAATGATTTTAGTTATTGTTAAAGGTTTGTTTGGGCTTCTGTGGTGCGGCCCTATGTCATATCTTTTCACCGGGCTCACAGATTCTTCTTGGGCTCTGTAACTTACTATCAGCAGTTAACAACTTCTCACATGCTTCTTTCTATAGCCAATGAAGCAGTGTCTGTGGAAGGGTTTGCTTGATATATTGCTCTGAGGCACTTTATTTTTCAACAGACCACAGTAAAGTGTAAATCAAAATCATGGGTGGAGACAAAACCAATTATTTATGACAGATGCCTATTGAAGGTCACATCCTATACATAAAACACATCGTTTGCCATAAACATTTCAAGACACCAACATCAACATCACACAAGAACTGAAATATTGATTTTTCTTTTAAGATGATGAAGCAGAGAAGCAGTGAACAATATTACCCAGTAAATGATGTGGAAGTAGATGGAGAATGAATTTATAACTTCTTTCACCGCTGTCTACAACCCAACAAAATAGCCACCATAAACAAAGTCTTATGAGTCATTTGGATGATATCACCACAGAAAAACAATCCTTAAAACATAAACTGAGCTCAGGATGAAAAGTGAATCCCCTTGGCTCTTTCCACTTTACAGAATTTCATTTGGGCTCCTGTAAACGTCTCTGAGCAGTTATCCCATTACATTCACTGCAAGGGCACTCAGACAGCCATGATATCATAGTATTGTTGCTCTCGTTAAAGCTGTCTGCGTGTCTGATATGATGTCATGACCGTGATGTCTGCCCCCGCAGGCCGCACACTGACTGACATCTTAAGGCTAATTGTTTTTGAGACCGGATCCATTCTCTCCATCACATCACAGATCATGACTTGAGCTGACAGACTTTACTTCAGAGCAGAGTGGTGCGGTTCTGTCTGCAGTCTCTGACTTTATTGGACAAGAAATATTGGTTATGTGTTTTCAGGGATCTTTGGTTTAAAATGAAATGCATCTGTATACTTTACCATATGTATCAGACAATGCAGATTTACAGTGCATTGAAATTCTGGTTAAAAACATGTTTTAAAGCTCTCTCTTCAAGCTTCTATAAGCCTCCCTGTCTGCTTCACTGTACATACTGTGACAAGAATATGTCGTGGAAACTAAAAATTCATTGTTTTTGACAATTTTTTATGCTTGTGTTAGCCCAACAAATGCAAGGTTTCCAAATTTGTAAAGAATTCATTTGAAATAAGGGGTAGGGTGGCCATTGGGACACTTGTCTGGACTTATAAAAAGTCAACCCAAACCTGATGGCACAAGCTGGTAATCTTCAACATCTGTAAGCCTCAGGTGTCTGTGGTATGAGTATGGCCCAGAAAAACTACAAAGCAGAATGCAGCCCATCAGACTGGATAAAATATTTGCAATATTGCACAAGATGCGTAACCTTGCAGTGCAGCTGAATCTTCCTTATTCAATGTCTGTAATCAGTAGGGATGGGATGAAATATCGTTTGGCAATATATCGCCATACAGTACGTGATGAAACGCATGAAGTTTGAAAAAAATGGATTGCGAAATAAAGACGTCACGTCTGGTAATAGCGCATGTGACCAGATGTGATGACAACAAACATTAGCACCAACTACCTTGCCTCCAAAAAGCCGAATGATGGAGTCGAATGAGGTTGAAATTGAGGACGCTCCGCCTGGATTCAAGTAATCTGTCTAGCAGTATTTTGGCTTTCTCATTAAAAAAGACGAAGACAGTGAAAACAAGCCTACCGCTCGTCAGCATACACGCTCTCTAACCTCTCTAGGGTTGGAGAGAGTGTGTGCCTGTTAGGCCTTGTGTTTTCCTGTGTGCAACTCAAACAAAAACAAATAAGTTGTAATTACACAGTAATATTTTTTCTTTTTTACTTTTTTTGATATTGTATTGTGACGCATCGTATTGTGACCCGGGCATATCGAGGTGCAGCGTATCGTGAGTTTAAGTGTATCGTCCCATCCCTAGTAATCAGGCATATCCATATTGCCAAGCTCCAATGTACATAGGTTGTGTGTGGCCCAAAGCAGCACGGCCCAATCAGAGACCTTTAAGGCATGATAGACCATTTATGCAGTGTACTGCAACAACATACGGTGGATTATCATATAGGTTTGTTGTCAAAAATGGGCTACATGAATTAACCATTACTATAAAACAATACTTCCTCTTCCCTCTTTAGCAAGGATTGTTGTTGTGTTTTTTCTTCTTCTCTTCCCCTGATGTACCCCTTTTCCTATCTAAGAAAATGGGGCACTGCTGCTGGCGACAGTCTTTCCAATCCTGTGTCTCCCATGCACGTGACTGTCTTTTCTTGGACGGGTTGTACTGTCAAGAAAAATGTCGTTGCTCAGTACTTGTGACATATTCAATGACAACAAAGTAAATGATTGTTTGATTGATTGATTCTTTGTTTCCTTTCTATGGTCTATCATTTTGTCCTGTGAATTCAACAGCCTTTGTAATATGTTTACCTCAACCTTACAGTGTGCTTTATAAATCAATTTTTATGATCAATATTTTCAAAGAGACTGTACACCACATTTTGCCAATCGGGACAGCGCTTGTCTGGGTTTGCTCGAAACTCAGAAACTTGAGCACTTACTTTGGACTGTGAATTACTCTCTTGGTGTAAGAGTTTATGTTTTTCACAGTGTGACGTGATCCCTGTCAGCAGGAAGACATGCAAGCATACACGTGAGGCACACACATAAAGACACGCACACACACATGGCCTGGAGACCCTGTTGCAGAGCTGTGAATGTGATTAGACAGAGCATAGTAATAAAAGATCAGGCCAGGTTACTCCTCACATCACTCCAAGATGTCCATATTCACACACACACATCATAGATTGTGTCAGATCCTGTCATGCATCTCTGATTGTTTCCACTGTTAGGTCATGGTGAAAAACACAATTCTTCATACCAGAGGACAGACATAGTCCTTGATCAAATTTATTGTTGGATGAGAATAAAAAGCAGGTCCTTGGTGCATTAGTTCCAGTGTGTTGTTGGACATGATGTTATGTTTGGCACACTGCTTTGTACTCAACAGGAAATCACAGCATGAAGAGTTCGCATTTCTGATTAGAGTCAGATTATGATTGACAGTCATGATGTGCAAGTTCTCCATAGAGTATTATTCATGTAGGAAGTATGTTTTTTATTAGGACTATGAAACCAAAAGTTCCTAAGCAAAACAAATGACCAAATTCTAAACTAAATCTGAAGAATCTTTTAATGTATTTTTTTAAACTTACATTATCTAGCAATAAATGACACAAAGTTGAGGTTCAGTTTTTTTGAAATGCTGTTGCTTGAGGCCCATAGCACTTCTAAATATGAGTGTCAGTATAGGAATTTGCAGGGTTTGTCTCTGTGGGAAGATACCAGGAGTGGACTTCAGCCATTATGAACATAAACATCCACTGTATAGACAAAGTGCCACTGAAAGCCTCATAATTATCCCACTTACAGGTTAAAACTGCTACCCTGTGTTTAGACCTATTTTGTAATGCAGTGTTGGGATATTTGTCCTTCCACCAGCACAAACTCATATATATCTAACTCCCTGGATATTATTAAGATGGGCCGCGTCTGTATTTATCCAGAATAAAAAGGCACTGTGTATCAACTAGCTCAGTTGTTTAAAAAACCTGTACCCTAAACCACCACTTGAAATTGGTCATAGTTTAAGCTCATTATCACTTAACAGTACAGCACTGCTGGGAGCCCTTTCAGACACTGCGCTGATTATGTCAAGTACCTGAAACAACTCAACTTTAAGACTTCTGGACTGTTCCTTTAACTCTAAGATTAGTTATTGAAAGCAGGTCACATCAGAGTTGACTGGAACCATCACTTAGAGCAAGGGTACTTAAACCTTCAGCCCATGACCACCCCCAAAATGTACTAAACCAGGGGCTTGAGACTAACACTGTACATTTTTAAGAGCCCATTTTAGGCTATTTTGAGTTTTATATGCCCTTAAGTAGGTGCCTGAAATGGCTTGCTCCCCATCCTCTGTATTCCACTTCCCAGCTCCCCCACCAAATAGACCAAACTTTCTACCATCATTTCCTGAGCAGTTTTAGGCCCTTGGCATGGGGCAACAAGACCAGTGCAGCATAAAATGCAGACAGAGGGCAGGACTGCTGAAAACATGATGCTTAGAGGTACCAAACTGACCAATAACCACAGCTATCATCGTCCAATCAACCAGAGTGGACTGAGCCCACATGGAGAGGTAAAAGTAGCAGGAACTCAAACAGAGCATCCCAAACAAATAGAGAATACAGGTGGATCAGGAGTACCCTGTATGTGAAAACTATGAGGTTTGTTGAACATTAGTGATTATTAACATATGACCTTCATGGAAATCAAATGTACTCCTCAAAGGGTTAATTTTTTTTTTTTTTAAGATTTAAACTCAGAAAGACAGGCCTACACATATAAAATCTCAGCACAACTTTTTTTAAAGTCTGCTAGGTGTAGAAGGATCCCAGGTTTGCAGCCAGAGTACAGGAAGGAAACAGCTTCAGAATGTGTATTCTGTAAAATTCAGTGTTCAGATTAAGAAAAAAAAAAATTTGAAAGAACATAATGACCTCTCAGTAGACTGAATGTTACATTTGGTTGACTATAGACAAAGAAAGAACTAGCAACTGATGGAGAAGTAATGTGAAATTAACATAAAGCATTGTTTAAAAATTATATTGTTTGATGAATCAAAAAATGCAAATAAACTTTGATAGTCCAGTTAGCTGGCTGTCAGTCTTTTTTTAATCTTCTATGGTGCTGCAGCGTCCTCATTTACATCACTGAAAGCAGAAACCTCATGGATGGGTAGCATCCAGCTGCTACCCTGTTACAGTGATGTAGTTTTCATGAATCTAAAAGGAAAAATAAATACTACTGATGTGAAAAAAAAGAGTTAAACTTAACTATTTCTACCTTTATCTTATTGTGTGATTGATATGCTAAGATTTATTTAATCTTATTAAAGAAATAAAGCAGGGTCCTGACCAGACTTTGTTTTGCTGCAGGTCTTGTATTTTTTTTTCAGTGGTCCACCCACAAAACAAGATACTACAACACACATTAATCTGTCTTAGGGAAGAATAATAACCCTGTAAGACATCAACATAAAATATTAACGGCCTAGCTTTTCTCGTTAGCTTATTTTACTTACACGGCTCATTTCTTTTCATGCTCTATGACACTGGTTGTCATTTTAAGGTCAGTGAAAGCTTCATGTGGTGTGATGGTGTAATTGCTTTAAGGGGGTCACGGGCACACAGAGTTCACTAGCTTAAACCTGAGGGACACCCGAACACACACAAGGTGCAGTTTATTTATCTGAGCTGCCCTGTCTGTACTCCGTGGAGGTCATAACAGTTATGACATCGTCTAATTGGTGTCCGTGACAGGAATATTGTTTTAGGATGTCAAAGATAGAAGCAGTCTATTTGACCTGACAGATATGTTTCTATGTGGGGTGTCGTGTTATAACCATATTTAAAAGTTTGAAATAAGCTCAAGTTTATTTCAGTGGAGAGTGGAGGGACCCCTCATGGCACTTAGCTGCCACTGAAACCCAGGCTGCGTCACCAGCTCGAACAGGTCCAAGCATTGCTCTTGCAGTCCCCACACAGGTAGTGACTGTGCAGATGTTTCTTGACTGCTACTGCAATCAACCCCCTCCATAAGTCATGTAGATTGATAGTCAGAGAGAGCCGGGACACCACAGCGAATGTCAAGTGGGAATTTTTCTTCGGCCAACACATAAGAGGGGGGCTGGACTTTGACCTTTGGCACCTTAGAACCAGGGCTGATAAAATGAAACAGAGTTGTTGTCAACTTGGCACCATGCAGCGTTGGACTGACCAGCTATCACAAACTGGACCATTCAGTCAGTCAAGAGTTCTAATTTTTTTGTGGCTAAGCATGCTTTCAATTCAAAACCAACACAGTTGAGTACTCTTAGTAACCTGACATGCCAGATGGACAGCTCCATATTGGAAATAGTTCACCAATCCATCTGGGAAGGAGCCCTGCGAAAATGTTTCCAAGGGCAGAACCTTCAAAAACAACAGTAGCTTGTGATTGAATGATTGTTTGGCTTATCACACTCATCACAGACCAATCATATCAACCAGCGCTGCTATAACTTTGCATATGTAAGGGCTAAATTTAGCGGTTAACAGCTAACCGTTAGCCACTACGGCAAATGGCTTACAAGGGCAAACAACAGTTAATGGCCATCAGCTGTTGCAGCTAGCTGTTGTTACCTGCTACGGCTAACGGCCATTTGCTGTTGTTTGCCCTTGTTAGTCGTTAGCCGTAGCAGCTAATGGCTGTTAGCTGATAGCTTAACTACCGTAAGACTATCATTTTACATTAAATCATACCACACAGATATATCATTTTACACTTGTATGTGACATGAACGTTGTCAATGACAATACCCATGAAGTAAACTTATGAGGAGAGCATATTTTGCCAAGTGTAACTGAGTAACCATGATGACCACAGGCTAACCGACATTAGCCGCCATTTTTTGTACAACAGGAAGTGAATTCACTTCCTGTCAAGTCACTTCCTGTTTTCGTCTCTCCCGCTGCCCCCGCTGCTCCAGCCTCTCTTCCCTGATTAGACGGTTATTTAGCCGAGTGAAACCGTTGGACAATGAAGGCTGGCAAGACAGAGATGCATGATTAGAGAATCAGGCAGGTCTGTCTGCTCTGCAAGGCTATACTCTTAGTGCCCTGAGCAAAAAACCCCAAAAACTCCAACATAAGATGATTTTTGTTGTAATGCTACCAGCACTCTCAGTTGAGCACTGTGAATTTTTTACTCTGTGTTTATGTGGTCTGGGGGATACATTTGAGAAAAATATTTTACACATGGAGCAATTTTTTGACAGCCATATCGATGTAACACAGAGGTACGGAAGTCAAATCTTATTACCCAGCAACACTAAGCACTCTGAAGTTGAAGCTGAGAGTTCTTTCAACAGGAAAACAGTTCGTGTTGACATAAGCCCTTTGAAAGGCAAGAGTTCTCACAAAGCATCTCAGAAAGGCTGAGAATACAGCTGGATCAGGGGCACAAAATATTTTAAAGTGCTTCAAGTATTTGAAAGTAACTGAATATATAGACCAAAGCTAGGGCAAAACATGGGCTCTTTAAAAGCCAACAAAATGATGATCAGAAAATGTCAGAAGATAAAAGGGTTGAACCAAATTTCATGGCAATCAATTCAAAACTGTTATGACACATGAGTAAACACACATCTGAACGTCATAGTTGTGTAACAGTAAAAACCTTAGGGTTATTGTCCTAGTTTACATCCTTTGGGGATCATGAATGTTGATGAAATCCATTCAAAGGCTGTTTACATCTTTTGGTATGCTATAAAGTGGTGGACTAATTACCAAACATTTCCAACCCGTAAATACAATCTGAATGGCCGGACTAGTTGTTTTTGTATCAATATTGTACTTACCCTTGAAGTTAGTTTCATTAAACCAAACAATAGACAATGTGTTCTCTTGGGCTTAGGGTAATTACGCATTGTTCTGGATGAATATTACGTATGATTGCCCTCCAGCTTCATTGAACAAAAATTTTGGACGAATATGCTAAAACAAAGAATAAACACACATGGCTCAATACCATTAGAGAAATGTGGAAAAATGAGGAAATTCAGTGAGTAAGTCTTTAAGAGTAATTATTGTCATTTGGGTCCAGGCTGAGCACTCCACATGTCCAAACATACAAATACACAAACACTTATGACAGCAGTTCATAGGTATGAGGATTTATCTTCTTGAGTATCTTTGCACGCATTTCTTACTGACCTTTTCAGAGTGTCTGGATTTCTACTCCTCTGTACTTGTATTTTATAAGAGACCATTGCTCAGGAAGCAGACTGTAGAAAATCACAACACTTACTAAACATATTTTCATGTGTCTTGAACTGAAGGCCAAAGGTACATTGATACATCATGCACTCATGCTGGTATTGCTGCCTATAGGGTTTATTTTATGTAACATTTTCTGTATTTTTTTCTTTTCTGTGTCTTCATACCCCACCCTCCCCCTCTTTGCTGTATCCTGTCTTGCCTCATCTGGACCCTAACCCCCTAACCTTACACTGTTGTTTTTCTCTGCTCCTCATCTTACCCAGGAATATGAGCCCACCATCTACCACCCTCAGCGCTCCTCTCAGAGTCTACACCAAGACTTCACAGTTCAGTGTGAGAAGATGGACATCCCCTTCCTCTCATATCTGCCCACAGAGGTCAGCACAGGTTATCATATTTCACATGAGCTTTAAAAATTGTGCAGCTTTTATTAAATTCCATCAGATAATGTATTGAGAACACTTATGAGTAATTTATATCAGTGACGGCGAGGCTGATTTTCAGGCAGACTAAAAATGTGTAGAATTTGTTTTCCTTCTTTAGAGTTTGCTGTAAAGAAGTCTAACTCTGAAACAGGTGGGAACTGCTAGTATAGTTTCTTAAAAGGTAACAATGGCAACATCATAGCACAAAAAATCTGATTTACACATTATGTTTTGCCCTATACTCAGTAATGGCAAATTTCATTTTCACCCACTGATGGTTCAGGGTTTCTATGTTGAAATGAACGAACTTGAAAAAGTTGTCCATCAGTATTAGCTCACACATCTAAACCCTTTAAACACATTTATGTGCCACTGACACATAATTGGGGCAACTTGGGGTTAAATGTCTTGCTCAAGGGCACAGCAACATGTGACAGCTGTGATTGACTTTGTGGTTGATGGTACAGCGTACTGCCAGACTAGGCCATAGATAAAAGCTTATGCCTAAGTCACACATTCCCGTTTCTCATGGCGATTGTGCACGACTGTACATGACTGACGAGGCTGGTGGGATCGCTATGATGAAATGACTGTCTCACCCCAGGACACACCCTGTAAATACACCGTCAGTAGCGCTTCTACAGCGCTACGGGGGTGTTCGTTCCACTCCAGTAAGGTTAATACGGCGATATGACGAGGACTCCTTGAATTTTCATCCCAGACTGAGCCCCGTCGCTTGTGCCGTCTTGAATGGGACACAGTCAGGGCACAAACGGATACATCCTTGTCAGTCGTCCTCATAAAGCTTTCAGAATTGAGCCACGATCAGCCCAACTGAGCTCCGTACATGCCACGCACATACTGTCCGCCTTAGGACTGCATTAGACTATTTTGAAAAGTTCAAAACTGTCGGGACCCTTCCATGTTCCCCGTCATTCATCCACGACTATACAACAGTGATCCAGACCAAGTAGCGCATGCACTATGACGAAAGCATGTTTTATTAGGATTCTGACAATCGTGCACAATAGCCATGAGAAACAGGAATGTGTGACTGGGGCTTTAGTAAAACAAGTTATCAGTTGGCTGTACTATTGGCCACTGAGGCCATTAACCTCCAAGAGTCTTCTTTGGTCTAAGAGGTTAACTGATGCTGCATCAGGGACTATTGTAAAATGTACCATGTACTTTTCAATATACCATTTAATAATGTAATAAACAAGTGGGGTGCTGGTTTGGCGGAGTGGTTAGCAACCAGGCACCCCATGTACAGGTTGAATCCGCCTGTCCAGGCAGAGTGTCTTCCCCTACTTTCTCAACCCCTTTCACAAGCCTATCCACTGTCTCTCTCCTATCAATAAAGGCACAAAATGCCCAAAAAATACATAAAAAAAAATATATATATATATAAATAATAATGTAATAAACAAGTGAGGTTTACAGTTAAAACTGTACAAGTGTCCCTTGTACAGTGTCATATTTTTATGCTTTAGTCTACTGCACTGTTAATAATCAAAAAAACTGTATACATTTAATCTATTCTCTTGCTTTTGTATTTTATAGATTGTAAATGTAATTTAATGTCGACATGTTGATCATGCTTCACATTAGCCAAATGTGTTGTTGAACTACAATAGAGAGATACTGTTTGTGGTGTCTGTCATGTCGTCTGGGAAAATGGCATGAAAAGTCTTTTGTGTCAGTCTTCTTGTAAAAACTGTAGCATAAAACTGTTTTCTTATTGCTTTGCAACCGACAGACATTTCTTTTTCTCCTGCAGTCAGCAAAGATGATGAATTTTCTTGGAAGTCAATCACTGGAATCTCTTTTTTTCTTCTTCAATACTTTCTTTAATGTTCATGTTCTGATGCTTTTATGTTCTACTGTTCAACTCTCAAGGTGTGCTGCTGAGATAAATTAATGTGGACTGGCAATGTTTAATTTTCTATTTTTGTGTTTTGGGTTTGTTCAGTCAGCCTGCAACTCATGCATTACCTCTATTTCTGTTCCTTCACTGGCCCTTACATAATGCACAGACAGTCTTAGTTGTCAAATAAAATGATAGTTTTAAAAGTATAGTGAGATGTGTGGGTGTTTTTTTTGTTGGCCTTAAGCTGCCCTGATCAAATAATTCTATTAATAACTAAAAGTGCACTGAGAATCACAAACTTCTGACATTGTTGACAAGGTTATTATAGTAAATGTGGAAAACTGCCCTATTGTACAATGTTTGAAGAATCTACAAAAAAGACCTGTATCAGTGTCTTTGGATTGCCAAAAAATATAATCCGTTTTTTGTTCCATGACCAACATCCCCTGAAAATTTCCCAAAATCCACTTTAAACTTTTGAGTTATTCTGCTATTAGTCAGACATAAATCTGACTAGGATAAATATGACTGGCATTGACCACCTCTGAAAATGTTCAAGCCTTTTTTTCCTTCATTATATTTTGGCCCACAACTAAACTCTCATTCAGCAACTTAAGAGAGGCAGCAATTAGATTGCAATTAGAGAAAGAGATTAAAAACGCTGTTAATTACCTGTTTATCTATCAGCTAGGGATGGGTACCGAATTAGGTACTTTAAGAGGTACCGACCGAATTCTGTAGGTACTACAGAGTACAGATTCACGTAAAATCAAACGGTGCCATGTTTAGGTACCTAAACGCATCCTTGTGACTGTGAGGGAGTGGAAGAAGCAGGCATACTATTGGGTAGAGTAGGTGAATTTCCATACCGAACTTGAACGCAGCACAGCAATAGCATAATGACGTCAGCAGCCGTGGGCTCAGTCAACAAAGCAAGCATGGCTGAGAGAAAGCGCTCGAAAGTATGGCTCCACTTTATTAAATGTGATGGAGATTATGCCCGCTGCAATATTTGTGATGCCAAGTGTAAGGCCAGCGGCGGGAATACTTCAAATCTGAGGAAGCACCTGGTGACGCACAAAATTTTCCTAAAAGCTGAAGAGTGCACAATTTTTGATAGCTTCAGATCTACGACCACAAAGGATTCATTCGGCACTGTTAGCACGCCTGTGTCCAATGGCAACTAGTCGTCTGCAGCCAGAAACACAGGAAAAGAAATGGCTTTAACATTTGGTGATGGCAGCAAATGTGACAAGGAGGATACCTGGTCCAGGTAAATAAGCCTCGTGTTTAAGATGGTATTAGCTAATGTGCGTCAGTTATCTTTATCAGGTCGGTTCCTCGTACTTTGTAACGTTAATGTAAATACTTTTTTTATTTACAACTCTGTCGGACCCATTGTTAAACTGCCCTAAAGTTAAAGTGAGGGCTCCAGTTAATTTATTAAGTTGTGGTTCATTTTAGTTACTGGTTTTCATGTTGAAGAAATATTTTGGAACAACTACAATGTTACAATACAAACAGGTGAATGTTGTTTTGATCTGTCAAATTTTATATATTGAGAAATAAATTTACATTGAAAAAATCTGATATCTTAATATTAAACAAATTATTATTTATTACCCCATAAACACACGCAAAAGTAGTAGAGTACCGATACCGCTTCCCAGGTACCGGGCATCGGTATGGCATCGGTTCAAATGTGAAAGGTACCCATCCCTACTATCAGCATACAAAATGTAAGTAGGGAAAAAAGTTTCTCAGGAACTGATAATCTTTTTAGAATTTCATGGACAACCACCTATTGGGTTCAAGAGAATGGTCCAAAAAAGGGACAACTATCTGGTGAGTGGTATTACTTTTGGTAAAAAAAATAAAAAGAAGAGGTCAGAGCGAAATGGCCAGAATAGTTCGATATCATAGATAAGCAACAGAAGCTCAAATGCCAATCAACGTAAGCAGAGGACCATTTTCCACACAACACTTTGAATATTGGAGCAAATGGCCAAAAACAGCACAAGAACACACAAGATGGCCTGACTGTCAGCAAAGATCAGGAAACTGAGGCTACAATTTGCTCGTCAAAATTGGACAACACACCAGTGGAAAATGTTGCCTGGTCTGGCGAGTCTTGCTTCTGTTGCTACACTCAGATGGCCAGAATTTGGCATAATCAACATAAAAGTTTGGAGCTATCAGCAGTTAAGGCTGTTGGTGGAGTTGTAATAACGTGGGGATATTTTTATGGACTAAAATCTCTGAGGAATGTTTCCAGTACCTTGTTAAATCTATGCCACAAAGGATTAAGGCATCCGGCCTTGAATCAGCAAGGTTATAAAGTGAGTGTACGTATGCCAGTGTTTCAAACTTCAGGCCCAGCTGCTATGGAGCTGGAAGACTAAATTCCTGTGAACACTGTATGTCTCACTAAATGACAAAGCTTTGGGACCAAGGATATAGCAGTGTTATTATCTCTTTGTCGAAAACAAACAACAGAAAAATAAAACAAATAGATTTCGAGGACCCCTTGTCAACCCTGTATTTGCCTGAGGGTCAGGGCAAGAATGAGGCGCTGTGGAACAAAAAATGAGGCTCTGATGGCTCATTTTCAAATTCAGACACAGAAAGAACAAACTACACAAAGCTGAGTAATTTTTGAAAAGTGCTATTGTCTTCAGATGAGCCCATTGTGATTAGTTTAATCAGATTTTGAGACAGAGCAGATGGTGGAGCTAATGAACCGTGTTTGCACTACAATAAGCCACCATTTTCCATTTGTCTGTTTTTATAAGTCAAGCTCAAGCCTCACAATCTATGACCCACTGCCTTGTTGATGCCAGTAGGTCAGAGTTTATTTTGCTTTTGGAATTTACTGCAGGGGAACTAAGAGAGGAAGGTGTATCACGTTGGACAAAAACCAAAAGAAAACAAAATTAGGACACAACTGATATCGACCATTTGCAGATACTCACTCAGTTCCTTTAAAGGCCAAAATACCACTGCTGTCAATTTACTTTAGTGCATTTTAGCCAATAATTAGAGCCAGGAGTATTTTACGGCACAATAGTAATATTAAGTATCATTAACAGGGAACAGAATGTCACTAAGTCTAACAGATATGTCTTGATACTTGAAGAAATCTCACAAGCAGAGAAATCAGACTGCAGAAATGTGCAAAAATCAGGCAGCTTGAGGATTGGCCTTTCACAGGGAGGCTTAAAATAGGAAAAACAACTACTGTTTAGGGAAATAATTCGGCAATCTTTCCAGACATTATGACCTGTTTTTGTTTTGGACATATGAGGAAACTTACGTCGGTTAGAGTACACACAGCAAAAGCATCTGCTGGTTGAGCCGGGCGGGCTGAATGGTAAACGGTAGAAACCTGAATGGAAACTGGAGGATATGAGAACTTTAAAGTGTGACTTGCTAAAAAAAACTTTTGAATGTTTCAGGATCAGATAATCTTAGAGGCTAATGTGTTTAAATCTGCAGTCTGTGCACTCACCATGCAGATCCCCCTGCTGGAGTGAACATTAACGCTTGAATGGATCCAATCAAAGATTTTTAAGCTCAAAAGACAAACCAGTAGAGCCAAATGAAAGTTGATCTTCAAAGTAAGTGTTCAGCTTACACTGATTGTTTGTTGGATAAAAATACAGCCATTTTTTAATGATAATTTCACTTGACAATTGCTCTCATCAGCATAAGCCCACAAAAGGCCTCTGTTGCAATTATCTTTTAAGCTTCAAAAAATGACTCTCATATATATAAAGCTATCTATAAAAACCTTGTTAGAATAGTTCATTACACAGTAGACAATTATGCTTGAACACGTGGGTTAAAATTCACAATGGGGACATTTAGATGAATTTGGCATAGACGTCTATTGAGTGACATGCTTTTTTTTATAGGAACAGGGTGCAACATTACAAACAAATGATCAATATAACATACCTTTTATATTGTAGTTGATTTAAGCATTTTAGTACAACAAACCTATGTAATTGTGCCTTTAAAAGCTAAATCAAAATTGGCACAGCTCTAGTTTTGGCAGTGCCCCTGAAGGTCTTTCTCAAAGGCAATTTTTTTGCAAGGTGCTAGCACATCTGCTGAATGACAGTGCCTACTCATTAGGCCACCTAGCTGTGTTGCATATACACAACATGTAATTAATGTTGTGCCTTTTAAATGACTGCACACTGTTAATTCAGTTTATTGGTTCCCAACTGTTTCAGATTTCGGGGGTTGGTGGGGTGTGGGGGGGGGGCAAAGCCATAAACAGGTGTGATAGAGCTATAATCAGCTGTGGAGGAAGGCCTCTCATTATCGAGCTCGAAGCTGCAGGCTTCACTGAAAACGCTGAAAATGACGAAGTGAGACTGCTGTGCTGTTTATGGATGAGGTAATGTGTATTTATATGAAGCACAGGAGCTTCTCCCGAATGCTAATGCATTAATACCCCATGTGTGCACATGTGTGAGTGGGTGTAGAAAGTCAGTGAAAAGGAATGTGGATCCGTTTTTTCGCTTGCTGGTATTAAATCTGTCAGACACAAACTGAAGAGGGGTTGTAGAAAAATGTCTGAGCGCTCGGCCATCCTCGTCTTTCATGCCTGTCCAACCCCCGTCAGGAAACAAAGACTTGTCACCACTCTGTCCCACATGCTTCTCATGAAAGTCATTGAGTAATGAGCTTTGGAGATGTCAGTGGCCCGGGGAATTTAACAATCATAACTGACAGTGGGACTTGCTGTAATATGCAGTGAGGGATAGTCTTACATGTAGAAGGATTGTGTGCACAAAGAGGCAGAAAGATTAATCTGGTGTTTACGCTGTACAGTACACAAAAACAATTGAACAGTTTACAGACCATTATCTAAGTTACAGAAAGGGTTCCAGCTTTTTTTCCTGGTGGTAAATATTTGTTTCACAACCAAACATCCAATGCACGTTTTATAAATCAAAATGATATTCAAATAATCTACTTTGTATGTTTCAGATTGGAGTGTTAGACTTGTATAATGACCTCAACCTTCGATGTTCAGTTTTAACAAGACTAGGGCACTTAAGGTCCACCGGTGTGCCTGTTTTCAGGCCTCGTTGGAAAAACCTTTCAAAGACATAAAGTTTATGAAACAACTAGTGCTGTCAGACGATTAAAAAATAATAATCTAATTAATTACTGGACTTATAATTAATTAATCTAATTAATCGCATTTTAATCTCATATCTGCTTAAAGTACCCAAATAAAGAATTTGAATTCCAGGGTATTATAAAATTGTAGTGCATGACTAATCAAATGAATACACTAAGAAGTGAAGATTTGTAAATCCACATTTTTTTGGTGACTAAATAAAACCAAAGTCAGTCAGTCCAGGAAATTCTAAGCTCAATCAGGCAATTCAAATTACACTTTAAATGTGTTTCATAAATCAAATTCAACATAAGAAAAGGGTCGAGGACATCCAGCAAAACCAATTAGGCCTGATGCATTATAAAAGAATGTAGTACAAATAAAAATAAATAAATTAAAAAATAAAATAAGACTAAGTCTTAAACCAACACTATGTAGTTTTTCAAACATAGTATAATCCTTCGATATTCATTGTGATGGTCCACCACTTTACAATGAGTTCAATGAAACCTCTGTTGTGGTCTGGAGTGGTCTGTATCCCTTTCACTGGCGCTATGTAACTTCGAGGTGGATGGTGGGAACCCTGCCACACTAAAAAACTACACGTTTGGACTGCTTTACGGCATACGTCACTTCCCCCGATTCCTGATTCGTTTACAACACGGAAGTGTCGGCAAAAGCCAATCGCAGAGCTTTAACCATGGCGGAGGCAACAACGTCAGGAAGAGAAAAGTTTTGTTGGAGGATACAAAACAAAGAAAGCGAGAGAAAAACAAGCTGAATGCTCGGACCAGAATAAACATTGGTTCGGCGTTCACTCTCTGGCGTGAAATAAAAGACGAGGAGGGATGTCCGACTACTATCAGGCATGTTGGGCGACTAATTTATGACAAAGTTCCTCAAAAAAACTTGACAGGAAAAAAAGTACAGCACAACAAATCCAGAACATACCAGTATGTAGTTTGGTTTAGACCTATTTCAAGTGTGTGATATTACCAGCTCGTCGTTGTCTTTACTTTTATTACACTTATCGCTTCAACAGGATGGGGGCGACTTCACGGTAATAAAACCAAGTTGAACTTAGCGATTTTGAACATCCTCATTCAGTCAAAAATAAATACATTACCTCGTCGCTATCCATCCTGCAAACAGCCGCTGAAGACAGAAGAATACTTTTAGTGAAGTCCTGGCTTCTGTGATTCACCTACAAAACAAATGCACGTGACCGGCAGATCTGTATCCTTACGACAGTATGCGCGCGCTAGAGCTCATGGGTAGTTGAGTTCTCTCTCCTGTCAAGCAGAGATCTTCCGTAGTGCTGCTTTAGATATGCCATTCCTGTTGTCACCTGGGCTTTGTTTGGTTTGACTAGAGACGCATGTGTGAAGTGACGTGCCACTGCCATGTACGGGTCCTCCAGCTGGACAATATTAAAATGTTTGTGTGCTATGATTAATCTTGCAATCAATTTTTATAACGCATTAATTTGTGGTGTAATTAATTAATCTAATTAATGCACTAAAATGACAGCCCTAGTAACAACACAAGCATAAGTGAGTTTAAACATCTTAAACTACAGTCACTCATGAGTTATTTCAGTAATTTCACTTATGACTCACTAAATAAAACCAGTCAGTTGTACAATTTTGGTACCCTAGGCCAGATTATTTGCTGCTGAGTTGTAGACCAATAAAAGTATTATGTTAATTTGAATAGCAAAGATAGGATGGTGTTAGTGTTTTAAAAAAAATATCCAATCTTCACATATCCTTCTCTGTAGCTCTATAGTACACTTACATATACTACAGCTCTCTACTATAGCTGTGATAAACTAAAATGTAAGATGAGGATAAACTACTCATGCTTGTTCATCTAAGCTCTTAATATGGGAGTAAACATATTTGACTGCATGATATGTGTACTTGAAGGACACTTAAGGCACACAAGAGCAGTCAATTTCCTGGTGTGGATTATCAGGATTATTTATATAACAATAAATAATCAAAATAAATACCAGCTCAGCTTTAACTGTTGACCAGTGGATGGAAAACACTCTGTCACCACAGTATTTTCAAAGTAATTTCACAGGTATCCAGATTTAGCAGTTGATTTAGATACCTTGTCATATGGTGACTTTAAGTCAACTGTATTCCTAAATTCTGTTGAGCATAGCTTTATTTTAAACAGACTGTCTATATTTTAAAATAAAAATTTCTGCTAACATACTTACATTTATTATATCAGTAAAAATGTTGGCCAATCTACAAGGGCTTTTGTACAGTGTTTTGTCATTTGATTAGAGTGACTCCATTCAAGTAGTTCAAAGGTGCATCTGTAGAGAGGAACACCCACCACAGTAAAAGTCATTCAGTTAAATTCAATTGATAAAAACATGTAAAATATTTTAGAGTATTGAACAAGAGCATGAAAAGAACAAACAGGAACAAAAAAGCATCAGCACAGATGGTGCAATATAAGTTATACTTTAATAATATTTCACAATGGAAGTGTATGTACTCAGTACTTACAATACAGCCATGCAACATGTTAGTTTTCTTGATGCCATAACTTTGCGTTGTTTTGTTTTCATTTAAACAAAGACTTGAAAACTCCAATCCTGGTCCAAAGGAGAAATAATATATATTGCTGGTGATAGTTCTTTAGGTGGTAAAATAACGTGTTGATGCCTGTGATCAGGAGAATTATCAAAGTGGTATGGGTTTGCAGAAATGTCTCTGTAACTCCACAAAATATCCTGAAGTAAGGGCATCAAGAAAAAGAAGAACATATCAAGTGTCACTCCTATTTACTCAGACCCTGAGAATGAGGTTACAGTTGAGATGGGCTCAACAGAATTAGACACCAAGAGTCTGGAAAATTGTTACCTGGTCTGATGAGTTGCCATTTCTGCCACAGTATGGACTTTACCCATTCTCTCATTTGGTTGGCTGCTGGCGCCCCCATGGATGGCTGAGCCCCTTGCATTTGCTCACAGTGCCTATACCACAAGCGGATCCTGGACAGCAAGCAACATTCATCCAAAACGTCTGACTCACAGACCTGCATGCATGACCTCATAATTAATGGACCATTTTGATTTGAATAATCTTCCCCTCTATGCTCTGCATATTAGATTTTCCACCGTCTCTGTTGCTATTGAACTTGCAACCTTAAGACAAAAATGTGCACGCTGATGCTCAAAAAATCCTTTTATTCCTATTTTAGCCTTCTTGTAAAGTTTTGTGTGGCCTGCTTTTTAATGAGCTCTCAGTCATTTGGATGCCAGGCCTTGCCTCATTGTGTGCAAATGTTCCGCCAAAACGAGTTACCTATCAAACAACATCTGCATCCTGGTATGACTTGTGCTGCACTTGACTGTAATATGGTTTTATAATTAAACCAGAAATTCCTATTAAGTGAAATGTGTCTGTGGAAAATTCTGGATTGTATTATAAACAAATTAAATGATGTGAAAAATGCTATGTTGAGGCTTCTTAAGCACAAACTGATGGCAGAAGACATTTAACGGCCTTTCATGGCGGGGTCCATAATCATTGAGTGCTACATTTAATCTTATACAAGATGATGTGCTATTAACAAAATAAATGTGACAGGTAGGAACATTGTATTTAAACATTTTAAATGTATTTGAACAGGCTCTGGTAAAATGAGAGACCAGCATCTAAATGTTTTATATGTACATTACATCTGGGAAGTAACCCATGAAATTACTGATACGAGAGAAATAAAGCTATTGTACATATTTGTTCAGTTTAAAATAGATAAAATTTAAAACAAAATAATTTCTGGTGGAAAATGTTTTAGTGCCAAAACTCCAAAAAGGTTATCTGACCTCTGAAATATACTCAAGAAGACCCTGCTTTTTTCATTTAGGCACAAATGTTTATTTACAACACTTTGAAAACCTCTTTCTGGAGTATTCATTTATTGTGAAACAAATGAAATTTATTCTGATTCAGTTATATACTTCTTTGACGGACCAAGGTTTAATGAAGTTTACGGTTTATGTGCCTGGAAATGATACCACGAGTCCTCTGTAGTTTTCCAGTGACTGCTACGGAGTGAGAGCAGGGTATATATTTCAGAAAAAAAGAAGAAAGAACTAAATCAGCTTATTTTTCATGTTGAAGATGGCACCCTGTCAGAAAATGCTTTAAGCAGAAAAGGGCTAAAGGTGGCCCTTGCAGTCCTCCCTCTCAGGACTGTGTTGCCTACAAGTCAATTTCTAATTTCAATACACCCACTAATTCCAATGAAGTTGGAATTCTGTGTAAATAAAAACAGAAAACATTCATTTGCAACCCTTTTTCAACCTTTGTTTAGGTGAATACACTACAAGGACATATTATTGAATGTTCAGTCTTTATTATACTTAAACTTCATTTAAAAAAAAATTAAATGATTTTGAATTTGATGCCTGCAGCACTTTCCAAAAAGCTTGGACACTGTTTTATTAATTTTCATTTTAACAACACACAATAAAGGTTTGTGAACTGAGGACAGTGACTGTTAAAGCTTTGTAGGCGGAAATCTCCCATTGCTGCTTGATGTGTGACTTCTGTTGCTCATCGACTCTGGTCTCTGTAGTCCTGTTCTGCACTTCATAATGCACCAAACAGTTTCAGTGGTATACTGGACTGCTGGCAAACCATTTTACTGCTAAGCCATGCTGTTATAACACATGCAGAAGGTACCTTGGCGTTGCCTTATTCAAATACGCTGACGTTGGCCTATGTTGCTCCAAAGCCTGTATCTTCTTTGGTGTCTACACAGACATGCAAGTTACCCATGCCATGGTCAGTGGCACATCCCCATACCATGACAGGTGCTGGCTTTTGAACTTTACTTGGATAACAGCCTGGATGGTCATTTTCCTGTTTAGCTGCCCATGATTTCCAAAAACAATTTAAGATGTGTACTTATCAAACCACAGCAAAATTTTCCACTCTGCATCTGTCCATCTCAGATGAGTCCTGGTCCAGCAAAGCCAGGGCTGTTTTTGGGTTTTGTTGGATTTTGCTTTGCATTATAGAGATTTAGCTTGGGCTTGTAGATGTCGCACCAAACAGTATTACCTGACTTTGTAAGTGTTACTGAGCCCACATTGTAATGTCCTTTACAGAATGACATTGGTTTTTTAAGGCAGAGCTGCCTGAGGGATCAAAGTTTGCAACTGTTGGTTGGTTCTGCCACTTAGAACATCAAACAAGGAATTGGAGGTGCAATAGATGACTTGTTTCTTTAAAAATCCTAACTCGTCTTTCCTTAAAGGATAGGTTCGGTTTCTACAGCTTTCACATTGTTTATAGAATGAAGTAGAACAATATACTCACCCAGAAGGCTTTCCTGATGCAAACAGTGCTTCGGGAGATATTTAGATCCAAAATCGAGTGGCGGACATCCGTATAATGGTAGCACATCGGGCACGTATAGCGCCGCTCCTAAAACTGCATTAATCGTCCAAAAACACATTCGTTTCACCAATATTTCATCATGGTATGCTGACGCTACTCTTCCAAGACAGTGCTGTGTCGCTCCAGACATAATTTTGTGACTGTGCTGACCTCTGAACTGAAGACTTTGTCTGCGCATGCACAATACGGCTCCTTGTTTCAGGGGCAACGGCCGGCTACGCAACGACTTTCTTCTTCCAGTTTTGTGCAAAATGGACGAATATCTATCGGATGAAGATGCTGTGGAGGACAACTTTGAATATTATGGGTGTCCTTACAGTTTCGAGCCAGAGTTTACAGATGAGGAGCTCATCGAAAGGAGGACGCAGAGGCAAAGAGAAGAACAGCTGGCCAAGAAGCAGTCTTCAGGTCAGAGGTCAGCACAGTCACGAAAACATGGGTGGAGCAAACCCGGACTGTTGTGGAGGAGTAGCGTGAGCGGACCATGATGAAATATTGGTGATTAATGCAGTTTTAGGAGAGGCGCTATACATGCCCCGTGTGCTACCATTATACGGATGTCCGCCGCTTGATTTTGGATCTAAAATCTCCCGAAGCACTGTTTGGATCAGGAAAGCCTTCTGAGTGAGTACATTGTTCTACTTCATTCTATAAACAATGTGAAAGCTGTAGAAACCAAACTTATCCTTTAAATGAGTTTAAAGTTCCACTGTAAGCATTTCTGCATCTGAAGTGTGGCCCTCTTAGAGTATAAATACACTGACACGGCCCTTTCTGTGACTGCAGTTGCCCAACCCAGACTCAGACTGATTTAAAAAGACTTCTTCATACGCAATATCTTTAATTTCCAGGAATTTATTCACAAGTGTTGTTTCTAAACTTCAGCAGTTCAAACTCTGCAAACAAGCCAGGGTACATTGCATCTCATAAGCACGTCTTGTGTCTGCCTTCTGAGTTTTTTCCTGAATGTTGTGCCATATGACGCCACTTCCACTCTTTGGCAGTGCATCACCCTGCAATCAGTGGCTCTTAACAAGTAACAAAACTGAACCAGAAGTCAATCCAGAGGCAGAGCAGCATCTGGCACTGTCCTGTGTCTGGTAGCTGCACTGATAAAAGCAGTGAGACAGAGCAAGACAGATGAGGGGGAGACACAAGATGCAACGTTTGCAAATACTTGGCTGTTTTCCCAGGTTTTTACTTGCATAAAAAGACACTAAAAATGTGTAAATGGTAAAAACACGAATGAGACAGTTTACACATGCAACCAAAAGTACTGCAAGTTATAGACACACTTGCTCTTTGGATAAACACATCACTACTAGACCAAGTAAGAACAGCAAATGAAAAAATTGGTAGAATTTCAGATTAGTAACAACCTCAAGTTCTAGCTGAGATGTACAGGAAAACACCTTTTTATTTTCAGCAACAGCCTCCAAGCACACCCTCCCTCTCATTGAGCCTCAGTCTCTCCCTCTCTCTCTCTCTCCCCCTCTCTCTTTCTCTCTAGCCCCTCCATACCCTTACCTTTTTTTGGAAGATGATATGGGGGACCCAGATGTTACATTTCACTGGCCAATGGCGAGTAGAGAGGGGCTGGATTGGTGTGCACTCCCAGTGCCCCTTCTTTTAAAAACAGCTCAGCTGCTGTCCTCCAACTCAGCAACTCAACCCAGAGCAGCAGCGACTCAGCAGCAGCAGCATCACACACCTGAGAGACTGAGGCGGCCACTTTTTAAAATTTAAAAGTTCTTTTTCTGTACTTGCAGTTTATTTCAATTTATTTGTGACAGGGAGCAGAAAGTGAAGAGTCATCTGTGATTGAAGGTGTGGGACCATGTTGGAATTTAAAAAGGTAGCATTCTTGCTGTCTTTCCTGGCTTCAGTGGCTCTGGGCCAAGGTAAGTGAGACTAAAATTCAGTACTTGCTACTCACAATGATAAAGCATCGCATTCATGTGACTTTAGATCCTTTTAGGTGGGGATTCAGTCGCCCTGAATTTCAACTAAGCACCAGTGAAACAGCAACAGCATGTGTTCTCACTGGTTATAAAAAAAATGACTGATATTGTCTGATACACTTTTGTGTTTTCCTGTAATTTTTAATACAACGTGATAATGAACTTCTTGTCAAGACAAAAACTAAATCCAATCATCGTAACATGAAGTCTAAATGTTCAGTGTTACAAGTCATTCATCCTTAATTTCCGAACAATAGTAACTATGTTTGTCCAGGAGGTGATGTTTTTACCTGCGTCTGTTAATTTTTGACCACTAACTCAAAAAGTCATACACAGATTTGGATAAGATTTCTACAGAATGTCGATCATGGCACAAGAAAGTAGTGATTCCATTTTGGTGATGATCTGAACCAGGATGTGGATCCCAAAGAATTTTAAGTATTTCTTAACAATGTGAGATAGGACAGTTTTCCAGATTTTTGACGATAACTTAGCCAACAACGGAGGTGCGTGGAAGTCTTTGGAAGCACCTCTATTTTTTAAAGTAATGGTAATAGCATTAGGACATGGCCCAACACTAAGCAGACTCATCTGATATGCAGAAGTACTTTGTAAATGGCTTAAATGAATATTCTAATGACTATCACATCTGTAAACTGTTGCAACATGTTAAAATCATTTTCAAAAGAAAAAAAACACTCACTTAGGGAACATTTTCTCATTGTTCAGTGAAATACACTATCTTTGTGTCACAATTTTCAGAATTTACCACCCTCCCAAGGTACTAACACCTGGCATCACACAGAACCACATGGGATCCACTTAGACTGCCAATTTTAGGGCTAGATTTTGTTTAGAGTTGCAGCTATTATTTATCTAGTCATCACAGTAATCATAAACTATACAAGCAGGAGGCCGGAGTTCATGCGCAAAAGCTGCAGAGTTTTCTATGTTGACGACATTTCCCCTTGGAAGTCAAAACAGGACAACTTTGGGGGGGGAAGTCTGGCTCAGTGAGCTCATAAGATAAAAGTGTGTGTGTATGTTACTGTGTTGTTGTATGGACCACCGCAGTAGTCCTTAATCTATAATGTAGAGACTCCAGCACATTTCAGCACTGCGCTAATCAACAACACGTGCTGATAGAAAGGAGGTTAAAAGGAGGCGGAGGAAATCTTCACAGTGAAAACTCTCCGTTTGGTGCCCATGTGGTGGGGCGTATTGATAGAAAAAGCTCTGTTGATGACAGGATAAGTGCGGTCGGTGAGGGTGAGGCTTCTGAGCCACAGAATTTACAAACTGTGAGACAGTGGCTGCAGCTATAAAAAGAAAAATACGCCAGAACTCAATTACTGGGGTTAATAATTTTTAAATAGAGACAATGACATTCAAATAATGAAAATAATTTATAGAGACAGGACTTCAGTAAAATTGAAGAAAGAATCATCAAAAAGCAAGAATACATTCACTCGTTGAAAAGAAAACAACAGATTCATTCAGTTAAAACCTGCCAGAGCTCAATGATATGATTGAAAATATCACTGAAATCTGTTTAACTCTGATTTATTCAATGCAATCTTAAATCCAATGAAAGATTTGGGAAAACTGATTATAAAATACAATATTTATTATGATATATTCTTTATATCAAAACCAAGGCTCAGAAGTAGATAAAAAGTCAGAACTCATTTAAATCCACTTCAACTCAATTCAAACCTATTTCTTCTTTAATTTTTATTGCAGCAGCAGATAGTATCTTATGCCCTGTTAAAGTCTTTGGTAGGGTGCTGGGTTGAAAGCAAGAATGCAGTACTGATGCAGAGTGGAGCTGGCAGACAAAATAACATGAAAATCTCGCAGCTCTACCTGAACCAGCTCATAGGGATGACCTATTTTGTCCAAGATACTGTATATTAAGTTGGAACTCTGTTGCAACTAAACTACTCTCCCTATTTAACTGTTAAAACATAGGCCACAAAACAGATAAATATATTTTAGCCATGAGACTTAATCATGGTCAGATAAACCTGGTAATAAAACCCTGCAGGTCATTAGTGTTTGTTGAAACTCGGTGTAAGCCAGTTTAACTCGGTTAAAACCTTGTTAAAACTCAGAACTAATTGTGAAACTTCAGTAAAATCAATCAAAACCAGCTAAACAGAACAACAGAACTGAAACCCAGAAATTGATCATTAAACAACAAATTTCATTTAACTGTTTTGTAAATCAGAAAAGTCAGATTCCATTTAAAATATCATTACAAAAAGTTGTAAGAAATACAAGAAGAAATACAAGAAGTCGTAAGAAATTAGATGAAGCAGTAGACTACTCGGATACTTGAAACCTTGTTTTAAATCTGTTGATCCCATTTATATATATATAAAACATCATTATAGTCATTTAAACTCAGTTTAAGCCACTTAAACTTAAATTAAACAGTGTAAAACTCAATCCCACCTATAAAGCAGTATAACTTAATCAAAGCCAGGCTTCAGAGAAACTGCCAAACTGAGTTTAAACTAATTTAAAAACATGTAATCACCTTAAAGCCTTATTAAACCCGTACACAGTAATGCATACAAATGTTTAAAACAAGTAAAAACTGTGTAAATCACTTAGAATTAATCAACACAAACCCACTGATCTGTACAATACATTGATTGTAAGATAAAAAATACAAGTAGATCTCATTAAAACATTGTTAGTTTATATATACTTTTCTTTATAAAAAGAAAAAAAACAGACTTAACATAAATAAGAAAATATTTTCTTCAAAAGCTGTAAATCAAGTATAAACGCATTAAAACCTAGATCCAATAATGAATAAAGAAAATGTCTTATAAATAAATCGAAACCAGAAAAACTCACCTAAAACTAGGGTATAACTCAAAGCTAGTAAATCAAATAAATTAGTTTGATAACTATGATCTGCTGCTCTGCTGTGTAGAGTATGTTTTTGCAAGCATTTGTTTGTAAGTTTGTGAACACTCTTAAACATATACATGGATTTTGATGACATTTTCAAGGGCTGTTGATCATGGCACAAAGATGAAGTGTTTCATTTTGGTGATGGTTCAAATATAGTTGCAGATCCTAGCATTGCTCAAATGATTTGTTTACGTTGGGAGATAGGGCAGTTCTCAACATTATGCTAAATAACTCAACAAAGTTTTCTACAGATTTTCATGAAATTTTCAAGAATGTGGGTCACGGCACAAAGAAGAAGTTTACTGATTTTGGTGGCAATCCAAATCTAGATGTAGATCCAGATTTTATCTAGTACTTGTTTACACTGTGAAATAGGGCAGTTTTGCATCATTGTTGACTTACTCACCTGACGGCGTTGGAAATGCCTTGACAGAGGTTTGTGCTCCTGAAACACTTCTAGTTTCAGTTAAAACAGTTTAACAATATTTAAAACCAATGGAAAAACTAAGTTCCAGTTATAGAACACACGAATGGTGAGCTAACTCCCACTAAGTCCCACAAGTAGCCTGGATTTTAAACACTTAATCCTTACGTCAGTCCACTGCCTCTTTAATGACCAGAAAAGTACAACTGCTTAGCCCCAGAATAATTGTGTTTAGTCTTTCAGATAATAGCCCTCCTACCCCTTCTTATGTCTTATCATGACACCAGTAGCATTTTTCTCCAGAGCTGTCCCTCTCTGCTGCCGTCCAGCTGTTCCCCATTAGCACGAGCTGGCACTTCATGAAAGAAAGCGACAGTAAATACACCTTAATGGTCTCCATATCTTGTTGGACTTGGATGCTGCCTACTCCTTAATGTCCTAAATGTCTCCCACAGGCAATGCTTGGTTTACTGATGATCTTATCAATGACAGTCTGGTGGATATGAAAAAAGGGTCTTGATGTAGAGTCGGTGGGTCAGACTGACTCACGCTGAAACTGAAAAGTGTGCCACAGCTGCAACTGAATGCTGACCTTAAAATGGACTGTAAAATTTAACACTCCGGGCCGAGCTCCTTTGGCATAACTTCCCCATCTTGCAGTAAGCTGTTGCATTTTTTTGTCCTCATTTCACCCGGGGACATGATGCCAGCGGCCCTTAAAGATATAAACCTGGTCACCTTGGTAACAAGGAGCAATAATCACAAAGCAAGTGGCCCTTTCTCCCACCTGCTGGGTTTGTGCTGGCCTATATGAGAGAATGGAATAAAAGGAGGGGTAGGGAGCACAGGTAAAATGACTTTACCGTCCACTTTTCCCCCACGTCAAATTGGCCAGCTTGTCACTCTTTCCTTCTTCCTTTTTGATGGCCGTCTCAACTCTTATTGCTGCCGAAGTGACGCCTATATGTCTCCATCCTTCTGTTTGTCTTCCTCTGCTCGGTTATTATTTCCAACCTGTTTCCCTCAGGTATTTATTCACACTCCACGTTTGCCCTTCCATACCTTTTTCTCAACTGCTGACTTCAATCAAACACTCTCTCTTCACCTTGTTCTCTGTCACTCTCTCCATACGCCTCAGAGCTTGAAGATTTACGAGCTGTTTGCCTATTTCGAAGGCAGCAGCTGTTACTGAATGCTCGCTGGAAGTCTGAGGGGAACGTTGTGGCTTTACCAACTCTCTTGATGGGTTTTGCGTTCTGGTTTGAAAGTTACTGTGCTCTTACTGTACTGTGTGTGAGTGTGGATTTCTGCTGTGCAAGACAATTTGACTGGAATTGTGGTTCACAGGCTATGGACTGATTTACTGAAGATTGTTTGAGAAATAACTTATCTATTTAATGTAGCAGGATTTCTGTTATTCACTTTGATTCACAGTTCAAATAGATACAAAACAAACTGAATGTGGAATTCTAATGACCTATTTTACTGTATTGAAAGTCCAGAAAAAGAGAGTCAATAAAAGTTAGTTTGCTGCTTTGGGATTTTTTTATAGCGCCAGTAGCTGCTGAAACTGCGTGTTCACCCTAGACCTCCAAAATTGACCAAGCATTGTGACATCCCATCACTGTTTCATCAGCAAATTAAGCCCTGGCTTGGAGTAGTGAGCCCAGTTGTAATGCACAGTCTTTAGACAGAAGGCAGACGGGCTGAAAACATGGCCCTTAGAAGTGTGAACTGACCAATCACCACTGAGCACCAGTTGACCAGTCAGGGTGAACTGGGCCTATGTCGGAAAGAGCGCTTTCGTGGCCGGAGCTCCAAAGTGGCAATGTAGACGGAGTGAGAATACAGGTAGGTAAGGGGTATTTTATCACCACAGCAATTTTAAACATACTCAAGCAGTCCTTAAAGTTGAACCCAAACTGAGGGTGGACTGTTTAAAAGGCCAGTGTCGGAGGGACCCCCACTGCCCCGGGAGATGGTGAAAGTATATGATACTGTCCACAAAGCTGCACACTCACTCTTACTTAGTTCTGTCCTGTCAACTGTAGTATTATGGTGTATCAAACTTAATACTTTATATATAATTTACATTCATTAGTCAAATGTTCCATGTAAATCATTTTTAAAAACTTTGCTTTTTTAGGATATATTGCCTTTCTGGCTTCAGTGTCTTATGCCAACATAACGTTCCAGAAACCTAACCAAACATGTGTGATATAAAACATCAATAAGGCTTTTCAATGAAAACAAGCTCAACAGCACTGAAGTAGTTGCACTCTTGTATCTTGTATATCTGAAATGTGGTGAACACATACATTCAAGATTTTTAATGTTTCATTTTGCAGAATATTTTGCATTTGGAATTTCCCAACTTGTGTGATTTTTTAAGTACTTTTGAGTCTTAAAAATGATGAGTGCTAACACATTGCTAACAAGGATTATGAAATTATTTCTTGACCATTATAAATCATTCCCCTGGCCACGCTGCACACATCTGTGCGCAATTGGTAGAATGACAACAGAGTCATTGACAACATTGTGCTAAGCGGCACTCACAAGGGCAAGATGCAACAAAGCATCTGAGAGAGAGAGAATACTGCTGCATCAGGGCAGTCAGTATGGAAACGTAAAGGTTTTTGAACATTAGTGATTGTGGACATACTCATCAAAAATGTGTATTTTAAAGTAGAACTAAGAAAAAATTGGCTTTGTTATGATGGAAGCTGTTTAATGCTTCTGTGATTAGCAGCAGTCGCTACACAACACACCTAGTTACCCTTTGCTATCACCTAACCACAGGCTTACTTTGAAAACGTTAAATGGCAAGATGAGCGGGGTGGGACAACAAGGATAAAGCCTGGAGAAACTGATTTGTAATGTTAATATCGGAGCAATGCCTTATTCTATATTTCTCGCTGTAATGCTGAGGTTGAACTTCACTTTTTTGTCAGTTTTTAGGTAACCACACAACCATAAAACCATGCTGTCACTAACAATTAAAACCTAAATATCACAAAAGATGTGATGAAGTTCGAAGATGAAGGACTGACACTGATGACAACAAACTGCCATTATTTAATTTGTCTTTACAAATATTTATAATGAATGATATTGGCCTGATTAATTCTAGCAGTCAGTCACAAAGCTCCTGAAGTTCCTCTGTTTTTTCTCTCCAACAGTCTTTTATCAGTCAGGTGGTAGGTCTTCTACAACATACTTTAAAGATAGGGAAGTTGATTCAGGATTCTACTTATCTTTACTACTCTTTGTTGTACCTCTCAAGGCAACAGATTAAGACAGGTTATATCTCTGATTATAGCACATGCAGAGCTCCCAGCGCTATCAAACTTCATTGGGCCTCATGCAAGAACATTTTCGTATCCTCATCCTAAATTTTTCTTACCTTTTTTCTTATGTTGCGTTCGTACAAACATGCTCCATCAGATTCAACAAACACTTCTATCTTTAGGAAAGTGTCTAGATGACCTGCGGAAACATGATGAATCCCACCTGTGCGTACTTAAGCGTGCATGCACGAGGATAGCATATTTGCATAAGTAACACCACAAGAATACCATATTAGGATACGTTTCCCACACCATAAAACAGGAGTGATCATTGATAAAGATGGCACCAAGCACACGCTCTCTTCCAAGTGCCTGGCGTGCCAGGGCATCAAAAAGAAGAAGCTCAGCCATGAAGCAGCTGGTTACTCTCTCATTTAACGTTTTATATAGGCCAGTCTAATAAACCTTCAAGTAATAGATTTGAATGAATTCTCTGGTTTGAGATCCTCAGATTTTTTTCGTCTTATGCTATATTTTACTAAAAACGCTGGAAATTAGTTAAATGTATAATCAGTATGTAAGGCACTTGATTTGAAAAGAGCAGACTAATTTATTGTGATTTTTAAGACAAGTCTGGACCACTCGTGATTTGTGTTCATACTTGAAAGAAAATTCTAAATACGAAAAAAATGCTGAATGGGACAAATTATCCTAAATCATTCGTATGCAACGCTTACGAACATATTTGTTCATACGAACGGTTCTTGCATGAGGCCCAATGTCTCTGAAGCGAGGGAACATAAGAGGGCAAGAAAAAAAAAGCAAACATCCCTGACTTGCTGTCATGGAGCTGTAAAACCTCTCGGACTGATATTTTGTTGATGTCATTATGACACACTACATAAGATGAAATGATTGATTTTCATGGTCAGCAGCTCCCAAAATTCTAGGACTATTGGGTCAGGCTACAATCGTGCATAGATCGTGTAGACTGACCTCGGTATAAAGATTTTGTCAAAAACATTTAGATCTTTAACGAGAAGAAAGTCTCCAACTCATATTTGTATATCTTGCACCACCAGACTTACAGCTGACCAGAGGGCTTCAAATCCCCTCTCCTGTTATTGCATGACTGTCAGACAAAGTTAGATGGTGTGTTTGAGCAGCTGGAGGGCTACTTCTCCAGATGCTGACCACTGTCTGCTCCAAACACAGCGCTGTCTGGCCAGCTGACTTTAATGACTGAGACAGGGATAACTCCAGATTAAATAAAAAGGCACAAACTCTTATTAATGACAACCACAAAACCATGAAAGATATTTCATATCCCGCTGCATATAGCCGTGCCCAGCAGTGTGGATGTACAGAAATGTTATTTATTGCACTTTCTGGCTGCTTTCACTTGAGCTATTTCCACCCTCCGACTGTGCACCTGAGCACAGGTGCCAAAGTTCACATGAGGACTTAAAGATATTTTTCATGCTGAAGAATAACACAACCAGACTGTGTTTTTAATAGCACCACAGAGAAAATACCTGAGAATGTTAAGTCTCTGTGAATCTCCAAATCACGAGGTTCATTCGCATCATTAGTTAAAGTCGGAGAAAAAAAAAATGCTGTTTAAAAGTTTTAATGAGCCACAGATGTTGGAAGAATCAAAATTAAGAGTTTTTATTAATAAGGCACATCAGGTCAAAAAGAGAGATGCAGGAAGAAAGCATAGACACAAACCTCAGCTAGCCAAAAATACAAACAACTTCCATCTGCCATTGCAAACAGACAATCACACACAGGCCCACACACAAATGCACATGTATACCCTTACATCACTGAGCTGATGCATGGTTTACCTTTTGTTTTGAAGTCAAACCGTACTAGACCACCTCATCAGCTAATATCGAACAGCTTTGTTTTCCTAGGGAGCTCAGCTTTGGCCAAAAGTTTACATAACTCTGAGGGGAAGGTTTTCACGTTTTCTTCTTTTTCTTGTAAGGATCTGGAATATTATCAAATGAATCCAGACTTTTCTGTGTGTCAACATACATCTGGCACAGCCACCGCTCTCTAATCTTTTGAGTGCATTGTGGATGCAGCGTCATGAAGCCCAGCATTTTCTCCTCATCCTGTCCTCCTCGTCAGCTTTTTGTTATAGACTCTGGTCTAATCCAAACTCAAAGGAGACAGTGCTGGTGATTATCAACAATGGAGGACAAAGTGAATAAAAAACTTCAGTCAAGTATGGATGTTTCTGGCCAAATATCACTCAAATGCAAGTAAAGGCTGTTCGTCAAAAATCACTAGAGCTTGTATATTGCTTTCAAAACAATGTAAGTTTTCAAAGTGTTTGAAAAAACAATATTTAATGGTGATTTCATGAAGCATGAGTGCAGCCAAGAACACATGGGTGGACCTTCTAAGTCCAAGAAGACCCATTTTTCATTTCAGAAACTTCAAACAGGCTTAGGGTAATGTTAATGTTGCTCATGTGGAGAGCTGTCGTTTAATTTCAGCCGTGGTCATCACATGGCTCAACAGTGACCTCGGACATTTTTAGTTCAGGAGGTAAATGTTATTATTTAAATCCTTCTTTGACATTTCAGAAAATTTGCATTTCAGTATTTTTCATCCTTGGACCAAGCCAACCAACTACCAGAGATGATAAAGCTATCAATCATGCTCAGTTATGAATAAATAACATAGCAAAAGGCAAAGATTCAACCATGTGTAAACACTTTTGTGAAGTGAAGCAACCACACATCTAAATCCTTTGCCGTGTCCTCATTCATTAAGAATTACAGTGTTTCCAATGAGACCAAGGCAAGGCTAGGCAACACAACTTAATTTAAGCATCAGTCATACATACAGCAGTTCATAGACCTTTACAGACTTAAAACAAAAGCATTATGACATTTGATAAACAATGATTTGAACACTTTTACTAAAATGTACTGTCAGTTTGGCCTAAAAAACCCAAAAGACTGGGACTGTGGCCTGCACAAGCAAATAAAGACCAATCCATACTTAAAAAAACAAAACATATTATGCTTGAGAGTTATACACCTCTTAGTGTGTTTGCATGTCTCTTCTGTGTTACAGAATACTTCTATGTACAAGACAAAAAGTCTGTAGCACCTGGACTCGTTCCTCATTCCCTTTTCCAAGTGCTAGTAGATGCTTAAAATGGCTCATTCCCCTGGTTTCTCCAAGTAGACCTAGCAGTGTGACATCTTACTATCGTTTCATCAGCAGTTTAAGCTCATTGGCTCAGGGTAGCAGCCCCCAGTACAGAGATGGTAGAATAAATGCAGAGTTGTTGACAACACAGCACAGAGCAGTGCTAAACTGACCTTTTACCACAGAGCTGAAGTCAATCCAAGTGGACAAGGTCCACGTGGAAAGGGGGAGGAGCTTAAACAGAGCAATTCAGACTGAGAAAACAACTGAATCAGGAGTAAACTGTAAATAAAACTAGAAGGTTTTATTCCTATTGAGGTATTTGTGACAAGTGGTGGAATTATTTTTGTCATACGTTTTAGATTCTTATAAAGTTAAAAAAAAAAATAAAAATCCAGGAATGAGTCCTAAAGCACAGGCAATCGTAGTATTTTGGGCTCTGCAGTTTTTTGGTCCCAAAGCTTATGGGATTTTACAAAAACTTGCATTGCTTGCATTGCAAAATCTGAATATTTCTTATTGCAACATAAAATATATCTGCAATAGTTCCACTTTGGAATTTTAAAGCATTGTCATATACTAACAAACTACTAACAAAGACAGCTAAAGTGGTTATCGAAACTCCTGATATCATTTTTGATCATGAGTAAATTATAACACATCTATGATAGACAGCCTCGAACACATTTTGATTGCGTCGATGAATTGGTAGGAAGCTTTTAAACAAGAGATTGGAAGTATAACTACAGATTGGAAGAGTGGTAGCGCCATCTACATTGGACATCGGTTGTGGTAATATCTGATAATCCTTTGATTTTGCTGATTACATTTATGCTCCAAAAAATGTTAAAGTTCATTCTGTTTGTGATAATTATTGTGATGGACATGTAACTTTCATTAACTTTTGTTTGCCACAGATCATATTTTCAGCAATTCTTGAAAAACACGTTAACAAATCCCACAGACTTTCTGTAAAGGGAACCAATGCAATGCTAACTAATGGGCTGGACAGAAAAAAACAGTCTGTTGCACCTCTGAAAAATGTACAGTAGTCTCTTTTCCTGCATTGTGATTAAAGCCTCTTTACTTTAAACAAGCTAAATAGACACCAAAAATGTCTACAGGGACATATTTATTTATTTAACACTGTCAAGACAACATATAATTGTGTGTCTTGCTAAATATGAAGTGAGGTCAAGAGTAAAATATTTATGATAAATGTTGCGGAGTTTTTCAATAAGTTCCCAAAAAATAAAGCACCCTGATACCAGAGACTTATTGTCCTCAAGTAATCTTACAATGTTACTGTCCACTGCTGATTATTAATAGAGGACTATTTTGTTGCCTAGCTGTAGGAAGCTGCTGTATATCAAAAGCAGCATCTGTGAAGAGTGTCGTAAATCCAGACATAGAGCTCTAAATTAGGAGTTGCAGTTGTCACAGAGAGGGTTAATGTTAACTGTGGGTGCTGTGTGGATATACTGTGACCCAATAACTATGTTTTAGACATGTTACTGACTTAGTCTGGTATTCAGTTGCTATAGGACATGGCTATAACAGGAGCAGAGTCTGTAAACTTCTGTGGATTTAGTCCTCCCTTAATTTATTGTTGCAAACATAATGTATCTTGTTACCCCGCCTGTGTTTTATTAGGGTCACGGTGAGGCTGCAGGAGGTTTATAATAACCAGAGCATGGTGGGGGTTCATGTCAAAGGGGAAACTGCAAGAGAGGATTGATATCTCCTTATATGCATTCCTTAACAGTGGCTTTGACAGGCCAAAATAGTGGTTTGTGTGTAGAGCATAAAATCATCCAAACTGCTGAGAAACTGTTCTACAACAAAAAATAATATTCAGCAAGAGCCAAAAAGAGAGAGCCACTGTAAACATACTGGCTTAGAGGCTCTCTAGGCAGCCATAGAAATTCTATCAGTGTAAAGCTCCTGTGGGAGACCGTACATCCTACATCAATATTGGCTTAGTATTGCAGTGCAGCTGGATGCACCTTGTGATCTTTCTCTTAAACTGATCCATCTTGCAAAGCTACAAGCCCAGAACAATGGAGCTTGGTCTGCAAATTGCACTGCCTAATCAGAGTCCTCTAAAGCAGGAAGAAGTGGCAGCTATGAGCATGACATGAGCTGTGAGGGACTGCTCATAGAAAGATTAGCATAGAAGCTAACAGCTTCAGCAGCAGTTTTATCAGAACTGGACTGCATTCCTTCAATAAATGAAGAGCAGATTTAACTACGGGAAAAATATTTTGCTCCACCTCCGACAACTTTTAGTGAGTTTGTTCAACAAAGTGACTTGTGTTTTGCACTTTACACCATGGCAGAAGCACTAACCTGTCCCATAATGGATGTGATTAATGGAACGAATGTCCAGTCTCCTACAGGATATGCTTTCGTGTTTTGTCCTCAGTAGACACTTTTTATAGGTATTGCTGTGTAATAAATGATCTAGTATGCATGTCAAGGTAACACTGGCTGCCCCTGTGGACAAAGGGATGAATTAAATGTCTTTGCTGTTTTGGTCGAATACATTTGTATTGCATACAAATGGCATACATCACCAAATGGCAGCCTCCTGCTTAAGTCTGGACTGGATTGTCTCTCTGTCCAGACCTGGGCTATTTTTTTTTCTTTTAAATGTGCTCAGATTGTTTTGAATTTAGAGTGGTTATATTCACTGCCTAGCCCTAGAGGATCACCAACCACTGTTTTTTTCTGAGCATCACACAAGATGGAACTCGGGAAAATTACTCAAACCAACCAGTGCGAATGAGTGAGGTGGCTGTGCGAATGGAGAGAGAATAGGCAACAGAAGTATCCGTTATACAGCAGGAGAAAAAAAGAAAAGGAAAAGCAGGAATGTTGTGCTTCCATATTAAAAGAAGACGGTCGACAGTAAAAAATGAAATTTTCTTTGAAAAAGGTGGTCTTAGATATGTTTATTTCCCTGATGTCCAGTTCAGACCAGACTGCTTTGTATGTTTAAGAACACTTTGGCCAATTAAATACGGTCATAAAGGACAAAGAACATGTCCTTCACTGAGGATATACCAATGGAAATCTTCCCCAGGACATGGAAAAGTTGATTTATTGGGAGCCTGCTATAATCGATTCATCAACCACTGACACAATGTTTTTACTGACCAACAATGTTGCAACACTGAACCAATGCATTGCGTTGACTGTGTAATTAACAAATGACGCAGCCTTTGTCTATTAAGATTGGATTTGAAATCATGTGTGACAGTGTGAAAATGAGAGAGAGGAAGAAAGAAAGAGAGGCAGCTGTTAAAACCAATGAGTTTATATTATGAGCGGAATTTTTTTTTAATCATAATTTTCCAAAACTGATAACTTGAACAGGGAAAACTTAGTCAACTTCTGTTCAATTTTTGTAGGATTCAGCCTTCGTATATTTTAATCTCCAGACATCTGCTTTGGGAAATTACTGTAATCAGACCAAACTAAATGAATTTGTGAACCCTGACAGGTATTTTTTGCTTATTCTGGTCTTTTGCTTAAAGATGCTATGAGGAGTTTCTAAGTAAGTGCAAATAGTCTCACTTTTGGATATATGCCTGATCGAAATACTCACTATAAGATGAGTTTTATAGCATCAAAATAGGTTATCTATAAATGCTATTCCTTAGCTTTCCAGTCGGGTTGGACAGGGCTGGACTGGCCTGGATACTCAACTTCGGGAGCAAGACAATTAAAACTAGAGCCAATTTATATTATTCGGACACGTTTTAGAGCTCCGGGCTGTAAGTGGCAATATATTGCCGGCTACAAAACTACACTACTAAGTTTTCCAAAAATTGCTTGTTGTCACTCATCAGAAACTACCGCTATGTAACTAGAAAGAGATACATTACGTCGTCGCTTTGCATCCTGTAAGTTGTTGAAAAATTAAGTTGTAAAGCAATGCAGAGTTCTGAGGAAGGTCCGAGCTGCATTCATTAGCATCAAAACAAACGCACGCTTTGGCTTGGGTCACGTCTTTACGACAGTCGCCACGTGCTCATGGGTAGCAGAGTCTTTATGTCGCCGGAAACAGATTCTTCTCATATCACCTTTAAGTCATTTGTCACCTGGACTTTGACAGCAGTTTCAGAAAATATATAAAAATCAATCATGCTGCTGGTACCCTTGTTTGTGTCGTTGGGGCATTTACAGGCATTGGTTTCAATTTTAGTCTGCTGCACAACCAAAAAAGTCTCCTCACAGAGGGGTATATCCAGCACAGTTTCATGTCTGCTCCTTCCACAGGTGCCCATTTCTGCTAAAAATAAAACTTGTAGTCCATGGCAACTGAGAGCTTTCACCACCCTATATGTTATGAACAACATTCATTGTGTTATTTCATTGTGCAGTATACATTTTGAGTGGAAGGGCCTGGTTGTGGATCAGTGGTAGAGGATCAGTGGTAGATTCTGTTGTCTCTACATTGGAATTTTAGGCTTGTGTCCATGGCTGTCTGTGTCCTTAGATATATAAATAGCTTCTGACCAAAGCACTAGAGCAGGTCTGTGCATATTACTTCTATTTCTTATTGTCACAGTGGACTCATTGAATTCCAAAATGCATTGTGGAAAAGAAGTTTCAAACTGATGGTTACTAAACATGTGTACCATAAAGCACCGTCGGCAAACCTTTGGCAGGCTAAATTGATCCGACTGTTGGGGTTGGGCAATGCTTTGATTTGATCAGTTCCAGTTCTGATTATCTAATCCTCTTGATCTTTGTTTTAATTACAGATTTTTGGAGGATATAATGCGTTTGTTATTTCTAGAACAAAAAACTGCAAACCGTTATTTTTGGCCACTTAAGGTTTTGAGCTGTCAGCTGTAACAAATGTCCTTCCTTCCCTCTCCATTTGTTAATACAAACATTATCCTTTTGGTGAGGACGGATCAACATAAACAAACTTATACCAATGACTTCATGGAGAAAAACTGTGTAACCATTACATTTTTGCTATTTTCTCTCAGAAATTTTTGACAAACCATAATGATGGCGTGCAAATATTAAACCAGCCTTCAATCTAAAAATATTCAATGGATATACACTGAGAAATAATGTGCTTGGTAAAATATTTTATCTCCTCAACACAAATCTTATCACTCACTTCTGGTTGACCTCCCTCCTCCCCTCTTTTTCATTCATCTCCAGTTTTACACCTAAGGGCCTCTTTACAGTAACACATTGTGAATAAATGCAGTTTGAATACAAATAAAAAAATACATATTTGAAATATATGTTGGCATTATTTGTTATCATGAAATGAAAAGTGAAATTGGTTCTGCTGTGATATTACCTGCAAGACTTGACACTGTTACGCCTGCTACTTTTACCTGAGGTTGTTTTGGCTTTGTTTTAGACAGAAGACCACATCATACTGAACTTGTGGCATTTCCTATATATACACTTTACTTTGTACAGGAAAATGATTTTTTTTTAAGATAAGCTCCCTCTCCTGAAAGCCTTTTCTACTTGTTAAGTCAATAACTTCTTAGTTTTTCAGTATTTTTGAAGTTGGGTTGTATGAGATACTGTACATGACAATAATCAATGTGGTGGGTGAAGGTGCTCCCTGTAGTGCTGTACCTTTAAGGAGCTCTGAATATGAGTAAGGTACATGTAATTGTTTGAGTTTTACGTAAAAATTAGCAAAAAAAAAAAATGCTGTTGGGTTGAATTTACAACAACCATTTTGTTAAGTTTGACAGAGACTTCCTGAAAGGCAAATGGAGTTCTCTGAAGTTTAACTCTGAATTGTACATTAAACCAAAGATAGTATAATTTGTCTTAACATTCATTTTAATGAGAACATCAAATCAAGCCATGTGTTATAAGCCCTCTGCTTTAAAGCACTGGTCAGTGGTTTTTAACCTTTCTTTTTTTCTTTCTTATTTTATTTTTTTTGCCATGCCCTGGTAATGTACTGTATACTACAATAGTTGCAGATCGTTATTCACAGCCATACAAACATGTTGTGCAGAGAATAACTCACTATAACACAGAATCAGTGGGAGACACTTTAGTGTTTTTTAAGAGACATTGATGATGATTGAGTTTTTTTATTAGCTGTTTAACAATGACACTTGGTAATGTAGTCAGATTGGAGGCACCAGTTGATAAGATGACTGATTGAATAGTCAAACCTTCTGACTGAGAAGAAAAACTCCTTAACTATGGTGTTCATATAGTTGACAACGTGTTTTATCTATTGTCATCAGTCTTGGCTGCTCTGATTTTTCTACTGATGATTGACTATCGGGCATTTTATTAGTTCTTTCCTCTGAATTGCATCCTTTCAAGTCAGGAAGTTGAGCGCTCTTGTGTTCTTCAACTGTCCTGAGCTACGTTGCATATATTAACCACTATGTTTAAGGCACAGGCTGAGGAGTGCACAAGCACAAGATTAACACTGACTTAACCACAACTTCCTGTTAGGTTGTACTCTCTCATTCATCACATAGGTGATAGTGACAGAGTGCATGGATGTCGAGTCTGCACATTCAAACCAAACAGATATGCAATGATCCGGTCATCCTTTCACCCTCCCACCCAAAGGGTAATGACATTTATGTGGTATATGAATTATAAAGGAACTCTTTTAAGATGTATTTGTGGATAACAGACAACCATAATGTAAATGCCCTCCAAATTCAACTGTAGATCACAATACTAACAGACAGAGGGGTCAAATTAAAGCAGGGCTCAAGGCAACATTGCCATGTGAACCATGTCCCTTGGAAATATTAAGAAAATCATAATGAACATGACAAACAATTATACCTGTTATAATAGGGCTAGTTTGGGTTAATTTTGTATTTTTTTCACTTGTGTTCTTTGTCTTTGTGACCTTGTTTCCCTTTTCTCTGAAGTTTCCTGTTTTATTTTGAAATCCCTGTGTTCCATATGTTGTTTCCTGCCCTTCCTTCTGTGTGCAACTGACTGTGATTCCCTCCACCTGTGTGACTGTCTCACCTGTGCTTGATGTTTCTCCAGGGTATTTAGGCCTCAGCCACACGAAGACAAACGCTGAACAGTTTCCAAAATGATTGTCGTAAAGATGAAGGCGTCTCAGAAAGTGTGTGCGTCTATATGAATGCACTTGATACGCATGAAAATGCTGTAAAACACATGCTAGACCTCTTGGGACGTTGTAACGATATGACGGAAGCAAGCGGAAACAGACAAAAAAACAGTGGAGATGCTCACTTGCGGCAAAAGTTGTAAACAGAGATTGTGATAAAGTGATCATAAAGTGCCCTCGATAATTGTTTGTTTAACTTGGTGGTGATTGAGAAGGAGATTTTGCTGCAACAGGGATAGTAGGGTCACTAGCTTCATCAGCACATATGCTTCACGTACGCCGCCATTGTTGCTGACATTACCGCATGTGACCCATGCATGTCAATGAAGATATGAAACTATGACGTAAGCGTATCTGAAAAGTTGTATACGTCATTTCAAAATCTTTCCACTCTGGAATCTGGTTTCAAAATGATCGTTTACAGACCCCCAAAACGCTGTCTTCGTCGGGATGATACGCAGATTCGTCAAAAAATGTATGCGTCTAGACCTTAACTTTTCGGATAGGCGTATCTGAAAAGTTGTATACATCATTTCAAAATCTTTCCACTCTGGAACCTGGTTTCAAAAATGATCGTCTGTCTTCGTATGGATGACACGCAGATTTGTCAAAAAACGTATGCGTTTAGACCTCGGTTTGTCTTCGTGTGGATGGGGCCTTAGTCTCTGTATTCCCCTTTGTCTTTGGTGGGTCACTTGTCTTCATGCCACACTTCCTGAGAAAGCCTCATGTCTTCAGTGCTTCTAGTGTTACCAGTTTTTGGACTTAGTCTGTTTTTGTTGAATATTTCCCCAGTGACTTAGATTGGTAATCTGAAATTAGGTCTTTGTGTTTTCTTTCTTTGTTCACAGTTTTTAATTTGTTGCTTTGTAAGAGCTTACGTTTTTACTTTGACCTTTTTCTGTAAAGGTTTGGTTTTTTCTAATCCTTTTTTTAGTTCATAAAAAATCCTGTTTGTTAATCTGCTTTTGGGTCCTTCTTCTAGTTTTTTTTTAATATATATATAAAATAAGCCAAAGCTATTTGTTGAGCCAGACCATTTATTTTTTAACAGAAAAAAATCATTTGTTCACCCATACACAATCATCAGCTCCATCTTTTCTGCAGATGGTCCAAATTAGACCCTTCGGAAATTGCATTTTGCAGTATTTCTACACTACCATCATTATTTTAATCCCTGGAATTGCTGTTTGGGTTCTTATCGATAATTGGTTCAATAAAGACTATGGGTAATGGTAAATGAGCATCTGATGCCACAATCACATCTTTAATCTATATTTTGCAATTTTGGGCATGAACCCCCTCTCTTCAAAATTGCAGCTTTACAGGGAATGACACAAATGGGCTACCACTGAATGAATGAAAATTGCATTGTACTGATTACAAGTTCTTTCTCTGGTACTTAATTTGCTTAAAATTTTTAAAACTCTTTTGTCAATATTGAAGTTGACCGATAAGATCTATTTATGAAAAAAAAAATCAAAACCTTGAAATATGGGGATAGAAGCATGTATACCTGACATTTTTTTCAATCCTTCTTGTATTATTTTTTCTTATTTTGTCACTAAAACCCACTATTCTCTGATCAAAACATGTATAAGGTGTTTTTGTTTGTAAAAAATCTTGTTAAAAGTTATGACAATGTTCCACCAACAAATGTGTCTGCTAAGAAAATGTCTTAATGTGCTTTCACCTACGACAAGGACAACTCTATCCCTGCTTTAAAGGAGAGTTAAGAAAATAGATGTATATGTTTGCTTACTGAGCACATAAAAATCCTTTTAGTAGCTCTGAAGTGGAAATCATAAGTTCTAACCTTGCTCCTTCTGGCTCAAAAAATGTGTTATTTGCTCCTTGATGATGAGGTAAATTTCCTTGCATACCAGCCATATGACTCAGTACCCCAATAAAATGTTGAGGCTTTTTAAATTCAAAGGGTGTTAACATGGTAGTCAGAAAAGCACAATAAGCTCAGTGAGCCCGCTGCAGGACTCAGGCCAGTTTCTGTCCGCCATAACTGAGGTCACTACCCCAACATTTGCCTCCTGTTCCAGCTAATCTGGGTTTCCTCTTTTAACTTTCTAAAACCATTAGACACCTCGTAAAACTCCAAACTAAGAATCATTCGCTATTTAGCTTTCATTTGCAAACATCTTGAAATGATAATCATGAGTCCAAAGCTCTGCTGAGAATTCTCTTTGTTTAGGTGTGAATGAGAAAAAGAATGTTGTGCAATGAGAACAGAAAGAAGTGAACACGTTTTCTTTGAGACTATAGAGAAAGAAGGGCCATTAATTAGCCATAAATTTAGACAGAAAACAAATAAAATTTCACAAAAAAAATCTTTGTTGTGTCCAGTTGCCATATGCCTTTCCTTAGAGGGAAGGTTATAAATGCCTGAGCATACTTGTTTTTTATCAACAGATACTCAGCCTGGTGATAGAAAACTATTTTTTAATGCAACCAAGCTTAACACAGGCACAGGATCCAGTAGACAAAGAAGTAGGGTGGAAAAACTATTTGATTTACTAAACTAAACCAGCATGCTGAGCCACATCTGCCCTGCAGATCACAGTGAAAGCATTTGCTTCTGTTTATCCTCTGATTCCAGTGTATCAGAGAGACAAAGCCTATGTGGAAGCCCATCAATGCTTTTTTTGAAAGCTATGGTCGTAATAAAGCATTGCAGAGGTCAGACGACTGTCTGTGTGTGACCCCGAAACTTATGTAATACATTTTTGGACCGTCTATCTTTGTTCTATTGAGCTACTGCCCTGCTTTGCAAAATCTATCAAAAAATTTAGAGGCTGAGAAAAAAAATGTGCTGGCACGACAAGAAAGACTGAAAGTGAGCCATAAAACCAGTGTGGACTGGGACTGATACTGGCCCTGGTGCTGGGACTCCCTGCTTGTAAAATCATCAGTATCTCCCTGAATGTGCTAAACACATATATTTCAAAAGTGCTGGACAGAATCAAGGTAAATTTAGTTAAGTTTTTAATTTAAAAAATGTCTTCAGTAACTGTGCTTGACCACCATGCTCTTTTTCTTGTCTCTGTTACAGTGCAGGTTACATGCACTTTTCATTCATTTTCATACCTCTATCCCTTTCGGGGTCATGGATGGGCTGGAGCCTATTCCAGCTGTCATTGGGCAAGAGGCAGGGTACACCCTGAAGTCGATCACAGAGCCACTTTCAACCATTCACACTCATACCAAAGGGCAATTTAGAGTCACCAGTTAACCTAATGAGCATGTTTTTGGTCTATGGGAGGGAGCCAGAGTGCCGGAAAAACCCACGCATGCACAGGAAGAACACGCAAACGAACCGGCAACCTTCTTGTTGTGAGGCACACGCACTATTTGCTGCGCTACAGTGTTGCCTGTTATATGCACTTAAAGTTCTCTATTGGATAAATCCGCATCTCAATCTATCTCAATCTCAATCTTTTACTGATATCAATCTGTATGACCCAAACAAAGAAAAAGAAAGAAAAGTTCATCATCATGATAACATTTATGAACAAACACAGCTTCAAGAGTAAAGACCTATTGTCAGCCTGTTATGGACCTGCATGTAATATGGTTTATCAAAGATAACCAGAAATAATTACATTTAAAGATTATTATTTGTGTGTTTGACTATCATGTCTTGGGTCAATTTAAGGGTATGATTTAAGTTTTTCTCTTTAGAGAATCAGATACAGTTCTTTTCCCTTACCCATTGGAAACAAAAGGATCCCAGATGAGGCTATGATAATAAGCTCCATGCTTATTTGCTGCCCATAAAAATGTCTTATGCGAGGGGGGAGTACGGATAAAAGAATGAGGAGTGGACTTTCTGAAACTGTCAAAACACCATCTATCGACTTTTAAAAACATCATAGCCTGTGAAAAGCCAGAAACACACATTTAAGTACAGACTGTAAAGAAATTACATAATAAATAACATAAAAGTAAAAGACTGAGCATTTTAAGGGAAATTGTCTTTAACCTCTACAGCCCCAGCCCCTTTTTTAAGCCTTCTGCTTAAAAATGACATCATCATATAGAAAAGACTGTATCTCTGCAACCATTATTTGAATCATTTTGGTGTCATAATGAAAGAAACACCTAAGAGATTTGTCCAGATGTGTAAGTATCAGTATATTTGTTACTGGAACAGAATAAATAAAGATAGAAGTCAGAATAATTTGAAAATTTCATCCTCGACTACAAAAAAAAAAAAGTGATTGAGGTTATCTCTTGGAAATGCTGCTGGAGTTTTTTTTCACAATATGGTCAGGTGAGGATTTTGAAAAACGATTAACTTTTTCGATTTTTTTTTTCATTCCCTTCCATTGAGAGTTTATAAAAGGGTTCTTCAGCTCCCCAAGCCCTATCTGACATTAAATAGAAAGAAAATTGATTTAGCAGAACATGGGACTTTAACCAGATGCTAGCTTGAATGACATCAAGATGACCAAATTTAAGGAGCTCCTGTTCTAAATATAGAAAATATATACAAAGAGATTCCTCTTAAATATTGTATGACACATAATTTATCACATAAAACCCTTTTCTCATTGTACCCATTGACCTCACATACTCTTAAAAGCAGGAGTAAATGGAGGAAAGCAGACAAAAAAGTTTGATTTTCGGGACACAGGAACTTTAAGACTGCCTTTTTCGTAGTTCTTGGTAGCAGTTTGGTAGCAATCATCCTTTGAAAATTGTAGCACTGGAAAAAATTAACAAGGAAGTCCAGGTGTTTTTCATAATGGTCAAAAACACATCAAAATGCCATTTTTTTTTTTTTTTCAAACATGTAAAACACCTTATTCGTTCACTGGCAACAGTTATTTAAAACACCCTCCGACTTTTAGGCCAGGGAACTGGAAGTGCTAGAGTGCTAACTCACTTGCGTAATTTAGGAACCAACTACTGAACCACTCTTTTGAACATCACAGTGATTCTCTTAGAAAGGAGAGAATGGACGTCCAGTCCATAATACACGTAAGTGGAAATCAGGCATGACTCAAGTAAAATGGTTGTGTACTTTATCCAACACTACAAATCAGACACACATAAAGGTTGCATGAGCTCCTTTCAGTTTCTTTCGTGCACTATGACACTCATATTTTCCATGTAGCTGAAGTGAGGCGACACTCATATTGGAGATGAAATGTCAAGCTAACAAGTGACGTTTTCGAAACAAAAAAAATCAGTTCTATAGGAAACTGAATCAGCAGACTTCAAACCAGAGGGGAAACATAAAATTGAGCCAAATTCACAATGAACTCTGGATTGGACCCTTTTTCTAATAAGCGCTTTCATCGCACCATCAAACATGCAAAAAGATGATGATGTAATTATGACTCTGTAATACAGGCATGTGTGTAAATCGCTGCCATATCATTAATCTACAAAAACTGCTGCATAAAAAGCATATGTGTACACTGTGTATATGTACTGTATGTACAAGTGTATGGAGCAAGTTTATGTGACGTTTTCTGGCTCGGCTGAGGGCTAACAGATGACTCGGCATGTGCTGATTTGTCACAGCTGGATTTTGATTAGTATCTTGAGCGGCAGCGGCGTCTTGTTGATAAATCAGGAGGAGAAGGGAGGACAGAAGGAGGACAGGCAGAGAGGAAAAGGAGGGAGAGAATATTCTGAGAGATGAGAAGATATATGACAAAAGAGCGTTGGGGAGATGATGAATGGTGGAGATGTTCCACAGTTTGGATTAAGTGTTGGGTGTTGCCGCATAAAGGAGAGGAACACCAGAGAGAAAACCTTCTCCACGAGATGGAAAAGAGACTTGCAGAGAGGGAGTTAAGGAAGGAAAAGAGAGAATAAATGGATTAAAAGTTTAGATATTTTACAGGTGAATACATCTAAGTGCAAGTAGAGATGAAAAATTCACCAAGTAGCTAACAGGTTAAAGAAGCCCTAGAATTCTAATTGTGTTTCAGCACACGAGAAAGGATGGAAGACCTGTGGCTAAAATGAATAAAGTGAAAAAAATGCATGTAAAAGGAAAGGGCAAAGGAGAGGCATGTAATAATAAGAGCCTCAGAGTCTGAAAGAAAGGGCAGTGTGTATCAGTATTCCTGTGTGTACATGGTGCTCTTATCCATGAAAATATTATTAGAGCTGCAAAACTTAGAACACTATGTCAGATCAACCTCTCAGAATTAATTCTGAAAATGTTTTCTTGAGTGTTTATTAATCATTTTCTTGGTTTTCTCGATGTTGGTGCAGATGAAAACCTGTTATTTTGATTATCAACCAGTGCTGTAGTCAAGTCAACAAACATGTGGAAGATTTGAGTCTTGGGTCAAAAATTTCCACTCCAAGTCAAGAAATAATCCATGTTTGGTGCAGAAAAAGCCCTATTGTTCATAGATATTATGTTGTGCACCTGCACCTAAAACAGTGTCCCAATGGCATTATGATGTTGTCACATTACTAACCCAGCCTGCAAATATATGATCTTGTGAAAATCATGATAATGGTTGAATTTGAGGATGTGTTGCACCATACTAGTCAACTGAACAGTGCTGCCTACAGACATGGCTGGGCTCCTGAAAGACCTCATAAATGGGCCTTGGATTAGATCAGGTTTATACGCATGGATATTAGGGATGCAACAATACATATAATTCACGGTTCGGGTTGGTTCGATATGTTTCTGTCACGGTTCGATACTTTTTCGATGCAAAATATGAGAAATTTCAATGCCTTTTTTGCTTGTGGTTAATTAAAATAACCAACATTTGTTTCAACTCAGAGTACATTTTCATTGAGTTGAATTAAATGTAACTCTTGCAGCTAAACCAGGCACATTCTTCAGTGCATACTTAGAATCATAAAAAACAAAAACATCATGTAAAAATAAGAATAAGTAAAACAACAAATGTATCTAATAGAGAACTCACCCATCTTATGTGGTGCATTCTTAGCAGCAGAGTAAATATTACAAAGAACTAGCTATAAGTGTATCAAGTGTCTGTACCATGTCCTGAAACCTGGCATTATCCACAACAGAAAAAGGTCTCATGTCGACAGCAATAAAAGTAGCTATCGCCCAGTCGATTTTCTTTGCCCTCTTTGAATCATGTGCTAATGGCTGTCTAAATGACCCAGGTAAAGTCTGTAGCATGTGTGCTGCTTGTTGTTTCTGTCTGGTTCCACTTGTTTGAACACCGGGATGACGTCAGCATTTGTTGCATTTCTCCCGACATAGTTTAGCATTGTGTTGCACTTCTGACGTACTGTTGTGTTTCTGTCCACGACACGCTTACCATCAGGGTCATACTTAACACAGAAGTCAAACTACTCCCAAATGCCAGATCTGAATGATAGTGGAGGGTCTTCAATTTCAGTTGAAGGTAAAGCACTTGCCATGTTGCAGTGCCCTTACGTATGTAGCTTCTTCTGTCTCAGCAGCTTGGTCGAATGAAAGGGGAGGTGCTGCATGCGCAGCTCAGTGGATTTGTGCTCGACAATGCAGCCCAGAGTATTCGAACGCAGATTCACTGAACTTTCAGTACATAGCAACTTGTCAGAAGTTGATCAAATAAATAAATACAAAATTGCATATTGTTCGGTTCATAGGGTGTACCGAACTGAGGCCACTGTATGGAACGGTTCAATACAGATACATGTATTGTTGCACCCCTAACGGATATAGCAAACCCAAAAGATAAGTTCTACTTCAGGAGGAGGGAAACATTGAAGACACTCACTGTGCTGAATCTTGTGTTTCTTTATGAAATCCTCCTTTAACAGTCTAGTGGTAGCTCCTTTACAACAGGAAAGGGATGCTGTTTTCAGAGCTCTGCAAACTTTTCCTCTTTTAGTCCTCAGTTCATCAACCTTGATTTCCTTACACCCATGATTACCCCACATACACAGCTCCCTGTTCTCATATTGGTCAACATCCCTGACATGTAGGAACAAATCAATGGTTAAGACGAAAATCCAACCTGCAAGACTTTCTGTCGCCAAGTCGTGTGGTGTCCAAGACTGGTCTGCTGTCCCTTTTTGCAATTGTTGCAAAATGTATTAAAGGAACACTAACTTTTTGAGCCTCTTCAATTATTGCATAAATGACGGCAAAATATATCACAGTTGTTTCTCTAAACGGAATAAATTGCTAAGATGAACTCACTTACAAAAACAGTAAAGCAGTCATTATAAGTACAATTTTAGAATTCTCCACCTCATATTCAAGTATCAATGCAGTCAATTCTTCAGGCCAATTTGAGTCACAAGTCAAAACCAGGACAGACTGGAAAGCATGCCCAGAGCTTTAATATCCCAACCTTATTTTGCACTGTCGTGTACTCAGTCATTTAAAATCCAATGCTTCAGACAAAATAAAAAATGCATGAAGACAGAGCTGGACACAGAGACATGGTGGTATTAAAAGTCCTTGAGTCTGTTGCTTTAACATTAGACGGCTTTTTTTCTTTATTGCAGGAGTTCTGAGGACCAGGGATCCTTCAGACAGGAGCAGGAGAGCAGCCATCAACGCCTTCATTGACACACAGTCAACAGGTACTGAATCCATCAGCACTGATACACAGGGCTGGCTACACTGTTATCAAAACAGTAAAGTTTGAGGAGAAAGGCCACGTGAAAAAGTCAACAAGAGCCGCAAGGCTTAAGACAAAAAGAGATTGGTGCATAAATGATCCAAACACAACAGAGAGCTGAATAAGGTGTCATCTGGTATCTATTAACACAAGTTAGGGGTTGCTGTTATGCAACAGTTAATGTCTGCCATACTCTTGAACACTTAACTGAAACTTTGCGGAGACTTTCTTGCAGTAGTTATTGAAAGTTTGTTGTCCCAGACTAAAATGTTAGGCTACTTTGTAGTTCAGTTGAATCCTCCTGACTTTATGTCTCTAATCAGGTAAATCAGATAGTGACTGTCTCAGCCCAAAGCAGGACAGTCCAATCACTGTCCTTTACAGCAGAAAGCAGAGGGAGCTACAAGCAAGGTGACACCAAGAAGTGACTGCTCGTACAGAGATTGCATAGTCAAGTCAAGTCAAGTTTAGTTTTAAAGCATCTTTAAGAAGACAGCAGTCAATCAACGCGCTGTACACAGGCTACAGACAAATGAAGTAAATAAATAAAGAGATTACGATTAAAATGATAAATTAAAACAGTAAAAGTAAGAAAAAGTACAGGGCCTGTGATTTGCATGTGCTCATTTATGAAATGTCGGGAAGAAGTGAGTCTTTAGGAAAGATTAAAAAGTCTCTGGGGTCTGGGAAGCTCTAATATAGATTGGCAGACTGTTCCAGAGACAAGGGGAAAGCGCTGAAAAGCCTGTCACCTTGATACTTCAGTCTCGTTTTGGGGACCTTCAACAGCAGCTGGTCAGAGGACCTTAAGGCTCTGGTTGGGGAGTGGAGATGCAGACAGACACAGAGGGGTGATACCATTGAGGGCTTAAAATGATTTAAAGAAGTTTAAAATCAATTTGAAAGCGAACCGAGAGCAGTGAAGAGACACCAAAAGATGCTAACAGCTTTATTTGCAGTTTTATCAGATCTGAACTGCATTTCTTTTCCAATGAAAAACAAACAACTCTGAAGGTACTTCAAGAAAGAAAGGATGTTTTTGCTCCAGAGGCTTGCATTTTGTGCTTATCAGGATGGCGGTAGCCCTTGCCCTATTAGAACATTTGATGGGTTCAAAGTTATTGTGATTGATTGAATGATCAACTATATCAGCACATTCAGTATGCTATTGAAAGGTTGTGCCCATTTCAAAACACTTTGTATGGGTTGTTGCGCAGATGGATTAGTGAACTCTATTGAATTGTGCATTTGGCTTCTCGGGTTTAGGATTGTGCCAAGACTAGAAACCTGATAGAGCCACTTACTGTGAACCTACAGCTTGATTTAAATCAGATTACGTCCCATTGACCCTCATAGTGAGGCCTTTTCTTTCAGGAACATCACTATCACCACTGCAATAATTTTCACTAATACTTGTAAATTTTTATTTTGTTTCGGACATAAATAGTTAGCATGGAAGGTAGTACTATAAATTTTTGCAGATGATGACACTGACTGTCCATATAAAAAATTCTGTTTGAAAACATGTGGCAACCTTGGAAACTTTATTTACAACATTTACAAAGACATACTTTCCCATAAATGGGCTAAAAGGAAACAACTGCATTAATTTTTGCAGAGAAAATCACCCCATTTGTTCCTGTAAATGGAAAGTCAAAAGGTCTGAATGAAAAAGTTACATGTCAAAGCTGCTGGTATCCTCTGATCCTGAATCCTCCCAAAGCGATCTTTAGCAGCCATGGGCATATTTCCCAGCTTGACAACATAAACTCATACCTGGCTTCTAGTTCCAGGTTTAGCAGTTGCCCCCATTGTTTTATTAAGACCTGCTGACTCTCCTCCATCTACCAAAGATGCCTGTGCAGTTTTTCAGTCATTCAGGTCATGGTTTTCAAATGTTGATCAAAACTGGACAGATTTACAAAGGCTTCTTCAGTGCAGAACTAATGAAGCCTTTTGGGAAAGATGTCACACGTCCTCAAGAATCAGAACTAGTCCAGTTTCCTCTTTGGTCAGCATTAGATGGCATCTACCAAAGGTTTTCTTGTGCATATTCCAGAGCATAAAAGTACTGCCAAGTACTACTGTGTAATACTGTGGTCATATTCGCTGTAGAAATTCCCCATTTGTCTAGTTTGTTTCCTCTTACGAGAGTGTAGCTGGTTGGTGTGCAGCTTTCAGCAGTTGAAGTGTGAAGTGCCATGCTGTGTAATGAAGCACTACCAAAACCGGCTTGGTAGTGGAAAAGCATGTTGTTGTTAATTTGTTGAATAAAGCAGGCCATCACTGTGGCTGATGTTTAGGCCAATTCCACGAACCTTGGACAGTCACACTTCAACAACCTTGAACTCTCTCTTTGAACTAGCTCATGTAGAATACCTACCCGTATCTCTGTCCTCTTAAAATGTTTTTTATCCTTTCCATGTTCTCAAAGAGGAGGAAAAGTCAAAGAGGGATTGTTGCTATTGCCACAGGTCCAAAAAGGTTTTATTTTCTGCAGTCCTGCAGAGCAATAAGCCTCAGTGCCAGTCTGCTATGTTTACAAGCTTGTTGACTTCCTGTTTGATTAGTCTGTGTCTGCTGCTATTGGTTTTAGACAATGGATATGTTAATGAACAGTACAATTTGCATTAGACCATGCTAAATACTTACAAGTTGAAAAATGTCATTATAGAGTAAGGCCAAGACAGAAAATACTTTTTAAAATGCAAAAACTGAGTTGTAAGAACACATTCCACCTAAAAACTTCAACAGGAGTGCCTCCTGACTCCAGCAAGAATATGTATTAAAAAATACATTATCTTTCCCTTTGCTGTTGAATAGATTATTAATCCAACAAAAGACCATGCATATTTTGTAAATCCTGTTTGTTGCTGGGCCAATCTCATTCCTGGAGCTCTTAGTGTAATAAACGTTGAATCTGTCTTCAGTGAAAGACTTTAAATTACTTTGCGTATGAATGTTGCTCAATAATTAAAAATTGCCTTGCAGTCCTGCTGAGAACTAATTTATTTGAGAAATTCATAGCTTCTCAAACACTATTTCTCATTAGTTTGTTGCTAATCCGTACTTTGTTTTCAGTCCCTCTAATACCCCCTGAGGATTTCCTCAGATTTCAGAACATGCAGCAGACTAAAAATCTAGACAATATGTCTCATCAGTCAAGCCAGGAGGCCTGGAAAGAACCTGGACATTGCAGCACTCCCTGGGGTGTATGAAGTCAGTTTTAAATGGTGGTAGCAGACCTCCTCTTAAAGTTTTTAACCCATCCCAGCAGTTTTCCTGCCTCTTGTTTTTTCTTGGTACTGACCCATGCCTTCACTTCATGTCAAACCAGCTCCATCCCCTCCAACTCCTTTATTTCTTCATTCAAAGCTCAATTGTTTTCTTTCTGTCTGACTTTTTTCCCCACTTTAACCTGCTTTTCTTCTCTCTTCAATGTGTTTCCAGGTGTGACAGAGTGGACATCTTGGTTCAACATCGACCATCCAGGAGGCAATGGAGATTATGAGCGCCTGGAGGCCATTCGTTTCTATTACAGAGAAAGAGTTTGCGCGAGGCCCACGGCGATGGAGGCTCGGACAACCGACTGGATTGCAGCTGCAGACACAGGGGAAGTGGTCCACGCAAGTCTGGAGAAAGGCTTCTGGTGCATTAACAAGGAACAGCCACATGGTCGCATCTGCTCCAACTATCATGTCCGCTTTCAGTGTCCCCCAGGTAGCCCTTCTGACAGCAGTTTAGGACTGTACAATCACATATATAAACATTCCACTATCACATTAAAAAAAAACATACACATGTATGCACATAACTGCAGGCACAACCATAAAGTAAAATGTTTTCCTGTTCCTGATGCTACCTTTTTATAGCCTCACATGATACCAGTTTTGCTCAGGACATCACACTCTGTTCTGTTCTTGGATTTAGTGCAGAGCTATTGGACCAACTGGGGTGAGTGGGGTCCCTGTTCCACCACAGTTTGTGATGATGTAGGCATCCAGGTCCGCCAGAGAAAATGTGTCAACACCCAGCCTATGCCTCTCCTGTTGGTGCCAGCATGTCAGGGCCATCATTCTGAAAGGAGGGAGTGCTCAAATCCTCCATGTACAGGTGAGATTTACAAATTTGGTCATAGACTGCTCTGTGTATAATTACATATGAGGTAACAATGGCAGAATAAGCATCACTGGAACGAAAGAAAAATCTCAAAAGGTTTTATGTTAGAGAACATGTTACAGCATTTCACTGGAGCTTTTAAGGCTCAGTTACGCTTTCTGTATGGATGGTTGCATAAACTCAAACTTGTGTGCAATCATGACAGAAAAGCTTGGTGTTTTAATACTTTAAGCTGTTTTCTGCTCAACACAGATCTGTGTTCACATCAATAGTGCAGTGCAGCGTCATTAAATAAATCACATCTACAGCATGGTTTAACTAAAGTTAGTAAAGTGGATTACAACCTGAGGGACCAGGAAGGGGAACTTCTGTGTTTACTCATGCTACTAAGAGTATAATGTATTTGTGAGGCCAATGACGGACACAAGAAGATAGATTTGTCTTATATGACTAATAATGTGTCAGATAATTCTTTTTCAATACATTTGCAAACGTCTTAGGGTAGGGACTCCTTAAATGTTGTAATCTTGATACAATTTGCCGTAGAATCTGTTAAAAGTCTTTTTTTTCCTGCATAATCAGTTGTTTTTTTGTCTTTGGATGTTGTTAGCAAAGGCTGAAAGAATAGAGAAGCATGACACCTTTTTACTAAAGTTTCAGTTCACACAAAAATATGCAATGCCTCTTTAAAGTAAATGCCCTTTAAAATACTCTGTGTTGTCTTTCGGGGGTTTATTATGTAATAGGTATACAGCCTCCATCCACATGTATGTTTTTGCTCTTCACAGGCAGATGCCATGACTGTTTTGAAGTCCTTTCCACACCCTGTAACCCCTCCTCTCCCTCCAATCAGACATCATGTAGGCAGAAAATAAATGCAGAGCTAATCATCTTCTACTCCTGTAGTGTCTTTGCCTCCTCCCAGCCAAGACATTATGTAAATGGTCAAACACACTCAGACATGGGACCTTAAAGGTCCCGTCCACATAGAGACAAAAATGTTTTTGTATTGAAAACATTTTTGTAAATACAACATTTCAGTATGTATCCATCCACATGAAAACACTAACAAAATGACACTAAAACCAGTGAAGACATACTTCATATGCACACATCATGAGAAATGTCAGCAAACACTGGCATATAATGGTCTCTGTTTCCCCTTGTTACTAATGGTATTTGTAGAGGCTTCTACAGCACAAATGCAACATCGTATTCCACCATTGTTTTTTGGGGGGGGGGTTTCACATGTGTTGTGAGGGAGAGCTTGGGCTATAATGTCATATAAGCTAAGCATATTTGCCCTTTACACAGACATGCTTACTTGGCATTTTCAGGTGTATCTACTCTTCGATCCATTTAAAAAAAAATGCCCCTGAAACAATGTGGACGAAATGTCTCACAATTAATAACTGAGACCTGAATATTTCACCATCTGAATAGGCGCTATATTTTTTGGGACATCCCTGAAGAAGGGGTTACAAGGTGACCCTGTGAAAATTCATGACCCTGTGAAAAATCATGTCTTGTTATGTGATGTTTTGCCGGCAGTGTAGACACCAGTGGCCAAATAGATGCATCAAGCATACAAGCATTACATTAGGTTTTATGGGGAAAAAGACTTTGGGCTAGAACCCATTGCAAGTCTTCTGATGATTTTATAACGTCCCTTTTGTATTGCCAGTGGATTTACACACTCTCTCATTGTCTAATGAAAATACTCCTCACAATATCACCTCAATTCAACAGCAACCAACTGGTTATGATCATGTTTTTTTTTCTTTTAGTAAGGCCTGTGAGGTTTTATGTGTTGTTGAAGTTCAAAATATCACAACTCAGTCTTTGAATTTGCCAGTCACTCTTGAAACAGTTATGTGTGCAGTGAGTAGGAAATCTTTCCCCTAATATTCCTTTTCAGTCTGCCTATCTGAACTTTTTCTGGCTGCAGTACATGCCCTAAAATACTGTCCTCAAACCGCAGAGACCTAATAGTTGTCAGAAAACAGTCAGTGGGACCAAATATAGTCTCCCTGGTCACTTAATTTCATCCCAGCAGTTTTATGATCAACTGACAAATCTCTCAGTGATCTATTAAGGCTGCATTATATCTGTTCTTTCTCCTCTTTCTGCTTTGTCCTGCTCGCTCTGCCCTGCGTCAGTCCTGCACTCTTGCTTTCAACTATTCATCATCCCAGCATCTGTCAGTAGGTTGTCATAATGCCTTGAGACATTCATTCACATTGATTCTATAAGTATGTGTTATTGGTGTCAGTTCACATTGGTATCAGACTTTAGGGGAGAACAGCACAGCGCAGTATAGCTTAAGCTTTACATAAACACACATATGGCACTGTGTTCCCTATTGGCTCAGCTTGCTCCCTTCTTACCTTGTTTATCGCTCTTATAATGCCTCTGGAGACAGAATAAACAGGGTGTCAGCTCCATACTGCCTTGATGACATCTACAGGAGTGTATGTATAACAGCTTGAAACACTGGGAATAGGGTTACTGCCATCCGAGCATTATCCATCCTTTATATAATATGCGTAGCCTTATATTAACCAGTCTCATTTTTTCCTGTCTCTCCGTGTCAACAGCCAAATGGACCCCATGGGGTCAGTGGGGATCATGTACAGTGACCTGTGGAGGAGGTCGCAGGATACGGAGGAGGACTTGCGTGAGAGACTCTGAAACAGTTCACTGCACTGGGCGTCCTGTTGAAGTTCAGAAGTGTGGGAAGAGTCCGTGCCCAGGTATGCTAAGTCCATTCTGTAAAGGTTGTTCTATCCTTTTTTATCGGGTTAATGACATTTTAATCTCTCTCCATACAGCAAAATGTCAGCTAGTGTGTGACGAGGGCCGGCCCAGTGAGGACTGCAGCAGATGTATGTGTCCAGGTCACATGCTACATGGAGAGGTCCACACTGTGACTAATGTCCCCGTGGCTGGAGCGTGGGTGGCTCTGGCCAACCAGCCGAAGGTAGTCAGAGCCCGTACGGATGCAAAAGGTCGTTTCAGGCTCCCAGGAGTGTGCTCATCCACCTCCACTTCAATTTCCATCAGGAGGGAAAAGTTTGCCCCAGTTACTGTGTCCACTACCAGTAACACCACAGGGTTGTCTTGGGTACATGCTGTCCTTAAATCTGCCGGTGAGTTCTGAAACAAAGATGCCTTGGTCAGAAAAAGTGAAGAAAACTTTATATTAGGTTGAAGACACTTTGACTATTACCAAGGGAAGCCGTTCTCTTTATTGAGAGTTTCATTGATCTTGTTACAGTTCCACAACACCAGTAAATCTTTAAGTTTCCAGTTCCCAGACTGCAGAAAACAGCAGATTGATAAAACTACAACACAAACAATCTGCTCTATTGTACAGTTTCCCACTGTCTGGAGCATTCTCCCTCTTTGTTGCTTGGAGACCAAATAAAAGCAGGCCTGTGCTACTTTTGAAAGCGTAAATCTCCCAACAATCATATTTCATGGGCCTTGAGACCAAAGTGAGGATAAAGTTAAATGTTTGACTGAGTTTTATTAGGTCTCAAAACTCTGCAGCAACCATTAGCATTACTCAGAGAAAATCCTTGAGAGTCTGCTCCTCTTTACTTCCCACAGAGAAGCCGTACATTGTGAAGCACCCCGAGGACAAAGTGCGTTACGAGGGGGGACGGGTGCTGTTGTGCTGCAAGGCAACTGGGTCGCCAAAACCTGACAAATACTATTGGTGAGTTGAGTGATAGTTCTGGCACTGGATGGACATATTAGTACAAAAAAATCTTTGATGTTTTCCTGTTTGAGTGTTCACAAATTTGAACAGCACTTGCAGTACATCAAGATAATTACAGCATTTTGGTTCCCAACCAGTTCTTAGAGCCTTTTTCTTTGGCTCAATAATATTCAGATACTTCTACAAGTTAACACCCTGCACTTCTCTGCCATTTGGTTTTTGGCAGGTCGCATATCTCAAGTATTTCAGGACTTTTTGCTTTCAGCATCTGGCTGCAACACTGATGAGACTAAACTGAAACAGTCAAATTGGCAGGCCAGAAATCCCAGAATAACTGAAAATATACTGAATAAACCCAACAAAGTTGGGATAATAAGGAATAATAAATAAAGTACCTTACTGCATTAATTAATCACTAGCAGCAACCCATTTTATATATCTTTAAGTTTAAATTATGATATTAGTGATCAAAACATAAAAAACAAGTATAAGATAAATACATTTATGAGGTATAACATGTTTTCTGGATCTGCTCTATGATCATATATTGTATTGACTCTTTTAATGTTGGTTGACAGTATGATGATTAGCGGGTAGGATTAGCTGGAGACTAGATAGTCCCCCAGACAAATCGCAAAGTCCTGGCAAGAGAGTCGTTGTTTTATGCTTGAAACTTTTGGAAGATGAGAGCCAGTCTAACTATATGAAGCCTTATCATTCCTCAGATTGAGGGTGTAAATAGAAAAGATAAATGAGTTGACACTTTTAAAACAAACTTCAGCTGTAGTTTGTTGGCTTATTTACATCAGTCCAGCTTCCACCTCTTGAGCATACTGTACTTGTGGCAGTGAAGTTCAATATGAGAACAAATTAGCCACAGGCTGAAAGGCTAGCAGTAATGTCATTGTGACATAAAACAATATAGTGCAATTGGATGCACCCAGCACAACATGTGCCCCCACATACACAAAAAAGGCAGAGAAGCTTGCTTGTGGTGCTCAGGCCTTACACTGTGTCTGCCTGTCTCCCTCTCTCCAATATTGCACCTCTGTTACTACCTCTAGAGACGGAAAAAAGAAGGGGATCAACTCATTGCTCTGATTCTGTTTCCGTTCAGTGTTGTGAATTTAGCTACAGATTTGAATTATAGCAAATAAATCTTGCAGGTCACTATCTATATTACAATAAATAATCCATTCAAGACAAAAGTGACAAAGCAGTAGAGATGTGTTGTTTGCAAACCAGCTGTTCCTCTTCCTGATTCCTTAGGTTGTAAATCCACTGTAATAACTTCAGTTAAACTCTTTTCATCGAGGAAGGAAGCTGGTTTCTGCTTGAGAGAAACTATCTCTTTTTTTCCCCCATTTTTGCTGTTGTCTCACCATTAAAATTGTCTGGTTCTAAATCAGGACATATTTATAGCCAAAGGAAAAGGCTCCAATGGACCATTTTCATTTTCATACACAGTGGTGACATTTCTGATGAAAGTGCCAAACAAATGGCAGAAAGTTAGCAAGCTTATGGCCAGTGCACAGCAGTGAATTCTGGCCCGTCTTGATGCTTTCCTTAACAACTTGAATGATTTGTCAACAGTAGTCAAGTTTCTTTCAGTGACTGGCCAGTCTTTAGTGATGAAAAAAGGGTTTTGGAACAGTATTATCTGTATGCTTAGTAGGTCAACTATCCTGCTGAACTGGACAGAATTACAGTGGAAGGACATCTTTGTTTAAATTATCAAGGGTTTCAGCTGTGATACCAAAAAAAAAACAAGATACACAAACTAAAATGTTGTAATGGTGTAATGGTTGGAAAAAAGTAACTAGTTAACTGTTGACCTTCAGTGGAATGTGTCAATCATTTTTATCATTACACAAGATGTTCAAGCTGTTAAATGTATGTAAAATATAAGGGTTTAATATACTAGATTCAGCTTTAATGAAATATAATGAAAAACAGGCATGAAACTTTATACCTCAAATATCTATTTGTTGTTAAAACAAGACGGCTGATTTATACTTCTGTGTTAAAGCTGCGCCCAAGTCTGGTGACTGATCCAATGCTGTAAAGGGTGAATTTTAGTCTCTTGGTAAATCTCAGGAATGATTTAATGCACTGTAATTCGATAAAATGTCTGCAGAGTACTACCTGACATGTTAATGTACTTGAAAACAAGTGTAGTGATTATTTTCTGGATATTACTGGATATTAATTAAAGTAATTAATATTCATTTAATAACCAGGTTTGCTCTCGTTAATTAAAGGGGCACCATCCTTTTTATACAAAAAAGGCAAAATTAACTTAATTAGCTGATTTATTAATTTATTTCATTTAAATTAGATAAATCAATTAAGTCAAACTTATCAGTTTAATCAATTAAGTCAAACTTCAGTTGTTTAATCAATCTCAAATCTAAAGACAGAACTCTCATGCAGTGATGTCAATCTTCCAAATAGAATACCAACAGACAGAACTTTAAATATATAAGGGTGATTTATTAAAATGAATATATAAGACAAAATAAAATAAAATAAACACTTAAGAAGGAACAAATGTCAGAGATGTACTAAATCAATGATGTTATCAATCAGGAAAGAAGATATGAACCCTCAAGGAACATTTAAGCATATGGAGTGGTTATAGTGGATTAATTTCCGAATTAACCTACTTGTAAAAGGTCAAATCAAGGGGAAATTATTAGAGAATTGAACCAAGACACGCTCAAGCCCATCTGAAAGAAGATAGAACTGCCTCTTACGAATCGGGCCTCATCTGGTCCTGGAGCTACTGGAGAGAAGAACTGTTCTGGTTCTGGTTGTCGTCCAGAGGGCTGAAGTCCACACTCTATCCAGTGCGATGGATCCAAAGAGGTTGTCCGATGTGGTCCCAGGTTTCCCGGGAGAGAAGTCTTAGATTGGACTGGCAGATTCTGTCAAGGTGAAGCTGGAGCTTGGGCGTTGGTGTCTCGATTGTATAAAAAGTGGATTTGTAACTAATTCCAAAAATCAAGAATTCATTGGCCAAACAAATTCTATTCTGAAATTAATAACGAAAGTCCATTTACTATGAAGCAAATCTTTGAAGTCTTACTGGCTTATAAAGAAAGAATCGGCGGGCATGTCACAAAACTTAGACAAAAGAGTTAGAAAAATATGTGAGCCAAAATCAAAAGTGGTGACGAAGACGAGGAGGAAGAAGGAGACGGACAAGAGAAGAGGGGAGCAGAGAGGAAGAAGAGTAAACATCCACACCGATGTCTGTTTGGGGTACCTTGCAGCCATTAACGCCAGACTCTATGGCGTCAGATGCTTTTAGGAGATTTACAGTCATTGATGCAGGGAGGCCCAGAGTCAGAGAGGAATGTTCTTTGTCCCTTTTGGAGTTTCCTTAAAGTTGATCAGTTTGATATCGCTACACAAGCAAGAATTAATCTTTGAAGGACCAAAAGACAAATCACATCGATAACAAGATGGAAAAGAGTGGTGAACTTGTCACGCTTCCAGCATTTTTGGAGGCAACAGACACAATTTCAGTGAATATTTGCAAAAAAAAAAAAAGGTTTATCAGTTTGACCACCAGATGTCTTGTGTGCATTGAGTTTAAGATACTGTGGGTCATAAAGGATTTACAACTTTTTTATTCATGCTTTTATCCATGTTTTACACAGTGCCCCAACATTGTTAGACTTGTGATTTGAAACACATTTCTTCTTCTGTGTGTCCAAGTTTTTAGCAGCAGCTCATGTTCTCCAATTTTGATCTGTTTTGCCTCCAAATAATGCTTTGATTTCTTCATGACTATTTTTGTAGGTACCACAATGGGACTCTGCTGGACAGGAAATTGTACAAGTATGAAGAGGACCTTGTGCTGCGTGACTTGCAGCTGGAGCAGGCAGGACAGTACTACTGCAAAACCAGCAGCATTGCAGGCAGCATCAAGTCCTCTCCTGCTCTCCTCACTGTGATCGGTATGTAGGCCTTAAGTATCAGATCTCTGTCAGAAAGCAATTGTGTGTATTTAAACATTCGGTGTTAAAATGACTTGACAATTTATGACAAATTTATGTGTAAGATGGAGATATGCATATTAAAGGACAGTACATATTCTGAAATTGCTGGGCATTATACAAGTAGGATCTTTTCCTATAAGATACAATTATTCTATTAACAGAGACTAAAGTCTGCATTGCTGTTCACACACTTTAGTGTAAACTGAGTTAGGAAAATAGATCAAATTAAGTTTGGTCGTCTTTTCTTTCCAAAGTTTTGTGTAAGTCCTCTCTTTGGCTCTTTCATATGAGTTCTCATCCTTTCTCTGTATGGTCTAGTGTGAGAATTGTTCTAAGGGTGACCAACTCGTACCTTAAATGTTTTTCAGGGAGTCCCAGTGTTGCATAGAAAGACTTCCTTCCCTTTGCATAATTTTTTTTTCTCAGTCACGAAGACAGAAAAAAAAAATCCCATTTTGTCAGTGTCAGTGATGTAATGCAAGCTGTAATTAATCATCATCAGACTGAAGAGAAACTAATTTAGGGTGATAATAACAAGTGGTACACTGGGATTATTGCTCGGAATGGCAGCTATCCCAGTTCATTTGACAATGACGTATTAAGTCAAAGTTCTTTATAGACTTAAGCAAAACCGCTGAAAAAAATCAAACAACCGCAGTTCATTTAACTGCATAAAGAGCTGCTGCTTCAGACATTGAATACACACTTTATGAGGAATGTCAGCACCAAGCTCAAACTCAATCATCCATGAGACATGGCTCTGCATTAAGAGGATTCAGACAAAACCACAGTGTCCTACAACGGAGGGAGAAAGGCCTGTAAAGAGGCTGTCAGTAGGGAAAAAGCATTACCTACAAAGAAAATAGGAAAACGTCTCACAGGATCTGGCTGTACTCAGAATAGTGTGTTTTTATTATGTTTATGTTGGTTAAAGTTCCAGATTTCCAAACTGGGATTCTTTATTTATCTGAGATGACTGTGAATCCAGTAAAACCTCAAACCAAAGTTTGTCCACAACATCAATTTTGAAATTAAATTCAAGTTTGTCAATAAATCCTCTTATTCCTTGTTTCCCTCAGCCAGACACGTATGCTTTTCCACATTCGTGTGTGAGGAATCCACCTTGCTAATATCCTTTAGGATCTTGTAAGCCAAGTCACATATTAGCAAACAGGGTTGTCATGGAAGAGTACTAAAGCAATCAATCTTAGGTCACATACCAATCCCTGCTGTCCAAAAGTAATTATGGTAGGAGATGGTGTGTGAGCATGAAAACACCTGAGCCTTAAGTAGAATTAAAAAGAAACTTAATTCTTTAACAAGGCACACTTTCTTCTTACAAATATTCAACTGATTAAATATTACAATTGATGAATGTGACAAACATCACAATTTATAATCTGGCAATACTAAATCCCCAAAATGACCGGCATTAGTATAATGATGTTGGAGACTTGTGTTGAGCTCCATCTTGATAACATGTACAGAAAACTGTTCTGCCAAAACCACTGCAAACAAAAAAATCTTTATTTCCAACCCCCATTTGGATGGTTGGTGAATAAATATTCTGTTCTACTTCACTTAATTACACTTCTATGTCTATTTTACATCCAACTTGCCTTCTCACGACACTATCAGGGCATGCAGACATTGTGGGTTTGCTTTAATTTATTTTATGTGCATGCATCCATGTATGAAAAAGAGTGGAATAAATAATGTTTTTATTGCTCTACTTGCAAGCCCCAGTGTATTCAATTTACACTTGTCCTACTCCACTCAAGCATTGATTTACAGTTACCCAGAGCCCAGTGATTTTGGAATAAAAATCTGATACTTTCAATACTGGTCCAAGTAAGGAGTTTGAAAAGGAAAATACCACTCAACCGTCAAGACTGTGTAGGTTTCTAAAAATCAAGGCTGTAATTGAACTGAATGCCTACATTTATAACAGGGTGATAATTCTTGATATAGAAGTACTTTCATTACTGAATGTGTGAACATGGACTTAAAAATCATGGTTATCAGTCTTATCCAATTTTGATCATAAAGCCATCTATTAGCAACAAGAGACATCCTCAGTGGTAAATTTTTTTTATCCAGCTCCTCTCCTTACCAATTTGATCATTATAAGGTGGTATGTTCAACTAGACATGTAAAAAAAAAGCGTGTGTATTATTGTCTGATAATCAAAAATAGTTATCCATTCCTAATACCTATCAAACTTTATGTTTTACGTTTGTTGTTGCCACCATGGCTATGTTTGCTATGCTTCCTGTTTTGCTGAGATTGCCTATTGCTAATTCCATGTGACAAAATACAAAGAGTTTTGTCAGCCAGACAAAATCTTCCTCTCTCCATTTATGTGATTTTTTTTTCTTAAAAAGATAATTTTGGTCCATAATGGTGAGTGGGTTTGAAAAGCTTGTAATTAAATTAAGGTACAGAAAAATAATTTGTAATCAGGACTATAGAATAAATGTTTCATTTCTAAAAAGGAGCTATTTCAAAGATAATAGGGATTTGCCCAACAGCATCAGCTGTTCATGGACTTGAGCTTGAAAGGCACTTTTCTAGTCCTTCTGTCATTTCAAAGCACTTTTACACTGCACTTTTAAACCCTGTTCACCATAGTTCATTCTCTTATTCATCCACTCTTGCTTGTAGTTTCTATACAGGCTTTCCATCAGCATTAGTTAATACATTCATGCTCCTTCATCCCCATTTACACATCACTGACACAGCAGTGTGAGGAGCTTGGAGTTAAGTATCTTGCTCCAGGACACATCAACAAGAAACAACTGGAGGTGGGCTTTATTCTTTAACCTTCCAATTGATGGTAGGGAAACCTACCAGACTAGGACCCCACAAAACAAGCATTGAGATCGTTCATGTTGAACATGTTAAATAGTTTTTACTGGGCCGGCCAAGATCCTAAATTTGGGGTTAATTACTTGTAACACCTCACACCAAAATCTAATAAGATTATATTCTACACCATCAAATTATACAGTCTTTAGCTTTAGATGGAAGGTGGAAATTAGGTTTTAAACCAGGCTAAATATTTTGCAGTATGTGTGTGGAGCATAACAGTCTAGAAAGCTGTAGTTCTTGGTAAGTTTAGGAGAGTGAGAGCTTGTGATTTGTGCACTTTGGTAAGCCTTAAATATCTGTGTCCACAGCCACTGTTTTTGGGGCTGGTAGTGGTCATTTTCAACATCTTGATTTCATCTTCACACTTTCTGAGTGATAGTACCAGATAATTTAGCATTATCTGGGAAAAAATTAAGTGTTAGTGGAAGTGTCTTGAAACTTCCAAATTTTTACCCTTGGAGAATAAATTTCAACAACAACAAAAAAATGATTCAGTTGTTAATTTTGATATCATGTATCTTGAAATGGCTTAAATTTTAGAGACTATCTGTGACTTCCTACACATACTAATTACAGAGCTAAAAGTGGATTATATCAGGAATGTTGTGATACAGGGGCAAACTGATTATCTTCCATGTCTCTCCTCAAAATAATACCTTACCAAGTTTTTTTTTTTTTTCACCAAAACACGTTGATAATATGTTAATGGTGAAATCATGTCATGATAAAATAAAAATGTCTCTTCTGACTTTTGAGAATTATTAGTTTTTGATAGATTAGGCTTATTTAATAATTCCCACATTCACTGTAAGCAGTAACATCATGGTTATCAAAAGTTCCAGTTACTGGAGTAAGTAAAAGATGTTAGAAGACCAAAAACAAAAAACACAATTAAAAGAATATTAAAAGACAGGAAATCCTTCTAGTTATTGTTCTTATTGTGCTTCAAGCACTTATTTTGCCGCTTCTTATTGTTATTTTATAATAGCATTGCTGGTAAATTTCTTGACTTTTTGGCCACTTGCTCCTAGGAAAATTGTTTTATTATCCTAAAAAATTAAGAGTAGCCAAGCCATGTGCAGAAAGTTAAACCAAAGACCTTTCATGCCACCTATACATTTAGTTGCATATTTTTCACATCAAATCTTGCTGAATGTAATCTATTACTTTTTCACAGCTAAAGGGACACCAGCATGTAATTCTACCCCTGAGGCGCACCTCATCAGACTACCGATGGACTGTGTTCAACCTGGGACTGACTCCAAGTTCTACAATGCTGGTCGCTGTCCTCATAATAAGTGTGCTGGCTCCTTGGACTTCGATATGCGCTGCAGAGATGGTGACGGGTTCTGCTGCGGGGTCCAAACTATGGAGAGTCGTACAATTGACTGTGGAAGCTACTCCCTCCCTATCAAGGCAGTGACAGAGTGCAGCTGTCAGAAGTGTGTACAGCCCACTGTGCTGGTTCGTGGCAGAGTGGTCTCAGCTGACAATGGTGAACCTCTCCGTTTTGGGCACATCTACATCGGCAAAGAGAGAGTTGGCACCACTGGATACCAAGGAAGCTTCACCTTAAAAATCACCCCAGACACACAAAGATTAGTGGTGAACTTTATTGACCCAACAGAAAAGTTTATCGACACCCCCAAGGTGTTCGTTTTTGATAAGAAGGGTGGCACCATTTACCATGATGTCAAGGTAATGAGAAAACAAACACCAATTGATATCAATGCAGGTGAGACCAACTCTATTTCCCTGGGTGAGATGGTAGGAGAAGACCCGATCGGCCAGTTGGTCATTCCTCCAAACTCCTTCCACAGGGACAATGGAGAAATCTACGAAGGAACTGTGAAAGCCAGTGTCACATTTATTGACCCAAGAAACCTCACCACAGCAGCTGCAACTCCTGGTGATCTGAACTTTGTAGATAATGAGGGTGACATGCTCCCTCTGAGGACCTATGGTATGTTCTCTGTGGATTTCAGAGACGAGACCAACAAGGATGTACTTGGAGCCGGAGCTGTTCAAGTGCTCCTTGACACGCAGCACGTCAAAATGCAAGAACATATCCCCAAAATGAAGCTTTGGTCTTTGAACCCAGACACAGGAGTCTGGGAAGAGGAGAGCGACTTCTCCTACACCACATCAACCACTGGTGGTCATGGACGGAGCAAACGGGAGGAACGCACGTTTCTCATTGGCAACATGGAGATCAGAGAACGTCGGCTTTTTAACTTAGATGTGCCTGAAAATAGACGCTGCTTCGTCAAAGTTCGTGCCTACATGAGTGACAAGTTTTTACCTACTGAACAGTTAGAGGGTGTTGTGATAAGTTTGATAAACCTGGAACCAAAACCAGGCTATTCCTCCAATCCAAGGGCATGGGGACGCTTTGACAGTGTAATAACAGGATCCAATGGAGCCTGTTTACCAGCTTTTTGTGATGCCCAAAGACCTGATGCTTACACAGCTTATGTCACAGCAATGATGGGTGGAGAAGAACTGGAGGCAGCCCCTTCCTCCCCAAAGATGAACCCAAACATCATTGGCGTGTCTCAACCATATCTGGACAAAATAGACTACCAGCGCTCCGACCATGAAGATCCAGCTCTGAAGAAAACAGCCTTCAAAATCAACCTAGCAAAGCCAAACCAAAATAACATAGATGAGACAAACGGGCCTATATATCCATATCAGAGCATGATAGATTGTGAAAATGCTCCTGTAGATGCCAACCACTTCAGATTTTTTAGAGTGGAAAAGGACAAATATGAATACAATGTTGTTCCCTTTGAGGAGAACGATTTAACAACGTGGACCGGGGACTATCTCTCCTGGTGGCCTAATCCACAGGAGTTCAGAGCCTGCTTTATCAAGGTCAGGATTCAAGGGCAAAAGGAAGTGATGGTCAGGTCAAGAAACCTTGGAGGAACTCACAGGGAAACAACAGGAAAACTCTATGGCATTAGAGACATTCGTAGTACCAGGGACATGCGAGAGGCCAACACCTCGGCAGCCTGTGTGGAGTTCAAATGTAGTGGTATGCTGTTTGATCAAGCTGAAGTTGACAGATCCCTAATAACAGTCCTTCCACAGGGGAACTGTCGCAGGATAGCCACCAACAACCTCCTGCAAGAGTATCTCATCAAACATCCACCAGTTGCTCAAAACAATGAGTCACATTCGTTCACAATGCTAGCCCCTGTGGATCCTTTAGGACACAACTATGGCATCTACACAGTCACAGACCAGAACCCAAGGTTGGCCAAGGAAATTGCAATAGGCCGCTGCTTCGATGGCACTTCAGATGGTTTCTCCAGAGAAATGAAGTCAGACTCAGGAGTGGCACTGACATTCAGCTGCCCAGAGAGGAAAATCGGCAGAGAAAGCCTATTCCAACGTCTGCAAACCAACCCAGGGCAGACACTATCTCAGATGGCAAGAGACATGCGAGAATCTGAGGGTCTGCAGGTGCAGAGATCATCCACGCGGGTGGTGGCCTATCCTTCGGTGCAACGGAGTGAGAGTCGCAGAGTCAGTTCTGTATCAAGAAGGAGATCATCCATGAGAACACAGCAACGCCAATAGACGTGCCAGCAGGTAGGCTTAGATAATATTGTTGATTTGTAAAAAAATGAGCCAAGGAGAACTCTCCTTTAAATGGTCAAGGAGTGGACTCTGGGGTGGTCACAACACTCTTGAACACAGTTGGGCACTAAATAGTTCCTTGTACTATATTACTCCAACAGTTTTCTTTCGTAACAAGTAGTGTATAACTTACAATTTCCACAACAGTTTTGGAATGGCCTGAACCTTTTGACAGCACATCCGGCACGAGATATGACAATTACTCCATCAATCACATTCACTATGGGCCAGTCTGGTTATGCAGTAGATTGGCACAACTGCTGTGGTGTAAAAGGACAAAACATGAGCTAATTCACAGATCAAACTCGCACCCAAACATGTCAAAAGTGGAGGGAAAATACCCATACTATAGAGAAGTTTAAAGAATTTTCACATGTTTTAATTTGATAAAGGAATGTAGTCTCGATCTGATAAGACTGCAACTGAAGCTGTTAGCATCCATGTTGATCTCTGTACCAGCAGACATTTCTTGCTGTAGTCTCACTCGCATCCTTCACCTCTTTCTGCTCCAAAGGACACTGACTGGGCCATGCCACTTTTCGCTGCACACAGTTGTTGTAGATTGGAGCTTTGCAAGATGGCTCTTCCTGATTACAGACACTAAATCAGGCTGCTCCATCTGCACTGTAAAGCAACTGTGATCCTAGAAAACTTTTCCTCACAGGAAAAGTGAACTGTGCTTTAAACAACTTAACATTTCATCTTATATTTGTTTCCATTAAAGAAACAAAGAACACTGTTGTGATTAGTATCATAAAGTTAAAGTAATGAGTTACTTCAATACTAAGTGATAGATAACTTAAGGAGAAATATATAAAATGATCTTTGTGCAATTCTTCATTAACTTGTCCAACTCTGTTATACAATTTCCTGACAAAAAATATTAGGCTGAAACATAGCAGCAGTTTCCACAGTAATATTTTCTTATTCTTTCTTCTCTATGCAAGAGTGTCTGTAACCACCTATGATTCACTTGGTCCACAGGGTGCCTGGTTCATTTTTTTCTAAGGGTGCTATCACACCTGAATCCTTTGAAAAAGTTTTTCCAGAACAAATGGGCAAGTTCGTTTGGGCATGTGTACACAGCAACCAAAATCTGTTTAGTAACAAAGCAACCAAGCTAAGGTTGCCTGGAAAAGGTGAACTTGGCTTGCTACCAGCAAAAAACCCCTGAGGCATTTTGTTTGCAGTGAGAAAACAATGGACCTGGTACGTGTGACGAGCAGGCTAACAGGTCAACACATCCTTCCGTAGCAGGAGAAATAAAAATATGGCTATCAGGAAACTTTGACTACAGCTGTTTAAAAATGTCTAAGAAATAATCTGGTCTCCAGAAGGGTCTTTCAGCCAACTTTAACCACCCATTATTATGTCAGACAGAACTTAGAAATGTTGATAGGCTGAAACTGATTTTACTCCAGGAAATTTTTCCTGCTCATGGAGGCAGGAGATTTTTGTCCTTTTCATCACTTGAAGCTCCACTCTTACAAAACTGGTCCCTTCTTCTCCAAATCTGCTGACTCTGTACACTCTGGTGTTACACTTTCAAGAGTCAATCACTTTATAGATATCATCATCTATCAAAAAGTGGAGCTCCATTTTTACAAAACAGATCCCTACATCCCCAACAATGCTAAAATTATATACAGGTGATAAGGCTTAAGAAGCCACCATGTTTACTGGTGAGCTTGTCTTTGTGCAAATAGTTTGTTACCTTTTATTCCGTAAGCTGATCCAAACATTAAATGAATATTCTCTTTTGTTAAAACCCTTAGAAGACATTTGACATCCCCTCTGTTACAAAGTAAATATATTTTAATTTGAATACCAACTGTCTAACTAATGTCACACAGTTCAAAGTGAGACACAATCTTTGCCGAGGAAATGTTAAGCGCTGTAGAGAGTCTTGCTGTATCATATTGTCATGTCAACATAATTTTTGAGTAGTTTTAACCTATAAATTGGTTAAATTACGTGGCTTTCTATGGCACTATGTACTGCTATGTAATGGCTGCCATTTGCCCCCAGATATCTCCTCCCAACACGTAGCCATCAGGTTCCTGTATTGGCACTTTGATTTACAAGTGCCATGGGCCTCTAACAACTCTACTTAAAAACCAAAAGTGACACTTTATCCTGATTATATTTTTATATTGTGTAATCAAAGTACCATGGTAGCCATATTAGGCTACTAAAAACATTACTGTTGCTGCTACTAATACTACAATGAGTGAACTTGTCATCCTGTTTGTGCCTGCTGCTGTCAGATGGTTTCCCCCTCATAAACAAACTTCTCCAGGGGTTGACTGTAAGACAGCTGGGACCACCCTCAAACAATGTTGGATTGCTGTGACCAGATGAACCAAGCTAAACAAGGAATGCCCACTTGTGTTGGAAAAACTCTCCCAAATGATCTAGGTGTAATCCAGATTTACCACAGCGCACCTTGTTTTGTAAAGATCTGCTTGAAAAAGACTGTGTACTAATTGCCCTGCACAGAAAGATTTATGTGTTCTATGCTTTTCAATTTTAGGACTTGGGTCAGGACGAATTTGAAGGCTTCAGTTTCAGGAAGTAAAAACTGCCCATCTGTTGATGAATGCTGACTCCCTCCTGACAAATGGAAACACCAAAACTGGAGCAGACAGTGTTGTGGCAAAATCAAAGAACTGAAGATATTGTTTAGACTTTTACTTACTTGAAGGGTTTGGTACGTAAATCATCTCCCACTTTCCTTGGAGACTTACATCACTTTCAAAAGAATGCAACGACTGGCCTATTTGATTAGCTTTGGTTTATTTTTTGCTCAGTTGATGCTGAAAATTTATTTTTTTGTGGTTTTAATTTGTGGCATTCCACTGTGGGTGTTTCACTGACGTCTTGCAATGCTTGAATTAACTCCAAGCCTTCAAAAAACTGTACATATTACGCCAGTCCCCCAAACACATCATAATTGGTCACTGCTTTCCACTGAACTTCTCCTCAAGCTTAAAAAAAAAACTTGAAATCCTTTTTGCCGGTACAGTGGACACTGAGCCCTTTTACAAACTGAAAAACTCTCTCAAAGTCTCTCTCTTGAGCATGCCACCCAGGGAACAGAGGATGTTTTTCAGTCATGCCTGGTAAAGTTTTCTTTAGCATGCCCCATTGCCAACTGTGGTTCAGTCGCATGTCCTTCCACACCTACTTAGAAATGTGCAAGACCAAAACCTTTGCCAAGACATGCATGGATCTCACTCGTTGGAGCTGGCTGTCTAAAATGAAAATAGTCGGTGAAGGTGGGACTTTTTTGACTTCACATTCCAAAATTAGCATCAATAAACAAAATGTTATTAAAAGTGATATTCTCCTGAATTGATGAATTTCAAAGAAACCATTACAGAGACTTGTTCAGTGACATTTGACCTTTTACATTGTTGGGTACTGTTTTTGTGAGCGGCTTTGTATCTAAAAGTGCAATAACTATGTGATTTAACTTAAGAACTCTTCGAGAAGCATGTAAGACAAATATAAAAGTACACACAGTGCTACAGGAGCAAGGCCTCCTCTAGTACCTGAACCAGGAAGTGTTGTTAACATGTTTGTACAAGACGTTAAATAAAACTCATTTTGAGTTATTTTAAGCAAATAATTTAATTGCTCATTTATCATTTACAGTTTTTTTAATTGCATAGGTTTTTATAAACCTTGTTGTACTCTGTTGCATGACTGTGTTGATTTTGCAGTTTATCCATTGCAGTAATCTTTCAAACTAAAGAAAACCTTTACGGTGGAAGTTAAAATTTTAGTTGAAGAATAATTGAAAACAAAAACAAAACACTGCCTAATCAGACATAAATGACCAAGTCAAGTCAAGTCAAACCTGTCTATACAGCACAATGTGATAATATGAAAAAGAATTACACACCAAGGGCTACACCTTGCCAGGCTGGACTCCATTTTGCTTTCTATCTTTTGTGGCATAAATATAACAAGGTTCTGGAAACATTCCTCAGAGATTTTTTTCCATATTGACATTAAAAAACATCACGCTGTTGCTGTAGATTTGTTGGCTGCACATCCTTAGTGAGAATGTCCTGTTTAACTACATTCCAAATGTGTTGTATTAGATTGAAATTTGGTGCCCATGGAGGCCATTGGAGCACAGTGAGCTCATTGTCATGTTCAAAAAACAAGTCTGACTTGATTTGAGTTTTGTGACATGGAGGATGCAGCCATCAGAAGATGGGTGGTGGTCATTAAAGGAAAGGGCATGGTTAGCAACAATACTCAGGTAGGCATGTGGCACTCAGTTGATGGCTAGATGGCATTATTGGGCCTAAAGTGTGCCAAGAAATCACCCTCCCACCCGGTTAAACATTGACAAGCCTGAACTGTTGATAAAGGCGGATGGAACAATACTTTATTGTTATCTATAACAAATTCTGACCCTACTGTCTGAATCTCAAAGCTGAAATCAAGACTCATCAGATCACACGACATTTGTCAATCATGAACAGTTCTGGAATGCTAATATGATTTGTAGCCTAATTTTTTTATTCTAAGCTGACAGGATTAGCACTGTATGTGGTTAAGAATTTAGATCAGGCAACATTCTAGCTTTGATGAATAAGGCTTGTAAGTGTAATATTCCTGCTGTTTAATGGCACAAATCTATATGGTTAATACCTAAATTAGCACATCATGGACACTTACGAGATACATCAAAACAAGTTGAAGCTGCTCCATACTCCTCTGCACTAGGACAGCGTTAGTTCTTAAAATGAGATTTTTCATGTTGCGTCCTCAAGTTCCATATCCTTAATTTGCTTGCTGATAAGCTATGGTCAAATCATGAATCAAGCGATGGGTAGAAAGTCTAACCTCTGATGTGGTGCTCTGCAGCTGTTGCCTATCAGTTTCATGTTTTTATATATTGTGTTTAGACATGATTTTCTGTTATGAGTGCTGATTTGAATAACTGTTGCCTTTCAATCAAGTGGTGTCACTCTAGCCATTATACCGCAACTACTGGCATAAACAAGGCATTTATACAAGAGAACTGACAATTTGCGGATTCTTTCTCTTTTTGAACCATTCTCATGCTGGGCGGACACTGTGCGATTTTAGAAATCTGACTGTCGGGGAAATGCTCCCACTGCACGACCAGGTTTGTCACTCGTACTCTATTTAACCCTACGACATGTGTACTCATACTGTACGACTGCTGTCAGCCACGATTATTGACAACCACGACTACTTGTCGGCGTCAGTCGGCGTGTGACGGCACGACGTGCTCGAGTGTGAACAACGAAAAACAAAGGTTCCTAGTTCCTATGACAACCACAGCGTGCCTGACAACAAGATGGCGAGCAGGCAGCAAGTTGTTGCAGTTGTGTGCGCTGTCTTGTGCGCTGAAACTAAAAAAAAAGAAAAGGATTTGGGTACGTGAATGGCTGAGGAGACGTGGTCGGTATGGGATGTCCATCCTTCATCAGGAGCTTGAGGTAACGTTAATGTTAAACTATATATTGTTTTACAGTAGCTATGATAGTTTCACGTTAGCATTAGCCAGCCAATGTTGCTTTAAACACCATACTGCCACGGCAAATTCCTCATCTGTAGCCAATAACGTTATGATGAACATAGTTACTAATGAATGAATGAATGAATGATTGATCTTGCCAGTATACTAGTGCAGGTACACAGCTAACGTAGAATCGTGACGTAACACCACTCACACTGTACGAGCTACGGCAAAAATTTCTGACACGCCAGAAGTTTGATCGGGAGGTCGCAGCATTATCGTTAGAACGTAGCAGCAATTAATCCTTCCTCGTGAGTGTTCTCACACTGTACGGCTTACGACCTCCTGACCAGACATCCCGACGCTACGATGTTTCCACAATGACGCAGCGTGGTCTGCGACGGCAAAATTGTGGTGAAATCCCCTCGAAATCGCACAGTGTCCGCCCGGCATCAGTTAAACCTTGGCATGCCAGACAGACAGTTCGATGTATCGGTCACAGACATATTTCACTAGTCCATCTGGGAAAGAGCCATTTGAAAATTCAGGGAGAGAACCTTCAAAAAGAACTGCAGCTGGTGATTGGATGATCGCTCTGCTTGCCACACTCATCACAAAATAGCAACTAAACCCTGTTGTTAGCCGTTACCTCAAACTACGTTTAAACCCTTAGACTGTTTTCCTGCATGAAAATATACAACACAGATGTATCATTTACCACCTCTTCGTGACATGAACCTCATCAATGTCAATCCCTGCAAAGTTCTCCCGGAAATCTTCTGAGGAGAGCATATTTCACCAGGTATCACTGAGTAACCACGGCTACCAAAGACTAACCGTCCACAAAGCATGTTCCAACAGTGATCCCCGGCTTCCTGGCTTCTCTGATTACTGTCACACAATTATCAATATGGGATTTGGAGTCCTTCCCATCTTTTTCATGACCAAAGTAGCCAGTTGGTAGATCAAACTCTTACTGAATTTAATCAAGAGAAGAGCAAAGACATTGTTTCCCATAAGAAAAGCTTTAAGTGACTTTCTTTGCTCTTCTTTTAAAAAGAAATTGAGTCAGTTTCTGATAAAACTGCAAATATCGCCACATCCACAGAGACCACTTCAAAAGCCAACATAGCTTTCAACCATGCAGTGACTTCCTACTGTCGTGCTGACGTTTGCAGCTTCTGCCTCTTTCCCTTGATTGGGTCATTCAGCTTTTGGCTAAGTGGAGTTGTAATGAAATGGAGCTTAACAAGGTGGACCTGCATGATTTCAGACATTGAATCAGGCTGGTCCCTCTGCTCTGCAAGGTTACAGTTAAGGGTGGTGCATGAGAAATCTAAGTCAGCAGTCCAAAGTCACTTGAATCCTCTTTGTTACCCAAATCCTCTGCTCAGCAGGTTATCTTGACAAAGTGCCTGAATGAATTGAGTTGCTGCCATGGGATTGGCTGGTTGCTTTTGCTTTAACAAGCAGTTCAACAGTTGAGCCTAATGAAGTCATCTGCGAGTTTAGATTAATAGATACCAAATCATGATCTGTTCAAACTGTAAGATATCTGCTTTAGAATTGAGCTTTGTGACAAGAGGAAGTTTGACTCACTGATTAAAGCTCCAGACTTCTTTATCTGCAGACCAGGTACCTGCAGCCCCACAGGAGAAGCTTTCAAGCTGAACTAATCCAAAACTAATTAAGAGAGGCCATGAAGGAAGCAGGAGAGGCTGAAGAGTAAATACAAGCCTTCTGTTAATTGAAAAATAAATACGTATTCCCTTGAGAAGCAAAACTTTTTACCTCAACTGCAACAAACACATCAACAAGCTTACTTTCCAGGATTCAAAGGTGGGGTCAGCAGTATGCTGTGCCTTGAGATCTGTGGTTAAACATTTAATTTAGATTTTATATTTAGAGGGGATCTTCAAGTATAACTGGCCCATGGTAAATTATGTATCGTTTCATTGGTCGGTGTTTGGTTTAAACAGCCCTGACAGCTAGAATGCTTTTATTTAAAGTTTTAACTTTTTTATGCTGCTCATGTATTTTTGGCAGTCCATTCAAAAGCATTTAGGTTAATTTTAAAGAAACAGCAAGGTAATATTGGAGGAAATGCCTACTTTATAGTCACTTCCAAGCAGCTACTACTTGAAGTGTCCCAGGTTCACCTTGTTTTCCCATTACCAAGTCCTCACAAATGCATACACAGGGATTTAAATTTATGACAAAAGCATTGCTGCCACACCTCAGTTTACAACCAGCTCTTAAACAAATGAAAATGTCTTTAAGTCTTTCAAGTTTGTAAAAAAAGGAAAGGAGGAACTGAAATCTATTTTTCAGAACTGCATTTTAAAGCATGACCAGGACACTCCATGATGTTGACCTGGAAAAACTTGTTGTTTCATTATAGTGACATGTTGGATGTTTGTGCAAAGTTGGGGAAAATCTCTTCTGGCTATCCTGTGATATGAGGTTTGGTATTAAAAAGCAATGTCATGAGTATGACTCTCCATTAACTTGACCTTTGATGTTGAACCTGAAAATCATTTTATTTTTATTGAAAACAGTTGTAAGGCAGCCCATATCTCAAGCCCATGATAAATTAATGCATCACACTGTGGGAAAGGTATGCTTAATTCTTCCATGTTTATTATCTGCAAATATCAACAAGAGAAATTCAGCATTGTTGTTCATCTTTGTGGCTCCATCACAGACTCTGAGCTAGAAAAAAAAACAGTTTTGTTACAACCACTTTGTGTTTAAGCCACAAGTTTCTTGCTTTACTTAAGACGTATTGCCATGCTGTATCACCGTTTGTGAGATTGCCTCATGTCATATCTCACCTTGACCCCTTTATTTGTCACTGGTTATTTGTTTGTTCGTTTTTATATGGCATGAATGGCATCCAATCTCAAGTATCTTAGTTTAGTTAGATAGCTGAAAAACAGGCTGTGATAAACACAAGCTTAATTTTAATTGAAATAAGGTGTTTATCTTGACTGCATGTTGTTTAAAAGAAGTGTTGTGTAATCAGATATTTTTACCTGAGCTAAAGATCCTTAAAATCCTTTTCACAGGTGTAACACTTTACAACATTAGATCATTTTGTTCAAAGACAGTTGCCAGCAGCTAAAAAACATGCTTTTTAAGCAGAGGACACTTTGGAAGGTCATGCTGCCTCCCAGGGCAAATACTGGAACCCCGCTGGAGGTAACAGGATAACTGTGACAGGCATCAGGTTCAGTCCCTTATAAAGATCCAAGAGAACTGAGTAGAGTCATGCCAAACTGAGCTGAGACCACATATTGGAAAAGTCCCATTAGTCTGTGGCATGGGGAGTTTCCTCATCCTAGCACACTGACCCAGAACAATATGAAGTGGATAAATAACATGGTCATTCACAAGAGTGAAATAACTATCAGAATTGCTGCCCCTTCAGTGTCTAGTAATCAATAGTTAAATTGACATACACTATGTTGCCATAAGTATTCATTCACCTGCCGTGACTCGCATATGAACTCAAGTGACATCCCATTCCTAATCCATAGGGTTCAGTATGACATCGGTCCACCCTTTGTAGCTATAACAGCTTCAACTCTTCTGGTTTGAGGTTTACGTTTAGGAGTGTGTTTAGAAGAATTTTTGCCCATTCTTCATGAAGCGCATTTGTGAGGTCACACACAGATGTTGGACAGGAAGGACCTGACTCTCAGTCTGTGCTCTAATTCATCCCAAAGGAATTCTCTATCGGGTTGAGGTCAGGACTCTGTGCAGGGCAGTCAAGTTCATCCACACCAGACTCTGTCATCCATGTCTTTATGGACCTGTTTTGTGCACTGTGCACAGTCATGTTGGAAGAGGAAGGGGCCAGCTCCAAACTGTTCCCATGATGTTGGGAGTTTGGAATTGTCCAAAATGTCTTGGTATGCTGAAGCGTTCAGAGTTCCTTTGACTGGAACTAAGGGGCAAAGCCCAGCTCCTGAAACACACTCCCACAACATAATCCCCCCTCCACCAAACTTTACACTTGGCACAATGCAGTTCGACAAGTATTGTTCTCCTGGCAACCGCCAAACCCAAACTCTTCCATCAGATTGCCAGATGGAGAAACGCGATTCATCTCTTCAGAGAACGTGTCCCCACTGCTCTAGAGTCCAGTGGCGGCATGCTTTACACCACTGCATCCGACACTTTGCATGGCACTTGGTGATATATGGCTTCGATGCAGCTGCTCAGCCATGGAAACCCATCCATGAAGCTCTCTGCACTGTTCTTGAGCTAATCTCAAGGCCACATGAAGTTTGGAGGTCTGTAGTGATTGACTCTGCAGAAAGTTGGCGATCTCTTCGCACTATGAACCTCATCATCCACTGCCCCCGGTCCGTCACTTTACATGGCCTACCACTTTGTGGCTGAATTGCTGTCATTTCCAAACACTTCCACGTTCTTATAATCCATCTGACAGTTGACTGTGGAATATTTAGGGGTGAGGAAATTTCACGACTGGATTTGTTGCACAGGTGGCATCCTATCACAGCTCCACGCTGGAATTCACTGAGCTCCTGAGAGCAACCCATTCTTTCACTTATATTTGTGAAAGCATTCTGTTTGCCTAGATGCTTGATTTTATACACCTGCGGCCATGAAAGTGATAGGAACACCTGATTCTGATTATTTGGATGGGTGAGCGAATACTTTTGGCAGTATAATGTATTTCCTACTTATTCATGTAAGCACATAACATGTTTATTCCCAGTGTGCTGCTGATTTATTGTTCTTTGCTCAAATGGGGTGATGTGTATATATAAATGAAAAACAGATATCATAACTCAACACTCGTAAGTGTAACCACTTTAAACAACCTTTTTCCAATATGCACTTGGCAAAGTGCACTTGTGAAAGACTTGAAATAGAGCAATGTTGCTTGACAACAAATCGAACCATTGCCATTACCGCCGAGTTCTAATCACAGGCCTGTAGGCCATCGGCAGAAGAATAGCCCAGATCTCTAGATGAAAACAAACATCGCCCTGCAGCAGATGTAGCATCCACACCATAAGAAAGATGATGATTGGACCCAGGTGTGGGAAGAGATAAGTCCTATAAAAATGCAATGGTGTGTGAGGTCAGCTGAGGAGGACCAACAGCTGTAGAGCAACTGGAGGAAATGTTAGACCAAAGACTTCAGGAGACAGAGGAGAGGAGGGAGATTATCTAGTGATGGATTTAATCATTTTTGGGGGTGCAAGAGGGAAAAAGGGAAGGGAAAATATTAGTGGTCTTTGGCCTAACAGTCAATCACTTAGAAAACATCAGGCTTCAAAAGTGGTTGCACATGGAAGAATGCAGGTTTTAGAGGAGAATGCTTTGACAGGAGAATTGGCTTATTCATGAGGAGAAGCCATCAGAAGGGTTTGAAGGACAAGGTAACAATAATAGGCTGAGTAAGCCATTATGTAAGGCTTTGCATGGGAAAGTAAGCTGGGCTCTTAAACAGTTACTTTGTCTTCTGGAGAGCATCAAAGTAGATTAAACATCCTCTGCTGTGTTTGGTTTAATGATTTATGAAAAAGTCTCGAGAATCAAATACAGTTTAAGCTTCAATACAACAGATAGGACACATAGCAAAGACTTGTTTTAATGGAAAAATGTTTGTCTGGTTAAATCATTGCTACTTGGACTAAGTCTTTATCAAAAGTTTCAACATGCATCACAGATGTCTTTACTGTTCTGAAGCACATGGGACTGTCATAAATGCTCACATTGTTTAACATCGCAAAGTAATGTGCACTCCTGAGAAGTGGTCAGGCACAGTGTTGAAAAGTGTTGATTTTAAAACTTTCTGTCATTACCACCTGTTAAAAACATAGATAGGCATTGTGTATTGTGTTACCACAGATTCAAGGTCTTCTACTTCTTATTTGGAATACGGAACTCACTAGGATTAAGAAAATCTTTCTTACAGGCTGACAAGTTAGGAAGAATCACAGTTAACAAAAGGACGACAGACAAAAAACACTCAAACATATAAATAAATAAAATCTGTAACACCTGAAATACACACAAAAATAAATAAATAACTAAAAGACAGGTCTTTTTGCAGCTCATTCCAGAAAAAGGAGTAGCAATTTTTTAATTTGTTGGACAGACATCAAGAGGAGACGATTAATAATCCTCTGTTTGGATGTAAAGTGGCTGTCAGCACATTTTTCTTTGAAAATGTACACTATCATCATCCTACAGCAAGGATCTACCACATTAGAACAAGGGATAGCTCTTTTTTTGATGGATGCTGTGGGAGCCAAATTTTCAAATAGATTGAAATAATCAAAATGTTGAGGTCAAGATCTACAATGTTGGTAATTCTTGACACTTAAATATGAGATCAGTCTCTATGCAGTCACTATGCCGCTGCCAGTCACATGGGAGAAACAAAAATTTTGCATACTAATATCTCCATGCTGTTTTTTTTTTTTTTTTTTAAATCCCATTGGCAATAACTAATCTAGCATTTGGTCCTCCTTGGGTTCACTTGTGCAAGCACTAACAGCTCTGGGAGGACAAATCAACTACCACTTTCTTAATACAGACAGAAAATAAGTTTGTAAATGTTCACAGGTAACTTTATGGGATATTAAGCAAGCAGAGAAAAAAAATATTATCTTGTCTGACACTTACAGTATCTGGAAATTTTAATAATTAAAGTCATTACACTTTTTCTTTAACACCTTTTGGTCATGCACAAGTGTCCAAGGTGTCTTTTTGATTATTTCTGAAATTTTGAGAATGTTTCAGTCAAATACAGTGTATTTCAGTATCAGCATATTTTACATTGAGCTATGTACATGATCTTTGTATTAAGTGGTACAACAAAGGCGGGGAATCAAACGAGCTGGACCAAATATGAACCAAACAATGACGTCCGCCATGTAGAAAACAAAACACCAGCCTGCAGGAGCAACCAGGCTTTAAAGGGAATGAGGGCTGACACTCTGATTGATTTGACTCATAAGACATTCATGCATAACAAGGGACAGCATCAATCCTCTTCGTGGTCTGTACCTTGCTTTGGGCCCAAATCAAGTGACAAAAGATGGAGCATTATTACCCAAATCACAGTTACCATACAGTTTCAGAAAATATTATGATCACCACTAAAATAAGCTGCTAAATATTAAAGCTTCAACAAAGAACTACAGGTTTGAGAATACCAATAGTAGAGAATTCACAACTGAAACGTAGTCAATTATGTTTAATATAATGTTGTTAAACTTTTTCAGAAAAATTGCATGACATTTTGGGATATTATCTCATTGGATTTCATGCTGAGAGTTAGATGAGCAGGCTAATAGCTCTCCCTATCTACACAGTCAGCCTTTTGACTCTATGTAGTATTTAATCTAGAAACAAAGGAAAGAGCTTGCCAGAGCCTCCTGGAAACCCCACAAGTATAAAATGTCAAAGCCCTGCATCATAGTAAGAAAAAGACCCTTCACTCAAAGCTCATATAGACAAATGAGAGGCGCATTAATTTGAAACAATCTATGCTTTAAAAAGTCGTCTGCAATCCAGATAAAGAAATGCATTCATGACGTACTGCTTTTTCCTGTAAATGCTAACATTGCATGGATATGCTGATTAACTGTTTCCTTTTGATTTATGATGATATGTGTAAATTGTGTATTATTACGAAATCTACTATTACTGTAGAAAAAAGGATCTGTAAATAAATGATTTTGTTTAAACTTGATGACTCACTTTCTTGACTGTATTGTTCATAGACACAATTTACAAAAAATGACATTTCTATAAAAGCGTTTCTCCATGTTTTGAAATAATGTTTAAGAGTTTTTTAAAGATCCTTACAAGGTCTAAAGTGAAAATCTAAATATGTACAACAAAAACAATTCTTATTGATTAAGGTGAGATCAGGTGCTATTAAAAAACATCAACTCTTATTTCACTCAAGTCTGCTTTAGCTGACAAAGGAGAAGGGAAGAACACACATGCTTATGGACAGTAAACTTCAAAAGTGTATCTCCATACACACTAAAAGCTCAGCGTTTTAGTTGGGTCTCCAAGGGTCTGCATAACTTCCACAATCAAAGTGAGATCCAAGAGGGATAGATCTTTTTCAGTCAGAGATCCACTCTCTAGACTAAATTTCAGAGGAAACTAGAAAAGCACTCGGAGAGCGCAGACCCCCGCCAGCGCCACAGTCCTCAGCCCTATTGTGATTTTGACCATAAATATTAGTTCTACCTTTATTTCATGTAAATATTTGGATTCCTTGACCATGAAAACATACCATTTGCAATTGGATTCATAATGAAATCTATTTTTCAGTAGTTATTCACAGAAATCACATTTTTCGCCATGGCGGCCAGACGCTTTTCCGGATCAACACCAAAATCAAATCAGTTCTTCCTTTTCCCATGCTGAACATTTCCTGAAAATTTCATCAAAATCCATCCATTACGTTTGAGTTATTTTGTTCACAGACGGACAGACAGACGGACAAACAAACTCTCCCGAAAACATAACCTCCTTGGCGGAGGTAATAACACTGGCCAGATCATCTTTAAATCCTTTTAAAAATAGTTTTATAAGAACACTTTTATACAATCTTATTTAGAAAAGGGTCTGAAGTGAATTGAACCTGTTTTACTTGTGTTTAATGTATTGCAAGTTTGACTCCATCTGAGATACGTACTGTATATCCTCCATTACTAGTTTTGATTCATTCTTGCTTTTTGGCTGGCTGTTTTGGGAACAGTATTGAAGTTCTCTTCTCTTGCTTGTTTTCACGATTGAGTGAGCAGTAACCAGTAGCTTTTGATTTCAGTGGTCCCAATATTTGTATTTGAGTAAAGGTCAGGGGTTACAATCTAACACTACTGCAACTTATGATGAATGTCATGTTTTAAGTCATGAATGAAGAAGCATGAAATTGTCCATGTAATCATAATTAAACATAATTATAAAATAAGACATTGATAAACTCAGTAATATGCTCCAGTTAAATAAAGCAGTGTTTTGTATTATCTGAGGTTCCACGAACAAAATAAAGCCATGAAGTAATGCTGAAGTAATTGTGCTTCTATTGTGCTTATAAAACGGCAAATTCAACAGTTTACCAGCATGCTAACTCAAAATGTTATGAACGGATTTTGATGAAAATTGTTGTTAGTCATTAAAGAACAAAGAAATGATCTGATTTTGGCTGGAAGTGAATGCAGATGTGGATCAAGGAACTTCTTCAAAGGCTTTTTTAACACTGAAAACTAAGGTAGGTTTCAGATTGCTAGTTTGGCAGAGTAGTAAGCAACCAGACACGTCCCATATTTGCTTCTGCCGGCCAAACTTCGACTCTCACCTGAGGCCCTTTCCCTCTGTCTCACCACTTTTCACAAGCCCATTTGTCATCTCTCTCTTCTATCAATAAATCTCTCTTTTTAGTGAATGTCAAGCAATGTATTACTTTTTAGGATTGAGCGACAAGAAACATATAACAATTTTAAATAGTTTGCCCTTAGTCCTGATTGTTTTTGTTGTAAAATACTTCGCTTGTTTTAAAAAGTGCTGTATAAAATATCATATATTATTATGTTTAATTGAATGTGTACTTTACTAGCATCACATTGTTGACAGTTTTTGAGGCATACCTAAAGAAAAGAAATAGATTTAAAGTTAGAAGATCCATCTAACATTGTATGAGATCATATTGTGCTCTAAATCAAGTTTAATATGTTCACAATCGCTGTTCAAAGATCTTTTAGTTTTCATGTACTCAGAATCACTGATTCAGCATAATTGTCTGTATCGCTACCCCAAGTGAATTAGATTTGCTGCAGATGAAACAACAGTATGACATCACACTGGTAGGTCTATTTAGGAGGTTGGGGGAATGAGACACTATAGGTATCTACAGGCACCATAAGCATGATGACAGGGAGAAGTCCTTAAGCCACAGAGTTTTTGTCTTGTGTATAGAAGTGCTCAACAACTCAGAAGAGAAATGTTGAACACACTAAAAGTAAATGTTAAAAAAAAAGTGTGTGACATGGACTCTTTAACAAAATCCAATTCGACCTATTTATAGTATTATCAGGAATCATTAAAAAAAGATAAACACAATATGTTAAAATACACTTTATTTAAAAAAAACAAACATGTATTTTACATTGGAAACAGTGCAGGAACTAGTCCTGTTTTGCATCAAACACAACATTAAAAAGAATTCAAATAAGCACAAAATACTAGCATCTTAGAACAGTAAAAAATTTGCATGCCATGTATTACAGTAAATGTCAAACTAATTAGGTTTCACCATAATGGCAAGCTTTATGTATACAGAAAATAACTTTACATTAATGTAGGCAAAATAAATACATTGGGGGAAACCAATCAAAAATAGCTCACGTTTATTACCTTCACCAAAGAGGTCACACTTTGCTGGCTAAAAGTTAATTTTCAGTTTGTTAACAACACTCCAAAAATAAAGCACAGATTATGATGACATTTTCACGGAATAGAAGTCATAGCACAAAGAAGTAGTAATTTGATAATTGGTGGTGATCCGAGTACAGATGTGTATCCTGGGTTTTTAAAATCTTTCTTAACACTGCTACAGCGGGAAACTTCCCACATTTTTTCCAATAACTAAATAGTTCCTTGATGGATTTTAATGAAACTGTCAGGCAATGTTGGTCATGGCACAAGAAAGTAGTGACTAGAGTTTGGCTGTGATCTGAAGTCGGATGTGAATACATTTATATTTTTAAATATTTGCTAACAGTGCAAAATAAAGCATTTTTCCACATTTTTGACTATAACCTGCCTGACACTGTTGGACGTGCCTTGGCAGAGGTTTTTGCTCTGTCATCACTTTTAAAGTTTGATGAAATTGTAAAAAACTGTCTGAATTTCTGTTCACTCTTTGCTTGTCTGGTTCACCTATTGTATTGAGTTGTATAACCATGTCCCACCAGGTGATGAGTTATACAGACAGCACTTAACAGCACATGACGGACATTTTTAACCAGTGGAATTATGACTGTAATAAAGCTGCACGACAGGGGGCACAGCAGAGAGGAAAACAAGAGTGCCGAGCCGCACGGTCACTGACACCCCCATAATGGGGCTCCGTGCCTTCGCCAGTGAGTCGAGCTGACAGGAATATACTGAGTGACTGCTCTCACCACGAAGAAATAAAGAAAACACACACGCATCATTGCACATACACATAAAAAGTAGAAAAACACATTTTTTCCTCAGCCAATGGTGCATTTCAGGTCGTGAACCTTCCCCCGGCGCCTCAATAACCATTTCTTTTTGGTCCCATTGCGTCAGTAACAGACAAACCTGTCTGAGCCTGGGCCAGGGACCGAGGGAAATGCTGATGGAGACGTCTTAATGCTGGGACTACCACCAGTCGTAATTGCGGTGCCCTTCTTGTGTGTCCTACCAGCTGGAACTGTATTTGGGTTAAAAAACAGTCCAGGAACACAAGTACTGAAAAGGCTTTTCAGTCGCGTGACATCAATGGAATAAGTGTGCAGGTTTCCAAGGGTCATAACTCAACAAGGATGGATGTTAGTTTTACAGCCCGAGGCCTTGTTGAGGACACGGTAGCCTTATTAATGTACATGATTAGTTTAAAGAGGTATTAGCTGCAGAGAGAAGCCTTCATAACACCTTTTTTACTGCAGATTCTTCCACTGAACATTAGTGGTAGCTTATTAGTCATAGAGAGGATCTAATGAAAATTCTTAATTACACGCTGACAGAGTTTACCTCCATTTACCACCATTTCCTAACATATCAAAACATGCAGTATTGAAAAGACCTTGTTCAATCAAAGTTAATCCTCTTTTAATCATGTCGTGTATCATGAACTTATGCATGTGACTGGAATAAAAGGGCTGTTTTCTCACATTACAATGACTCCTACTGTTGATAATTTTGTGCAGTGGTGTGAGAAGTAATTCCTCCAGCTGGATGCATTAAAAACTAGAGACATGATCATTGATTTAAGAAGGGAAACACATGAGAATGAAGTCACTATAATCAAAGGTCAGACCATAGAGTACGTGCAATCCTACAATTACCTTAGTACAATCTCTGGTTCTTTTGGCCCTTTTCCACTAGCCCTACTCTACTTTACTTGCCTCTACCCGGCTCTTCTCGACTCTATCTGGCTCTACTTTTCCACTAGCTCCAGTTCCCTGCCCAACGGGGTGCAGTGTCGCATTAAACTGCTGAGCGGCATAGCGGTGACATCATTTTGAGCATGACACAACATTCAGTGGCTTTTTGTCACAAACTGAGTAAAAAAGGAAAGCAGAAGAAGGCTGCAGGTGTCAAGAAGAAATACCCCTTGAGAAGCACAGGAGAGTTTTGGAAGCTATACAACAGAATGAAGCCGAGGACAAGAGCAATCGAGCAGCAAAGAAAAGACGAATGAGGGTAAGCTAATGGTAGCTACCGCTAGCATGCTAGGTCGTGGCGCTCATGACTCATCGGTGACGACATTGTCTGACCAATCAGTAGCCAGCCGCTGGTCGACGTCACCTTTTAGTATCGACTCAGCTCACTTAGAACCAGAGCGGAGTAGATACTAAAATCTGTCTGGTCATGGGAGGTACCAGGCTAGTGGAAACACGCTGCAAACCGGGTAGAGCCAAGCCAAGTAGAGTAGAGTAGGGCTAAGGCGTGCTAGTGGAAAAGGGCTAATAGTTTAAAGCTAACTGTGAGGTGGTGAACAAAAAGGCTCACCAGCGTCTGTTTTATTTAAGGAATCTGGCACAGTTTCACAATGATTGAACTATCATGGCCGTGTTTTATCAAGCTTTTGTTGAGTCTGCCTTGTCGTTCATTTTTGTGTTAAGAGTCTTTTGAAGACATAAATTCTGTGAATCAGATTGTTAAATGTTCAAGTTGTCAGACTGAAGAGCCACAGCTCTGCCCAGCTTCCCTGTGCCGTAAACAATTTAAATGATGACTCCCACTCTCTGCACAGCTACTCTCAGCTGCTTACCTCTGGAGGGGGGTTTTTAATCCCAAAATGTCAAACCAAATGAAACAAAATAGCTTTGTCCCTGTTGCTGTAACTGACATGAACAAGCTGGAGCAATAATAAATCCAAATTTAATGGATTTTAATTGGGGTTAGTATATTAAATATATTCCTGTGGTATGCTGCTCTGTTACATCCGTTTAGTAATCTGAGTGTTAGAATGGATGTCTTGACCTTTCTGGCTGCAAACAGTTAACCCACAGTTACAAATAAAATAATCTGAACCTGAACCTGATAAACCCTCAGAACTGAGGCTTCATCTCTAGACACATGAAAACTGCTCCTTTGATTTCTAACCTGACATATGTGAAACGTTCAATATATTTCACTGGTCCATCTAAGCAACAGTGTTTGTCGATAGGCAGAACCTTTAGAAAGCAAATATCATGTCATATATCCTCATTAAGTCAATCACAGTCATTATAAGCCTACAAAAAGTACAAAATATAAGCCACAAAAATGTCAGAAGTGGAGTGAAAATATTCTTTCCATCAAGAAATACTGCCAGTGTTGCTATTTATTTTACAACCAATTAAGAACTGCAGTGTCATGATCCTGCCTGTTTACTTAAGTTAACCGTTTGTTCATGCTTTGTTTTGTCTCATTTGTTCTTCCCCAGCTGTCTCATCATCCCCAATCACCTCATGTATCTAACCCTCGTATCTTCTTCCAGCACTTTTTCAAAGCCTTGACTTTGTTATAGACACATTTTTTGTTATACACTCTCCCTGCCTTTTGTCGGTCTGATCTGTTTCCCTGCTTGTGTAATGAAACTTGGACCGACAACAAACCCTGCTTTTTGCCTCAAGGACCTGACTGTCTGCATCTGAGTTCTTTTGAGCCATGAGTGTTTATCATGAGGTGCAGTTCAGATCTGATAAAACTGCTACTGAAGCTGTTAGCATGTATGTTAATCTATGCATGAGCAGTCACTTCCTCTGTTGTCATGCTGTTAGCCCCCACTTTTTTTGCTTTAAAGAGCATTGGTTTGGCTGAGCACAGTTGTTGTAGACTGGACCTTGTGAAGATGGATCTGCCTTGTTCCTATCACTGAATCATGCGGATCCAGCTGCATTGCAAGGTTAATAATTTATCTAGAAATTACAGCAACTCTGATTGTCTCTGATGGAGGACAAGACCCAGATTTCATTATTTAGGTTTATTTAGGTTGGGAATTGACAATATTTATTGAGAGCAGTGCTATTTTTGATTCACTTTCTGTTAAGAATAACTACCCAGCTTCTCTTTAACAACATTTAAAAAAAAAAATCTTGGATTTGTGACAATGTGCCTTTTAGACAAACTTTTCAGCATGTTACTGGTGCTTCCAGCTTTCTTTGAACCAAATACTCTGCATGTTGTGCAGTGAAGTGTCACTTTTGTGTAAATGTTATGGCCCTTTTCCATTAGCCCTACTATACTCTCCTCGACTCTACCCGACTCCCTTTGTGCTGCTTTTCCATTAGCCCCAGTCGCCTGCTCAACGGGGTGCAGTGTCGCTGTAAACAGCCGAGCGGCACTGCGGTGACGTCATTTTGAGCGCGACACAACAATCTGTGGCTTTTGTCACAAATCGAGTAAAAAAGAAAAGCAGGTAGAAAGAAGAAATACCCCTTGGGAGTACAGGAGAGTTTTGGAAGCTATACAACAGAATGAAGCCGAGGACGAGAGCAATCGAGCAGCAAAGAAAAGATGTATGAGGGTAAGCTAATGGTGGCTACCGCTAGCATGCTAGGTCGTCGTGCTCATGACTCATCGATGACGACATTGTCTGACCAATCAGTAGCCGGCAGTCGGTGACATCATCTTTTAGCATCGACTCAGCTCGCTTGGAACCATAGTGGAGTAGGTACTAAAACTAGCTTGCTTTAGGAGGTACCAGGCACAAGCTGTAAATCGAGTAGGGCCGAGTAGAGTAGGGCCAAGGCGTGCTAGTGGAAAAGGGCCATTAGAAGCACCCTGGACCCATTCTGTCACCCGCTCCCATGATTGCCTCCTTTGCTTCTTTGTACGGACTTCTCTTGTGAGATCATCACATCATTGCTTTCCAGGGCATGCAGAACTAAGTGGGGAGCACTTTAAGGTTGTCATTTAGCACAAGGCAAATGTTTCTTCTGCCTCAAATTAGTTGGAATTTGTTCTCAAACTGTGTCCAGTTATTGGTTCTCATCTCTAATTGTTATTAATTGTTGCTTCAACAGTGCTGAGTTCACAGCACTACTGATTGTTTTAAATGCTTTACAAGTATAATCATTACTCATCTAAGCCATGCATGACAAACACTACTGTAACACATTATAATTGAATTTAAAGTCACTTCAGGAGGTCATTAGACAGTTTAAGTAATGAAATTCTCCTGTAAAAAAGTGATTTTCATCCACTCATAGCTGATATCTCACTTCAAAAAGTCATTGTTTCATAAGAGACAGAACAAATATCAGTTGATGCAAAAATATGTAACAAATTATTTATCAATCTGAAGTCTGTAAGTAGTTTTGTTTTGATAGTCAGTTGTTTCAATATCAACTTGTTTTTTCATTTCAGCAGGATTTTTCATTTTTTGCCCCGACAAGTGTGAAAGATGAGTTTGGCGATTTTACATGGAAAATGTTATTTTTCAAAATATCAACTGTTTACAAAACAAATATTCTCCAAAGTGAGTGAAGCTGCATTTGATTGATTATCAACAAGTTTGGACAGGATGTTTTGATACATCTGACATCATTTTGTTTGCACAATAATGTGGCACAGTGGTGTTTGAAATGGTTTATATAATGATCCAAATATTCTACAAATGGGTAAATTTTACTTGATACAATGAGTTTTGAAAAATGAATCAGTTGACAGGCCATTGAGTTTTACTGACACTCAGGTTTATGTCATTTCAAGATGCTTTATCGTGTGTGATAATTATAGCTGTACAGCAATTTGGATACCTAATGCATGCTTTTAACTAAATCCATATCATAAAGCATTATGGCAGTATTTTAATCCTTTTTAAACACTGGCATTATAATGACTTTGAAATCTAATAGAACTTCATAAATAACCATACGTGCTTAAATTTATACTTACACAATATTGTAGATGTATGATAATGAGTTGGAGGAATGTTCATAATCTTTTATTGCAAGAGATGTTTATAAGTAATAAAGAAAAATTTAATTGCTTTAAGTTGAAATAATTGCATTTTTCTGTAATATTTAAAAAAAATATTTACTCTACACTGCCCATATTTAATTGCAACCTCTTTTTACGTTACAAGAATTAATTCATATTTTGTTGTTCTTGAGCTGCTGATCAAAAAGAAAGTTGAAAGTACGTGGACTATGGATTATTTCACCAGATCTAACGCAGTTCTTAATGGTTGTTTGATAATCTCATTGAAGATTAATCTGCATGACAAAATGAATGTCTTGTTTTCTTTATATAATTTATAAAAACAAATAAAAATTATCTTTATTACACTTTCTTATAATGTGTAATGGAGACAGGCTTTATAGAAAGCGTTACTGCTTTCAGATGACTTCAGGCATACTGAAACTTTACATTGATAGTAACCTTGCAGGGCAGCTGGATCCACTTTGTCAATGCTTGTAATCTGGTTGATCTATCTTGCAGAGCTGAAAATCTTGAGCCCAGTCAACATGGAGAAAGAAGCAGGAGCTATGAGTGTGATGACAGCGAGAGGTGTCTGCAGGTCTGCGCACAATGGCTTTTAGCTCAGAGGTTAGCATGGTGGCTACCTGCTGGAGAGAAAGATTTATCAGGTTTGAACAAGTACACATTAAAAGAAAAAACATACACTGAAACCTGTTTGATATTTTCACTCCACTCATTTACAGTTTTGAGCAAGTTTAATTCATGAACTGGCTCATGTTATGAACCCAACCCCTTGGCAAAAATACTAGCTGACTAAATCTGTACTTAACTTGAGTGACATTCAAATCGTCCAATCACTTCCCAAATATGAAATTGAGCTTTTCTGTCTCCTTAAACACTTTTATGGGCTGTTGCTCCGATGAACTAGTGAAACATAAATTGTACTAGATAAGTTGAACCTTCTGTCTCATGTATCAGGTTACAATAATAGGACAAAAATAGTGGAAGAAAACTCAGATTAGGTTTAGCTGCCTTAAAAAAGTGTCAATGGCTTGTGAACTGTGACTGTTTGAATAAAGGAGACAAACCAATTTAATTTGATAATCTCCGTTTCATTTTTAATGGAAGTCTAAATTATCTCCATTAATTAATATCATTTAAGTTTAGAATATTGAGGCATAGACTGCCTGATGCTTAGGTCAAGCCCTCTGTGGGGGGCTGCAGCCCTCCAAACAAAGGCTGTGTAGCCCCTCCCCTTAACCTTGGGGGTACAGTGGAGGCTGACTCTTACTGTTGGACAGCAACAACAAACTGCCCTCTGTTTTAGCTAGGTATAATGTCCATGCTCAAGGCTGAACACAAGTCGCCCCTATTCTCTTTTAATTTCATAGTTTATAGGCCTACACTGTTCTTTTTAAGCAGGAGCAAAATAAATAAAAATTGTTTTAATTAATACACTTATATTAAGGCCTGATGTTTTCCAATGAATAATTCAATTTCATTGTTAGTTCTATTATGTCATCAGAGCAGATTTACTTTGTCCTCTGATTTAGCACATACTTCCTGCTCCCTGACTTTTCTTCTTCCAATGTAAACAACAAGCTTACGTCTTTCCATGTCCAGTGTGTGTGATGAGTATACCTGGACTGCCAACAAGAAAAACTCTCAAACAATTTCATGATGTCATGTCTACTCCAGACAATCCTCCCTATATCTTCCCTGAGTTCACAACAGTCAAAGGAGAAGCCGTCTGTGAAAATGTCTGATAAGGCTTCGGAATGTTCAGATGGCTTTTGTTTGTGGAACAAGTCTTAAAAATAGCCAGAGTTGGCTCATGATGGGCTGAAGGACGAAGCATTCCCACTGAGTATGTTCAGCTCTTCTTCGCAGCAGGAAAAGGCTGTAAGGACAGACGGCTTGGATGTTTCACATACACGTTACCATCCTGCAGCTTCACCTCATGCACTTGTTGCTGTAAAAGTGGGAAGACAAAGATAAGAGCTAGAATCAACACACCGCTACAAGCTTCTGTAAATGCTGTCAAAAACATTAATGCAGTACACAGTGAAACAGAGTATACACATTTATTTTACAGATTACTCAAAATTAAAGGAACACTCCAACATGTTTGTTGTTTTGGTGTCTTACCCTACTCCCAAGTCCATGACAAGCAGGTAGACAACATTCTATCAACTGTGTTTTCAGTAACAAGAAAGAGATGGACAAAGATCGCCACCTGCTAGTTAGCTTAGCTCAAACACTGGGAGTCAACTGGTAGTGCTAGCCTGTCTTGGCCTACAGTCATTAAATACACTCTTCAGCAACTCTAAACAGTCCTTTGTGCTTGTTGTGACTCCATTATGTTATGTTATTTTCATATTATCTTCATATTGTCTTCTTCTACTCCAAAACAGAGGCTTTGTTTTGTTGACCAACTTCCATGGTGGTTTTCACGAGAGATGGGATGTTTTTGAACAAGCTGAGTCTTTTGAACAGCTCTTTTAAATTAACAAGAAGCAAATTACTGTCCTAAGAGAGCAGTATGTTTATTAAAAGCAAATTGGCTTCAAATTTAAGAAAATAACTGCTAACTTACAACTGCAAAACTGCTTTCCTCGTTCATTTAAAAGAGCTGTTCGAAAGACTTGACTTTTCAGAATGTCCCATCTCTCGCAAAAACCACTAACAAAACCAAGCCTCTGAAGAAGACAACATGAAGATTACATAACATAAAGGAGTCATAACAGGCACACAGGACTGTTGCTGGAGAGAGTTTACCTAAAAATTGTAGGCAGAGACAGGCTAGCACTACTGGTTGACTCCCAGCGTTTTAGCTAAGCTGCTAGCTATTGGCGACCTTTTTTCTTTCTTCCTTACTGGACACAGTCAAAAGAACGGTGTCTACCTGCTTGTCATACACTCGGAAGTGAGGCAAGACACAAAAACATAAAAAATGATGGAGTGGTCATTAAAATCCCTTCGGATCCTCATCACTCAGTAGTATGCTACATCGTTTTTTTTTTTCATTGTTTTTAGGTGGTAACGTCATGACCCACCCTACTTTGCCCCTGGCTTGCTAGGACTTCTCAATTCACTTGTTGGGGGTAAGGGAAGAATATCGGCTTGGATCCAACATTAACTCATAAAAACTGTACAAGACGGTTTACAAATCAAACTTTTGAGGTGCTTACTTGATAGTATAAAATCATAAATCTAAGACATGTTGTCATGTTCTACCCAACTGTGCTAACGTATAACACATTACTCTGCACTTGTCCTTTTCCATCCTTTATCATGGCAGTTGAGGTAAGATTTCAGATGAATATTTATCAAAAGGCTTTGGATATCATGGTATCCTGTTTTAACTTATGTTTTCACAATTTAACCCATGTTATCTAATTGTTTTGTTAAAGGAGACATATCATGCTGATGCATGATTTAATACTTACATATAATAAATTTGAAAACAAGACCTTATACCCCCTTAATTTTCAAAAAATGAGATATTGTATTTTTTCTGATATCCTAGAACGAGATTTGATGCCTCTGAAAATAGGTCATTGCGAGATGTCCGCGAGATTTCAAACGTCGTGACGACACGAGGTACCTTTCTTGTTATTGGAGTAATCTGATAAAACACTTCCTCCTCTGTGATGTCTGTTAGCCACAAAACCGTCACCGAGGAACACATCCAGCAGCAGGGGTATATAGATCCCTAGCTCATATTCACTCATTACCAGCTCTGGCCTGTAGGGGGACTCAATACGCGGTCGCTGTATTAAGCCTGCCGGAAACTACAGTAGAAGAAGAAGGACAGGCTGGCTCAGCCCCCGATAGAATTGACCATTCAGACCACAAAGGGCTGTGACGTTGCGAGGTAACTTTAGGTCATCCTCAGATCCGAGTGTTTCAACGAGGGCTTCATAATGGCCTAAAATGAGGATATTGAGAACGCTATTGTGGGGCAATGAAGGAACCAAATGACTTGTACTGAGGGCAGAAATGCTTTACAGGCATCCTAGTCTGGCATAGTGAAAAGGAGAAACAAGCATGATATGTCCTCTTTAAATATGTGATCCCCTGTTGTGTTTGAGTGACCCTTGTGGACCTCCATAGCCCTGGAATTCATTTTAATTATGTCATTAAATTATGTTTGTTATGGTTATGATTAATTATTTAATGGTTTTCATTTTGGTTTCCAAACAATAATACAATCAGAATTCATCCCACCACTCTTACACATCTGGTTCATGAGGGCACTTCCCTTTCCTTTCCTTAAAGGTGAGCTGTACTACTACTTTTTCAGGTTCCTTGTTCGTTTATTTTCTGTTTAGATCCATTTGTTTATCTGCAATGCCCACAGTACATATGACATGATTTCATTACAAATTGCTGTTTATATCTTGTAAAAGAACTCATCATATGATTTTTCACCTCCTATTAGGTCAGTTTTTTTGCAACCATTTAAAGCAAAGAATATCGAAGTGGCAAACTGACCAGTACGGACTTACTATCAATGTTGATATCCACAGTGAACTCTGTGACATCAGAACACATGGTGTTTTGTAATCGGGTTTAAAAGTTAACTTTACGGTGTTGTTAGAGAATAACAGAGGCTTTATGTAAATGACTGATGGAAAAAAGATGAGATGTTTAGTTAAAGGCAAGCCTTTGTTTGGACCGCACGTTGGCACATGGGTCTTAAGAAGAGAACAGAGGAAAAAATGTTTGATAGAACATAAGAGAGAATGTAATCCTAACTTTGACTGATGAGCTTTGATTTTTCATGCCATGTCAATTCGCTGCGTGGCCAGCATCTAATAGCAGATGATGATTTATCTACATAATACTGCCAATATTCCCGGCAACTCCCTGCAAGTAATAGCTCTGCTTCACTGGAATAAACTTAAATTAAATTGTTGGTTTGATACAATTCACACACATTAACTGATACACATTTGACATCTTTAGAGGAATTAGTTTTAGGGCTTTTAATTAGTAATACTACCAGAACTACAGACACTGTAATGGTCCAGAAGTTCCACTGAACTTTATTTTTACTTCATCATGTAGATCCTTAGTTATTAAGACATGGTTTCAAGCTCCAGTACTTTTCATAAACAAGCTTCAGGCCAACAATGTGTGAGCAATCTTCAAATATGTCCACCCTCCCATAAATAACTTCAAAAAAGAGTAAATACAATTTGATTGTAAAGTGATTATAAAATGTATTTTTCCAGAGAGATATGATGTCACCTTTCAGCACTGTAGCTTTGTTCACTGGTAGGGAGTTTTGGTCACTTAGGGCCCAATCTACTAAAGGTACACGCAGTCCATTTAGCGTGTTGCCTTCATGAATATGCAGAATACACGCAGATCATCTGATCACACGAAATACTCGGAGAAGGAGATGCAAATTTAATCATATATATGTATATATATATATATATATATATATATATATATATATATATATATATTTATACTGTATATCACAAGTGTGTTTGTTTGCCTCAAACTCCATGGCTTCAAACTTCAATTTTCATTTAAGGCCACTCTGCTCTCCTAAACTCTCCATTATGACAGCCGATAGCACACACAAAATTCTCCTTTAAAGGATAAGTTCGGTTAAGACGGCTTAAACATTGTTTATAGAATGAAGTAGAACAATATACTCACCCAGAAGGCTTTCCTGATGCAAACAGTGCTTCGGGAGATATTTAGATCCAAAATCGAGCGGCAGACATCCGTATAATGGTAGCACATAGGGCATACAGCGCTGCTCTTAAAACTGCATTAATCATCAATATTCCATCATGGTCCGCTCGGGCTACTCTTCCAAGACAGTCCGGGGTCGCTCCACCCATGTTTTTCTGACTGCTGACCTCTGAACTGGAAACTTTCTTCACGCCTGCTGCGCATGCGCAGTACGGCTTCCTCCATTCGATTAGCTCCTCATCTGTAAACTCTGGCTCGAAATTGTAAGGACACCCATCATATTCAAAGTTCTCCTCCACAACATCTTCATCAGATAGATATTTGTCCATTTTGCACAAAACTGGAAAAAGAAAGTTGTTCAGTACCCGGCGGTCGCTACTGAAACAATGAGCCGTACTGCGCATGCGCGGCAGCCGTGAAGAAAGTTTCCAGTTCAGAGGTTAGCATGGTCACAAAAACATGGGTGGAGCGACCCCAGACTGTAATGGAGGAGTAGCCCGAGCGGACCATGATGAAATATTGAAGAAACTAATGAGTTTTTGGACGATTAATGCAGTTTTAGGAGCGGCGCTGTATGCCCCGTGTGCTGCCATTATACGGATGTCCGCCGCTCGATTTTGGATCTAAATATCTCCTGAAGCACTGTTTGGATCAGGAAAGCCTTCTGGGTGAGTATATTGTTCTACTTCATTCTATAAACAACGTGAAAGCTGTAGAAACTGAACTTATCCTTTAAAGAGGGCTGTCTGCACCACTTCTTCACCTGTGATCAATTGTGCGTGTAATGATAGTATATCATAAGCCACACGCCCACTAATAACGTGCAGTTTTTTAGTTTGCATATGAAATTTAGCACCCGTTATTTGGGATCTTACTAAATCAGGCCCTTACTTCCTACAGGGGAAAAAACAGTATTTTTTGCAAAATCTGCATTTTCTCTTCCTTAAAAATCTAAAAACAAAGTCGAGTGGTTGAACATTTAAAAATACTGTGTTTTTTCTTTTTTCGTTTGATCATAAAAATGTTTTGTTTACTGTAAGAATGGGAATTGACAATATTGTTTTGGTTCCACCACTGTCAACGATTCTGCTAATTGATCCTACTTCTTGATTCCTGTGAAATTCTTGCATAAAACAGAAGGGGTATGAAGGTTTTTAGTGGAAACAATATCAATAATTTTGCGTGAAAATGAGCCACAATTTTGAGCACTTCTGATTCCTGTTTGCCATGATCACATAGCACATGGTTTCAGTTAAATATCACAACAGAGCAACTAATGTAACATTCCCTGAAGTATAAAACAGAGTGCTAACATTAGCATTGCTGGCATCGCCAGCCTGCAGGCCTCTCAACAAGTTAACATCTACAGATCCATGCTGAACATGTTTACACATCACTCCAGTTAATTTGCAGGTGCCTTCCAGCGTGGCTTAAATGCAGCTCTATTTTGTGGCACAGAAAACTTCAAAACTGCTTCCAGCCTCACAAGGTTATTACTTAAAGCTAGTTGTGTATATTTGGCTTACAATGCTGTAATAGGCTGGATGACAGGAACAAAGACCACAGCTACAGCCCCAACTTGGGCGGGAGGCTAGATTACATAATATTAGAAAGGTTTTGGCCCGCAGGACTAAATGCAGCATGAAAGCAAACCAAACCAAGAGAAAGTCAAATGATGTTGCAATTTCACCCTGAACCAAATAAAGTCAGCCAAATTTATGGGGTGAAAGGAACCTTAGTTTTGAGGAAATGTATTATCTTAATTGTATTATTATTATTATTTTTTCTAAAAAATCCAGTCCGGCAGAGAATAAACTGTAGTTTATGTCCTTTCACTTTTGGTTTGAGTGGTGATCCCACACCATTCCTCCTCTTGAGCTCCTAAGGCCATATCTTCAACCCTCGAATACATGTTTCCTTGACTGCACTTCAAATAAAAAGAGAACTATGTTTTGCAATTACTTTTAATAGAAGCTATTATTCCACTCTGTGAACTGTGCCATGTGTCTGATGTTGTTGCCACTTTAATTTGAGTGAGAATTTGACAGCACTTGTACTAGATAAAATTAAGCCTGTAGCAGGGCTGAGTAATATTGTGCAAATTATAAAGTAATCTTTCTTTCTCCTGCAATATTAATTGTGAACTAAATGAGACCCTTTATGATAAATTATGCAATTTTTTCATTTACCCACATATTCCTCTTTAACATACTGTTGTTCTGAGACCATCTGAAAAACAAATCCACACAGACATGCAGCAACACAGACTTTAATGTGATGCTACACTTCTTCATAGATTTTACAAATCAACTTGTGGCATTTGCTTGACCTGTAGCCTATGTTATAAACAATTTCTGACTTAATGTACGGTTAGAAATCAATAAGCAGCTGTGTAGATGTTCATTTAAGATCCATCGTGTAATGAGTATTTACACAATGATTTTTGCAGTCAACTAAAATAATCAAGAAACACATTATCAAACACATAAACAGCAGCAATGGCATGCTTTGAGCCATGTCACTTATGTTGCATGTTCTGTGATGTAACTCATACACACGCCCACATCACAAATGCAGTGCTAAATCACTACTGTTACTGTCCAATCCAGGAGCAGTTACTTTGTAGGATGTATGATATTAGTAAAATGATACTATCAGCATAAAATGATTTCACAAGTGGGTGGATGGTGCCTGACAGATAAATGTTTATCTGCCTCAGAATACTTGCCATACATTTTTCAGTTTTCAGTTCTGTTTGTACACAATCAGCGTCTCTTAAATACACCCTCTTTAGATTTCTAAAATGATGGATAATTGATGACTGAGCCACATGACATGCTGCATGCCCTTCTTCCATTAATCCTTATTTCTAAATAGCAATATGTGTGTGTGTGGGGTCACTGCTTGTATTTCAGTATTCACAATGATAACATGATAGTGTTAGTTTATATGCTTTATAGAGCTCCCTAATGGTCAGCAGAACGCAACAGTACTTCTGTTACTCTTGAAGGCACAATTGAAGCTAGGTTTTACTTAAGCTGCTCAATATCCATCTTGCGTATCAGATACATGAACATAAATTCGACTTTAGTTTTTCGTTATGAATTACACATCTTTAATGTGTTGACCAAAGTCATACACTTTTCAACTTCATCAACTCGCAAGACAACAACACTGGCTGATTTTTATTTATAAAGCAATTCTGGTAAAACTTCCATCTTACCTCTGTTCATTTCTGTATAGCAGCTCTACTGGGTACCAGCTACGATCCTAACTTGCTGCTCTTCTCTGTACCCAGAGTTTTTACAGAACTGGGAAAAACTGCTTTTTCTTTTAATGCACCTTGGTTGTGGAATAATCTTCAAAAAGAGCTAAAACTGGATTCAATATCTCTTAATGAATTTAAGAGCATCATTAAGAGTGTGGTGACAGAGGCATGTAGATGTTTTTCTTGACAGTCAAATGTGTATATGCTTATTTATTTTACACCTGTTGATTGTGTTGTGTAATTGTCTATGTATCGTGACTCTGTACGGCTGCTATTTTGGCCAGGTCTCTCTTGTAAAAGAGATTTTTTAATCTCAATGGGACTTCCTGGTTAAATAAAGGTTAAATAAAATAAAAATAAATCAACAACTGCTCTTGTGTGACTTTATTCCATAAAATTTGAACGGAAGGGTCCCAACCACAAAAAGACAGGTATTATTTATGCAAGAATAATTTATTTTATATGAGCAGTGAAGAATTTGGACACTTCACTGTGATTGTATGATTGTATAACTGATACTACCTTGATCATGGCTGCTCCATTAGAAGTAAATTAAAAATTAGTTTTGTTGGCAAAGTTCCTTGTTACATATTTCCCCACTGACCTGTAAGGAGGACCCTGACTTCCCTGTTCTGAGATCAAAGTTGTAGTCGTGCCATGGGCAGAAGACCTGCAGGACCCCATCAGCCTCCTCAATGTCCCCCTGACACAGGGGCCCGCCTGTGAGACACAGGAAACAATTCATCACATACAGGTTATTTATCCTCTTTAAACTATGACTTTCAAAGGATTTCTCATGGGAAATGTTAAAGAGACATGCATAACAGATAACAGATGAAACAGATTTGCCTTAAGAAATGATTTGGTCTCAAAACTGCAGTTAACGCTGACACATAACAAATACACATTGCTGTTTACAATTTATATCCAAAAAAATACAAATCGTTAATTTATGTTATCATAATGACACTGGTCTGTATTTGGATGAAAAGATTAACCCCATACCGGAATGAGAACAGCGAGCATCCATTGCGAAGAACTCCCCCCTCACGTAGAAGAGGCAGACGTCAGAGTCGTAGCCGAGGGAGGAGTACATGAGCCGGCAGCGCTGCTTGGAAAGCACCGAGGTCGGGCCTATGAGGCTCCATGCAGCTCCATCCGCTGATCCCTCGTCGTCTCCGGAGCCAGAAGCCATAAAGGCTGGCGATAGGGGCTGTTTTTCTAATTTACGCTATTTCACAGATACTTGTTCCGCCAGTGGAAATGGATTTGGCACCTATCGCAGTGAAAATATTCCATATTAACCAGCAGGCCGGCTCGCACGACGGTCAGCCGTGCGCACTGAGCAGCCTCCCGCCGAGCTGCAGCCTGCCAGCCGGGGCAGCGTCACGCCGAGCAGCGGCTCGTTCCGCCATCAATTTAAACTGCGTGCAGTGAATGTCAGTGACAGAGAACCGGCGAAAAGCAGCAAAATTCCGCAAAAACATGCTGTAATATTGCGTTTATGGTATAAATAGGCTCTAACAGCTGTAAAATAAAATCTTAGAGCCCACGCAGCAGCCAGAATAAGCTTGTTCAGAGCCCCCGTTACATAGGCTGGAGCACACTGCTGCGGCTGCTAGACTCTTACGGACACAGACAGTCTGTAAAGGTTTCCCTCTGGCATTTCAACAAAATGTTTACTATTAGTTTTCTCAGCCAAAAGTTCAGTTTGGGATCCACGGGAAGGTCCCGGACACGTCTTTGTGGATCACAAGGTGCCTTCAAAATTACAAAGAAGAAAGTTCATTGAACGCAAATAGTTAGGGGAGACGGGGGATCGTTGCACACATCAGTTTTCTCTAACTAGCAAGAAGATATGAGTCATATAATCATGTCAGTAATTTCCAAAGAGTGATGCAGGAATGAGCTCAAAATGACGTGTGGGTTGCATTTAGCACTTCCTGGCTTCCAACCCTTCAGAGTAAATGGGATTTGGTAAACTGGTTTTGGATAAATTTCTGAAATAAGGTTTGTGATGAATACATTCATGGGAGATTTTTAATGTTTAAATGGAAGATAATACAATCTATCTGATGTTGCCTGAGTCTTAAGGCTCAAAATGCTTGTCATACGCATGAAAAAGTATGCGTCCGTTTCAAACCATGGTTGCGTCACTGCGCACATAGGCTACTCCCATGCATCTTTTACTTTGGCAATGGATGTTGATCATTGCATCCACCAGGGGACACGAATCTGTCTCTCACCAACCTCCACTTCTCCTTTGCATCCAACGAGCTAACATTTAGCTCCCTCCCGATCTCCTCCCAGCTGTTTTGGAGTTTGATTTTGTCGTGGTGTCCCGGACAAGTAACATATGTTTGTGATTTCGCACCAGCTCACACAACTTTTCTTTGAAGAGCCCCACCATATTCTTCTTCGTTTCTCTCCAGAGATGAGTAGGCTATCAGAGTGACAGTAGCAACACTGCCCCCACGGTTTCCGGTGGTACCGCTCCGTCTGGTCCGTATCCGTAAGCTTCAGGGATACGCGCAGAAATACGGACAAAAAGAACACTAAGCACGGACAGAGAGCTCTGTCCGTATGAGCCTTAAAACCAATGTTGTATGTTAAACACAATAATTTTTTAGGTAACGGCTAAATAGGACTTCGAAAATAAATTGATTAAATTCAGTATGCCAACTCAGTGCTGCAGTTTCTGGCCACATGGATATTTTTCTTATTTTACTTGTAGCCTTTGCCAATCATCACCTTAATCATCTAGAATCATCTTGTGGGTTTTGGGATTCAATATTCACTGCGTTTTGAGGACATACCTTTAAAATAAGTGGATGCATGTGGCTGCACACTTTTTCTGTACTTACATACAGTGGGGGTTCTTTCATTCTATGGCACTGCTTTTTCTTGGACTAAAAGTTAGGGCACTGATTGGGGCTATCATATTGATTTAATTGATGGTATTTATAAAATAGGCCTATAAGAGTTGGACATGTTTCCATTGGAACATTATTTTCGTGTGCTGTAGAAATAGTTTAAGACCATTTTTCAGGTATCAGTTTTAGTAGTCTGCTCTTGTACATTCATGAAAAGCTTGGTGCTCAGGATTATTGCTCAAGGTCAGGGATGGGCAAAAGGTGCTCTCCTCATTTAATGAAGCCCGCAAGTTAATGTCAAATTTCCATAAGTTGAACCATAAAGATGAAGAGTCTGCCATGAAGTATATTGTCCTGATTTGTCACGATCACATAATGGCAAAAATACAATACAAAATATTAATGAGAAATAGTGCTAAGAAACTGGTTTTATTTCATTCTTTACAGGAAATTAGGGTATTTACTATTTGCTGAGCTGGTTTCTATAAAGGTCTTGTATGAAGCATTAGTCATGATTTGATTTACAAAAGTAAGTCAAATGAACTTAAATAATCAAATATAAACAATATTTTTACTGCTTTATTGGCCAGGTTACTTTGGTAAAATGGAATGTACTGTTCAGAAATATATAAAATGAATGATAAATTAAAGTTCATACTACTTTTGTGCATCGAAAATGTTAATTTAATTGACTTTACTTCTGTGTCTAGCTTATTCAATTTAGCTTTTTTATTTGGGTTTTGAGCTTCAGAATCTATATATAAATTCTGATAAACGCTAAATATTTATTTTTTTGTTGAAGAACAGGTTTGTTGTTTGTCTTTCTGGTAAACTTACTTACTGAGAAACTGTGAAAAACATAAAAGTGGCCCTCTTAATTAACATTGACCATCCCTGCTCAAGATGAAGCTTCATTTGTGCTATTTTAAGAGTTGCTATTTAAATATGTCTCTGCAATCTCAAGTGTTGTGGAGATGATGTTTGTCTACCCAACTGTCAAAAACAAAATGAATAATGTGCAACGCTTTAATTCTAACTGTGAATATCTAGGATTCATCTTGAACGGGATTTCCAATCCCTCTCTGCCAGTTTACCTGAATGGACCTTTATACATTCTGAATTAAATCGCCATCTGTTTTTGATCAAACATAATAAATAATTAATAAATTCTACCAAAGATGAAGTTATGCTTTGTGCCACCCATAAATTTGCCCAACAGGCTAGCTGCAACAACAAAAACACCTATGATCTGCTTTTCTTCCACTTTTATTCACCTTGGCTCCATCTCTTTATTGTGCCAGCAATAATGCCGCTGGCAGTTGAGCTTGTAAGTATGTGAGTTACTGTCTAGACTGGTGTGATGTTTAACAGAGGCCACTTGTTCTGATTCTTGCTCACTTTGAGAGACTGACTCATGTACGGCATGCTATGTGAGCTCAGGGGAGAGCACCTTGGCGTGTAAACGTGTCACGGGCAGAAGCAAAAAAATGCTACTGCATTTTGTCAGAAGTTGGATCTCGGCAATAGTAAAACTGGAGAAAAATCACTGAAGAATACAGGAAGCCAGTATAAAGAAACCCGAGCAAAGTGACCTAATTCTCTAGTTTTCGTGCTAAGTGCCTTAACAGATTGCCTGGACAACAAAAGATGAACTTGTGTAACAATGCACCGGTCACTTTTATGCTATTTGCAGAGTAGCAATCTCCACACAGAAAGGTCCTGACCGACATGGGGGTCAAACCAGCATGAGGCACATGCACTACCTACTGCACCACCATGTGTAAAGAAATCTCAAGAGTATAAAATTAACACAAAACAAAAAGGCACATTGACAGAATGTGGTCTTGTTGAAGTGTGGGGACGGATCATCCCAAAAATATAGGCTTATCAAGCCTGGACCCCATGCTGTGCTGTGATAATGGTGAAAGAGGCCGGGATTCTTTTAGTTCTTGAACCCTCTTCTGCAAGAAATCAATAAAAAAATCATATGTTATTATACATTATATTCACAATGAAAATGCATTGAAAATTCCAATAAAAACTTAGGATGCTTTTACACCAAACAAGCTTTGGTTACTTTTTGAAAAGTTAGTTTGACATTGGTGAGTGTAAAAGGTGTGAAAGCTCAAAATAAACTCTGGTGACGATCAAAGAACAAAACCCTTGTCCACTTGAAAGCTGGGGTCTTGGTTTACTTCCAAGTGAACCAGAGTTTGGTTTGCTATAAATGTGAAAGTTATCCAAATTAAAGGAAGACTAAACCAGTGAAATTGACCTGTTCATCATGGATTGTATTAGGCCAAAAATAACAATGTTAATCAATTAAGTGTATTGATAAACAGTAAAGCAGTTCGGCTAACGTTAGCATTAGTAGAATCGCCAGCACCCACATCTTCCTGAAAAATTAACTTCATTTCTTTAAGTTTGTGCCTAACATGATTACACATCACTCCAGTCAAAATGCTATTGTCATCCGATGCAGACCCAAGTACAACTTTATCTTTATTTTCTTAGTAAAATACATCCAAACTGCTTCCAGCTTAAAGTTATTCCTTAATGCCCAATTGTGTATGTTAGGTCATAGTGCAAAACTAGGCTTAATGGCAGGAACAAAGACTGCAATCACAGCCCCAGCTAGTGGTGGATGGCGACATAATGCAACATTTGACAGACTGTAGCTAACAAACCAAATGACAAACGCAACAATGCCGCATCTTCGTCCCCCAATTTGACCCATACCAAGTCCTCCAATTGCATAAGTAAAACATAATAATGGGACTTTAGATAAAAACAGAAAAAGGTCCTATGCGCCTTGGTAAATAATAAATAGGCTTTATTTAACAAATTAACGTACTGCAAGTTTGCTTAAGTTATGCTGCTGTCATAGGCACAAGCACACAGCAAAATAAGTAATCATAAAATGTAAGTACAACAGCTAGCAAAAAACCCCAACAACACTGTGGGGAACAAAAAAGAAATGAAATAAATAATTAAAATGAACTAAATGAACACTGACTTAACTAAATTAATAGACATACACAAAACACATAACAGCATAACTTGCCACTGAGGACAGTAGCAGTCTGCAAAATAACAGCAATAACAGCAGGTATGAAACAGCAGTAACTTCATGTATATATATATATATATTCTCTCCAACAAACCAGCAATAAAATCTCAGACAGAAACATTTTGGCTGGATGAAGGGTACAGGTTGGATTGGATTGTGACGCCTTCGGTCACAGACGTGTTGAGGAAACACCAAAGGTGTTTATTTTTAGCTCTGGTGCCAAGTATTACTTATTACAGGGTTTCCAAAGAAATGAAAAGGCTCCCCAAGGACTGTAGCCAAGAAGGTGCACAGTAAAATGGACAGTCTGCAGGTTTGAGGTGGCTCTGACAAATTGACAGCCATTCCCCACAGCTCTGCTTTGGCTTTCAGAAAGGTGAGAAAACTGCAAGGAACACAAATGACTTCCAAACGATTTTCGCCTTTCTATATTAAGACAAAACTAACAATAAAGAAATCACAATGATATATTGTGGAAAATCTGAATCAGTAGTCTGGATGGGATCAATAAACAGAGGTAAAGGCTGTGAGAAACAGTCAGAATGATCACAGGAGAATAGGACCGTCTATAAATTTGTCTGACTTCACATTGCAGTACTCAGACCACTGGACAGTGTAACTATTTGCATGAGGTGAAATTTGGTGGAGAGAAATCTGGCTCCAGTGATACATTAGACTGTGAATGGAGCCCAAACTCATCCATCATTAGCCTCGTCTTGTCTACAACCCAGCAAAACCATCCTCTAAAGTCTCCTAATTCATCCGCCAAGGGTGGATGGAAGACCAGCTCTCCAGCCAACATGGTTTTCATTAGCTAAGCAAATGCTTTGGCCAATCTTAAAACACCACTACCTGCACCCTTTGCTCCTTGTTCTTCCCGATGATGTCATTTAAGTGATTCTTGTTGAAGGTCCCGATAGGGGATACAGGATTTAAAGTACATGGACTACTCTCATGTTTGCTCTCATAACTGCTGACCATGAGGAACCATGTCCTTATGTCACTTCAAATGCAAACCCAGACTCAACTTTGATGTTTTGCGGACGGGAAACTGAATCCACCACTGACTCCTTGGCCCCATCTCAGTGTCTGCCTTCAGAGACCTGCGTTCCTAATAAGTCCCAAGGCTCTGCGGTGTGTCATGTGAAAACGATAAGTGGTTGAGGACCCTGTTATAAACGTTGAGCGCTCTTATGTAAGTCTGCAGTATTGCTGACTTTGCTGAAAAAAGTTGCCCACAATCCATAACTGAAAAGAAAGTATAAAAATCCTCAATATTTCTTGTATAACTAAGAGTTATTGTATACAGTATTTTCCTTTAACAAAATCTTGTATCTATCTCCTCTGATAAAGGAGCATTACTCTCAGCTGTCACTTCAAGGGACATCCAAAGAAACGTGGGTTTTGGTTTTGCTTATTCTGCATGAGTAAAATTTAAGATTTAATGTGGCTCCTGTCAACCGCTGGATCAAATGGAAAGAAACATATCTGTTAAAGTGATTCATGGTTTTGAGAAATGGTCATAGAAAACCTCTCATGAAAGTAAAAAAAAAAAAAAAAAAAAAAACGAACACTCTGCTCAAAATAACTGTTATGCCTCTGGTAACCTGGTAAACTGTGTAAAGGAAGTCAAATGATGAGGCAAAGTAGTTGAGTGTTGAAGTTGTGCTAACCCACTAATAATGTGTTCACCCTAACCACTAAAAAGCTCTGGCACAAAACAACCAACTACAAAAATATTATTGACATTTTCGTGTAACAAATATTGCTCATTGCCCTACTACCTGGATGTAAAATGGATGACTTGTCCCAATACAGAATAGCTTGGCAATATTTTCTTAAAGTCGCAGCTTGACCAGAACAATTCGTAACCACATTCAGCACAGACATGTTGACATTGACCAACAGGGCAACTGATGGCTATGGTGCTAGCTTTGCTAACATTAGATACAGCAACAGACCCTTTGTCAAGCACTGTCCTCTTTTATTGCTGTCATTGAGTTAGACTATATTTCTTGTCACCCAGCTCCTGATTTAAGTCAATAAAACAAAAATTTTAGAATTTGGCAAATGGTCATGTCAATATAATTACATTCTCTCCAGAACTTGCCCACACTTCAGAATGAAGATAGAAACACTAGTATGGTCGGGAGATTGACTCGATAAAAACTTCTTTAACTCATTTAGAAAATTAATTATGTGTAAAGTTAGTGATGCTTATAATTGATGGCTATGTTTTCACAATAAATAAGCATACAGCTTGTTCGGAATATTATATTCTGATCTGCATTATTGGAACAGAACTAAATTAAGATTCTAAGTTGATGCCTGCAAATATTACAGAGTGGCAATGTCAACATTAAGTTAACTAGAGTTCCTCAAATATTGGAGTGCAGCCGCACTAGGGTGTGGGGTGGGTGAGTGAGGCCAAACTGATGGACGAGGACCTTTGAATTTTCATTGGCTACCTTTGGTGCTAATCCAAAATACTAAACTTTGACTGCCCATTTGCAATGGCAGGGGCAGATTTCACAGGAGACATGTTTCAACAGTCTGCCAAAAGTTTTGTTTGTTGTTTAATGTGGCACATCTACTTCTGTCAGGACTTTGATTACTGTGTAACTTTGGATATGTACTTTACCTTTGAGAATTACAAAGACACAAATGTAGGACTTATAATTTTTGCCATTTTATTGTATTAGTCTTGATAGTCAGAGTAAGACTATATCCTTAATGATAGCATTTGAAGTAGACACAATATGCAGGTATAATACATACAAATCATTTCAGTTTTAGTGTATGCATACTAAATTTTAGTGAAGAAATTAATTACTTGGCTTTTTTCCCTCAATGAATTAAATGTTTACTGTTGTCATCCATAATGTTAAAAATCAGAACTTTTCATATTTGTACAGAATAAAATCAATCACAGTTTGAATATTGTGAGTTGCTCTTGCAAGCACCCCCAAAACACACTTTAATCATATTGAAGAAAAAAGTTAGGGTGACAATTTTACCAAACCATACTGAAAACATTTAGCCTTGACAGAAGTTTGCCAAACAGAAGTAGCCCAGCAATGGTTGATGTATGGACGCTCTAATTGGTGAGTCAATACACAAATCAAAGAGCTCCCAAGGGTCACTTTTGCATTGTTAACCATCGCTGTGACACCATTGACATGTTTGGCACTGTTTTGAAATGAAGGTGCTGAACTGTTTTTTTAGGTTATTTGTTATTCTCAGACCAGTCAGCTTATCTGAATTTAAAAATATGTTTAACCAGCTGCTAGTTCCAAAGAAAGTCCCTACATAAGAGGGGCTTAATCGAGATTCAACAATGTCTGTGCAAACAGCAGAGCCAGCAGAACTGCCTCAGGATAGTGGTGTTTTATACTCTTTGTGAACACGCTATGCCTCTTTAGCCTCTGCAAATCATCAACTGAGAGTGCATAATGATGGCACCGTGTGCTCCAATGTACTCCAGGCACTGGCAGAGCTGCTAGAGAACCCCTGTAAGAGGAACTTTACCTTTGGCCTGATCAAGGCTAAATCCACTCTCTGTTACTGACTAATGACAGCTTCAAATTGAGAAGACTCTTTTCATTAAACTCTTCCATGAAAAGTATTGTGTTTCTCAAACATTTATGATCGGAGAAAGCAAAATGATATTATTAATACCTAAGTGATCTTGTGTAATCGAAAAAAGCACAGTACTGTACAGGGATTTTTATAACACAATAAGTGGATAAAGAAAATCAGTGGTGAAGCTGGCTGTCTTTTTTCAGAATCAGAAATACTGGTATAGGTCCAACTTCCACTGTCAGTGCACTAATTTTAACAAAGAGTTATGGGATTTATCCCATCTACTGCACATTAAGGTGTTCTTGGGCAGGACACTTAAACCCAAAATGGTTTGACAGCTACATCAAACAGGTGTAAATGTATGACTATAAAAAGCTAACACTTGATTCACTATCCGGATGTGTATTTGTGTGAATGGATAAGTGTGATCTTCAGTATTAAATGTGACTATAAAAGTGTTACAAGCGCAAGTTCATTTGTCACTTATCACACAAGTTAAATCAGACAAAACTGTGTCAGAAACAAAGTTAAAGAGTTAAGAAAATTCAGGCAGAGTAATTTTAGGACAAATGTAATAGCACTGCATTTGTTATAATAACATATGCCGATAACTCAAACAAATTTCAACAATAGTGGGTAAGACAGGGATACTATAGGAGGGATAAATTAGTGCCACATTTTCTTTGTCTCCAGAAATAAAACCAGAGGCATAATATCAGTGAGAGGGGAGCATGCAGAACCAGCGAGGAATAGTTGCCCTGAATGTGTTTCTTACGTACACAGTCATGCTCTTTTGTAGCCCTCTGATGCATTGCGTTGTTAATTAACACAAATATCACATCCTCACAGGATGACTCTCAAGATGTGAAAGTGGAGCTTTGTTGCAGTGTTTTTGTGTATATATGAAAGGGCTTAAAATTGCAACAGAACCCTTGTCTCAATTGGAGATCCCTTATTCAGGTCAACCAAAGTCCACAGCAAGTCTTGAGGGAATGGACAAGACAGTAAAAACACACAATAATAAGGCATAGCTCTAACTCTGAGCTGGAGAAAGCTAAATTAAATCCTCTGGTTCTCTGAGGGATGAGACAAAGACAACCCCACTCTGTCTGCCCCTGATCTCATAAGGTTCAATGATGTTTAAATCTGGTTACAGAGGAAGCTGTGCAAGGATCCTGTTTTTAATAGTGCTTCTGAGAACACTCTTTGATTTGTGCTGCAGTGTTTACGGGTGCATCAAGACCTTGGAAAATAGGACCATGGTCAGTGAATGGTGTCTGCACAACCTGATCCCATAAAACAGTCTCATTTGTTGGCTGTTATATGACCATGCAGAGCAATAATCAGATCTAATGACAGGGCATGCCTGCTCACACCATTACAGATTCATAATATTAAACTGCTGGCAGGAGTCAAGGTAGACTGGAAGCATCCTTTGGCTTTTTCCAAACATAAAGCTGCCGGAGAGAAGGAAAAAGGCTGAATGGAGAGATGACTCATTTGACCATGGTTTAGTCTAAAGGATGGAAACTTGCAGGGAACAGGACAATGAGCAGACCTCTTGCTGCTAATTGGCAGTCAACCATGAATGTGACTTCTGTGTAGGCTGATTTATTTCTGGGATTTGCTACTTCAAGGTCAGTTACATATCATTGAAGAATATTTGTGTGGAAAATTTAAGCAGAGATGAATAACAGCAAGTTCTAAATGTTGAATAATGGCCTTGTTTGCTCCTCTTGTGATTTTATTTTGAGTGTTTTACCATATCAATGCATTTGATGGTGTTAAATTGTGACTAAAGACACTTTTAACTCCATTTTTCTCTGTACTTACATCAATGCTTCAATATTTATTGTTATATTATACAACCCTATGTCAATCTATGTTAACATTATTACCAAAGACACTAACTGTTGAAAAGTTGAAGGTGACATTTTTTTCCCCATTCTTTCTGAATGTATGTCTTAAAGGTGTAGTCAGCAATCTTCTTATCTTCTAATCCAATGCAGTATTTGTCAAATTCACCGTATTTCTCCTCTCCATCCACAAGATGTCCCCACTGACAGCATGTTGAAAAAAAAGTCCGGTTTCAATACACAGCCTTGGCTCTGAATTTCAGTTAGTAAATACTGTGACTCGGGCCAAGCCACCAAAACAGGGTACATCCCCCCCCACACACACACACACATCCAGGGGGCGATCATACTCATGCGCAGATCAGACAGAGGGGGGAGGGGGAGTAGTAGGCTGTGTAGCGGGGACAGTTAGCATAAGAGAGAGATACAATATGTGCAGTAGCAATGGCTGAAAAACAGCCCAAAAGAAAAAGGTCAGAGGAGTGAAAAGTGTTAAAAAGAAGGGCTAAGACCATGAAAGAGCAAAGACCTGGGTCAACATTGGTGTTGCTTTCCGACGGTGGAGGGAACTCCGTGAATTGAAAGACCTGAAAACATACGCGGATGTCGCCATGTTTCTGCTGGATAGGTAAACCACATTAGCTTTGTGGTGCTTCATATAACAGTAACAGCCGTTGGACATTCATCTTATTGTCTAATCTGCCAAAATGTACTGTTGTTGTGATGTTTTCAATAATGGCAGTCAAGTTGTGGCTACTATTGTCTGACGAGTCAGAGTTACCTTAGCTATGTTGGTCAACTAGGTAGTTTCTACGGCCGTTTCGATGACGATGCACGTCCATCAGCTTTCGGGGGTGGAGCCAGGGGTGAGGTATGAAGGGAGAGGCGGGTCTAAATTTGTATATCAACAATCTCTCCACTCGTTTTCTCCCACATCACTGACTACACCTTGAAGATGTTCAGCTTAGTGCAGGGTTTTTGCATTGTGCCACACATTTTCACCTGGAGACAGCCCTGCCAAGTACCAGTATTCTTGTACTAAGAAAAGAAGTTTATGGCTTGGCTTTACCTTGCTGAAATAAGCAGCCACATGAACTCTGTTGTCTGAGTGAGACATATTTTGCTCTGAAAACTGTATGTATCTCTCAGTATTTATGGTGCCCTTGCAGATGTCCAAGGCATCCATGCCAAGAGCACTAATACATCCCCTCTACATCACAGATGCCTGCTTTAAAAGTTTGTGTTGATAACAATTTGGATGGTCCTGCACAGCATGAGTTCGGGGAACTTAGTGGACATTATGTTTAAAAACAGTGTGGAATGTGGACTCATCGGAGAGCAACCCTTTTCTACCTTAAAGGGATATGGCATTTTTGTTTAGGTTGGGTTGTTTCAAATAGACAACAGTCAGTGAAGTGGTTGAAAGGGCTCCCAGCAGCTGCACATTTAAGGAGAACAAGATGAGACAGCAAATAAGGTAACCTACTGATGACAGCTTTTTTCACTCAATTCTGTGAGTTTTACTAAAAGACTACACACAATTCTGTGTTGACTTATGTAGAATGGGGTACAAAATATATCACTTTATTTTTCCCTCTGGACATCTCAGTGTTCGGCAATATTTTATTATGCAACAAATGACTATGGTAAAATACCAAATAATAGCTGGGGCGTTTATTTGTTTCAATCACTGAGCAGACCAAGCATTTATTTGGAACAGGCGTTTAATGGCTTTCTCACAAAAATCTTGATAAGAAAAAAAATGAAAAAATATGGTTATACTTTTGTCTTCTTCTTTGAACTCAGCAATCTCTAAACGCTCTTAAAACTGGTAAGGAACTAGTTAAGGTCGTACTTTTATCCCTCACTGTACCAGGGCCATGGCGATCAGTGGCAATGTAGCTGCTGTTGTTAGCTCAACATTTGCATGTGTATTTTGTAACTTTGACCATAACCTCGGAGGCCGTGCCTAATAAAAAGCATTTAACATCCAGTTAAATGCTTTCTTTTGGCTTGGTCCTTACATGTAAATATATCTTCAAATTCTTTAAGTCTGGTTTTATCATATGATTTATTATAGATAATTAAATCTCTTAAAGTGTTGTGCAATTGCATGTTGACTGACATTTTTCTTAAACTTCGGTCTAAGTGGTCATCACAAGTTGAGAACCCTGCACCAATATTGGTTTGGAATGACTGAGCCTCCCAGGAGTGATCCTTCTATTTATTTAACAGTTCTTTATTGCGAGGAATAACCCCTTGAGATAACTTATCTCGTTTTCGAGGGGATCCTCAGATTCATAACAACATAAAGAGCAGAGTAACGTAATACAAGATAGCAAAAAATTATATATACATATGAAAAATATATAAACAATAATAAAATAAAAAACAAAACAAAATAAAAATAAATAAATAAATCTGAATAAACACAATAAGCAAAAACGTAACAGCACACGCACACACATACACATAAACCAGCTCTGTATGTTCACCTCTCCCCACCCAACACTGTCATTACAGTCACATTACATTACCTGAAAAACATTACAGTAATGATGTCATTACAATCATTTATAGTCTTTCAAAGAAAAGTAATCACAACAAAAGTTGAATCACATAAACCTTTTCGTTTATGGTCGTACAAAGCAAAGCAATTACAACAAAAATGAAAAATCACATGGCCAAGTTCATTTGTGGTCGTACAAAGCAAAGTAAGTACAACAAAAATGAAAAATCACATGGCCAAGTTCATTTATGGTCGTACAAAGCAAAGTAATTACAACAAAAATGAAAAATCACATGGCCAAGTTCATTTATGGTCGCACAAAGCAAAGTAATTACAACAAAAATGAAAAATCACATGGCCAAGTTCATTTATGGTCGTACAAAGCAAAGTAATTACAACAAAAGTGAAAAATAACATTACCAAGTTTGTTTGTGGTCGTACAAAGCAAAGTAATTACAACAAAAGTGAAAAATCACATGGCCAAGTTCGTTTATGGTCATACAAAGCAAAGTAAGTACAACAAAAATGAAAAATTGCATGGCCAAGTACGTTTATGGTTGCACAAAGCAAAGTAATTACAACAAAAGTGAAAAATCACATGGCCAAGTTCGTTTATGGTCATACAAAGCAAAGTAAGTACAACAAAAATGAAAAATTGCATGGCCAAGTACGTTTATGGTTGCACAAAGCAAAGTAATTACAACAAAAATGAAAAATCACATGGCCAAGTTCATTTATGGTCGCACAAAGCAAAGTAATTACAACAAAAATGAAAAATCACATGGCCAAGTTCATTTATGCTCGCACAAAGCAAAGTAATTACAACAAAAATGAAAAATCACATGGCCAAGTTCATTTTTGGTCGCACAAAGCAAAGTAATTACAACAAAAATGAAAAATCACATGGCCAAGTTCATTTATGGTCGCACAAAGCAAAGTAATTACAACAAAAGTGAAAAATCGCATGGCCGTTTATGGATGTACAAAGCAAAGTAATTGCAACAAAAGTTAAAAATCAGTAAAAGTCATTTAAGGCCATTCAAGCAAACTAGAAACAATGGCAAGTATTTTGAAGATGTGTTCATAGAGCCCTACGGAATGAAGTTAATGAAGTTATAGAGCGAATAAATACAGGAAGATCGTTCCAGTCATTAGGGGCCCTAACACGAAATGCATGTTTACCTACTTCTCGCTTAACTCTTGGAACTGTAAAGAACATTTTTTCATCGTGTTGTAGGTTATGCTGTGAGTTATAGAGCAAGAGATGTATTTCCAATCATGGTACTATCACCTGTTACAAATTACATTTTCAACTGTGGAATGTTAAAGGCAATTTTTCTGAGTATTTTACAGCACTCAGTTGTTTCTCATTCCTGTAACAAATGTTTCTGTGAAGTGTTCGAAACACAAAAATTCAGGAGGAGAGTACATCATATATATAAATTAAAATGTTTAGTTTATTAGAAATTACACACCTTCTCTTGGTGCTGTATTCAACTAAAAATAGATTGAAAATATTTTTAGATTACAGTTTTCTGTTTCAATATTTTACTCAACAAAGTCTGTTGGGACAGGGGTTTAAAAGTTCATACTACAACACAACAATAACTGAAACAAAAGAATGAGTCAGACCAATTTTCTGGGGCATAAATCATTTAAGGGCACCTTATTTGACCTGCCTGCACATTAAACATTACGTGTTTTCCTCCAACACTTTCTGTATAGAAAAGACATTGTTTAATTGCACCCATGAGACCTCCTCTGTAGTCCGCCCCCACACCTCCACAGCATACATGTCTGCAAGAGAGATCAGACTATGTTACATTCCTTCCCTCATGTCCTCAGACCTGATTATATCCAGACACAATACGTCTTGTTCTCCCAAGTTCCCAGCTTTGACTGTTAAAGGAGGCATCTCGAGAACTGAGGCGGCAGGTTTTATAAAAACTAAAACTGTGGAGGTTAAGCTGTCATGAAATGCCAGTGGGGTGATTGTTTCACGCTGCAACATATGGTTTATGTTGCTTAACTGATATTTTGTGTTGATTGGGGAAAATGTGATCAGGTCTGGGTATTAAATTAACATGTCTACAAGTCTAGAGCTTTGATTGTTGCTCTGTGAGATACCGCAGAGGTTCTCTCGGCTTGTGCAAATGCAAACTGAAGCATTTACAATTGTAATGCTTCCAAGCGGATGTTGAGGAGGGAATATGTCATCCATGTTCACAGTGGGATATGTTTACAAGTCCACATGTTTTCTCAGAAGTATCTGATCATTACCCATGTTGAGAGTAGTTATTCAAGAAAGGGTATACTTTACTCACTACTTTGGGACAACATGGTCTGCCATCAATTGAAAGGTTAAGGGTTTGAGATGTCCAGCTCTCGGGCAGGACATCGAACCCCAAATTCCTCTAACTGCTGTGTAAGTGATATGCAAGTGGATATGAAAGTGCATGGATGTGCTAGCTAAAGTAGCCTACTTTAAAAGAAAGTCAGAATCATCAGTGTGTTAATGTGAAAATGAATGGAATTGAATGGGTAGATGTGACCTTTGGTCCAAAAGCTTGTCTGAAGAGATGCTACCAAACAAGACAACACTTACTTTCCCAGCATTCCATGCCACCCAAGATGCAGTCATTTAAATGCAAATCAAAACACAAATTTGAACAATTCATCTGCTCACAGAGGTACAAGTGCTCGTTTTAAATATATCAAATTTTGGCTAAAATCAGGTTCATATGCTCATTTTTGGAGGCGTATATTCACAATCACTGTCTCTGTCTCAGACACCCTTGCCTATGCGCACCCAATCTGCCCTGACTGGTTTACAGATTTAGGGGCCGTTTACATGGAAACTCCTGACTTAAAGACGCAAAGATTCTTCCTTTGTGTTTTCAAATTCTTCTGCGTTCAGCTGACAATGCTGGAGACGAGTTAATCCCCTGTAAATCCGCTGTAGTGTTCATGCCGGTTCAGTAGATGGCGGTGTAGGTCTGCAGAGAGGCTGCTACAACACACGAACGAAGAAGAAAACCTTTCACAAATAACAATGGCGAATAGACGCACAGAGAAGCAGGAGTTTCTTTTATGGACAACAAATCAGTTCGGACAACAAATCTGTCTGGGTAGTTTTGTCTGGATAACAAACCGAGCATGGTAAGACGCTCACACGTTACTCGGCAGACGGCCGAAGCTGTTGTTGTTCCTGGTATGCGCGCGCAGCCTTTATGTGGAATAGTACTGTGCATGCGGGGACGTCAGCGTTTCACCCTGAAACGCTCTGATACAGGTTTACACGGAGCTGCATGGAGAGCGGATTCAAACCTTTCCACTCTGGAGGACGTTTTCAAAAGTTTCCATTTTCAGTAAAAACGCAACGCGCTCCATCTAAACGGAAGGCCAAAACGCAATGAAAACGTATCGGATTTGAGCGTTTTCGGCGCCATGTAAACGGCCCCTTAATCTCTGGTATTGTCAGCTCATATTGTCAACAACTCTACAGTCATTCTAAAAACTTTGAGCCACTGAGCTTAAACTAAAGATGAAACCTTAGTAGAACCTTAGTTCTGATAGGGGGTGGGGTCAGGGCAGGACAAATATTTAAGGCAGCTATTGGCACTATTTTCCGGGGGAAAGGGAAAGTTCCTGATCCTCTATCACTCAGAGGAGCCTTTTTAAGCACGCTCAAAGGAATTTTAAACTCAAAAATCACAACTTATCCTAGATCTCCCTCATAATCATTCCTTCAAGGCAAGTGTAGTTGTTTAAACACAGATGCTTCAACACAAAACACTAACAGTAAGGGTTTAACCACATCACAACAATCCACTATAAAATAGAATTATCTTTTATTTTGTTTTCAATAGGGTTCAGTACTGGAACCACAATACTTTGGTAAAATCTCCTATGCACAGAATATTTTTTAATGTATTTTTTGGGCATTTTGTACCTTTATTGATAGGAGAGAATGACAGTGGATAGGCTTGTGAAAGGGGGTGAGAGAGTAGGGGAAGACACTCTGCAAAGTAGCCACAGGCTGGATTCAAACCTGGACCAGCAGAAGTATGTAAACGGGACTTGCCTGGTTGCTTACCACTCCGCCAAACCAGCACCTGTATGCACATAGATCTACTAAGGCCTGCTACTAAAATATATTCTGACAGATTTAACTCTTATTACTAGGGAGGCAGGGCATGATTTTAGGCTCCCCACATGTGACAAGCCAGGAAAGCTTACCAGTTACATCCTATAATGTTTTTAAGGCAGTTCAAGCTCATCGACTTGGGGTACAGTCCCCCAGTCCACCCAGTCCAGAGTGTAGACTGTGGAGTGATGCAAAACTGGTGACACAGTATTACTGAACAGAGCTAAACTCAGAAGTTACCACGGAAAAGATTCAGCCTTTTGGCACACCCTGGACCCATGCAGAGAGGGGGACTTACAGTGGTAGAAGCTCTGACAGAGTGCGAGACAGAATGGGCAACAAACTCTGGCACTTATTTAAACTGAATATATAAATAAACTAGAATATGAAAATCAATTTAAATAGAAAAAGTTTCAGATAAATGAAATTATGTGTTAAGATAATTATTTAAAAAAATAGGTTCATAAGAATCCAAACCATCTTCAAATCTAGGAATATTTGTACAGAAATCTAATAAAAGCTTTAATATCTTTTGTCGAAATCAATCAAATATAAAGGTTTAAAATGATGATTTCTGGAGTTTTTAACCATTTTTCCCTCTGGCAGTGAGGATTGATACGGCTCTCCCTACCACATAAGTTGCTCATTCATATTTTAAACAAAAAGGAATTATGAAAAAATGTAAATATGAGTCATTGTTGGTTTGTCTTTATTATGGAGTGGTCCAACAGTAAATTATGTTTCAGCACCTTGACTGTTGCTCTTCTCCATCAGTTCCTATGATCTTGTGCCTGGTGTGTGGTCTATGTCTGGCTTAATCAGATTTTTTTTTCTTTTTGCTGAAACTGACTTTATTACAGTCGTCTGTATTTGTCATCTACGACTTGAAAATTGTTAAGTGCAAACTGCTTAAGGGGTAAAGTAACACTCAATTTCATATGTTGGACAGAAAGGCAATGAAAAGATCTCCACCTGCACAGGGGTGATCACCTGACAACGTTCTATTAGGTGAAGAAATGAATGTTTCATAAAATGTATAAGTAAGATGAGACACATGCTTAACCTGCCCTGGTTTGAGCAAGCAGCAAATAAAAGGGGCCTCATATTTTATCACGTTAAGCCTGTTTTTGTTCTGTAGTGAGCTGTCAGTTAGGTTGTCCAGTCTCTTTTATTATTTGGCGGCCTGGATGGTCCAAAGGCCTCCTTGTGTAAAATGAAAAGTGGATGAAAAATTAGATATCATAAACATATGGATTATGGACTTACTCAATAATTCCCAGACAAGCAAATATATGGAGAAAAGCCAGGGAATTGGGATTAAGCCCTCTGGGAACCCACAAGGAAGGGAAAGGAGTTTTCATTAGATAGCTGTTTTTGAACCTTGACGGAATTTATCATAGATATTGTGTCTCTTGAATGCAGCTGCCAAGAGGAACCATTATAAGCTTTTTTTCTCTCTTACATAATTTAGAGAAAGGGAACTTGATTCAGCTAAATATTAGAGTGCCTCCTAAAAATGACAACAAGGCTGAACTGATATAAAATTTATAAAGATACAGCACCTTTTTCCAATAATTTGACATGTGGTATTGTTCGTTATCCTGCTGTGACATATCAGGTAAATACACCAAATGCTTGTTCTCAATGTCATGGCTTTTATTTGAATCTTGTTCAGAGGTTTTGTGAATTTGTTGCCCAGCTTTACCTTTCAGTAATTTGTAATTAGTTTGTCATTCTTTTAATTCACTAAGGTGGAAAGTGGACATTTCCATGGTTTTATGAAAAAAAGAAACTTGCATAAATGCAGATCAGGGGTTTTGGCCCAGCAGCAATGATATGTTGTGTGTGGAAAAAAAAAAAATTGCAATATTATGCTAAAATGTGAGCGACTATGCTTTTCCTCTTTTCTGACCTTTAAATGTTACAATGTAGGATACTCATGGTAAACAATGCCAAAGTGTCAAATAATGAGGTTCAAGCATTTGTAAGTGAGCCCTGAAAGCTGTTTTTGATGGTTTTGAAAGCTGTGTTTTCTTGTCTTTTTTAACTGTTCAATCCCATTGATGTAAAAGCGTGCTAGAGCCCTCTACATGGTCATGCCTGGGCAGATGCTTTAGGCCTGTTTCTCTCCTACTCTGCTTTGGAAGTTACAGTACTATGCGCTGCTGGCTTTCCAGAATTTTTTGTATGGGTGTGAGGGACAGTTACCGTAAAATACCAAATAAACGCCCGGTCCCAAATAAACGCTGAGTGTTGCAGTACATTTTGACAAATAGACGCCCGTTCCAAATAAACGGCTGGTGTAATTTATTCGGCGCAGCGTACAAGCTACGGTCAAAGTTTACAGAACGCATATGCAAATGCTGAGCTCACAACTTACAGCTGACACTTGAAAAGAAACAAACCACTGTCGTAATGCTTGATCCAGTAACCTCGGAACTGGGAGTGACATCATCTCCGACTTATTGGCGTTCCAGTCGAAGTCTGAAAAAAACATGCCGATCTACCAGGCCATTGTTAGCTGTTGTTAGCACGCCCTGCGTTGTTGTATGAAGAATGTGATTATCACTATGGCAGCATTTTTGTAAATATAAGTCTAACAGTACGATGTATACAGCTGATCTAGAGCGACACACCCCAGTCAGAAGTGCAAATAAATTGATTATTACAGGAGCTAAATAACTGTTCACACTGGGGGCATCCATCTTCGATTATCAACTCGGGGGTGGCGAGGTTTCACCAAGTTCACAGTAGGAAATTCCAAATTTGGGGAACGTTCCAGTTGCAGTTTCCTACTCGGAACCGGGAAATTCTTACTTCTGACTAAAACTGGATCGCACCAAAGACGTGACTGAAGCCAAAGCGTGTGTGTGTTGTGGTAAATGCAGCTTGGACCTTCCTCAGAACTCTGCATTACTTTACAGCTTCTTTTTTCAACAACTTACAGGATGCAAAGCGACGAGGTAATGTATCTCTTTCTAGTTACGTAGCGGTAGTTTTTGATGTGTGACAACAAGCATTTTTTGAAAAACGTATTAGCGTAGTTGTAGCCGGCTATATATCGCTACTTACAGCCCGGTGCTCTAAGACGTGTAATATAAATACTAAAATAATATAAATTTGCTCTAGTTTTAATTGTCTTGTTCCCGAAGTTGAATATCTAGGCCAGTCCAGCCCTGTCCGACCCTACCAGAAGGCTAAGGAATAGCATTTATAGATAACCTATTTTGATGCTATAAAACTCATCTTAAATTGTGTATTTCGATCAGGCATTTATCTAAAAGTGAGACTTTTTTGAAATTACTTAGAAACTCCTCACAGTCTCTTTAAATAATAAAGCAGGACAGCTTAGAGTGTTGGTGTCTTCATCAAATTTGACGCAGGAAACACAAGTCTACAGCAGTCTAACCAGGGATAGCATACAATTGAGGATGTGATAAAAACGACTGTTAGCCCGGGTCTCGTTAAAGAGAGAAAAAGAGAGAAATACTGCTGCTGGAACGTTGCATTTGAAATCAGCCCATGGAGAAAGGTTAAGTCTTTTCCCCTCAGCTGCCATGTGCTGGACTGCAGATTTTTATCCCTGACTCAAACTCAGTATTATTTTTCCTCTGAAGGATACTTTAAGCCTCACTGATCTACATATGTCCCATAACAGCACTCCTAAAGGGACAAACTGTTCTCTCTTTCTCTTGAAAACAAATAGGACAATTTATGCTCGAGTATTACAGTCTGGAAAAAGATAGATAAGGGACTGTATGATGGAAATCAATTTCAAAAAGTTAGTAAACACTTATTCCAGCCTCCAGCAATCCATCATGACTTGAGGTTCACATCAGGTAGGATGCCACATTGACAAAAAAGACTTACATGATCACTTAACCAAACCCAAGCTGGACAAGTCTCCCGATCAAATGTCAATAAATGTAAAGACTTATGGAAAGATATCCCAGTGCTGTAAAAGGTTATTTAATAGACCATGAAAGGAAAGATGAAAACTGCGTTGGCCAACAGTTCTTACCACATCATAGACTCTCGGGGCAGTCGACCTCAATGGGGTTTAGAGCAGGCACGACTTATGGAAGACAGATCGATTTGTGAGGAGGGGAGGGCTCATCCATCTGGGAAAGTGAACACAGAAAAAAATGCATTGAGCGAAACTCAACATGTTAGAAGTTTTTTTTACTATCTTCAGGCAAACTCACGCTATGAATGCAAAGAGGTTCCATTTACAACGCGTCCTTTTTTTATTTTACTTTGTGGAAGCAAAGTCATTACAGCGTTTTAATACACGTACAAATGATGCTGTTTATATGTTTAAGTCACATTAGTATAGCTTAGTAGGTAATGGATGAAACCTGTAAAAACAAATTACTGAGTCAAAGAGAGCAGACTCTTGATAACTGTTTTCTTCCTTCTGTCAGATTCCTATCAAAAAATGTTTACTTCTCCACAAATCATGTCAGATGCTTGAAGACCAATGGCTGTTGCTGGTGAAGCCCGTGTGTGTCTTTCATAGCTACATTTCTTGTCAGCGTGTTTTCCTGAGTCAAATAAACGTCTTGAAAGCCTTTTTTGTAACTTTATTGACATCTGTAAACATTCCATCCTGATTTTACTTGTGCTGAGTTAGTACTAGGAGGTAAGTACTTGGACCATCAGATCTTGCTGTGTGAGCACATAAATCATGTATTAACAATTCATTTGCTCAGATTCCAGCATGACCTATGAATTGTTACTTTGAAATCCTCCTGTCTAAGGCTAGCTTTAGCTTGTAAATGTATGCTGATATCAAACTTACCAACATAGTATTACAATTAGCTATGTAATCAACATATTGTTACTTTAGAATTATCAGTGAATGTTATTTGTACAACTTAACATCAAAAGCAAAAGCTATAGTAAACTATAGTTAGTTAAGATAAATATTACGTTTTTTTTTTATTAAAGTAGTTTCAATCAGCTTGACTTCTGTGTTTTGCTAATTTTAATGAAGTCTTGATATTTGTGTAAAGACTTAAAATAGCAATTTTGATAGTGTTGATTTTTATAAAACTGAAGTTGTCCCAACATCTAAATTAAGTGATCTATGTTTCTTGAATACTAACCTGCTGTGTCTGTTATATCAGACACAGCAGGTGAAAAAGTGAAGGAAATAAAGAGAATTTAATTTTATTATTCCAGTTTTATCAATAGAATATGCATAGCTGTGAAGCCATTCTAATAGCTGCTAACTCAAAAACAAAAATAGGAAACTATTTTCCATAATGTCTGATGGCTTATTACTCGGGGTGTAACGAAATTTCGTACCACGAAATTTGGCGACATAAAAAATAACGAAATAAAATTCAAAGAAGCACAAAATTTAAAAAAAAAACATGAAGGGGTGCTAGTGATTGTTTACCCTCCTCGCCTACCGAAAACACTTGCTAGCAAAACACTTGCTTCGGAATGGAGGCATACAAGGTTGAGGAATTAGCTGACGCTCCTTCGTCAAATAAATCGGTTGTGTGGACCTGTTTTGGCTTTCCATGTAAAAGACAAGAGAACGGTGAGAAGATTGCGGACAAAACAACAACCGTGTGCAAAATATGCCGCTACAGTTCGCCGTAGCCTATACTACGTCGAGTACAACTACCAACTACTTTGAACTGGAGACAGGCAGCAACTGTATGTTTGTGTAAGTCTGCATAAAAAAACTATATTTGATTTTTGCATCTACTGTTGAGTTGACAGAATTTGATCATACTTGAAGATCAGAAGTATAAGCACTGTTATAGGCTAAATATTATAGTTCACAGTTCAGACATTTATAGGTCTAAACTGCAGCTCTGAGGACTGCTGTGTTTTTTCCTTTTCATTCAAGAATGTAGTTGCTGATTGTTACAACAAAGCACTTTTTATTGAGATTTAATGTTTGTATTTGCACTGTAGTCTAAATAAGGGGAAAAAACTACTTTTTTTTTTTTCGAAGAGCATTTATTATGTAGCTACTGATGCAGCAATTTTTTTTTTATGTCTGCATTAGAAAATAAAGAAAATGAGATTTTTGCACAACTTCCCACTGTTGGGGATTTTCTATAATCTTTAATTTTGTAACGTGAGTATTTCGTATCGTGAGCCCTGTTTCGTATTTCGTATCGTTTCGTGAGTTGACCATTTTGTTACACCCCTACTTATTACCCTTTTCACATCACAATACATACAGTAGGAACTTTTGGGATTTAGTTTATTGTCCATGAACACATCATCATGTGACTACAGGAGCTGGGATCTTACCCTTAGCTCTTTTGAAGTCTATATTTCACCACAAAATGTGTTAAAAAAAACTTTTGAAGCCATAATCTTTCTGCAGGCCTTGCTGCTTTACTGAAAATCCCCAACCCTCAGTTTCTATCAAGCACATCTGCGGTGTGATGATGTAGAAAAAATGAAAATGTAGCAACTGCAAAGATCACAGACCAGCATCTCTACCTTTGGGACTTGTTAAGACAGAAAGTTGAACCAGATAAGCAAAGACAAGTCTCCAATTTGTCCACTGGGCCTAATTCCAATTCTTAAAGTTTTACTTGTGAAAAGATACTTCAATTCCCAACGAAATGAAACTAAGGATTCTGAGCAAAGCTACACGATATAAGGCTGGTGTGTCAGAGCTCCATTTTACTGAGTGTTATATAAAGGAAAATAAAAGGGAGGCTGGGCCATTAACATTTTTGGTTTATTCAATTTAGTGAAACAAATTTGACATGAGGAAAAATGCTAATGAGTTTCCCAGGGATCCCGGCCATTACTGGAAGGTTGGAGGCTCAAGCACAGCTCCTCACATGGGCAAGATCAAATGGGTCCACTGCTATGTCAGTGGGTGTTTAAATGAGTATGAAAGAACATGAATATGACCTGCAAATACTATGGTTTACATACATAAAAACTAGATGTGATCAGCAGTGAAGAAAGCATGGTGTGTTGTCAAAGATAAGGAACGCACTCTGCAAGCTCATGTTCTTTTGCCATGTACCATTTACCTGAACTATCACTGTATCCATCCCTGTTCTGGAGTATAACAATGCTTTGTGCCGTAAATAGGAAGAAAGTAGTGGCCCATCTCCACACCCAGTCACAAAACAAGAGTAAACTGCAAGAAGTTTCCCCTCTTTGTTGGAAATGTCATTTGGTGTAATGAGCACAATATTTATCAAGTCGACCTTGACACAGCCTTGATTCAGGGTGCAATGAATCATAATTTTATTTTGGTTGTAAATAGGGAAATATGAATCTAATAAACATTAACATATTTTTTTTAAAGCATCAACTATTCTCCGTGCCTTATTATCAATTAGTTGAAACTGTGACTCAGAAATGGCTGAACCAGTATATTGAACCCATATCAATATATTGCATCCAAGAAATACTGATTATGTTAGCCCAAATAATGGGGCTGATGGAAGCAGTTTGGTACAGTTACTTTCAGGTCAAATGCCTTGGCCAGCACTACAACATTACCAGCCTTACAGAAGGTAAATAGGTAAATAGCAGAATAAACAAACATAAAAGCTTGTGCAATTTTATGAAACAGTTTGGCATTTTAAATGAAACAATATCGACTTAAACAGTAGATTTGTTTGTATGATCAATTAATCATATTATGATGGTAACTTTATAATGGATCTATTTCTCATAGATGTAACAACAATATGTGAGCTAGCTTGGCAGAGCTTTGCGCTCTCCAAGTGTTTTCTAGATTGATTAACTTTCATGAGCATCAAGAGCATTCTCTTTTTTCCCATTATGGGAGGCTTGCTAAAACTTGCCCTGCATCAAAATTTAACTATGTGGAAGACAGTATATCATTTTGTTAATTATCTAGTTCACTTTCCGTCAATAACAATTTTAATTTTAGTCTCGTTGTAGTTTAAACTGACGTTGTTACCTTAATTAATCAACAAACACCTATTGTAATTAATTTTGAAATTTTTCACAACAGTAGATATTGAGTACTAAAATTTTCTAATCATTATCTATCCTTATTCAATTGAATACATTAGAAAGAAAATATTTAATGGTTAAACTGACAACCATTTTTATTTGTTTATTTTTAATATTCGCTATTTATAATCGTGTTTACCACTGTGTTGCATCGCTTTTCCTTTTACAACAATTTAAAAGAATATATGAAACGAGGACACTAATTGTTGAAGCTTTGTGGATGGAATTCTTTCTTAATTTGTCTTGATGTATAACTTCAGGGGCTCAACAGCCCATGGTCACCGTTGTCCGATTTTGTGCTTGATAATGTGTCACACATTTTCAATGGGAGGCAGGTTTTGACTACAGGCAGGTCAGTCTTGTACCCACATTCTTTTCTATGAAGCCAAGTCTGTGAAAAAGATGTAACTTTGATGATGTCCTGTATGTACCTTTCAATATTGATAGTGTCTTGGCAGATGTGCCAGTCCAGTCCACCCAGGCCATGGGCACTAATACACCCTCATACCATCACAGATGCTGAACCTTTCCCTGAGAACAATCTGGATGGTCCTTTTCCTCTTTAGCCCAGAGGACACACTGCTCAATTTCCAGAAACTATTTGCAATATGAACCCATCAAACCACAGCACACTTTTCCACCTTGAATTTTTCGGTTTCTGGTGGATTAAAGCCCAATGAAGCCGGTAGCATTTCTCTGTGTTGTTATGTGTCTATTTGGCTTTCCATGATAGAGTCCTAACTTGCGTTTGTAGATGTAGCGACAAATTATGCAATGTTTTCCCAAGTCTAAGATTTACAAATCCCTGTTTCCTGTTTTTATTCATATTTCACACAATGTTCCAACTCTGTGTTTGTGGGAAATTTCATCTTAGAAGCAAAATATAGGAAATCTCAAACTTCATTTGGTACAGGACATTTGTAACCATTTTGTTTAACACTCTTTAATTCCTGCATGTACACACCTACTTTCAAACATTTTATAATTTTTGTTCATTTCGCTTTACCCAGATAGCTCACACTCTCAAAGAACGACAATTCCTCTACTCATACACAATATTTTCTCACAATCAGTTTTGATTCCAAATACACCCTGACTCAATGCTCCATGGCTGATTGATCAAAAATGTCACTAACTGCTTTAATGTGCATCCATTCATTGCATAATAAAGCTTGTGTAACTTGTTGCAGCCACACCTCACGAACATCTGGGGCAAAAATCTGCCCAAACCCTTGACACCTGTTGTCTCCCACATGTTCCTATAATTCATTTCGGATCTGGCAAATATAATAACTTGCACTTGCTAAAAACTAGGTCAGTGCAGGAGCTACCTGGTAGGAATAACTTGCATTTCTTCCAGGGATTCCTTTGTGTTTTCCTGACTTTTCTTTGAGTGCAAGCTCACGCGCTTTCAAGTGGAACATTAAATGTGGCACTGAGTGTATCTGCAGTTAAAAATCTGCAGAGCAAGAGGTTCAAAGATTTCCTAGTGGTATCCTTGACAAGATCCTACAGGGATAAGATTCAGCGATTTGGAACAACTTTGCACAAATCATTTAAAAATCTAGAGAAGTAACTTAATCAGATTCCAATATTTTTGTGATTAACAACTCAGGCTGGGGAAGTGGTTTTTGGATTTTCTTCCATATTTCTCGTAAACTACTGAGCAGATGCAACAGTGTTTCAAGCAGATGTCAAACAGGTTTTTATGATCTGTTTTCTGTTGTTGCTAGAGCACCCGATCAAATCAAAGATAATTGCAGCAGCTGCTCTCATACTTAGGACTTTCTTATTGGCCCTAATATATACTTAATTCTTTCAGTTTGCTACTTAACTCATCTGAATGTTGAGTGAGGAAAAGTGTGAAAGAAGACCGATGGAAAAAGGAGTGTGTGAGGAAAACATTCAAACGACTTGAACAAATGTGTGTAATATGACATTTCCAGTTCCTCTGAGTTAAAAACTAATTCTTGCACGCTTTTGCTGAGTCGGTATTTACTGTGCATAGTTGTTGCATTTATGAACAGTTTTCAAAGAGGTGAATTCAAGCTGCTCTTTAGCTCCAAATACCATCTCTGACTGCTTACTCTTCTTTTTCCACGACTAATACTGCTTGTGCAGCTAAAACACTTCTGCAGAGGTCCACAATTCTTCACTCAAAATTTTTGACCCCATTTTTCATAGTATGGAGGAACTAAGCAGCTGTGGATATAAGTACCCAACATCTTACAGTGTTGTAGCTGTGTGTGTTTGTGTGTGTGTTTGTGTCTGTGTGTGATCTGAATTTGCTTGAAGTGTAGAATTGATGAGTAATTACATGTTGTATAGGCAACAAGGGATGCAAAACGTTAAAAAAAATACCAGAGTATGAGCTGTTTTGTACAGCGTCCAAGATTTTAAAGCATGAATTTCCACTTTTTGGTTCAGCATTTACATGCATCAGAGCCTATATCTCTGCATATAGGCTATGACTTGTTGGTGGCTGTGGATCAGCATGCAGAGTAGAGAATGAACCTGCTGCATGTGGCTAAATCTTCATAATACACTTCATTTGAAGTAAGATATTTCACTTTCCACATGGACTGATTTGTGAGAAGAGGCAGCGTTATGAGAGAGCATTATTTTTATTATTTGAAATGGGAAAAGCTGCATGTTTGGAATGCTTGAAAAATCAATGACATTCATCCTTATTAGGGCTGAACAATTAATTGCAAATTAGACTAATCGCAATCTGGCTTTTTGCAATTTTCAAATTGCATACAGTGCAATATTTTTAACCCAAAATGTGTTTAACATTTTGGCATTGTGGTATAGTTTCTTGCAGTTTCATGCCCATTTTAACCCTTTTTAACCCAGTTTTTACAACTTTATGCCTATCTTGCTCCCATTCATCTTTTTTTTTGGCCACTGTCAGACAATGTTTGGAATTTTTACATGGTTTTTGAAATGCAATCCCAATTTTGCTGCTGTAATCAATTTTCCTTAGTCACTTTGGATTTTTTTTGCCTTTTTTTTTGCAATTTCATTCCTATTTTGCACCTATCAACTTTTTTTTCCTCTTTCGTACAATTTTTTTTTACCCAGTTTTTACAATTTCATACCTATTTTGCTCCTGTTCTTCACTTCTCCATTTTTTCTCAAATTTTATCCTTAGATTGATTTAATGTCATATTGGTTATACTATAAAAATATCTACTGCTTATGTTTGTTTAAGAATACATAAGATGAGGAACATTAATACAATCGCAGAGTAAATCGCAATCGCAATATTGGGGAAAAATATCGTAATTAGATTATTTTCTCAAATCGTTCAGCCCTAATCCTTATCAATAAAGTTTCCCATTTTCAGGTGTCCTGTGACGTCATCTTAAGCTACAATGGTGCATAAACATGCTTACTGTTGGGGGAACATCACTGTTGAACACACTGGTAAATTTAAACAAAATTGTGAAAGCATGTGAACAAATGGTTGATGACATAACACATTCATATTGGCTCTCATATGACTACATTAAAGAGGTAATATCATGCTTTATTTCCAGTTTTTTATGCCTGTAAAGTATGTTTTACAAGTATTTTCAGTGCTACAGAGTCATTCTATGGACAAGCTAAAATGTCTGCAGTATCAGGACCTCTCTCTCTTGTAAACAGCACCAGTACCTACCTGAAATAATGTCCAATAGACCTACCAGTGTGTTGTCATACCATCATTTCATCAGTAGTTTAAACAATTGACTTAGAGTGGCGACAAAGTAGCCATGGAAATGAGCCAAAACCTGATGAACCGACCAATTACCACAGGGTAGATAGGTTACCAATCACAACAGTGCAGGCTTATATGAGGATGGGGACCCTAGAGTGACAGACGCTTCAATTTGAGCATCTCAGAAAGAGTGAAAATAAAGGTGGGTCTGAGGTCCACAGGATATAAAAGCTGTCAGGTTCCTTAACATTAGCAGTTTTGAACATATAATTACATCAGCAGTCAACAAATTTGAATGTATGTACTAATTATAGATTAGAGTTAACTCAGAAAATAAAAATAAGGTTTATAAATAAATCCAGTTATGAAAAGTTTAGATTTAATTTTAGGACAACATTTAATATTTTTTGTAAATTGATTTGAAATATGTTTTCTTCCTTGTTATTTTTTTTTTTTTAATCAAAAACAGCATCAAGGATGTTAAAGGACTGTTTTACCTGCTTGATGGTACATGCAAATATGTATGGAAATAAGGAAAAAAAACTCTCAATATAAGAATATTCTGATTTTACTAAAAAGTTTGCAGAATGAACCAGAAAACAAAACAAACAAACAAAACAGTAAAACAGCCACAGCTCTTAGATTTGGACTGAACCAAAATCAAAGGCCAAAAAACTCTGGAAAAATATCTTTTGTCCATGGGAAAAGAGTTGAACACCAACAAAACATGTTGTCAATGTTGTTCCTCAGAGGTCACTTGATGTGGGAATTGTAACTGTTTTAGTGGTGTTGATCATTTTGCCGTGTTCAGTAATAAGTGCCTGTTTGTTGGCTCCAATGGGCTGTGCTAATGTAGCCATTTTCCACCGTGTGCAGATGGATCTGCCTGATTCATTGTCAGAAATCACACAGATCCATCTTTCCAAGCTCCAGACTCCCCTTATGGCTTCCCAGCCAAATGCTGGATACCCCAAATCATTGAAGAGAGGCAGAAAAACTGAAAACGTGATGACAGCAGGAAGTGACTGCATGTTTGAAAACAATGGTGACTTCTGAAGTGGTCTTCATGGGTGCAGCAATATCTGCAGCTTCGTAAGAAATGGATTCAATTTCTTCTTTAAACATGGAGCAGAGAAAGTCATGTAAAGCTTTTCTTACAGGAAACCATGTTTTTGTGCTTATCCTGGGGATCAAGACTGGGGATCACTGCAGGGGAAATGGAAGAGAATGTGGAAATCCTCTGTGGACAATACTGATTAGTCAATGGTAGCCCAGAGTTGTAGTCATTCAATGATACCTGGCGAAATATGCTCTCCTCAGAAATTTGCAAGGTGAACTTGGTGGAGGTTGTTGTTGACAAGGTTTATGTCACACATAAGTGGTAAATGAAATATCTGTGTTGTATGATTTAATGTATCACGATAGAAAACTTAAATGTAGTTTATGCTAATGGCTAACAACAGGGTCTAGCTGCTACATCATATAGCGGCTTGATATGGGTTAGTCTGTGGTGAGTGTGACAAGCAGAGCGATATTCAGATCACCAGCTGCAGTTGTTTTTGAAGGTTCTGCCCCTGAAAACATTTTCTTGTCCAGTGTGTCAGGTTAAGTCATTTTTGCTGATTGAAAAAAAAATTACACTGACCCTTAAATGACAGCTAAATCAAACAAGCTGTTTTTGAGTCAGTGGACACAGAACAGCTGGCTCCCATCATCAACTTGTCATGGGAGCTAGTTTATCGAGCAAGCATTTGTGATATTGGCTGATACCACTGAACTTAGAAAGAAATTGAGTCCAGCCTGTAGAGGAAAGTCACACTGACCAATTTTGTAATATTTTAATACTTCAAATCCTGATGTCAAGACCTGATCAGAATTACACCTAAATGCACATGGATTTCTGTCTGAAGCAAATTACATAGCTATTTGGTTGCTATCAATATTAACTGAGATTTGTCAGATTCTACACTACAATAATGGAAGTAGAAACTAGTGGAGGTAAACAAACTGAAAACATTATTGCAGCTGCTGCCCACTACAGTCAGAAATGTCTATCTGTCCTCTGACTTCAGGATATGTGACAAATCTTAAAAATGATATCTGAATTATTTGTGAGTTTGACTTTGTAGGTATTGCATTTGACCCAAACGGTATCCTGTCTCATTGCACAATTTGTTTGTCCCAGATCAGAATGGGCCTGTGTTTTAAAGACTCAGACTTGGACCTACTGGGACTGAATGCTACTGAAGGCTAGACACTTGAGGCATGAATCATTGCTGCAAAACAGGTCAGCGTTCATCCTGAAAGCATGTGTAACTAAAGAGTGCAGGGAAAACTATTTGTCCCAATTTCTTTTTCTTACAACTTTATAACCAGACTTCCTCATTCACAGGCTCACTTTATGAGGTGTATTCATCAATCCAGCAGGGGCCATCAGACTATCTCCCTCTCTGATCTGATTACACCTCTCACTGTTTTTATATACTACTGTTCAAAAACCTAAGCTGTCTAGCACACTAAGGTGAATATCCAGAGTGCAGGCAAAAGTGACCAAAGCACTTTTCTCGGCTTAAAATCATGATATATATTATTAGATCTATTCATTAAAATCTCAACATTACAACATCATGTTTCATGGATTCAAATCAAAAAACAGCTACAAATGTACACAGATGGCACAGGTGGTTTTCTGTCATAACCTACAAATGAATATTATATATATATGAATATTAAATATATATATATATATATATTTATGTATATATATATATATATATATATATATATATATATATATATATATATATATATATATATATATATATATGTGTGTGTGTATGTATATATATATATATATATATATATATATATATATATGTGTACATATATATATATATAAATATATATTTATATATATATATATATATATATATATATATATATATATACATACATACATATGTATATATATATATATATATATATATATATATATATATATATGTGTGTGTGTGTGTGTGTGTGTATGTATATATATGCATGTATTATACTTTTTCTTAAAGTGCTCGACGTTTGGACATTGTTTTAACTGATGAATTAAAACAATGTCCAAACACTGAGCAGTTTAAGAAAAAGTATAAAACCATGTTTTGGAAAAGGTACTTGGAAAAGGTACTGTATAAAGATCACTGCAGGTGGATTTAGTTTATGTTGTTCCTTTGTTTGTTTATCATTTTATTTTTATTATTATTATTTGTGTTATATTATTAATATTTTGAGTATTTGGTTATGTGTGATTATTTTGTCAGTACTGTCTTTGTCACTTGGAAGTGGGTCTGACTAGCTGTGTAAGGTGAAGGGGTGGGACTAGACAAGTTTTGATTTTCTCCTACTCCCTTTTGAACATGCAAATGACACATTTTGTTGTTTTGCACTTTGGTTGCTGTTTTTACTTTTTATGTTAAAAACATATTTTTGTTATGTTCAAATAAATTAAATTAAAAAAATATTGGCTGATACTTGTCATTTACTTTTATGCTGGCTTTCACAGTATATAAACTTAGAAATTAACCTGTAAAGCTAAAATTGCTTTCCCTTTGTTTTAAACAGAAAATGAAGATTTAATTATGAGATTGTATTGTGACCAAAATGAACTCCTGGGACTCTTCAGTGGGTGATGGATACCAAGATGATCTCAATATGGCAGCCATAATTCAGGTGTATAAGGGCAGAGCACAGCGATTTAGGTTTAATCTCAGTTAGCCATGGAAAACTAACAGTCACTGTGGTTATTTTTGTTGGAGCTCATGGGCAAGAATATATAAACATCATCTATGTGTTGTGGGCATCAGATTCAAATAAAAGCATTTTTTGAAAAAAAAAAAAACAATAGTGCAGCAGTTTGAACATTTACACATTCATTGTAGTGCATTTAATTGCATCCAGCTTGAGAAGGGTTTATTTACAGCACAGAAAATGTCTGAACTGCGCTAAGCAAAAATTAAAATTATTACTCAAAGTTAGTTGTGTATTTCACTGTCAAAGTGCAGCAGTGGGCTGACTGCCAGATGCAGAGATGACAGCTCCAGTCCTAGTTAGGACTTGAGCTTTATTACATAAAACTACATTACTTCAGCTATATTACGTAAAACTTCACCCCCGAACTTCATAGAATGAACTGTAGGTGTGAAAGTGTCCTAAGACAGTAAAGTCCCAGTCACACATTCCCGTTTGTCATGGTGATTGTGCACGATTGTCATAATCCTCATGGAATGTACTTTGGTGTGGTCCATAAATTTCCATCCCGCTGATGTCGTGTCAGAGGGATGGAAATTTATGGAATTCTCATCATTGTATTGACCTAATTGAAGCAGGACGAATGTCCCTGAAGTGCTGTCTAAGCGCTACTGAAGCTGTATTTATGGGTTGTGTGCTGGGAAGAGATGGTCCTTTCTTCTTGTATCATGCAGATCAAACCATCCTTGCCAATCATGTAGTCATGCACAATTGCAGAAATGGGAATGTGGGAAATGGGGCATAACATACAGTAGGACTTCCTTCTTCACCAAGGACCTCCAGGAAAAGGGTAATGGCAAATGTGCACTCAAACAACAATAAATCTGAATCTGACTAAATTAAGGCATTTAACTGACTTTTTTCTTATGACAAAACTATAGCATTTTCATTACTATTAATTATTATTAACAATAATGAACTATTAATTATCAAGTCAAAACAAATCCTTGGAGACGTCTCTTAACACTGTCATTAAATTGCCTTTTCTATTCCCTCTAAATCTACTCTGATACACACTGAGTGTTACAATTTTAAATTCAAGATCCACAACACCAGCCTCTGGCAGATACTTTATAAGTCTCATAAGTCATTTTTGTTATTGTTTGTGATTGGTCTCAGATTGTAGATGGCATTTGGATGTCTTTGAAAACTTTTCTGCCCAAAAGTATGAGCACACTGCAGGTTTTCTAGTCATCCCCTCTTTTCAAAGAGGAATGCAACTTGATTTTCTATTATTAGACTATTATTTATCACCTTGGTTTTAAAACCCACAAACTCAACAGAATCAGCAGCACCCCCATGTGGTACTACTAAGTTTTTTTTTTTGTAATTCTGAAGCCATACAATAAATCATTATGGGGTTTTGAAAGCCTGCTCTTTTGCTGACATGGCGGGCTGCAAGGAAAATAAATTTGTGATTTCTAAGTTCTAAGAGATTTATATGCTGTTTTTTGTTTTTTCTTTTAATTACCTCCACCAAGGAGGTTATGTTTTCACCAGGGTCTGTTTGTTTGATTGTTTGTTTGACTGTTAGCAAGATATGTAGAGGACAAAGTATACAAATATATATTTCTTTATTTCTTTATCAATATATAACTATATCTACTATATGTAACTATATCTATCTATGTATCTATCTATGTATCTATCTATGTATCTATCTATCTATCTATGTATCTATCTATCTATCTATCTATCTATCTATCTATCTATCTATCTATCTATCTATCTACCTATATATATATATATATATATATATATATATATATATATAGATAGATATACACATACATACATACATATATATATATCTCTCTCTATATATATATATATACATACATATATATATATATATATATATATATATATATATATATATATATATATATATATATATATATATATATATATATATATATATATATATATATATATATATATATATGCAAACTACACACCGAAAGGCTTTAACGGACACAGGATTTGAAGCAGCAACCCCCTTGCTATGAAGGATGTGCACTATCTGTTGCATCACCATGCCAACCCCGTCTGCCATTATCCACCACAAATTCAAACCGACACCAACAACAGTCAACACACTGATGTGTTGACTGTTGTTGGTGCAAATGTAATCATTTAGCTCTGGTTGCAAATATAGCCATTTAGCACTGGTAACTGGTTATGTGATTTATTGAACTCGAAACTGATGACCCGGTGTTTTTGCATCTTTATTTATACATTTGAAAGGCAGCTGCAAACTGTCACAGTGTTTCGCACAGAGGGCTGACCACTGAGAGAGAATCTTCCGTGTTCAAGTCAACATGTTTGGACTGTCATAAACAGCATTAGCTGACTTTTTTTCATTATTTTTTGATGAATGACAGAAAGATTTTGAAGCTAGCTGTCATTGATGGACTGGAAAAAGAGGGATGATCCAGAGATTATTGGCAATGAAGCTGTGTATATGAATCATGTCAATTTGATTTTGTTTAATTGAAATCAGAAAAGAGAAATTAAAAATGATGGATAAAAATATGGCATGAGGGATAAGCTACAACCTTCAGCCAAAGGTTACCACAACCTCTGGTCAGAAATAAAAACAGTGGAGACAAATCATCTATCCAGCAGTGCAAGTTTTGAGCTGTGTGCTTTTCACAGATGGCTTCCCAAATTGAATTTCTTCTGATAGTGCAGAGATGTCTCTGCCGAAGTTCACAAGTGTGTTTATTTGCCTCCAACTACATGGCTTCAAGCTTTACTTTGCGTTTACTGCCACTCTGCTCTCCCAAACTCTCCATGGTGACAGCCAGGTACCACACATGGAATCCTCATTTTAAAACGGTGTCCGCACCACTTTTAGGTCTGTTACCTGCAATCATAGAAGACCACCCACAACACGCCTACCAATGGCATGCATCACTTTTTTGTTTGAACATGCACATTAGTGGTTATTAATTGGTATCTTAGTAGATCTGGCGAACAGTGTGTTAACAGCTTTATAAAATAGGGGCTTACTGAGTTTAGGCATCACAACCCCAGATGTAAGGCATAAGGCAACTTCCACTTGGATTGTAACTGTAAAACCTTCACTGCACAACACACTGCAAAATCTGGGCCAAGATAATGGTTCTGGTTTAGTTATTAATATTTTAAGTTTAGTCCTATTTTTTCCAGAGACATCATTGCATATGGGTTGTAGACTCAATTTAAAAAAAAAATCTTCTAGCTTTGGATCTCATATTTCCCATATCAGTGTTGTGTTTCACAAATGATCTTTGGCTGAATGAAACACAGATTCATTCTGCAAAATGTTGTGGGAAAGCTTTCAAGAAGTGTGGTGAGTGGCTACCCACAAAGTGGATGATCAAACTGTAAAGCCTATGATTTTTGAATGGGAACAAACAAGCCAATACAAGAAAAAAAACAGATTTAGCCAAAATAAATTGTAATATGAACCTGCAACCTTTTATAATCTCTACGATCAGTGAAAACTGGCTCTGTTTCTTGTGAACTAACCTTGTCTCAGTTTTGGTCCAATTTTCTTTGCTACCTTTCATTTAAGTAACCCCTCACTGACCCAGCCAGATGAAATCAGTTCTAGGTCAGAGATTTAGCATGTTTGACAAGGATAAATGGCAGCCATTACAAAGTGATTAAAATGCTTATGTCATGCTTTTTGACCATACAACTACAAAGGCAGAAGAGAATTAGATTTACTGAATGACAGAATAATGAAGCTGAAAAATTAAAAATAAATGCTCAGTAATTTGTGCATATGTGCATATTTCAGTATAACATGTTGATGGTGAAAGTTATTGTTGCAAGTCTGATCTTTAGTCTGACTTAAAAGAAATCTTAGAGCAGATAGCTTGTCCATTGGGTGGTCTTAAACAATGAGCCATGTCCAATTATCACAACAAAAACAAAACAAAAAAGGACGAGCAAACCATACCACACAAATTCATACAGAGCTGGATGAGATTTATCCACATAAACACACTGATCCCATTTCTGTTGGGCCACAGCTGTCAGAAATCTTCCGATAAGAAGCACTCATCTGTTTTCTCCATCTAAAAAAAATCTCCTTTAATGACAAACACAGACTGTCTGACTCTTCTTCCACCCTGTTGCAGGTCGCTCCAAAGATACACGCTCTATTGTTCTCACTCTCATCGCCTTTATCCAACTCCTGTCTGTCCACCTTGCACTCATACCTCCAAATACCTGCATATTCTTCCCCTCCGATTAGTGCCAAATACCCAGAATACCACTGTCCTTTTCCATCTGCTGGGACCAAATTTATTCAAGGTTTCCTGTGAAAAAAATGTAGCTTTCTGGAATTGTGCACTGGGAAGCTTGGCTCCACGAAAACACGTTTCGACAGCAGTGCAAATATTGTTGCTTAGAACAATCAGATAGCAGAAGATATTTCTCACAAACAGTAAAAAGCCGCAAAAGTAAACACGTCTGCCAGGAAGCAGAGATCTAGAGAGTGGTCTGATGCATATCTTTCTTTGTGAAATGAAACTCATATGTTATGATAGTTACATTTTTAAACATAAGTTAAACACCTGACTGAATATGTGCTCTTTTGGCAAAAAAAGGAACACACGCTTTCCCTTAAAGGTAGGGTATGCAGGATTTTCCTTAAAAGATAAAATATAAACTTTTTCAGGAAAAATCCTGCTCAGTTGTCTCCTATCGGAATCTACTGATGTGTGATGGTGTCTTTGTTTACCTCAGCCCTCTCCTCAGCCTGTATTTTGATGTTTTGGTTTCCTCTGGACATTTTTGGGCAGAAAGTAGGCGGGAATACCCCAGCAAATCACAGCACATCCAGTGCGCAAATCACTTTGAGTGTTATAAAATGCACTAACAGAATGCCACGCAGACCGGCAAAGATGGTAGATGCTACAGTGAAGAAAAGAAGATACAATCAGTGGACAAAGCTCAGTCTAATACCTTAATAAACCTAGGGTTGGCTTTCACCTGTTTCTGATCCCTGAAGGACCGTCTCGGGATGAAAAAGTTCTGATAGAGACACTAGAAACAAAAAAAACGCTGTAGTGTGCATGCCAGTCCAATAGATGGTGATGCAGGTTTGCAGAGAAACAGCGCTGCTTCAACACATGAATAAAGAAGAAAACTTTTCACAAACAACAATGGTGAGTGGAGGCATGAAGACGCAGGAGTTTCTTGTCTGGACAACAAATATGTCTGGATAGTTTTGTCTTGATAGCAAACTGAGCACGGTAAGCAGCACACATGTTACTTGGTAGACAGCGGAAGCCTTGTTGTTCCTGGTATGCGCGCACAGCCTTCATGTGAAAGAGTACTGTGCATGTGGTGGCATTAGCATTTCACCCTGAAACGAGGAGTTCAGCGGGAGGGGGCTTAGTTTTAATATTGTGTTTTACAAACAGTAATGAAAAATCTGCAGACCCTACCTTTAAACTTAGAGTTGAAGGATGAAAGTTCAACTTCCTGTAATGCAAGGAGTGAATCTAAAAGGAATTAATTGGAAAGTTGGATGATGTCTTATGTGTAATGGGATCAAGATGCTGAATTTGTTTACAGTCAAGTCAGGTATAAGAGCATTGTGATGTATCAAACTGGGCTCTACATTGCTCCAGCCTCTTGATAGCCATCAACAAGGACTGTGGCAGGTCCATGCCTAATTTCTCCAGGTATCCTCCAAGGACACCATCTCTGTGGCCTAGTCCAACATGCCACAGAGTAGTGTAACTGTCAATCCTGTATCCAGCAGCTCACCCTTGACATCATTCTGTGCACTTCAGCATTGGACACAATGATCGTACCAACAACACACAAAAATGTGTTAAAGAGAAAATGTCATGAAGTAGTCCAGTCCAGGCCTCATAAGAGTCTAACTCAACTGGGAGTCCCAAGGACTGTGAGTACCATACCATCTTGTCCAGCAAACCATTGCTCAGTAAGCAAGGCCAGGTTTGTGATTATTCTCAGCCTCACAATCAGTGGGTTGATGAATTACTCTGCCAAGGTAAGTGAACTGCTAAATGGCATCAAGCATTTGTTTAAAGCACCATTTGAAGAATATGAAAGAAGGAGAACAGGGCGTTTAGGACATATATTGTCTTAACCATTCTACAGATGTGTAGGGTAAGATTAGATTTTTGAGGGATATGCTGGAGCAAGGACTTACGGGATTTTTCATTTTCAAGTCACTGACAGGTAAAAGTGTGCATACCACTTCCACACTTGGCTTAATATGGACAGGAGCTCAGTTAAAAAAAATTAACCCTAGATGAGAGCTAGCTTGGTAGATGAGGCCTAATCTACCTGCTCATGACCGTATGCAAACTATTTAGGTTCTTAGGGTTGCTTAATGTTTGTTCTTCTCAATGTCTTTTCTAGTCATTTATTTAATATAATACGAAACAAACTCAGTTACATGTGCTTGATCCCACGTATGAGACACAAAAGCACAGTTTAGTATTTTGGCAGTTAAAAAATTACTTGGTTGATCTTCCCACCACCTTGGCTGGTGAGTCAAAAACGCCTTGTTGATAACCTTTGCTTTGGCAGTTCTTGGCGTACACCCTAAAGTGAAGCAATCTGGAGTGTAGTGCAGGTGTCTCACTCATATTTCACTGGACGGTTATCATTTATACCCAGCAATCATGTTAGATGGATATGCTGTCCTGTAAGTGCCCAGCCCTAACCCCCCTAAAAGCTGGTTTAAAGTCTCTGGCATAGTATGTTTCTATTATGTGGAGAAAGAACTGTAAAGATGGACATGCATCAGCAAGTGGTATCACACACTCTGGTTCACAGAAACAGGTTGGCCTATAGCACGCCATTTTCATCACCTGCTAATATTAGTGCATTTCAAAATAAATTCAAAGGAAGTTCTTAGAAAAAAAACAAATACTAAGAACGGGCATGCCAAATATCTTTTATCCCTCTCCAGTGCAATTTTTACACCCAGAAACCAACGGATACTGTAAGTACAATGTCATTGACACATAGCAGCCAAGGACTTGAAGCCAACTTTGCAGTGCAGCTGGATCAACCTGATTACATTTCTATAGTAAGGGAGATCCACCTTGCCAAGCTCCAATTTACAATGACTGTCGATCCAAAGCGACACTGCCCCATCAGTGATCCTCCAAAGCAGGAACAGCAGGAAGTTTGTTCTACGAAGTGGCTCAGGTTTGGTACTTCACATGGCAGCGGTTAGTGTTTGAGCACTGCATTATCTGATTGGCCTGTAATGAATGTGACTGATGGAACGATGGTCCAATCACCTGCCAGATACACTTTTCAAGATTCTGCCCATTCCCAAACACTTTATATGGCCTATTTCTCAGATGGGCAAGGAAAATATATTGAACTCTATCTTGTTTGTCAGGTTAGCCAAGGACTCCAGCAAAGAAAAGTATTAAAAAATCTGCACAGCCCACTTTTCACTCAGTGGAGAGCACACTGATGATTCATTCATCAGATCCTGTCTGATTTAGATGGAATGTCTGTGGATTTGAATAACAACTAAGTTACACTATTGTGCACTTAATGAAAGTGCACATATAATCTTACTGATAGTTTCTATTGCTGGAATATTTCAGCAAAATATAACTTTAATCTAGCATATTTCATACAATTAACTGTATGTGTTTTTTGTGTTCAGAGACACACGTTCAGAAGATGGACTTTAAGAAAGGACTATAGTTAGGCCAAAACAAATGCACATTTCTTTTGAGGTAAATGAGAACAGACACTCTGATCCGGTTAATTAATTCAGGACACAGCTATGTTTACTCAATTCATGTAATCCATCCTCTCATTATGTGCTAAGATGTTCACCCTCCATATAGCAAAATGTAAACGGATATGCCACAAAGTGCTCTTTACCATGCCCTTTTGAAAAGTTCCTTTCCAATTTTGCTTTACTTTGCTTCCAACTTAAGTCTTCACTTCTTTCTTATTCTGAATATTTCACGGCTTTGAATTTCTTTTTTCAAGATTTAAAGGAAGAAATACCAATAGCATCATCAAACTTGGCCAGATCCATGTTTGTCAGCCAGCTAAATGGATACCATGACCCAGTTTGACATTGTCAGACCAAACTAGTTCTAACTTCCACATCTGGCACATGGATTATTTCTCAAGGCTACCAGGGCTAATAGGAATATTTAAGTATCATCTTACTTTTCCTATCAAACCCCTACATGAAAATGCCTGATGTATTTCCTCTGTAGCCTCTTTTTGCACCACAGTGAAAACCTATACCGCAGCATTTCAAAGTTCTGTTTTTGATTTCACCCCGTTTGACTGACATATTATCTGTCTGAGATTCTTACAGTGGTCAGAACAACTGGATCTATGTGCTCAGACAGACTGATGAGGAGGCACTGCACACTACAAAGGTAACCTGTTGACAAATGTGTTCGTGCATCTGTGTGGATTTGAAAGGGAAACTGAGAGGCTTTAAAACCTCTCACTTGACTAACAGTGGCTCTGTCTTAGGTTTCACATATTGATGTTAAAATTCTCAAAACAGTTAAAGACAAGGAGATAAAGCAGGTGCTTAACTTTACTGACAGATGGTTCACAAAAATACAAAAGGACTTTGAATTAAGAATCAGAATCAGTTGGCTGGTATTGGAGCCTCTCCGCATCATCTACAAGAGAGAACTCAAGGACAACAAATAGCCTAAGAAAACTAAAACACCCTCTACAGCTAGTGCAGCTGATCAGGATATCAGATATTCACCATTTTAGAAAAACAAGCCATATCTAGCTCTGTGCCTAGTCCCAGACTCTGAGACGCATTGCCACGTTAATGAGGTCTTTGGTAGCCACTAATTTTTTTTATTTATTTTTGTCATTACAAAATAGTTAAACTACAGTTCTAACATTTTTAGACAACACAGTTTCTTTTAGATAAGTCTGGATGAGGATCATACGATAGCTGTTAAAAATACACAACAGTGCAAAATGAGTGGACACTTGGACTGTACTTGCCTGCATGCAACACTGGAGTAACACTATTACTGGAGGGTACCACTAGAGGGCACGAAATGACCTCAGAATGTATGCAACTCCCTTGTGTGTGAGAAGCAAACTGTAAGTATGGCAACAATTATGGCAATTCCAGGCAGCAACCTTTGGGGCTGAGAATGGTGGCCCAAGTGTGAGTTCCAAAACCTGTAGTATCAAGAGTGCCCATTTGAGTTTGGCTGCAGTAACCTGACACCTTAATGACTGTAAGTGGGAAAAATGTTTTATTTTTACAATCTTAAAACACAGCCCCGTTTAAAACATGGCTTCAGTCTTAAACTGTAAGACATGTATGTCCTTTCACTGTGAGAGGATGTTTTTTTTTTTTTAATGTGGATGGATACATTTTTTTTTATCACATATGCCATTCTTTTATAGAGGATTATTGAAGGGTTTCTGGTTTTGGAAATGAAGAGTTGTTATTGATCAGCTGGGCTTAAGTACTGCCCAAACAAAGCATTTTCTGTCTGTGAGGATGTTGAGCTAGAGTCTGGTTGAATTGGCAGTAATGGTGTGGCCACACCAGACGCAAATTCGCAAAGATGCGCTTCTAGATTACATACAAAGTCAATGCAAAGACGCGTCTGGACTCAGATTCACCCCGGGCGGCGCGTTTGGCGCGGCGTGTTTGAGGCGTCAAACGCCTCGACACTCGACGCCTTGACGCTCAAATTGAAAATATTGAACTTTCGACGCAAATTCGTGTGACGCTGTGGCGCGGCAGCCAATCAGCCATGACATTCCTCCCGACGTCACTGATTTGATGACGTGTGACTCTCCGGCCTCCTGCTCAAACCCCTCTGAAAGATAGAGGAGAGGTTGATCTGCGCTGTTTGCTATCATCCGGAGCTATACGATTCGACGTGTGTACTCTACAGAAACCGGAACAAAAAGGAGCAGGCTTGGGTGTAAGTCGCTGAGGAGACAGGTTTTGAAGGTAAGTTCTGTAAATATTCGTTTCCAGATGGATTTGTCAGCACGGGTCATCACTGAGTTCGACAAGCTCCGGCTCTCTACTGCGCCTGCGCAGTGACGTGCGTCACCCCTCAGCTTGTAAAATGGTCCAGCGTCCAGCCACGGGTGTTACGCATGGCACGTCACAGGCGTTACACACGTTTAAATACGCCAATTCGCGTCCGGTGTGGCCGTAGCATATGGCAGCGTCCATTAAAGGACTTCAAACACAGTCCAGAAGCTTCTTTGAAAATCAAAGGGCTGATGTCATGTGGCTTGTCCAATCCTTTTACAATCTATGGGCATTTCAGTGAGTAAAAACAACAAAACTATAGGTCAGGTATTTGACTTCACTAGCATTGTTAGCCTAGTTATTGTCAAAAATGTAAAAAATGGCCTGATTTTACAAATTTTAATAAAACCATAAAAACACCTGGATTCTTATCACCACTTAATCACTTATTCCTTGTGTCAAGACAAACATGCCATGATATTTTTAATCAAAATGTGTTGAGAACTTTTAGAATTATTAGCAAATATGTGGAAAACTGCCATACCTCACAATGTTAACATATCATTATACAAATTCCTACTTCTACATCTGCATTCACCACACAAAATCAAATCCCTTTTTCACTGAGTCATGACCAACATTCACAGACATTCAAAATTTGTTCTGATTTTTTGGGGGATATCTTGCTCACAGAAGAACAAACAATTAAAGGACAAGCACTGGCAAAGCATAGCCTCAGTGGCAAAGGTTATAAACAACAGTTATTGATGTTATTTGACCTTTCCAGGTAAGTGATGATCATTACAGCACATCATGAGCACAGTTTGAACTCTGATCTCTACAATATTTTCCTTGGTGTAATGGCTTCATGAGTGACAAGGGGACTTTCAGCCTACTCTGCTGGAATATATCAACAAAATTTGTTTGATAAGATACCATAAAAAACAACAGCTGCTCAATGGTGTGTTCAAACCCATGGCTCGTTTTATATCCAAAACGGTTCAAATTGGCAGAGTCGATATGTTGGTCCAGGGTGTGACTTGAAACACCTCAATTTCTGTGGACTCTGTGGTAACTACTGTATATCTGTCATTGATAAACACACATTTCCGTTTTTTTTTTTTTTAAATAAAGGCAAGACTTGTTTTCATGTTTACTGTTTTCATTTAGAACAGCCAAACCAGAAAATACATCTAAGCTTAGCAGTGTAACACAACTCAGGAGAGTTACAAACCACACATTCTGGTACAGCTACAGCATTAAGAAATAGACACTCAGAGACGTATGGCCCTTTTCCATTAGCCCTACTCTACTCTACTCAACTCTACCCGGCTCTATTCTACTCGCCTTGTGCTGCTTTTCCATTAGTCTCAGTCGCCTGCCCAACGGGGTGCGGCACTGCAGTAACGTCATTTTGAGCGCGACACAACAATCTGTGGCTTTTTGTCACAAACCGAGTAAAAAGGAAAGCAGAAGATGGCTGCAGGTGGAAAGAAGAAATACCCCTTGAGAAGCACAGGAAGGTTTTGGAAGCTATACAACAGAATGAAGCCGAGGACGAGAGCAATCCAGCTGCAAAGAAAAGACGTGGGGTAAGCTAACGGTAGCTGCCGCTAGCATGCTAGGTCGTTGCGCTCATGACTCATCAATGACGACGTTGTCTGACCAATCAGTAGCCGGCAGTCGGTGACGTCATCTTTCAGTATTGGCTCAGCTAGCTTGGAACCAGAGCGGAGTAGGTACTAACACTAGCTTGTTTTAAAAGGTACCAGGCTAGTGGAAACACACTGCAAATCGAGTAGGGCCGAGTAGAGTAGGGCCAAGGCGTGCTAGGGGAAAAGGGCCATTAGCCATGTTTTTTTTTTATGTTTATGCAAGTCAAAGGTTTTAATTGCATCACAGCTGTTTAGGAGGTTTTGGGAGGCCACCCTGACTTTGATTATGATTAAATGGATGAACTGTTTTTATTTTGTCATACAGCAGTGTAATACCATCTCTGCAAAGTGCATAAAACTATAATTGTTTTACCACACATGTACTTGCGTCTTGTAAGGAATTTTACAGTGGGCTTTTTTCTGTCATAAGGTATTAATGATTAACATCTTCATGTCTGATATTTTGTTCATCACCATTATAAGCATTAAACTTATTAATCTACAATCTGTTGCCTTTGTTTTCTTCTCTTTGTCAAAAGGAAGCATTGATGTTTCTTTTAGTCTGTTGTTTTCCCAATTAAACACAAGGAGCAACGGAGATTTAACTGATCACAAATTACAGGTAATTAAATCTTTTGACAACAATATTACTGCTTTTGTCCTTTACTTGGAAACAACAACCCATTTTACTGATAATGATGGAAATCCTAAGTGATAGAGCCCCTGTTCTTGATACATAAACAATAACATTTGTGGAAAAAGTGAAATATCTTAATGAAAATATATATGTACATCTTAAACTCTTGATTTGTAAGTGGGGTGTGTGTAAATTTGGCCAATTGTCTTATAAGACCATTCTGTTAACTTTAAAAAATAACAAGTGAGTTCATATAATTTCCTCATTTTGACAGGCCCTCTCTTTAAAGGCCTGATTAATAGTATAACCTATAAAATGTAGGATTTTAGCTAATGGTTTCACCTTTCCAACTGTTTTGGTTGGAACCCTTAGATTTTTGCCAAATAAAAAGAGGGTCAAGAGCAAACATTCCCATCATCTTATTAGACCTGTTTTAAATCCGATACATCTAAATATGAATCCCATGTCTACAGCGGATAGACACCATATGTTTTTTGGATTTAAACGGTTTGAGCTGAACAGAAAAACACCCATAGCGCTGACATAATTTATGCTGTTGAAGCTCTGGTCCAATGATCAGTCTCTTTTTTCCTCTCCCCATTACTTGAGTAGATTTAGCAAGGTCACCTGCGGTTTTCTAATTATTCCAGTTATTTACAACCTCTCTGCTTTTATCGTAGTTGTTTGGGTAAATATTGTGACTGCGTGCTCACACAGCCGCATTGTCCAGCTGTGAATTGTGAACAGCAGACAGGAAATGAAGGATGTGCTCCTGATGTAGTTTATTTGTATTCGGGACCCTCCAGCAGGCTGGATATATAAGAGATAAAAACAAACGGAGCGAAGCAGCTCCTGTGCTGCAGATCTACTTCTTGAGAGTAACAAAACATTCTTCATAAAATACCTTCAAACAAGTACAGGCTAAATCAATCAACACAAGATCATATAGGTTTGGATCATAAGATCTCATATCCTGAGGCTTTGGTCGGAGCTGTGGCACGGAGTGACTGATGAGAAGCCAACGTTTGCATCAGTCTTTTCAAAGAAGTGAGCGGCTGTGGTAAGAATGTGGGCTTTTCTTTGAGCTTTTCTTCATGCATTTGATACACATGAAGATTTTTCACATTAGCAACAACCTTCACATTGTGAAAGTGTGAACATTATAATTTCCAAACACATACATCATGTACAAACAACAAAGTCACCTTGACCCATTTAACAAAATACGAGTTACATACTGAGGATAGTCAAGCATGGTCAGATAAATAAATACATCATAAAAATATGCAAGAACCAACCCACCTATAACCTGACACATTACATCAGGGGTCTGCAATTTTTCCAATTATTTGATCTGGAGCCACAAAACACATCTAAAACTTAAAATGAAGACTCTTCATCATTAAAATGACGTTAGATCCATAAGCAAACTGCTTTATCACTCAACATGACTTCCCTATAATGGGTCATGTACTCTTTTGTTGCATTAAAGGATAAGTTCGGTTTCTAAAGCTTTCACATTGTTTATAGAATTAAGTAGAACAATATACTCACCCAGAAGGCTTTCCTGATCCAAACAGTGCTTCGGGAGATATTTAGATCCAAAATCAAGCGGCGGACATCCGTATAATGGTAGCACATAGGGCATGTAGCGCCGCTCCTAAAACTGCATTAATCGTCCAAAAACTCATTAGTTTCACCAATATTTCATCATGGTCTGCTCGGGCTACTCCTCCATTACAGTCTGTGTCACTCCAGACATGTTTTGTGGCTGTGCTGACCTCTGAACTGAAGAAGAAGAATGCTTGCCTCCGCGAATGCGCAGTACTTTCTGGAGCGCTGCCTCCGCGTCCTCCTTTCGATGAGCTCTTCATCTGTATACTCTGGCTTGAAACTGTAAGGACACCCATCATATTCAAAGTTCTCCTCCACAACATCTTCATCTGATAGATATTTGTCCATTTTGCACAAAACTGGAAGAAGAAAGTTGTTGTGTAGCCGGTAGGGATGTAACGATATGGAAATTTTGTATCACGGTTATTGTAACCAAAATCATCACGGTTATCATTATTATCGCGGTATTGTTGCAGTGTGCTCAAAATGTTCTAAAAGTACTTTTACACAGAATTGAAATCATTTAACCCCTTTATTATTATATTCATAACAGTTCTTTAGTCTTTTTTGTCAATAAATGTGTCAGACTCAGAGGCCAAACAATGCAAACTGCGCACGTGCACCTCGCGTGAGGCTCCTTAATCAAGGGCAAATACATAGTTCCGGCTTTTCCAGGCAAAGAGTAACATCACCGTGCGTTACTGAGGCAGTGTGGTGATCAAGCATGATATAACGGTAATTTTAATTGCACACGGTAACGATTATCGTGGGAAATTTTATTGCGGTTCACCATTTTACCGGTAACCGTTACATCCCTAGTAGCCGGCGGTCTTCCCCTGAAACAATGAGCCGTGCTGTGAATGTGTGGAGGCAAGCGTTCTTCTTCTTCAGTTCAGAGGTCAGCACAGTCACAAAAACATGTCTGGAGCGACACAGACTGTAATGGAGGAGTAGCCCGAGCGGACCATGATGAAATATTGGGGAAACTAATGAGTTTTTGGACGATTAATGCAGTTTTAGGAGCGGCGCTACATGCCCTATGTGCTACCATTATACGGATGTCTGCCACTTGATTTTGGATCTTAATATCTCCCAAAGCACTGTTTGGATCAGGAAAGCCTTCTGGGTGAGTATATTGTTCTACTTAATTCTATAAACAATGTGAAAGCTGCAGAAACCGAACTTATCCTTTAACTTGCCATTTATTTTATACCATATTATATTGCAATAATTAATTTAGAACTAAAATGAAAACTATGGTGTGTTTACTTTGATTACTGGGCTTATAAATAAAAATAACAGTTAATATTACCTTGTGTTACCACTGGAATTACTTTTTCTATTATTGTTATTTATTGTTTTTCAGGATCTTGTTTTTTCAGGATCTTGTTTTACTTCCAGTGGTGAAATTACCTGACATCAACAGGTAAGATTGTGGTCAGAGGGTCTTTCCCTGATAGTTTTAAACTTAAATTATTTCTTTCCTGCATTCTAATCACTTTCTATGCAAAACTTTCTAATAATCATGAGGCAGTTTCGCGATTTTGAGGTGTTTTTTACATCTCATCAATGTTTTTGAAGCTTATCCCATTTAAATAATTATTCCATTTTTGTTTCATTTCAATCTTGATGTCTGTAATAAAAATATGTCGGATGAACTTCTCACATACCTGAGTTTGTTGTCACTGAATGAGAGAAATTTAGGGGGGGACTGACAGTGATAAGATCACATACAGTTGACATGGTAATAAAAAACATTCACCTGATATCTTTGTGTGAAAATCCCCCATTTTAAAAATGAGATCACAGTTGTGTGTTATTTATTGCTTCCCCTGTTTCTCATCTTTTGCAAGGCTTCACCAACCTGCCTCCATTTTAAAAGTTTACACTCCATTCCTTCACAGCTGATGTTTTAGAAATAAGAGTTCATCAAAACATTGGCTGGATAAACTGCATTAAATGTTTAAGACAACATCACAGGTAAGCTCACAGCTAAAGATGCGGCAGCAATGTGCCCTGCTCTCCCGCTGCTGCAGATTACACAGGAACACTCTTGACATCTGTTTAAGATGATAAGATGTTTAAAATGAAGAAATAATCATTTAATGAAAAAAAGACATTTATGCTGATATTGCTAAAAACATCCAGAAATACTACCAATCACTTAAAGTTTAATGTTAGACATATACCTACTGGATATATTTCAAAATTTGGACAAGATCCCATAAAAAGTCAAAGTAAAGGGCAGAGCATTTAAGGAAAATTAAAGGTGGTTAAATGTTTTGTCTTTCATATTCATCACAGGCTAGCCAGAGGTTTGCAGTGACTTCTCACTTTCATCACATACAAAGCCATATTCGTCTTTAATTGAATCTTTGTCCTTATAAAGTTTCCGAAACTGCAAGCTATTTTCTAACTGGAAAGAATCATTTCAGCATGTAGTTTTGCAAGGTTGAACTGCCTGATGATAGACAGCTGGTGGGTTGAGATAAATAATCCAGCCAGTCAAAACACTACTGTTATGCAATTTAGAAAAGTAAATTATTGATTGAATGTCTTAAAGAGATTGTTAAAATGTTGAAGTATAGCACCATTAAACCCAGACAAAACCAGTCCAAAATCTCAAGGTACTCCAAATTCGTACCCATGCCATATAGCCTACTGAAGGTGACTGTGTCTCATCAGTCTGCTCTACATGTATATGCATTAACTACAAATGCTAAGTAAAAATGGCAACTTTTACAACCACAGTAAAGTCTTCAGTCATTCATTGGATGTTGATATGTTATGTCAGTTACTTAGTATATGCAGTAAATGTCACTTTGGCAAATATTTTGCTCGGTTCTTAAGGCAAGCTTATGATTATTGTAGCATCCACATAATAACATCACATCTTGCAAATGAGAAAACCATAGACAGTTTAAATCATAGGCGTAGTCTCACTCACCCACTGGCTGCTAAAACAGTTTTGAAGCCTATCCATGGCTGTCAACTTATTGAAAAAGCATACTCCAACTAAATTGGTGACACAGAAACAGGCAAAGAGGTGAAGATCAGGGAGATTTTTGGCTACATCCCAAAAGTCTCAACAACAAGCTCACACGACTCAACTCATCACTCAACATAGGTGCATTCACACCGAATGTGACTGACGTGACCTTGGCGACCACTCTCTCCTTGCTAGTAAAGTGAGGTCAATGTATTAACTTAAATTCGGGAGCAGGACCACACCACAACCACCCCTCCAATCAGCTGACAGTCCTACTTATACTCAACCATCCCTCATTACTCTGTTTGCCTGCGACTCTACAGCTCGCCTAACCTGACAAGCCATGGACCGCCATGGACAGCTCCATATATCTGCCACAGAAATATTTCACTAGTCCATCTGGGAAGGAGCCCTTAAAATTTTTTTTCAGGGGCAGAATGTTTAAAAAAACACAAGCTTGTGATTGGACAATCGTTTTGCTCATTACATTCATCACAGACCAATCCACATCAAGCAGGGTTGCCTCCTATGATGTAGCAATGTTTTCATTGAATGTGTCTTTTTTATATATATATATATATACATTTTATTATTTTGTTTATATTGGTTGCTGATGCTGCTCAGTGATTTTTGAAGACTGTGCTATGCAAAATGTGCCTGTTTGTGACTTGAAATGGCTGAATAAAGAATTGAAAAAAAAAAATGTAGCATACATAGCCGCTAACTTAGCTGCTAACAGCTAACGGCCTTATCGTCTTACACTAAATTGTACCACACAGATGATTCATTTAACACTTATATGTGACATGAACCTCGTCAAAGACAATCCCTACAAGTAAACTTCTGAGAACGGCAGATTTCGCCAAGTTTTACTAAGTATCTATGAGGACAATAGACTGATCGGCAAGTCTATTCTCAACTTCCGGTTTTCAACTTCCGGATGTCGTCACGTCTGCATTAAACAGCTCCCACCTCTCTTCCCTAATTGGGCCGTTAAGAATTCAGCCGAGTGAATTCGTTGGACAACGGAGGCTGGCAAGACAGAGCTGCAGGATTTTAGAATCAGGCAGGTCTGTCTGCTCTGCAAGGCTACAACTCACCCCCATGGATGTATTATAAGAACTGGATAGCGTGGCTCCGCCTTCTACCATGAAACGGATTTGAAGCCAAAATATCCTCCGTCAGGGCGCCGCCATTGTGCAGCCAGTAGAGAATCTGGACCATATTTTGACGTAGTTGTCGTAAACTGTCGCAAAACTCCCCAGCATACGCCGTACACAATCATTGTGAAGCTGCCGTAAACCGCGGTTATTTTTAAACTCTAATAACTGATTAAAAAGAAACTTTTCAGAAAAAAGAGGACTTGGAAAAAACGCAGCCCAATAATACTTTCATATCACCACAGCATACGGGTGGGAGAAATATTTGTACGGGGTGTATTAATTTTTTGAAGTTTCACTACGGCCCGTCCAGATGAATGGGGGAGACGGAGATTTGACCTATACTGCAGCCAGTCACCAGGGGGAGCAGTTTTCATGGCGGCTTCAATTTGAGCCCAGCGACATGGCGTCCATGTTTTTTACAGTCTATGCTCACCCCCCACACAGGATAGGCTACGCCGAGACAGAACCCCAACCCTGAGTCTCTCTCTGCCAAGCTTCATGATGCCCTTCCAGACTGCACAGCTCACAACATATCTCATGTCACACATTTATTACTCTAAATCCACATCCTAAATCTTCATTAAATGTTAAAACGCATACATTTGGGGTGTGGTCCTTGCTAGTGAAGTGCAGTAATAACAGTGGGTAACATCCAGTGTTGAGAAGCCTGCTGGTAACTAAAATTAATTAAAAGTACACTGTTTCCCGTTTTCTCCAGTGTCTTGTATCTTCTCAGTTAATGCTGTGTCCTATGTGACACTCTGCTCTCAAACTTAGCATATTTGACCTTTATTCTTCATAACGAACAAAACCTCCCCCAAGACACTAACCTATATCAACCTCAATCATTAGCAGAACACTTGTGTTTTGTTACACCTTTCATAAAGTGTACAAAAACTCAAATTTGATTTTGAGCAACACTGTACATATGATCATCCCTGCTGATTGAAGCTGACATTACGAAGCTAAAATTCCATAAGACTTTTGCTGCCACCCTTAAAGCTAGGGGTCGGTAATTTTGGAAAACTAGCATGACTTTGAATGTAGTATCTCCTCAGGGCTCCGCCTAGCCCCTCCCCCCCCTCCTCCAAAATGCTGCTGATTTACAACCAGAAGTCTGATTTAACTCCAAACCGGCCCCCAACACAACGTTTATGTTTTACACTACACCAAGTCATGTCTCAGTCAGCGGTAAGAAAACACCGAAACATTATCATAGTAAAGTTAAAAAAAAAACAAACATGGAAAGTTCATTAGTACTCACAACCCGATGTTGATCGTGTAGTTCCTCTGCCATTCTCCACATAGCTGTCAAGTCTCCTGTTTTGGTCATGAAACTACCATATTTTACATATTTTATCCTCTTTCACTACGTCCTCCTCTATTAGTATTCTCCCGTAAATCTCCTGTGTGATGATATAATAACAAAAACATTCCTCTGCCTCTCCAAACAGAACTCTGTCACTAACCTGAATGGGGCGGTAATGCTCCAAAATGATGGATGACAACCGCCGTAAAACCGAAGAAGAAGAAAAAGCCTCAGGAGAACTTCCACCTGCAGTACCCTGGGTGGCAGCTGTCATGATTGGAGCCAACAGTGGAACAAACCAAGAAAAATAAAGTGTTTATTTTAGATCTCTTGTACACTTGTCTTAAAATGTGAGGGCTACTGGAGCTTGGTTGGGGTTGTGGGACGGCTCGTAGCGGCTTCTCTTATTTTCAAAGCCTAAACTTGACAGGTAAGCATGCTCCAGGGAACTTGGATCCCTCTCAGCTCAGCTTCACGCGCTGAGTCAGAGTCTGTGCACGCTGGAAAAATGTACGCACAGGAGGCGGGCAGACCGGTGATGGGATTTGATTGGGTTAAAAATATGGGTTCCAAAGGTTTTATTAGTTGGTGTTTTCCCTTTTTTATTCCTGCTGTAGATAGCGGATATTTTTCGCTCTATTTTAAGAACACATTTCGAATTGATTGCCATCGGGTCATAAGGACCATTTTAAGCAGTATTACAAAAAAGTGTATCTAAATCAGATTACCAACCCTAGCTTTAAGTAAGCAGTTGTGGGACTAAAGGTTTTTTATTACTATTAATGCTTTTTGTTGCAAGTTCCTAATGTATATATGTTTCAACACTTAAGGTTTTTTCTTGGTACAAAGGCCAATGTGTGTTCTGAACAACTGGAAAAATATAAGATGAGACAAAATAATATATTCAAAATATCATACCAGGTTTACAATTTCCAAATACATTCTCTCTGAGAAGCAGCAGAGTATGACAGGTCATTTAAGGCAAAATCTGTTTCCTCCTGAATTCTCAGCTTTCTGTCTCCTTGATGTTTTCATTGTGCGATGTCTGTCAAACTTCATTTGAACAGCATGAACAGAACTTAGAGTAGTGTAAACATAAAAAGCCTGGAGAAAGATGTTTTATTGAAATCACAGGTTTCTCTGCGAATGTTTTCTCCTTTATCCTAACAGACTTTGTCCAGGCTCTGAGGCCTCTCCATCTGTGAAAAGACCTTCATAAGACACCAGCAAAAGAATGCAAGAATCAATGTCACTAAAAGCTGACAGCAATCTTTACATTTGCATCTATCAAAGTATGATTGCAAGGCTCAAAGACATTCGACTTTGTTCCTTAAAAAATATAGTTTATGGTTCTTCAATCAAAGTGAATGTTTTTTTTGCTAAATGTAAAGAAAATCTCTGAAAGAATGAAAAAAATTTTGTGTTCACAGGCAGACAAGGAACATGGAGTCGGTTGCAAAACCTTTTCAGACAATCCTTTCAAGAGAGGGAGGTTAAATGTAAGAAGTTTGACTGAGATCCCAATAAGCTTTTTTAAAACTACTTCTTTGATAGAATGACGGCCAGAAAACTCCATGACCTTGTCCATTTACTTATAACCTCCAAAATCTAGTTAGTTCATACAAGTGTCATATTGAATGTTTGTGGAAAATGTAAATGAAATCCCTCAAGTTATTTTTGTTCGAGCAGGTTTTAAGAGTTGGCATTTGCAAGAAAATGCTAACCATGCCTGCCACAGAGACTGCAAATGGAAATTAGCTAGAAAGCTATAATATGGTTCAGAGCATCTCTACTATTTTGAGTTTGGGTTTTTTTCAGTACATGATCCCTTGCAAATAAAATAAAATCTAATAAATGAAAGCCCATGACCTTGACCCATAATCTTGATGGTCCCATGAGGTTATCTATAAGAGTTGAAAATGGAACAAAGTTTAGGGAAAAGCACTTGGGATGCTTATGGAAAATGACCTTGATGTTTGTCTTACGAGCATCCTAATGATACATGTATCCAGGAAGACATTTGTGCAATGTTTGTGAAATCTATTACAGTGTTCTTGAGATATTTCATCCATTTCAAGTTATTAGTACAGGGACAGTATAAAGCGAAAGATACCACACACCACAGCATTTATTGCCTGGCCTTATTTACAATGCCCGTCCTAAGTTGGGCCATCAAGGATGTAAAAACAACAATAAATACTGTGTTAAGTACAACTATGTAAGAAACAACAACTAACAAACTCAACAATTACAGACAGAACAATCTAAAACATACCATGCACATAAGATGCATATAATTAAAACAAATAACAGGTAAGACAAGAAGCACTCGTTCATTAATGACTATAAACTGTATCCTCTTTAAAAAGTGTTTCAAGCTGTGTTCAAAATTATCTCAATCTGGATCCAGTTTAAGTAAAGGTAAAGTGCTCCACATGTTGACAGTAAGAGCAGTTTGACCCAGTGAAGATTTGTGAGAGGGGACATTACAGTTTCCATTGGCTGCACTACATGTAGCAGACCCTGATACTCTCAGTGGAACCATGAGGTCACTGAACACCTAGGAGCCTGATGATTCGAACATTTATGAATGAGTTTGAGATGGGAAGGTTAAATTAAACGATCAGAGTCTAACATGTTCAATATTTCAATACATGGCGATAGTGTGACCTTATTTGTTCCCTGTTTACGATCTTGATAGGCTCCATGAGCTTGATGTTCGACCTCCAATCTTCAGAATTTTACCAGATTACTTACAAAGTTATTCTTGTAAAACTGCATTAAAGGAGAGTTCTTCATGAGCATCCAGTAATCCTGTGGCTCAGAGATTCTGACCTTAGACAAATGACCTCAACCCCTAAAGAATTCATCAGGAAGTATGTACCAAGTTGGATGGAAATCCCCACAAGACTTCTCAAGATTGTGCTCCCACATGTACAGTATTACTGCAGACACACCTGTGACCTGTAACCCCCCCCCCAAAACAAGAAAATAAAACCAAAAACTAGACTAGCAGAGGTAACTGATTTTGCAAACATGTTATGTCTAAACATGTATGTAATAGCTAAAAATTGGCAAAATAAGTAGTATCCAAAACATACCTGCATGTCATACAAATTCAGAAAAATTTGCAGTAGGCATTGGACTAGTCTACCTTGTGTACTGTTTCCCATGATGCAAAGCGGCAATGAGTAAGGGGTCAAATCACAAACAGCCCACATTATCAATCTTAGTGTTAGCATTTATATAACAATAAAGCAATTAAGACTCTGAAAACTAAAATATTTAGAGTTCTTATTTGGATTTGACATACTTTCCATGTGTATGTTTAGTGGTAAAAATCACGAAAACAGAATTAATCACTTCTATTAGTCTGATAATTGATGTTAATATAATGGAACTAGCCCATAAGCCAAGCTGATGTTTACTTTTATTTTCATGGCTAAAGACATAAATCAGCGCAATTACTGAATTGTTGAGGCAAAAGCGTAATCCATAAACATAATCAACAGTAACACATCTTAATATGCGTTAAATGTAGTTTTTGTTTTGTAGCCTTTAGACCAGCAGGTGGCAGCAGTGAGCCTTGTTTGGTTGGTGCTAACTGTCAGAAAATCAAAAAAAAAAAAAAAACACCTCTTCCTGGTGTGGCATACAACAAATTAACAGCCTTTGGCAGTCCTACGACATACTACTACCAAATACAGTATGCAGTGGGCAGTTCATGCCTTATACTAGATAGTACTAGAAGTATTTTGTAGGTGGCTTCGAAAACAGCAGAGGTCAGGGCTGGACAACTTCAGCCACCTACAGGACCAAATCAATGGATGCTCATTATTTACGTACTAACTTGAGTTAAGCTAAGGGAACATTTAATGCTTTTCTAAAAATGAACTATATTTACTATGTAAATGGTAAGAACTATTATATAGATAAACATTGAATTAAAGGAGACATATCATGCTGATGCATGATTTAATACTTACATATAATATAATAAATTTGAAAACAAGACCTTACACCCCCTTAATTTTCAAAAAATGAAATATTGTATTTTTTCTAATATCCTAGAACAAGATTTGATGCCTCTGAAAATAGGTCATTGCGAGATGACCGCGAGATTTAAATCATCGTGACGACACGAGGTACGTTTCTTTTATTGGAGTAATCTGATAAAACACTTCCTCCTCTGTGACGTCCGTTAGCCACAAAACCGTGACCGAGGAACACATCCACCAGCAGCAGTATATAGCTCCCTAGCTCACACTCACTCATTACCATCTCTGGCCTGTAGGGGGAATCAATACGCGGTCGCTGCTTTGAGCCTGCCGAAAAATACAGTAGAAGAAGAACAACAGGCTGGCTCTACCCCCGATAGAACTGACCAATCAGAGCACAAAGGGCTGTGATGTTGCAAGGTAACTGTAGGTCAGTCTGAGAACCGAGCGTTTCAACGAGAGCTTGATAATGGCCTAAAATGAGGATTTTGAGAACGCTATTGTGGGGCAATGAAGGAACTAAATGACTTGTACTGAGGGCAGAAATGCTTTACAGGCATCCTAGTCTGGCATAGTGAAAAGGAGAAACAAGCATGATATGTCTCCTTTAAGGCCCTTGTCCATTGTCATAAATGTAAATGTATACTGTGTTTTCTAATGTTTTTCTTACAGATCTTTAAAAATGAATACAAATACACCCAGTGATACATTTAAGACACCAGTTGCACAGCCAATACCTTTAAACAAATGAAATATTGCATTCAACAAAGATTATTAAACAAATGCTTTGATTTGATACATTTTTAAGATTGTTTTTGCCTCCATGTTTTTAATCAATATATTGATTATATATATCATACATCCATCATATATATATCATATTTGAACTTATGTGCCACAGTGAGAGGGAGGGCTACATTTTGCTGATCCTTGAGCTATTGTGGTCAAAGTTTTAAGAAAGTCCTCTGAAGATTTTCTGATATATCACCGTCACAGCATTTTGTATGTATATATGTATGTATGTTAGCATACGAACACAAAATGCCTTTGACTGCCTGCATTGAGGCATGAAACAGTGTTGCTAGAGGTAAGCTATGAATAGGTTTAAAGTCTTAAAAACAGTCACTTTAGTGAGCATTTCATCTGAATACCATTTTATTTATGAAATAGAATTAAAACTGCCTTTCATCTCAGGATCTATACACACTGCTTATGCATAAAAAGACAGTTCTTGGGAAAGGAAAGTTGTATCATTTCCTACTCAGAAGAAATAATCACAGTATCAAGTGGTGACAGGAAAGATTTCAGTAATACATGGTTTATGTAACAGACCCCAAGTTCTGCAGAAATTTTAGATCAAAGTTCGATAACAAACCTCAAAATGCGTATTATCTTACAACAATTGAAATTCCAATATTATGCAATGAGCTCAAAAAAAGATCATCACTGCAATTGAAAGTTTATAAGTGGTTATTCACTGATAATGTCTTTTTTTATTTAGTCAAAACATTAGGAAATTTTAAACTGAGGCAAGAAGGCCATCAAAACAAAGTATCATGTTGATATAGTTCTGTGCGGTACATAAAAATATTGAACAGGAAATCCCTCATAGAGAACATCTGCAGTCTCCTAAATGTCGTTTTTTATGACAGAAAATATCATTTTCCGTTTAAATCAAAATACAGACGGAAAAGGAAATGGGGAAGGAGAGATGGACTAAATATGAGCCAGGACCCCTTTTTTCAAGAAAGTGTAGACACTCAAGCAAAACAATAAAATTGCTCAAGGATCCATGAAAAATTGAGGGAAAAGTAGTTTTACTCTGTGCCTTCAAGTAATGAATGTTAGGCCTTGCATCATTCGTAGCTAAACACCAAGAGTGTAAAGACAGTAAAAAAACATTGCTTAGAGAAGATAAATCAGGAGAATTCTTTTGAAATGGGTGAATATCAAGCTGTAGATTGTGAAAGTCTTACGTGTATATCTGTGTTGACTGGGCCTATTTGGGAATGTCTGGGAAAAGTCTTATTTTCCCTGACAGTGGTGACGTCTTCCCACCATTGACAATGAGTTATGGTCTTGGAATCTAGGTTCGTCCTGTCCCTTTCTTGTTCCCTCAACAGGAAGTGCTTCTACTTGGCAGATATAGCCATCAGAACATTGGGCAATAACACACTGCATGCTGGAAACACTCATACATAAACATGGCCAGACGATTGAAAACACTGTTTTCCCACAAGCTGTTTCAATTGAACTGAGTTTTTGATATTGATTTATTTTTATGATTACTCTGATGTCCTCCAGTTTGGACTTTCAGAGTGCATGCATTGTGAACTTGCTGGACTCAGTTGAAATTGGTACCAGGCACTCCATTTAAAGCTACAGCATAATATACTCCAAATCAAAGAGCCTGGGGTGCTGATGTAATGCCTAAGTCACACATTCCCGTTTCTCATGGCGATTGTGCACAACTGTACACAATTGACGAGGCTGGTGTGATCGCTATGATAGGGGATGAAATGACTGTCTCACCCCTGGACACACCCCGTAAATACACCGTCAGTAGCAGTTTGAACAGTTCAAAACTGTCAGGACCCTTCCACGTTCCCAGCCATTCATCCACGACTATACAACAGTGATCCAGATCAAGTAGCGCATGCACCACAACCAAAGTACGTTTTATCAGTATTATGACAATCATGCAAAATCGCCATGAGAAACAGGAATGTGTGACTAGGGCTTAACAGTGGTAGGACCTCACAATGGTTGGTTTATTCTGGAGGACGGCACCCATTTCATGCAGCCACTGTTTCTGTTTCCAGATGGAGAGGGAGGAGTCTCATACATAGAAGTCTATGTACGAGTTTATAAATTTAAAAAACCTATTAATAGAAATAGAAAAAGACTTTTTTAAAGAGATGGCTAGCTTCTACACTTTCAGCAGAAAGTCTCTTGAACAGGTAAAGGTGTACTCAGCGATCTTTCTAATCTTCTAATCTAAAGCACAATTTGGCAAATTCACCGTGTTTCTCCTCTCCATCCACAAGATGTCCCCACTGACAGCATGTTGAAAAAAAAATCTGTTTTTTTTTTTTCCGGTTCCGGTTGACATGCTGTGAGGACGCCAAACGCCGACCACGCCGCTACTTCAAACAATTAAGTTAAAAGATTGAGTTTTTCTTATCTCCCCTAAGTCGCCTTTTTGTGAAGAATTAATATTTTTCATCAAGCATATGCCGGTTAAACTCCGCAGCGCAACAATGGATCCTGAAGCACTTGGCAAGATGATAAGAGATTTTGTGCGTGAGGAAATCTCAACGGCATTTGAGACTAAATTGAAGCCGATGCAGGAGGAACTAAATAGATTAAATCTCACATTAACAGCTTGCAAATCTAAAGTGGAAGAGTTGGAAACTGCTACAAATACAATGGAAGAGCGTGTGCAAACACTGGAGAAGACCTACAAAACTTTGCTGGGAGAGAATGAAGAATTAAAAGAGAAAACATAGGCACTCGAAAATCATAGCAGGAAGTTTAATCTCCGAATCATTGGCTTGCAACAAGGGATAGAGGCAGGTAATCCTACTGCCTTTGTTACCAATCTTTTGTATGAACTGTTCGGGGAAGAAAAACTGGGCCGCAACCACTTGTGAGCATAGCGCACCGCACCGGACCAGCTACTGCGCCAAAGCGGAGCCGCTGTATGATCACCCGGCTTCACAGCTTCAGAGTGAGACGTACCATCCAGCGTCTGGTCGGAGCGATGGGAGGTAAATTAAATTATAGAGGACAAAGAATTCATATCTATCCTGATATGACCACAGAGCAGCGCAAACAACAGGCTCAATTTAACGACATCAGGGCGCTATTACGCACAGCCAATCTGAGGCATGGAATCGTTTATCCTGCAAAGCTGTTGGTGACTTTTAGGGAGAAAACGTACTCCTTCACTAAAGCAACGGAGGCGAAGGATTTCTTCGAACAACAGGTGAAACCATCTCTCAATATCTCGAAGTCCACCACTGACTAAAAGCTCTCTGTCATCAGTTATGATGAGGTGGGGACATTATGCACTCACCACATTTGGACTTGAGAGATTTCTCTGATCCTTTTCTTTTTCCATGATGTCAGAGTGTGGGTAACTTGATTTAGGTTATTTTTTGCTTGATAGCTTTTTCCATCTTTCTTTTTTTCTCCTCCCAACCTCAAACATCAAGGTAAATATTTTGGTAATAAGGTTAGTATTTAGGTTGAATTATGTAACTTAAATAGGGGAGTTACTTAAAGAAGCGGCATGGACCGGGTTTTTCTCCTTGTTAAAGTGTGTTACACCTCCGCAGTGATGTGGCGGAGTGAGAGGAATCAGTATAATAGGACAACATTTTTTTTTCATGGTACAACTTTATTTTTGATTATATTTTTGTCTTATTTGTGGGTGGTTCAGAGGGTTGGGGTGGGGGAATCTATAGGATCTTCTCTATATCTTTGTGTACTATTGTGCTGGCATAAAATCAGGGTTTACTTTAGTGTGTTTGTAATTCAAGTTTCATATATATATTACTTTCCCTGAACGCGTTTTGGATTCGAAAATTACATGGGCAGCTTGAAGATGTTTTGTTGTAACTATAAGGGCCTTAATTGTCCTAATAAAAGAGTAGCCTGCTTAGATTTATTAGCAAGAAATAACATTGATTTAGCTATGATCCAGGAGACACATCTTCAAAAAGATGATGTTAACAGATTGCAAAATCACCTCTATAAAGTATGTGCTTCCTCTTCTGCTTTGAATAAAACAAAAGGGGTCATAATATTAATACGTAAAACATTACGAATAACCATCATTGGTAAAGGAGGTGATGAAGATGGTAGGGTTGCATTTTTAAAGTGTATTTATAATGAAAAAAAAGTGGCATTTATTAACATATATGCGCCTAACTCATATGAAAATGTTTTTTTTTACTCAACTGAATAGCATATTGGCTCAGCTTTCTGAATTTGAATTGGTAATTGGCTCTGACATGAATGCTATATTGGATCAAAAATTGGATAGATCAAGTAAATCTTATTCGAATATACAAACGACTAAAGCATTACAGCATCTACTCTCTGATTTTAATCTTATAGATGTCTGGCGGCTACATCATCCAACTGCTAAGGAGTATACTTTTTTTTCAAATAGGCATAAAACCTTTTCAAGGATAGACTTTATTTTTATGTCTGCTTCCTTTATTTCTTTGGTTCAAAACATTGAAATAAAGCATATGACCTTAACAGATCATCATGCTTATGTATGTCAATTGATGATCTCCAACTTGTTTAAAAGAACCACTAGGTGGCGGTTTGATCTAACTTTGTTGCAAAATCAAGATTTCTGTGAACAGTTTGAAGTGGAACTTGCAGAATTTTTAGAGATTAATCGTCATTCGTGGATGATGCTAGATATCTTTGGGACTCAATAAAAGGGTTCATAAGGAACTATGCCAGTTCATTTTCTTCTAGACTCAATAAAGCGCAGCTTCAGAGAATTGGTGTTTTAGAAACCTCAATTTCTGGCTTAGAAAGATCTCAACAAATACACTTCTCTGAACAAACAGCAAACTCCTTAACAAAAATAAAAGTAGAACTTAACTTATTACTGATGCAGAGAGCTGAGTTTGTTACATATAAAAATAGAATGAATCACTTCTGTCATGGTAATCGTCCCAGTCGGCTGTTAGCCAATAAATTAAAAACTAATGACCAATTTACAAATATAGCAACCATTGCATCAGAGACTGGGTCTATAATATCTGAACCAGATTTGATTAATCAAAGATTCTCTAATTTTTACAAAGAGCTTTATACCTCAGATAACATTTCAACAGCATCAGAGAAGGACAATTATCTTCAGAGATTAAAGTTAACGTCTTTATCAAAAGATGAAGCTTCAATATTAGGGGCTCCTTTATCGCTTGATGAACTCAAACAGTCTTTAGCAAAAATGAATAAAGGTAGGTCCCCTGGAAATGATGGCATACACCCTGAGGTCTATTTAAAATTTTGGACCCTCTTAGGACCACCATTGCTGGAGATGTTTAACACAGCAATTCAGAAAGGATGTTTCGGAAGAGACGTAAACACAGCATTAATAACACTTATTTTAAAAAAAGATAAGGACCCAACTATTTGCGCAAACTATCGCCCCCTGTCTTTATTGAATGCAGATATTAAATTATTTTCAAAGACACTTGCTAGTCGGTTGGAGGTGTACTTGCCTAAATTGATTCATCCAGACCAAAGTGGATTTATAAAAAAGCGCCTTTCAGCAGACAATTTGCGTCGTTTATTACATATTCTTGATACTTCTGATAATTTATCATCAAAAGCCATTTTGTCAGTTGATGCAGAAAAGGCCTTTGATCGCCTTGAATGGTCTTTTTTATGGTCTGTACTGAATCACATGGGTTTGGGGTCTAATTTTATTAACATGGTCAAAACTATTTATGCAAATCCTTCAGCAAGCGTAGTTACAGGTAATATACATTCTCCTCCCTTTAAATTAAGTAGGAGCAGCCGGCAGGGAGATCCAATTTCATCTATGTTGTTTATTTTATCATTAGAGCCATTGGCACAGTCGATTAGGTTATCCCCAAACATTACACCAATAAAAATACAATCTACTCAGCATCATATATCCTTATTTGCTGATGATGTTCTTTTATTTTTTTCGGATATTACATACTCCCTTCCAAACATCCTCAATGTATTTGAACAGTTTAGTCATGTCTCCAGCTATAAGATAAATTGGTCTAAGTCCTCCCTGCTACCATTGAACTCCATGAGCAAGGATGAGTGTACAGTTTTTAATATCCCGGTAGTATCTCACTTTAAATACTTAGGGGTAAATGTATTTACATCTCTAGAAAAAACAGTTACTAAGAATTATAATAACACCCTTAGCATGATCAAACAAGATCTGGAAAGATGGCAGAAGCTGCCTATATTTCTAGCTGGTAGAATTTCAATCATCAAAATGAATGTGCTACCTAGAATTAATTTCTGTAGCTACATGTTACCTCTAGCACCTCCTCCAAGATATTGGGATAAAATACATAGCGCTATTACTAGGTTTTTATGGAGAGGCGGCCCAAAATTAAGTTAGCCAGTTTACAGAGAAAGAAGGAATTAGGAAGCCTATCAGTCCCTAATTTTAAGCTTTATTTCCACGCTCTTACTATTCGTCCTTTGTTAAACTGGTTTAGTGAGAAGTCCTCACCTCCATGGCTTAACATAGAGAAGAATCTGGTGGCACCTATTTCCTTAAATGATTTTTTTGTTTATAGGTCTTTCTGTCAATAAATGTAAACTGCAGTATGGTTCAGTAATAGCCAGTGCAATACAAAATTTCAGGAAAATAGAAAGAATATACAAATGGACATCTAAATGGCATGCAAGTACTCCAATATTCTATAACAGTTTTCTTAAGTCTGGTGGAGAATATTTTATTTCAACGCAGTGGTATAAATCAGGTATCCACAGTTTAGGAGATATTATGAATGATGATGGGTTGAGAACCTTTCAGGATCTGAGAGAAACATTTAAACTCCCCTCGAACTCCTTCTTTTTATATTTGCAATTACGTTCCGCCTTAAGGGCAGCAGGTATATTGATTGACAGGAAACCCATTAACCATCCAATAATAGAATTATTTAGGAAAATGTTGGAGCTAACTAAAGGACATGTCTCTGCAATCTATAATAGTTTGTTGGAACATATGCAGACCCTTTAGCAGTAATAAATGTGTGGAATAAAGACTGCCCTGAATCATCAATAGATTGGCAGAGAGTTTGGAGGAATGTTGCTCATTCCTCTCAAAACCTAAATAATAAGTTAACCAATCTCAATTTCCTGCATCGTACTTATTTAACACGAGCGGCGTTTCATGATTAAGTTATCGCCCTCTCCAAATTGTAATCTATGTGACTTAAGTCAAATAGGGACTTTCTTGCACAGCATGTGGGAGTGTCCATCTGTTCAAAACTTCTGGCAACAAATAGTAAATTTTCTCTCTGATGCACTCAGCTTAGAGATTGACCTCTCTCCAAAATGTATGCTTTTAAATGATGATTCGGGCAAAACTTTAATCATATGCAAAAGTTTCTGTGGCTATCTTCATGTACAGTAGCTAAAAAGATGTTGGCGGTTAGGTGGCAACCGCATTCACTCTCTATACATCAATGGATTTATGCTTTAATAGAGATGTTATCTCTGGAGCTCTCTGTTGCTAAGATAAATGGAGCAGGCCAGTGTGTGCTCAAAGCTCGGAAGGAGGCACTTGATGTAGCTCAAGCAATGATTTAACACTTATTAGTTCTTTATTTTTATGTATTAATTTGCAATATCCAGCATGTTGTGAAATTTAGAGAAAGATCTGAGGGATGGGGTTGGTTAGGGTTAGGGGAATATAAAACTTGTAGGTGTTCTGTGTTACTTTTCTTTTATCTTTTGTTGTGTTAGTCATGACTCATGTCTACCAACTGTACACAGTAACAAGGGGAATTTGTCATGTTTGTATTTTCTTGTCTGCAGTGATAGACATGTTGATCTGCACCTGCTTCCCAATTGATTAATAAAATACTTAAAAAAAAAAAAAAAAAGAAAAAAAAAAAAAAATCTGGTTTAAATTCACAGCCTTGGGGCTGAATTACAGCAGGTAAATACTGTGGCTCGGGCTGAGTTACCAAAACAAAGTTCACCCCCCCACATCCAGGGGGCGGATTATACTCATGCGCAGATCAGACAGATGGGGGAGGGGGAGTAGTAGGATGCATAGCGTGCGCAGTTAGCGTAAAGGGGGCTTTACACCGCCGCGCGGCAACGCGCCGCCTCCAGTCATTTTAATGAGGGATGGGCGGCAGACGGCAAGCGGTTTTGGCCGCGGCGGTAGGACCCAGAAGCGGTTGCCGCCCACGTGAACGCGCACAGATTTTCCCCTGCCGCCCAGAGTCCAGCGTGTTGAACTTTAGGGCGGCAGCCGCGTGGGAACAGCCAATCACATCGAAGGAAGTACAAAACCCGGAAACAGCAGGCTTCGCGGGGCAAAACGAGCAATGGAGGAGCTAATTATCTGAATAGGGGGGATTCTCTTGCTGACAGAATCGTGTCCCACATAGTATACAGTAAACAGGTACTATTCGGGGGTACGTGTTTTTGAAAAGGGAGTGTTGTGAAGGACTTTTGGGCGGGCTCTGCTGTGACGTTCGCCGAATCAGCTGCCGCCTGTTACCCCATGCTCATGCCGCGGCGGTAGGAGCCGCTTTGAAAAACGCTCTGCATTTCAGGGGCCTCCGCCGGCAGAGAAGCGGTTTTCGAGGCGGTTACCGCGCGGCAGTGTGAAGGGGGCTTAAGAGAGAGATACAACATGTGCAGTAGCAATGGCTGAAAAACAGCCCAAAAGAAAAAGGTCAGAGGAGTGAAAAATGAAAAAGAAGGGCTATGACCATGAAGGAGCGAAGACCCGGGTCAATATTGGTGTTGATTTCCGACGGTGGAGGGAACTCCGCCAATTGAAATACCTGAAAACGGACGCGGATCTTGCCGTCTTTCTGCTGGACAGGTAAGCAACATTAGCTTCGTGGTGCTTTGCATAACAGTAACAGCCGTCAGACATTCATCTTATTGTCTAATCTGCCAAATTGTACAGTTGTTTTGATGTTATCAGTAATGGCAGTCGAGTTGTCTGATGAGTCGGGGTTACTTTAGCTACGTTGGTCGGCTACGCAGTTTCTACGGCCGTTTCCATGACGATGCACGTCCATCAGCTTTCGGGAGGCGGGTCTAAATTCAAATATCGACAAACCCTCCTCTCCTTTTCTCCCACATCGCTGACTACACAATTAAAAGAAAAGTCACAAATCTTTGATCCATCAGCAACCGAGATTCATGGGACTTGGGTATCGTCAAAAGAATCAATCATGTTTGGAACCTCTTTGAACCTTGTCACTGTTGGAACACAACATTAGCTTGTGGCAAAACATCACAAAACTGGATGCAAACATCAACTGCCACTACAGGCTACCAGGCAGCACCAAAGTTTAGCAAAACATTAATACTGTACACAAACATGGACTGACACACATTGAGCATCATACCATCAGTGGATAGAATCAGAATTAGTCTGCCATATACATTTATTACCGTATACTTATTTCATATGCTAAGATCTACAAAACCAGTGAAGTTGGCACGTTGTGCAAATCAAAAATAAAAAAAGAATACAATGATTTGCAAATCCTTTTCAACTAATATTCAATTGAATACACAGCAAAGACAAGATATTTAATGTTCGAGCTGAGAAACTTTATTTTCTTTTGCAAATAATCATCAACTTAGAATTTAATGGCAGCAACACATTGCAAAAAAGTTGGCACAGGAGCATTTTTACCATTGTGCTGCATCGCCTTTCCTTTAACTACACTCAGTAAACATTTGGGAACTGAGGAGACCAATTTTTGAAGCTTTTCGGGTGGAATTCTTTCCCATTCTTGCTTGATGTACAGCTTAAGTTGTTCAACAGTCCGGGGTCTCCGTTGTTGTATTTTAAGCTTCATAATGCACCGCACACTTTCAATGGGGGACAGGTCTGGACTACAGGCAGGCCAGTCTAGTACCCGCACTCTTTTACTACGAAGCCACACTGTTGTAACACGTGCAGAATGTGGCTTGGCATTGTCTTGCTGAAATAAGCAGGGGCGTCCATGAAGAAGACGTTGCTTGGATGGCAACATATGTTGCTCCGAAACCTGTATGTACCTTTCAGCATTAATGGTGCCTTCACAGATGTGTAAGTTACCGATGCCTTGGGCACTAATACACCCCCATACCATCACAGATGCTGGCTTAACTTTGCGCCTGTAACAGTCCGGATGGTTCTTTTCCTCGTTGGTCCGGAGGACACAACGACCACAGTTTCCAAAAAACATTTGAAATGTGGACTCGTCAGACCACAGAACACTTTTCCACTTTGCATCAGTCCATCTTAGATGAGCTCGGGCCCAGCGAAGCTGCCAGCGTTTCTGGGTGTTGTTGATAAATGGCTTTCGCTTTGCATAGTAGAGTTTTAACTTGCACTTACAGATGTAGACGAACTGTAGTTACTGACAGTGGTTTTCTGAAGTGTTCCTGAGCCCATGTGGTGATATCCTTTACACAGTGATGCCAGTTTTTGATTCAGTACCGCCTGAGGGATCGAGGGGCATCCAATGTTGGTTTTCGGCCTTGCCGCTTACGTGCAGTAATTTCTCCAGATTCTCTGAACCTTTTGATGATATTACGGACTGTAGATGATGAAATCCCTAAATTCCTTGCAATAGCTCGTTGAGAAATGTTGTTCTTAAACTGTTCGACAATTTGCTCACGCATTTGTTGACAAAGTGGTGACCCTTGCCCCTTCCTTGTTTGTGAATGACTAAGCATTTCAGGGAAGCTGCTTTTATACCCAATCATGGCACCCACCTGTTCCCAATTCGCCTGTTCACCTGTGGGATGTTCCAAATAAGTGTTTGATGAACATTCCTCAACTTTCTCAGTTTTGTGCCAGCTTTTTTGAAACATGTTGCTGGCATCAAATTCCAAATGAGATAATATACATGCGCTGTAAGCAGCACATGTTACTCGGTAGTCAGCAGCAGTAGTTGTTTTTCTTAGTTGCATACAACCTTTATCTGAAAGAGTACTGCACATGCGCCATGTGTCACTGTTTTTCCTGAAAACGCCGACTCCTGTTTATGCAGAGACCAAAACATTTTCAAAACTTTCCACTCTGGACCCTGGTTTCAAAAGTTTGCTATTTCAGACACTCCGGGCACCATTCTTGTGGATACAGAAGGTCCATTCGCAACAAAAATTCTCTTTCAGCTGCTTTCATTGTTGTGTAAGCAGGTCCATAGGTTCATACATCCACTTTGATGACCCAGAGAATGTTAAAAAAAAATGAGAGTTTCATGTGAGTACCCCTGATCCACCTCGATTCTCAATCCTTCTTTAATGCTTTGTTGAGAGCTGAAGCCTATCCTAGCTAATCAGGATGTTTTTAGTATGTGGGGAAAACGCCAGAGTGCCAAAGAGAACACAAACATGCACCTGGACAACATGCAAGCTCCACACAGAAAGGCCCTGACTGCCACAGGGATCAAACCAGCAACCTTTTTGTTGCAAAGCACATACACTATGAACATTTTCTTTTTAAGTGTGAGTACTCCTGCATATACATGGAAATTACATCAGGAGAACAGAAAGGAAAGACATCAGCACTGGATGCCACAAAGGTTGGGGTCAGGTATATATAGAGCCCAAAATCAGTTTTCTCAGGGTAACTTAGACCTCCTCTTATATAAAAACTGTGGATTTAAGCTGTTACTGACATGACCATTTAATAGATCATTATTGTCATATAACGGCTGAACACTGTCTTACATCATCATGCCTCTCACACCATAAATCTCTGTCTCCATGCATTTTGTTAACCCTGATCTGTCATTGCAGATCTAACAATGCCTGTTTCTCTGTCTGTTGGTCCTCACTGTCCCCGCTTTGCTTTCTTCTTAACAAACATGTAATTGGCCCTGTGATTGATGTGTTTTATCACTCTTATTACATTCCCTCTTTCCGTGTTGCTGTGACCGATGGTTAAACCAGCCCTTCTCCTTGGCCCTGGGGTCCCAATAAATGTGACGGGCTAACGGTAAAGGCCATGTTATACTGAGAAAGTTCCTCCCTGCGTGTCCTTCTGTGATTCCCATTACTGCCCAGGACTCCAGGAGCTCACATCCCAAAAACCTGTTCACTATTTTGCCTCTAATCCACCCACACCTTCTCTCTTTCCTCGTTTTTAGCACACGAAATCTCTATTGTGCATCATTCAAAACAAACACAATAAAGCTTTCTGACTCAGACGTGAGAGAGACATATTTCAGTCTAGACTGATGAAGTGATGTAACAGACACTCTGGTTAGTCAGCTGCATATTTTAGGCTAAAGCCTGCTGTTTAAATGGGTGCAGGTCAAAACCGCGACTTTGTATTTTTGCATAAACCAATTTATATTCATTAATCACAGCCTTTGTTCTTGACTACTAACCAACCTTCCTTCTGGTCTGTGCCCTAAATTTTGTTCCTCTTTATGTTTTTGCCAAACTGAAACAAAATAAGTCTGCAGAGCCCACAAGCCTAGAACGCAGCTTGTGGCTTGCTTTTGATTTATGCCACAAATACAAGTTTCTAATAGAGATAATATTACAGTAGCTTCTTTCTCAACTAAGGGGCATCGAGAATGGTGGTCAAAGAATCTGCATTAGGTCTTTTCTCTCCAGCTGAATCCTAATGACTTTTTCATTCTCCTGGTAGCTTGGGGTCACGTTTCTTTCTTCTTTCAATTCACCATCCATCTCTGAACATATTCTATTTTTTATGCAGTCTTGTGATGTGGAAACATTAGAAAAATATTACCTTTGAGGCTTTGCGATATACATAGACCAGAGGTGTCTAAACTTTTTCACCTCGGGCCTCTTTTTAAAAAAGGGAGGCATACTGGACCCCTTTGATACACCTACCTTTAGTACATTAGAGTTTGTAAAATCAATCACAGGGTTAAGATGTCCTTAATTATTTGAAAATACTTGTCACTTTAAAACGGTACAATTTTGGGGTAGCCAGTTTGTTTTCAGGAGGCCCTGATTGGTCCAAACTTCCACCTGATAGGCCTATGGTCATGATGTGAATGGCCCGCTGAGAAGAAGCAGAGAAGAAATTTTGATGGCTCAACTCCACTTCCAGACTCATAACAGGAGCAAAATGCACCAACCTGAAAGTTACTTGGTAGGTGCTTGAAAATGACTGGCTAAATGTACTTGGTAAATCAGCCCTTATCCGCTTCTTCCATCCGTTTCATGTTGCTCCTAAAAGATATAATCATAGTCCAACTAAGAGTAGACCAGGGACCAAAGATTAGACGTCAAGACGACTGTTAGAAGGAAGGTTGACAGAAACAAAGGTATAAGTATGAATTTAAAAGTCCCATGTCCAACAAAATCAACGTTCTTTGACCCCTTTACTTAACTCATAATTCATAGAGAAATATGCTAGGCCATCATAACCATTGGAAAATGAGGGTTTCCTAGTTGGGGGACCTTGAGAAGCAGTTGCAAATAGCAAAAGATAAGGTGCTAACACCACCCAAAATAGGGATGCTATGCGTTACATTAAACAGAACCTGGGCAACAAAACCCTTTTCAGACATCCTAAACACAACTCAAATAACAACCAAATAAATAACAACATATCAAACTCCATCCAGCTCCGCTTTGTCAAACCCCTGCCATTTTTTTTTTTAAAATTTGTGCCATCTTAATTTACTCTTCACCAATATCACATATACTCATGTAAACACATCTCAATAAACCTCACAAGTGCCCCCTTTACTGGGACCCCAAAAATATTCCAATAGACCTTAGTAAGTAAGTAGTAAGTAACTAAAATTTGCTCTATTTGTATAAATTAACAGAAAAACTTTCTTTAATTTCTGAGAAAATTTCTTGATTTCTTTTAGATTCTGATCTGTTTCTGAATTATTTAGTTCACTTTCCTTGAAAATGCTCCTGCTGTTGAATTATGTTTTTTTTTAAGCTCTGTAATTTTTCAGCTTTTTTCAGTGTTCAGTCATACCACTTTGATTACTCATGATCCAGATGTCTTTGTAGAATTATTATTTTTTCAAGCATTTTTCTAAATTATTCAAATTATATAGTATAACAGTGAAAAAAACCTACGCTTGCAACAGCCTATCAACACAACCTCAAGCCTCCACACATGGTTTCTTTTCAAGCAAGGGTGTTGGCAGACTTTATTAGACATTACACTGTTCGCAGCCTGTGCTGCCTGGGGCCAAACACATCATGTGTAATATGTGGCCCCTTTACATCTCCAAAGCTTTTGAGGTTATTTCTTTCTTTGACAGCATCATCTTAAACAAGGTGGAGTTAGCAGTTGTGCTTGTACCACCACATCACCTTTAACAGGTCTTTCTGCCACGTGTCAGCTCAAGACTTCACACTGTAAGTAAATTATGCCATTAACATTGGAAATTTTCAAGGTGCACTGTCTGTTCTGAACAGATGGTTTATAAATTTGTGTCCTTGGCGTACAAAATGTTCTTGGTAAAAACAGTTTGCAGTGTGTTCACTGACAAGAAAGATAATTACATCCATGGCATAAAACTTCTAACTGTGAGGAAATCTCTGTGCGTTAACCTGAACTGATGGATGCTTACATGTTTGAAATATGTTTCTCATTCTACCTGCCCTTCAAAATGAGTTTCAGGGTCAAATTTAGCACAAGTGTGAGACCCATTGTTCTTGCAGGCCGAGATGAAGATTCTGCCAAAGTTCTGTTCAGTTTCAAGCTAGAGAGGAGACAGCAGAGAGTGAATCTACAGTAGGCCTTTGGTCCTCATGGTAGGCAGATTCACACTTGTGCAAAATGAGGAGTATTGAAAGAGAAACCTGCACTGCTCTGAAAAGGAAACTGGACCATGGGACATTTTGTTACATAACATGGCTAAACATTGTTCTAATGCTGCCATTAATCACCAAATAATATCTATGTGATAGTGTTTCAAGGGAGACTGGGGGTCTGCATGTCTGTAGAGATGGTGTCCTCTGTTCTCAGAACGCTGCACAGCACATTCATCTGGATCTGTATGATCAGAGGAAATGCACAGAAAGCTTCCCATACTTGTAAGTTGCATCGTCAAACCTCACAATTTGAATTAATGTTTTTTTTTTTTTTTTAAGGTTTTACGTTTGTAATAATGGTTAGTATGATACAAAATGTAAAACTTTCACAACAATAAGGTGCTCAGCCTTTATGTGCTGTGGCAAATTAAAGGGTTTTGTCTAATATTCCTCTATTTTCCTGCTGCCATTATTGAAAATGAATTGCTCTAAAGTTTGAAAATAACCATATGTGTTTGCATTTTTTGTGGTCAGAATGCCACAGCATTTTTCATTTCAGGATTATGACATTTGGGTACAAACAAACCATTCACAGGTCATTAAACTCATGTGGTGTTGATTCAATAAAAATGCCTTTTACCAATATGTCACATTATAAAGTGAAATCTTATCATGTATGGTTTGGTATTTATTTGATTTATGTCTGATTACTGAGTGGAAAAAAAGTCTAAAATAATCTTTACCTATAAAAAAAGAAAGAAACCGCTGCACAAACTAAATCAACAATGAGACAACACTGCCCTCTTGTGAAGAAAGATAAGTCTTGAAGCTGAACAACTTGACTTGTTGAGGGAACTAATATCCCCTTAGTCTGCTCTCTAACTTTCACCAAGACATCTGTGTGAGAAACAACGCCTTTTTGTGCATTTTTAGTTTTAGTTTTTCTTTTGTAAAATGTCCTAAAGTGCTGGCAATTTTGGGTACAGTCTAAAAAAAAACCCTTTTATTAAAAAAGTTGAATTTTTGAAATTCCTTCAGGCATAAACAACTTAAAATTATTATTAATTATTTTAATATGACGTCAAATTTAAAGCTAAGTTCTTGATAATGTAGGATTATCACTAATTGTCAGCCTCAAAGTTTTTTAGAGTTTTATTTGCAACTTGTGAAAACAGTCTAGGTCAGTCTGTCCCAAACATAACTGCAGCCCATTTTGAATCCTGAACATTTGCTGGACCAAAACCCTCACACAACCATAAAATAAGAGTAAACACATTTACCCTCTATTATGTGTGTGGTGGCAGTTTCCTCTCGATTTCCCTCCTCCCTCTACCTGTGTGGCTGCAACACACCTGCTGTTTAGCACTCAGGTGGAGCAGGGTTGTATTTAGTGGAGCATGTAGAGGAACATGGCAGAGAGAGCTGGAGGCTGGGCTGCACACACACACACATTTGCCTGGAGACAGGTTTGAGGAGGTTTTCTGTTTGTTTCTTTTTCTTTGAAAAATTCTTCTTTAATCATGTGTTTTTTTCTATCCCCCAGGAATGCCAGATTTCTTGGGGTTTCTTTTATTTAATTTAGGCTATTGTGTGCTGGTAGTCCCATTTTCATGGCTTTATTTCTTTAAGTTAGGGCTATTTTTGGGTTCAGTTAGGGGGTGGTGGCTGGTTCGATGGCCCACTGCATGGTTAGATATGTCCACCATCCCTCTTTTGTTCTTTTTGGCCAGCGCCTGCAGCCTTTTTTATTTTCTTTCCTTTTGCTTGAGTAAATAATTGAGTTTTTGTGTGTTAAATAAAGTACACATTCTTTTGAAACTCCTAACCCCTTAGTTTGTGTCCTTTTATATGTTACTCGTCTCTTCGGGTTTGGGCCTTAAACTTTCAATTTGTGATTGAATTTTTTTTATATATGCTCCAGAGGCCGTAACACCCTCTATTTTTTAAATTGAGTACATGAGGTATTTAGTGGGGGAAAAAACACAGGTTCCAAAACTGACCATGATTAAACTCATCTGACAGTATGACAGTATTGTTTGATGACTTAAAGTGTGACTTTAATTATAACTATGTTTTTATTTAAAGCAAATGACCTCTCTCAGCCCACCTGCAGTACCACCCTCACAGTTCGGGAAGCACCTCTCTCGATGATTCTTTGAAATTAAAGGACAAAGTAGGCAACTGTTTTATTTCCTGGATCAAGCAACTCTGCTCCTTAGTAGTATGTCTTGCCCCTAAACCATCAGTGAAGCATCACCGAGGCAACCTCTTGTTGGGAACTGTAACTCCGGATGTTGCATAACTACAGAAAATCCCGGCCTTTCTTTGCTGACTTGAGTGTGTTTAGTTCATCAAAGGATAGTATCAATATTGAATATTAAAGTATCAACACAATTAAGTACTAATTTGGCATCGATTACTCCTCAAAGAAATCAATACCAAAGGAATACTTGGCAAAATACTGATCTGTGAAGTCCTACAGACTGTTTATTCATCTTCCATCTTTTTCTGCATGCCAAAGCAGTGACACTTTCTATGTTATGACTGCATAGAAGCTTAGACATACAATAGTTCTGTGACAAGCCTTAGTGGGAGTAATGGAAAAGAAACACAATTTTATGCATTGCTATTTTAAATACACATTTTAAAATCACTTGGTAACAGACTTATAATTAATTTTGTTTAGTAATAAAGATGTATAAATCATAAAAAAAAAAACATTTATTTTTATTTTTATGGCATATTTATCTATTAGTTTGGAAAAAGAAACATATTTCACCCAAGTCTTCAATGGTGTAACATTTCCTAAATTTATTTCTTTGTGCAAAGACTTCAAACTGAAGTCACTGAGAGATCTGGTGAACAAGAGTAGCCTACATTTTTTCCTTTTTGAGCTTTTGGTCCATGAAAAACATCAGTTCATAAACATAATTTTCGCATTATAGGAAATACAAAAAGTGTCTCACCCATTATAGCTCCAACTTTTGGGTTTTATAGATGCACTTTTTTGGAAAACAAAAGGGCCGAAAAAATGTAATTTTGTACCATTCCCAGTTTTTGGCAGTAGATATGCAGTATCTAATAGCAGTTGTAGAGGCAGACAAACTGCTTGATGGAAACACGCTTTAAATGAACATATTGGTAATATCTAATGCAGAGTGGCCAAAAAATTAACACATTAAGAGACAGTTTGAGAATTTCTTAGACAGTATTTAGAAAGTCCATGTTCATCAAATTCAGCATAACTTTAGTATCACCATCTGTGTGCTGTACTGCTTATTTAACAATAATTAGAAAAAGTACACCTACCTCCAATTAGTGATAAAAAAAACTCACGAGAATAAGATAAAACCTCAGAGTTTGTAATCCGCTGTCTCTCAGCTCAGACAGAGGATGTGGTTAATGATCCTATCAACCTCAACCTGCGAAACATGAAATATTTTTTTTATGTATTCAACTGCATATTGTAGGTCAGGGGTGGGCAAGTGGCGGCCCGGGGGCCAAATGCGGCCCGCCATTCATTCCCAAAAACCAGCACCTCAGATAACTCAGAAGAAAACTCAGATATCCAATAGAAATAATTCTATATAATCTTATGTAAGTTATTTACAACCTTACTTTGCTCTTATTGTGTCTAAATCTATTTTATGAAGCAATTAACATTATATCAAGTATTACTCAATATTATATTTAAAAATGTCAGCAGCAAAATATTTTAGCTTTAAAAATTTGAAAAACACATCATTTTATTAATTTGAAAATAGCTTCATTGGCTTTAATTCCATGTATATTAGCTAAATTAGCTTGAATTCTGCATCAAGTTCATTTTATTATGCTTAATAACTTGTATTTATGTTGTAATATATGAATATGTTATGTATTCTAATTTTATGACAAATTTATATTCTCATTTGTTGTTTATCCAACAATAATTTCTGAAAATTTGTAACAATGTGGCCCTCAGGCTGGGAAAATGGTTTTATGTGGCAGTCTTAGTAATTAAAGTTGCCCACCCCTGTTGTAGGTCAAGGATTTGCAAGTCATTGTGTTCTGTTTTTATAAATATTTTGCATGATGCCCAAACTTCATTAGAATCTAGGTATAGAGTAAAATAAATTTACAGGGCATGGCATCACCTGTTGACACCAGAAATTTTGAACACAAACTATAACAAATAGAGCTTAAAGGAGGAGAGAGAACCAACTTGGAGGAACTGCTGTTTCACAACTTCTGCAGAGGAAATGGCTGATGATGATTTATGGTCTTCCTGTTTAGACTAAAAGATAAACTGTGTGAGAATGTATGTGGCTATGGAACACTGTGATGCACAAAAACAGCAGTGTATGCACTTTTTTTAATACAAAATGTACTAAAATGGGCATTTACCAACATTTAATAAATGAAAGAACTGTTATTTTAAGTTGAGTGGCCAACAGGAGGCCAGTGGTAATTTTAAAGTGTACAACTGTTTAAGTGCTGCAATTTTTGAATATGTTTCAGTTTTAACATGGAGAAAGTAAGTACTTGGATTTAGGTTCAGGTGCTTGACAGTGCAAAAAAATGTCATTGTTATTGGTGCATTTTGGGGAAATAGTTCTGTATGTGCCAAAGAAGGTTAGATCGGATTCAAAATGCAGCATGTTTTAACAGACTGCACAAACAGGACTTAAAGGAAAAGTTCGGTTCCTGCAGCTTTTACATTGTTTATAGAATGAAGAACAACAATATACTCACCCAGAAGGCTTTCCTGATGCAAACGGTGCTTCGGGAGATATTTAGATCCAAAATCGAGCAGCGGACACCGATATAATGGTAGCCCGTAGGGCATAGATCGCCGCTCCTAAAAACTGCATTAGTCGTCCAAAAACTCATGTTTTTCACCGATATTCCATCATGATTTGCTCCGAAAGGACCGCCATTGCAGCCTGTGTCTCTCCACACAGCGCTGTGTGGCTGAACTAACCTCTGAACTGACGAGCTGTTTACATGCTCTTCGCATCAGTGCGGCTCATTGTTTCAGGGAAGATCGGCAGCTACAAATCAACTTTCTTCTTCCAGTTTTGTGCAAAATGGACGAATGTCTATGGGATGAAGATGTTGTGGAGGAGGACTTTGAATATGATGGACGTCCTTACAGTTTGGAGCCACAGTATACAGATATACAGATAAGGAAGCGTCAACGCTCCAGAGAGTACTGCGCATGCGCAAAGAGCATGTAAACAGCTCGTCAGTTCAGAGGTTAGTTCAGCCACACAGCGCTGTGTGGAGAGACACAGGCTGCAATGGCGGTCCTTTCGGAGCAAATCATGATGGAATATCGGTGAAAAACATGAGTTTTTGAACGATTAATGCAGTTTTTAGGAGCGGCGATCTATGCCCTACAGGCTACATTATATCGATGTCTGCTGCTCGATTTTGGATCTAAATATCTCCCGAAGCACTGTTTGCATCAGGAAAGCCTTCTGGGTGAGTATATTGTTGTTCTTCATTCTATAAACAATGTAAAAGCTGCAGGAACCGAACTTTTCCTTTAATGGTTTGTTTTGTCTTAATATTGAATTAGGTGAAAAAAAATCGAGCGTCTGTCTGCATAACATCCAGGAGAGTGGGGAGATAGCCTAGTCAGGTCGACTGTAATTTGGTGGCTGATTCAGGTGGTATCCAACTTGTTGTGAAAGAGTTCAAGAATCGTATCTTGCTTGCAATTAAGCTCACATATCGCTTGGGTCTGAGTGTTGACAGCCTTGCACATTCCCTCAGCCATGCTTCTCAATTCCCAAAAGCAGAATACCTGTTATCATAATTCCAATTATCTAGACATCTTCAACATTGTCAACGAATGGAATCGACGCCCACACAATCCTCCACTTCTTCCAGAAGTCCAACGTGTATCCGGCTGCAAATGCTCCATCAGGACAGGCGGGTTCTCTTTATTCGCTAGCATGTATTTATTGATGACTTGAAATGCATTCCAAAAAAAATAGAATACAAACTAAACAACTGTCTTAATTTAGGTCAATACTGCAATTATTCATACCTTTTTCAAACTAGACAGGACACATTTTACATTATTACCTCAGCCAAGGAGGTTATGTTTTCAGGGGAGTTTGTCCGTCTATCTGTCCGTCTGTGAACAAAATAACTCAAAAAGTGATGGATGGATTTTGATGAAATTTGCAGAAAATGTTCAGCATGGGAAAAGGAAGAACTGATTCAATTTTATTGTTGATGCGGATCAGCGCCTGGCCGCCATGGCGAAAAATGTGATTTCTGTGAATAACTACTGAACTAAAATAGATATCATTATGAATCCAGTTGCTAATGGTATGTTTTCATGGTAGATGAATCTAAATATTTCGATGAAATAAAGGTAGGACTAATATTTATGGTCAAAATGACAATATGGCTAAGGACTGTGGCGCTGGCGGAGGTCTGCGCTCTCCGAGTGCTTTTCTAGTTTAAAATGTTACTCAGATATTTTTTGGTGTAACAATCCAAAAATAGTTTTTTCTTTCAGTCATTCCTATATTAATGTGCCACAAATGTGTGTATTGTGTTGTGTACTTTTGGTTGCAGCTGAGTACTGTTTGTACTGTACTGTCTTGGCACATATGAAGAGAGAAAAACTGAAAACTCCAAAAAACCTTTGAGGACAGTTTTGTTGGATTAGTCATTTGGTTTCAATACGGTAGGGGAGTAATCGATACCAAAATAATAGTTGTGAGTTGTATCAAGAATCAAGTCTTCAGTACTCAGTCTTGATTTTAGGGCTCTTCCCAAATAAACAAAGTGTAATGATGAGTCCATCTGTTGGGTCAGGTTGAGCAACACAGGTACCAGTGACACAACACAGAAGATGCAACATGTCCTTAAAGGATAAGTTCGGTTTCTACAGCTTTCACATTGTTTATAGAATGAAGTAGAACAATATACTCACCCAGAAGGCTTTCCTGATCCAAACAGTGCTTCGGGAGATATTTAGATCCAAAATCGAGCGGCCGACATCCATATAATGGTAGCACATAGGGCATACAGCGCCGCTCCTAAAACTGCATTAATCGTCCAAAAACTCATTAGTTTCACCAATATTTCATCATGGTCCGCTCGGGCTACTCCTCCATTACAGTCTGTGTCGCTCCAGACATGTCTTGTGGCTGTGCTGACCTCTCACCTGAAGGAGAAGAATGTTTGCCTCCGCGCATGCGCAGTACTCTCTGGAGAGCTGTTCTTCTCTTTGCCTCCGCTTCCTCTTTTCGATGAGCTCCTCATCTGTAAACTCCGGCTCAAATTCAAAGTTCTCGTCCACGACATCTTCATCTGGTAGATATTCATCCATTTTGCACAAAACTGGAAGAAGAAAGTCGTCCTGTAGCCGGCGGTCTTCCCCTGAAACAATAAGCCGTACTGCGCATGCGCGGAGGCAAACATTCTTCTTCTTCAGTTCAGAGGTCAGCACAGCCACAAAGCATGTCTGGAGCAACACAGACTGTAATGGAGGAGTAGCCCGAGCGGACCATGATGAAATATTGGTGAAACTAATGAGTTTTTGGACGATTAATGCAGTTTTAGGAGCAGCGCTATACATGCCCCGTGTGCTACCATTATATGGATGTCCACCGCTCGATTTTGGATCTAAATATCTCCCGAAGCACTGTTTGGATCAGGAAAGCCTTCTGGGTGAGTATATTGTTCTACTTCATTCTATAAACAATGTGAAAGCTGTAGAAACCAAACTTATCCTTTAAAGTACGCATTTCTTTCCATCGTGAGAAAGATGCAGGTGAACGCTACTCTTCCACCAGTATGACCAGAACATCCACAGTCAGTGCAGACACAGACAAAAGAGAAAGCAATGTGACAGCTCTCAAGGAACTCAGACACATAGACCACCTGTGGTTATTGCAAAAAGTAGCTGACTTCTGTGCAGCATAGACTCAGTCATTTTGTGCATCATTTCGCTAGCAAGGACACCACAAATTGAACATTTAATGAAGATTCAAGAACGTTGAATAAGAGTGATGAACATGTGGCATAAGATATTTTGTGAGTTAGGCTGATCTGGGAGGATATTGTGAAGCTTGGCAGAGGGAGACTCAGGAAGGAAGTTTATGTGACTAAATGTTACATAAACACAGCAAAGAGTCTCCTTTGCACAAAACTGTTGGGCAGCCCACATAGTCTTTTCAGCAGCGTAGAACTGATAAAGTTTGCTGTAAAATCATATAATATATAACATTACATGTTTTGTATAACCCGGTAAATAAACATCACAATAAAGAAAAATTTACTTCATAGCTACCTTCAGATAGCTAATTGCTGGTCATGTTATGCTCAGTTTCACCTTTATTATATTAGGTTTTTATTTATTTCTTTTCAGTTCAGTTAAATACATGTTAAAGGACAGAAGCTTTGCTGCCTCCTAAAACAATTGCTCAGCAAAACATGTCAGAAGTCAAGCAAAAAATCCTTTCCATACAGAACTTTGTTGTGTTATATGTTTTTATGCAATAAAAAATGTGGAAAGAATGCTCGAAGCCGAGTGTTGGCAGTGGTCGTCATGAAGGTGTGTTTGGGGTTGTGACAGCACAGGTTCCACTCAGAACAGGCCCATGCTCTACAGATCATGCTCTACCGAAGAAGTTAAGTACACATGCTCAGCATCATGCCCAGAGGTTGCCTTTGGGAAACAAACATATGAGTTCTGCCAGCATTGCTCCACAGGTTGAAGGGATGGGAGATCAGCCTGTCAGTGCTCAGATCATACACAGCACACAATATCAAATAAGTCTGCATGGCTGTTGTCCCAGGAGGAAGCCTTCTTCCACAGATCATGCACAAGAAAGTCTGCAAGCAGTTTACTGTTGACAAGCAGACCAAGGACCATTTCCTGTGGTCTGATGTGACCAAGATAAACTTATTTGGATCAGATGGTGTCAAGTATGTGTGGCAGTAAACAAGTGCTGCCGGCACAGTTCAGCTACACTTCATGGAGGGAACCATGAAAGCCAACATGCACTGTGACATACTGAAGCAGACCATGATCCTCCCCCTTCAGAAACTGGGTCGCAGGGCAGTATTCGTACGTGATTATGACCCCAAAACACATCTTCCACTGCATTATTAAAGAAACTGAGGGTAAAAGTGATGGGGCATCCTCTAAAGGAAGGTGGAGGAGTGCAAGGTCTCTAATGTTCTCCAGCTCTATGGTAAGGTTTATTAAAGCCCAATGCCCAAGAGGGTTAAGGCAGTGCTGAAAAATAATGGTGGCCGCACAAAGTACTGAAATTGTGGGCCCAAATTGGACACTTTCACTTTGGGGTGTGCTCACTTTTGTTGCCAGCAGATTGGACATTAATGGCTGTGTGTGTTGGGTTATTTTGATGGGACAGTCAGTTTGCACTGTTACACATTGTATCAAAGTGTCATTTCTTCAGTGTTGTCCCATGAAAATATTGAGTACAGTTTTAGCATGAATGTAAGGGGTGTACTCACTTTTGTGAGATACCGTACATATAATCTTTATCTTTCACAATTTCAAAATAAAATACTATTTCTACATTTTATTTGTATTAGAACTGAACACTGGAAAGTGTATTTTGCATAATAAGCTCTAGGGGGAATGATTTTGAGGCCATATCAACAAGTAGAACGCAGTGTGGTAGAATGCCTTAAAAATATTTAATATTAGGACTGAAATATGCTTAAAATACAACTGTTGTTGTATACATACTCTACAATATGCCTAAATGTCTTAATATAAGGGATTAAATCTTGAAAAGAAAGGGTGATGAAGCTTTGTTGTCATGGCTTAGCTGTGATCATTTGCTTCATGTGAAGAGTGTTCAGGTCACTTTTAGTAATTAGCTAGGAGGATAAAAAGGCTGTCTGACTATTTCACAACAGCTAAAACAGTGTGTTACTTCTGTCATATAATACAGTCACAGTTATTGAGGACAGTCTGTTTGGGCTGAGGTGTGGGGGGCCCAAATTAATATCCCTCTATAGGGCCCATGATACATGGCAACATCCCCTTCATCTCTTATTTTAAATGAGAAGATGAAGCATGAATGCTTCAGCCAAAACCTCAATGACGTTTGATGCATCTTCTAAATGTGATGATCCTAAAGCTGGCAGTTTTTACTCTATTTGTTTCTCTTTAAACTTAAATTAGTCATTTTTAAATAGATTCGTTAACCACTTTGAACTGGAAACATTTCTACTTTGTAATTTTATGAAAGTTGTTACTGTCATTAAACTGAAAGGGGGCAGGGGGCACAACAAAAAACACCTCAGTCCTCTTCAGCTTGCATGACTCCCTGTTTCTGGTTAACTGATCTCAAAACCACAGAAGTCACACTTTAAATTATCTATCAGTTTTTGCAACGCTGCTGTTTTGTAGTAAGCCACAGAACAGATGCTCAAAAGTTCTAGTCAGGTTGATCTGACTCATCATGGGACTGATTGCATCTTCATGATATCACATCACAGGGAGTTTAATTATTAGTTTTTTCAAGTGTTGAAAAAGATGAATTAATACTCCCTGTATCCTTTAATGGCATATTGTATGTCTTCCCACAATAATGAAATAAGATGAAAAATAAATGATCTTGGACCAAATCCTGCCTTTGTGAGTTCTTATAAAAGGGAAGATACAGGCTTGAAAGTCCGGAGACAAATGAACAGAGATGGGCAGTCAATCATCTCCAGAGACAGTCTAGGAAGAAGTGCACACATTTACATCACAGTAATTCAAGGATATGTGTGTTTGGTATGTGTTTGTGAATGTGGGACTGTGTGTGCATGTAGAGGTGAGTGTTTGCATATGTATAGACCCAAAGACACAATCCTGGTGCCAACACTAAATTATAAGACGCAAGCAGTTGATATCTTAGCTAGAACTGTGTGTGAAACAAGGCCAGATATCTGTGCCTCGCTCAGCTAATCTATGTGTATATGTGTATATTATTCATCCCATCTATGTGTGGAACTCTGCTCCTGTAAGGAAGGCATTACAAAATAACTTGAACCATCCAAATGCTGATGAAGAGAAGTGAGGGTTTTTAGACCATGCGAGATGGGAGCTCATATGTGTTTAGTGAGAAAGAAATGTGAAGCGTTACTGCAAAGTGAAGTGTAAGTATGCATCAGAGTACAATTTTTGATTACTCAATCAATAAACACACACTGAGAATTTTCTTTTTAGAAATAATCAATTAACTAATGGATTATATGATCTAGAAAATTCTAAAACAAACTAACCAAGAAATTGATTATTATTATGAGACCAATAGAATACAGGTAACATTTATATTAAAAAAAACACACACAATAAACATTGGCATAATTGGGCTCCTTTGCAGTTAAAAATTACATGTCATACAATGTGATTAAAATGAATCAGTGTTCGACAGTAGTTCGATGCATATTGCTGCCCCCTATGACACACAGCAGAGTCTGGAACAGACCGTAAGCAGGCGATGCAAGGACATTCATGAGGTAATTTGTATTGACCATTCATGGTAACGTGGGTGTGTAGAAGGTAGGATGTGAGGTAAATCCACCCGTGCAGGTGGGCTGTGATTTATGAGGGGAAAAGTGCTTGCAAGTGTGGACACACACGGTTTTATAAATCAGACTATTTTTTGGTGTACACCATTTTCAGGTTTAGGGAGCATGTTCACTTTTAATTTAAACTCCATGCAATGTTTAAAAATGAGGCCCCAGATCGTGTATGTCGTCAGCATTCTGTACCCATATAACATCACAAACGCCACCCTGGGCTGCAAGTAAGAATAGGGTCATTCTGTTTTGCAGCGCCATTTAGGGCCTTCATCATTAGGGTAAATGGGTGAAAGTCTTTTACAGTCATTGCAGTTAGATTCTTTAAGTACATTGCTATTCCATCAATCATGCTATTCCCCCATAGCCTCATTGACATTCTACAGTTTCCCTCAGGGCAGTAGCCCTCCAGAACTTGGCTGGGGAAATACGGACGACATTGTGTGTATGGTGGGTATATGCATATGAAAACATAAAGTAAAGAGTAGGTAGGAAGGATGTTGAATCACAAGGAGAGATCAGACTTTACTCTGATATGAGAGAAGTAATTTAGCTAAATCCATCACTACTGAGAAATTATTCAGGGGGTTACAGGTTGACTACCAGGGCTCCAACTGAATTTATCTTTAGAGGGGCTCCATCTCCAGTGGGTATATGCATATGAAACAAAGTAGTGAGAGTAGGATGTTGAATCACAAGGAGAGATCAGACTTTACTCTGATATGAGGAAGTAATTTAGCTAAATGACATGTACCACACCATTCAGGGGGCACAGTTTGGTTGACTTGTGAACCACAAACTCACACATGGATGATCAGGGCTCCAAATCCATCACTACTGGGAAATATATGTCTTTAGGATTGTTACTATATGGGGTCGTTATGAATTTAGCTTTAGGTAGGGCAGCTGTTAGATTGGGTGTTGTCATACAACATGTGCCATATGGGTGTAAGCAAGGTGTTGTTGCATAGACAAGGCCAGAAGTGGCATTGTGAATCACAATGAATGAACACACACCTGTGGTTTGGTCAGGGAAAAGTTAATCTAAAATGGGTGTGATAATAGCGGGGTCATAGCAGCTAGCATTCTATGCGAAATGTCCAGAGTAGTCTACAACTGATACATTTAGCATTTTTGGCAGGTTGGACATCCGGCTGACTGTTAATGGGTGTATGCATCTTGTTTCATTACATCTTGGGGATATAAAGGCTAGCCGGGCACCCAATGCTTCACAGGCATTTAATGGATAAGAACCAGCTAGGATTAAGTGAGAAGATGATGAGGTTGGAATATGCATGCATAGCAGCTAGTGTTTATGCCACCTTTGTGAACAGAGTATTTTACAAAACTGTACCAAGAATTAGAAGAGGTGACATGTGAGTCAACTGTTAGGAAGTGTCTGCAAAATCTTAAGGTCTCCATGAAGTCTGGTAAGTAAGTCAGTGTCATTTGTGTCAGCAGAAACATTAGCATTTGTTTAAGCATTAGCATCAACTTGTAAATCATACCATATCCAAGGTGTTAGCATCACTAATGTAGGAAGATAAGTTAACTTGCGTGCACACCTGCATTCTCATGTACATCAGAACAAGTGGTAGTGCCTTTAGACAGCTAATCCCTGTTTCTCCCAATTAGAATGGACAATAGAACACATTCCTCATTTTGAGACATGGTCCACACCATGTCACAGTTTAACTTAAGATAAAAAATAAAGCACCTGGGAAACATGTTATTTTTTGTTTTTATTTTTTTTATCCGGACCCCACCAAACTCCATCATGAAAAGAACCACCATTTTGAGACCTGAGTTTCCATTTGGAGTGGAGCAAGGTCAGTTAATGAAGCCACAGGAGAAGGGGGTCAGATTTGATTTGATTTATTTTGGATCCACTAAATATGCAGTAGCTATTCTTCCTGGGGTCATGATCCCCTCCCTTCAGAAAAACAACAGCAACCACAGCCTGTGTGTGGGTTGTGTGAAGATGAGCCATCAACATAAAAAATGAGGTCACTGTTAGTCTATGGTTTATCAGAAAAATCAGATCCGGGTGTAAAGCTTACCTGAGACATGTGGGAGTTCAGGAAGGGGGGTCTGGCAAGATATGAGAAACAGAGTGAGGTACATACAATTTCAGAGGAGAGTAACCCACAAAGTCACTTGAAGCTAATACGACCTTCTCCGCTGCTGCCACAGCACGCAGACAACGAGGAAGAGCCAGCTGGTCTTCGGCAAAGGTAGTGTCCAATCTTGTTTCAAAGTCACAGTCTGATCCTGAACTGTGCAATGCATATCAGATTTTTTTTCTTCTCTGGCTTAATTCAAAAAGGTTTTCTTGTAATCTATTGATTTCAATGTTGCTACTTTTGGCAAATTAAATTAAAAGAAAAAAAAGGAGAAAAAAGACAGAGAAAAAAGAGAGAAAATAAATGTATGTTACTCTGGATGTACCTGTTATTTCCCATATTCCTCTATTTTAGTCTTTATTTTTAATGTGATCTAAAAAGATGGAGAACATTATTGCAAGGAGGATGAGGAGGAGACACCGGTAGAGTATACAGTTTATCACTAAAGGCTCTGCTATTTGGCGATGACAAACCAGGAGTGCAGGTGGATCACAAGGTTTTCTTGTTATCTTTTGATTTCAATGTTGCTACTTTTGGCAAATTTTCCCTTCTAAGTATTTAAACAAATAAACCATTTTGCATATTTTTTATTATGTTTTGAAGAACATTAACTACTTACTTAGCGTAACTGCTTATTGTGTTCAGTGGTTTTAAGAAATGAGACGTAACTTTTTTTTATGATTAACAAATCTGTTAATTCACAGTGACATCCACTGAGACAGTTAATGTGCTAAAACAACTGCTGGCTAATGGCAGTCATCTGGGTCACCACCAAAATCTAATCAGTTTTAAGTTGGGCCAGTACTCGCTATAGCTTCTCAAATTCCCCTCAACTCACCAGAGGATGGTCAGAGTCATGGTCAGAGTCATGCTCAGAGTCATGGTCAGACTTGCTCCTTTCTGTTTTGTTTTGAAAAAAAAATGCTTGTCTCCATTTTTGTCACAGTCTGTGAGCCGGGCTGTGACATCCACCAAACAGAGGCTAATGTTTCCCCTGTTTGGTGGCCTAAACATGTAAGCTCTTTTTTTCTGTAATTGTTATTTTTTTTTTATCTTGGAAAATACTCATCACACTTAATTAGAAGCCCCTGAATTGTACCAGGTCAGACCTCCTTTTGCCATCAAATCTGCCTTTATTCTTCATAGCATAGATTCAACAGGGTGTTCAGAACATTCACTGAAATCTTTTGTCCATACTGTGACAACAGCAACAAGCAGTTGCTTCAGAATCACTACTGAATTGTGATCTGGGAGGACAGAAATAACATTAATACCACTAATAGTAAATGTAATCAAGTCATAGTTGGTAATAAATGTGATAAAAAATCTCATTAAAACAATATAGTACAAGTAGATTTAAGACACTTAGCACACCAACAAAAATAAAGCTCTTCAAAAGTCTGCTACTAGAGGGAAAAAGTTCAACCAATTTGTGGCATTCTGTTCAAGAAACAGAAAAAACATCTTGAAACTGGGTCAAAACCACATGATTTGCATACCTGTATGACACAAACACTTCCTCCTCTTTCTACTATAACAGCACTTAAAGACTGTGAATCAGTGGTGTGTGTCACTCCACTGCAGAAACTCGGCTGAGCCAAAGTCGCCAAGATGAGCCACCACAAGCTGATCGTACTGATGCTGGCACTGACTCTCAGTGGTCGAGGTAGGCTTTGTGTTTATTGCATTATAAAAAGTAGAGATATGGCCCAGAGAAGGATGTAGAAATCCACAATATATGGAAGAGGATGGTCTAGTTTTATTATTAAATGCACTGAATTTCATCCATAATATAAACAAGACCATGAAACACAAAAGGCTTATGAAAAAGCAGAAAGGCCAAAAGTGTACCTAAAAAAGGACCATGAATAAAAGTTTGGTAACTTCAATCAAAGAATCAGAGATAGTTAGATAGTTTGGTTCCTATACATGTTTTCTTTCAAGGTTTTTTTGTTAGTTTGTTTGTTTCTCTGTTAGCAACATAACTTACTAACTTATAGATTTCAGTGAAATGTTCAGGAAATGTCCGGATCACGGTCTGGATCTGCCATGACGAAAAATGTGTTTTTTGTGAATAACTACTGAACTAAAATAGATATCATTATGAATCCAATTGCTAATGGTATGTTTTCATGGTCCAGGAATCTAAATATTTGCATGAAATAAAGGTAGGACTAATATTTATTTTGAAAATCACAATATGGGTGAGGACTGTGGAGCTGGCAGAGACCTTCTCTCCAAGTGCTTTTCTAGTTGTACAGTATATGTTTTCAGATTTTTTCATTTTGTAAAAATCTAATCTTGCCCTAATATACAGTTTAATGCAATAGTAATATCATTTTTCTGCAACAAATATAAATAGATATAAATTAACTTTCAAATTAAATGAAATCACAAAAAAATTGAAAATAAACTTTATTGTTTATTTTCTTTTGATCAAAATCATAAACTATGACTATTATATTTTAAGATACTTCCAAATGAAAATATATTTTTTAACTTCAAATACTTAAATTTTTGCCTTTAATGTTAAATATATAAGTTACATATATTACGTATTTAAAAACCCTTTTTGGTTATACTAATTTATTTTGGTTTGAGTAATGTTATTATTTTATCTCTTTCTCTTATTCTTTTGTTTCCTGTTTCACAGAATGTTAATCTTATTTAAATTTCTGCATATAGAACCTCTTCTTCTGTCAAACCAGAATTGTCACAAGTTACAGAACAACCACAAACAAAAGCACAAATCAACTACGAATAATATTTTAGCATTTTTTTCAAACCCAAGTTTTCTCACTTTTCATCAGTTGATGTCTGATGACTTTTGAGACAACATGTTTGTACATGTTGTATAATAGACAATCAATACAGTATATCATGATTAAGTATCTATCTTTCTAGAAATGTGTATATAAATATATATATATATATATATATATATATATATATATATATATATATATATATATATATATATATATATATATATATATATATATATATATATATATATATATATAGGGTTGCTATAATTGCATTAATTAATTACAATAAATTAATCCGTTATGTTAATCATAGCACACAAACATTTTGATATTGTCCAGCTGGAGGACCCGTACATGGCAGTGGCACGTCACTTCACACATGCGTCTCTAGTCAAACCAAACAAAGCCCAGGTGACAACAGGAATGACTATTTAAGACTTAGTCTTATTTTATTTTTGAATTTATTTATCTATATTTACTGAATTCTTTAATAATGCATCAGGCCTAATTGTTTTGCTGGATGTCCTCGACCTTTTTCTTATTTTGAATTTGATTTATGAAACACACTTAAAGTGTAATTCGAGTTGCCTGATTGAGCTTAGAATTTTCTGGACAAGTTGCCCTGACTTTGGTTTTATTTAGTCACCAATAAAAATGTGGATTTACAGATCTTCACTTCTTAGTGTATTTATTTGATTAGTCCTGCACTACAATTTTATAATATCCTAGAATTCAGATTCTTTATTTGGGTACTTTAAGCAGATATGAGATTAAAATGCGATTAATTGGTTTATTTTATTATAAATCCGGTAATTATATACTGTATATACACTCAGCAGAATTTTCTTTTGTGAATTTATACATATTAAAACACACATATTTCAGTCACACATAGAAACACAAACTAACTTCTTTGTTGTTTGCAAACCCCGTGGTCTAAAATCAAAGTTTGCCCTTCATAACTCCTCTTCACTTTCCAGTGACACTTTTTGCATTTTTTCTTTGGTCACCTGAGTTTAACACCTGTAATCTAAGTTCACACAGGGAGAATCTTTGGAGGCCGTCCAGTCGCAGCTCGCAGCAGGCCGTACATGGTGCTGATCGAGAACCTGCAGGAGAATGGAATCATGACACGCTGTGGTGGATTCATTCTGAGTGAGGACTTTGTCATGACCGCTGCACACTGTCAAGCCATGTATGTATGAGTGTCTTTATTTTTTTTTTTATTAAACCTAAAGTAAATGTGGGTTTCTCTACTAGTTTTTATGTGCTTGCAATTTTTAACATTTTTTAGCATAAAATGTCTATATTTTTTAAGAAGGCTAATTACAATAAACAGCACAACAAACAGGAGGAGATTAAAGACTTCCCATAAAATGAAATATTTTTTGGTTGTTAAAAGGCCCCAAACCATTGGGAGGCTATTGGAGTACAGCAAACACATTGTCATGTTCAAGAAACCATTTAGATCTGTATGACATGTTGCTCTTGATGATCAACAGAGAGGGACCCAAGGTGTGCTTTTAACATGCCATTCACACGGTTACATCAGCACAGCCTGAACTGCTGATACAAGGCAGGATGGATCCATGCTTTCATGTGTTTACATCCAATTCTGACCCTACCATCAGAATATCCTTGCAGGAATCAGACCAGGGATTCATTTTCCAATCTTTTTAGTCCAGTTTTGGCTTTGGTAATGGCATATACTGTATGTCTGCTTTAAAACGGCATTCGTTGAGAGTGAGCTTTTCCAACTCTATCTCTTAGCAAAGACCAAGTGTTATTTCTCACAGGTTGGTCTTGAAAAGAATATCCAGGCCTTTATTACAGGCAGAAGAGACTACTGTAACTCCTTATACATTGGCTTGAATAAATCATCTATGAACTGCTTTCAACTCATCCAGAACACTGCTGCTTGACTCCTCTCTGGCAAAAAAAAGCACAGCCACATCACATCAGTTTTAGCGTCCCTCCACTGGCTTTTGCATCAATTTTAAGCTTTTTTAATCGCTTTTAAAGCCTTCAAAGGTCTACTGGGAGTCCCCAAACCCGATCTAAGTTGAGAGGTGACAGGACCTTTGCAGCAGCTGCTCCTAGAACAGTCTCCCAGCCTCCCAGACCTTAGAGATTTTTAAACCTTCCTTAAAGGCCCTCTTCTTTTCCCTTGCGTTTCATAAATGAGCTCTTACAAATTACAGGCACTGAAGTTTTTATACTTTTACTGTTTTATTACAATGTTTTTTAATTTTTATTGTTTTATTGTTATTGATTTATTTATTTCTATGTATTTTGTGTACAGCATTCTGATCGACTGCTGTCTTCTTGAAGGTGCTCTATAAATAAAGTTGACTTGACTTGAGTGACGCTGTACATTGTTTAGTAGTACCATGTCTATTAGGCCAAATTTCTTCTAAGTTGACCGCCCTGCTCATGTGTCACATCTTTGTTGAACATTCAGATTTCCCTACTATTAGTAAGGGGGCCATTGGGAAGTGTCATATTCCACCAGCACCATGTTTCTTTCCTCTTTAGATGGATCAAACTGTGCTGTGTTAAACACAGGAAAAAATGACCCCAGGAATGTCCTTTTGACAGAATTTTCATGATTACTCAATGCTGGTCAACATCAACTACTAAAAACAAATGGAATTCCATAACAGCAACATAACTTAAAAAAAAACACATTGACTACATCTCCTGACCATTTGAAAAGGTGACAGAAAGAAAACTGAACCAAAAGGAAACAAACTGGATGCTGAGTAAAGAACAGGATTGTACTGCTTTCTTGTAAAGGAAGGACGTTGATTAAGAGTCCAGACATAGTTTTAAAACCACAGTTTTTACCTTTTTGAACTAGAACTATGATGTGTTTTCACCCATTTTATTCGTATTGTATCATATCATGCATGTTTTTGTCGGTGCCTCTTTTGGCCTGAATAACACCATCTGCTGGAGGTTTTGTATGTTGTCATCATTTGCATGCCAAGCCTTTAAGTGGCAAACTTCTATTGGAGAAGTGCTTCTTTAAATGGGCCTGTTGAAGCCTAGAATCTTTTACATGGCTTACTGATGAAGGCTTGATGTATAAACATGTTGAAGCTTGTTTTTAATGTCTACATGAGCATTTTAATTGTTTAAAGAGAGTATCTTGGAGTTTTCCTTTTTTAAATTTAGTGATCAGATATGAAATGTGGATGTGTGAATGGGCCATGAAGCACAGGAGCCGAGGTAGTTTCCTGCCCTTGCCTTTTGGTTAAATCACTCCAAAATTATTACTTAATTATCAAGTCTTTGTGTTTTTAAATGTTAGGGAAAAGAGAATCTGACCAACTGCTATTCTCATGCCATGTTTTTCTTTTATTATTTGTCATTCTCAGCTCCTACAGAGTATATCTGGGGTTTACTGTCTTCAGCAGCAATCTAATTCCCGTAGAAGTGGCACAAGCATTTCCCCACAAGGACTTCAATGCAGCTGACCAAACAAATGACATAATGTTACTCAAGGTATGAAAAAATACATTTATCAAAACATGAAACAGTCACTACTTTTTGGGCTTCTTTTCTAAAATTCCTTATTCCTATAATTTCAGGATCTTCATCAAATACACGCACAAGCATAAGATAAACATGTTTTTGCCAAAAATAATTAAACTCCTCTTTCTTTTTGTTCCAACAGTTGAGCTCCAAGGCAAAATTCAGTGAAAATATCCAACCCATCGCTCTGGCAACTGACAGTAAAAGTGACGGCTCTCTTCCAAAGTCCTGCTCGGTCTCCGGCTGGGGACTGACAAGTTGTTACGTTGCACATTTGTCTCGGGTACTGATGGAGGTCAACGTCACACTCACTGAGCAGTGTTCTAAAGAAAAGTCATACTGTTCTGAAGGGCTCATAGGACCAGCTAGCGTATGTCACTTTTTTAAAAAGCATTAGCTCTGAACGATGATCCACTGTTCTAACATTTTTCATATTTACAGGGAGACTCTGGTGGTCCACTGGTATGTGAGGATGGGAGAGCTTATGGGGTGGTATCCGCCCCAGATCAGGTGATCCACAGCTATGCCAGGATTCCTGACTACAAACACTGGATCAAAATGATCATGGGGAATCATTCACAGTTCTGATATATTTTCTGATATGGTGTAATGACTACAGTTGAATATTTCTGTTACTCCAAATTGTGACTTTTTTTTTTTTGTGAAATTAAATCTGACATTACTTCACAAAGTTCTAGCCTTGCAGTTTAGCAGTTTTCAATCTCAAAATAATAAAGAAGAAGAGCAACTCCAGATAACATACTTATGTCTGTGTAAAGTTCACAATGTCTGTAGATGGAACAATCTGCTCTTTAATTTCACATTATGCAATTAAACGCATGGTTTGTTCATTTTTGTTCATTTGTTTTCCTTGAAATTATATTGATTTAGAAATAAGTGTAACTCAAGCTTTTTTGATATATTTGCTTTGAATGGGAATGGGAGTGGGGTTGCACAGTGGTGCAGTACGTAGTGCATGTGCCTCACAACAAGAAGGTTGCCGGTTTGATCCTGTGGTTGGACAGGGCCTTTTAGAGAGAAGGTTGCATTTTTTTCTTGTGCATGTGTGGGTTATCTCCAGGGACTCCGGTTCCACCCACAGACCAAAAACATGCTGATTAGTTTGATGCTCTTAAGTATGAATGTGAGTGTGGATGGTTGTTCATCTCTTTATTTGGCCCTGTGATATGCTGGCAATTGGCTAAGGGTGTACCCCTTCTGTCACCCACTGACAGCTGGGTTAGGTTCCTTCACCCTCAAGACCCCAAAAGGGATAAACGGTATAAAAAAATGAGCGAATGAACAAACTGAAGAGTTCTTGCTTAAGTCTCTAAAAGAGACTGAATTGACAAGGAAGACAACACTGCCCCTAAGTGGAAAAAGTAAGGGCAAAGCACCAAGGCTTTCCTTGTTTGTGTCCTTTTTGGACAAATAAGTAAACAATAAAATAATTATAGTTTTTTGAGTACATGAATATGCATTAAATGTTGTGAAAATTTGCAGATATACTGGGTCTGGTGAAATATTGGATATTTTACAGATTTGCAGAATCATTTTGAGGAACTGACTCGTGCCCCCTAGAAATCTTTAAACAAAGAGCCCCTCCTGGGGTCTTACCCCAAGCTCCGTGAAAGTATGTGAAGCTGTGCCATAACTTCTGACTATAGTCTAATAATCATAACATTTCAAATAATTATCTTCTGACAGTCATCATAGATTTAAAGGCAATTAGGATAGGAATATATTATTCCCTTTAATTGATAATTGTTGAAAGAAACACAGCAGGTCCTTTTTACTGTTTTCAGCTACGTCATTAATTCCATGTGAAACTAGGGCTGCAAGCTGCACCAAACAGGCTCTTCACGTGGACCGTGGGCTTGTCAACGTCACTGTGCAACACATGCAGGTGTTACAGTCAGGGAAACAGCCTTCCCAAGTGATGTCTCCTCAACAGTGTTGGGACTAACGGTGTTACAAATAACAACGCTACTAACGCCACCATTTTTTCCCAAGTAACGGGTAATTTAATTAATAACTATTCAAAATGTTATAACGGTGGTACCGTCACCGACAGTAAAACGTGACACGTTACTTTGTCGAGCAGCCGATATCCATCAGCTTTGTTTTATTCTAACTTGCATGTGTGCATTGGGAGTTGTAGGTTGCAGTTTTTTGGGCTTGCTCCTTTAGTGCAGTTTCTCATTTGGTCTTGTGCCCCCAAACCCTAGAGGCATTTGGTGCATGATCTACCATCAACATTAACCCAATTTAGAAGTTATTAAATTATTTTAACACACACAAAAAAAAATTTAAATTTTACTGTTAAAATGATGTTTCCACCTAAAACGTTAGATTAATTTTAATTCTTTAAAGCCAGAATTAAATTAATTTCTAACGTACCTAGGACTGTTTTCACCATGATAAAGCTATAGAAGATTAAGATAAAACTTAAATTAAACCCTGACATGTCTTTTTGGTTACAAAAATCAAGGTTAGACGGACTGTTTAGCAATAACTGAGTTACAAATAACTGTAGCCAAACGTGTTCCACCTCCAAACAAAAGGATTGTGAATGAAGTAAATTAAGAGACAAAAATGAAGAAATATGACTCTGAAATTAAAAAGTAAAGTGGATAAAAATTAAAACACATTTCATGTAGGTGTCTTTCTTTAAAAATGCTTATTTCAATCGCAAAATCAACATGGTTTGCTGCAGCAACTTTGAGTCTGGAGCGGTCTGTGGAGTTATAACTGCTGTTTTCAGGATGGAAATACAAAAAGTAAAAGGCAAGAATACACATGTGAAGTGTACATTATGTCCTAAAGCAAAGTGTTCGTCTGTTGTGGGTAAATCTAAAATCTAGTGACCAAAAAGCCAAGAACTCTGCTGATATTGTTTACGCTTTTTTTTTTCTCATGCTTTAAAGTTTGGGGAAGATATGATCAAACCCAGCAGAAAAAAAAACATCTCCTTGGTTTCACATTTTAACATATTGTCAAGTTCTTTAAGGGTTACTTGCAGGACGCCTGAACTTGTAAAGGCCAAAGGCAGAACTTCAGAGGACACAGGACAACTCAATTCCGTTTCATGAAGATTCTTTTCTTTTTATTTTGTCTTCATAAGAATAGGTTGAAACCCTGAACAAAAATTGACAATAAGCATTTTAATTTAACAAAATATCTCTTAAATCAACCTCCAATAACAAAAGTAAACAGATTAACTGACCGTTGGTGTCTCTGGAGTCTCCTTTCTACTCCTGCTCCTGCCCTTGCTGCTGTTTCTCCTCCTGCTGCAGCTTCTGCTCCTGCTGCACATTTCCCTGCAGCTCCTACCTGCCTGTCTAATTAAGCAGCATGCAGCTCACCTGCTCATGCTTCTCTCTCTCTCTCCCCCCTTCTCTACTCTGCCTTCTTTCTTTGCAGCAGCAAAATGACCAAGGAGACCTCCAGTACAACTATAATTTCCTTAAAAATAAACTAATCAGCTATGATTTAATAAAATTAAATGTCTTTTCATTTTGGCTTGACACATATTGAATAAGATGTATCATGGTTTTCTTATTTCAAATCCTTGCCTCTTCCACATGCATCTCTTCCTTGCATCCTTGGGACCATTTGCATGACAACAAAAACAGAGAGGAGCAAAGGTGTGAGGTAACAAGGCACAAGAAGAAAAACGAGACACACCCTTAAAAAATGTCTAAATGTCGAGGTGAAATGTTGACATGGAACTTACAGTTTGAGTCAAAATGGCTTTCTTTTGTTTGGCCATTTCAAGTAGTCTTACTAAGATGAAATGATCCAAAGGCTTTTGTCCAATCAACTTTAAATTTGATGAACAGCTTGAAGGGGCCTTGAAAATCAATAGATATGCCGATTTGGGAGAAACTGTATCTCAAAAAACTAAATTTAGAAAAAAAAAAAAGGTAAATTTGCATCACTTCTTAGAACCAGGATTTAGATGTTTTTCTCAGCTGGGTTTGATCATATGTCTCACAAACTTCTGATGACTTAAAAAAGGCACAAACCAAAGCGCCCCCTAGCAGTAAAAGGGCAAAATAACAATAGGCATGCTCAATGCTATGTTCACCTGTTTCAAGATGAATTAAAACATTTCTAGACTGCTTTTTCCCCCAGAAGTAGCTCTACACAAACAAATACATAGAACATTAAGAAAATTACATGAGAAAGGCTTTCTTGGTTTGCACACTATTGTTTTCAAGTGTTTTTGAACCACCTTAAATGCTTACTTAAACATCCTGTATGTGTAGGGAGGTGTACAGTGTATAGTCATTGAAAATGTGTTCTGCTATATGTTCCTCACAGAGAATGAGCCAAGGTCAATGAGTCTGAGTTCTTGAAAAATAATGAATTGCACCATTTTTCCTTTGATAAAAAATTAAAACTGGTTCCACAGACTTTAACATCATACAAGAGTTAATATAGAAGAGTTAAAACTATTACGCTTTCTCCCTGTCTGTATGTTTCAGGGAGAGAGTTACAGAACAAAGTAAAATGGAAGTGCAGCAATTTCACCTGTGGAGAAAGCAGGACTCAGCCATATCCCTTCAGTGTTTGTTGCATTCTCATTTAAAAAAATATTATCAATAACTAAAATTCAGCCAGGTCAAAATATTTAGCCTGAGGATATCTTCTCCTTCATAGTGAATCAGATGGGCTTGTTACTTTTCTGTTAGGGTAACAGGAGATACTGGTCTATCTGTATTGACTTTCACATGTGGCTTATACAAGAACATGAAGCAAAGGTGTCCAACTTTAAATCGAAGGCCGCATAAAAAGGAATATATGATGACTGAGCCACTCACTGCACCTCACTTTTAGTGTATTGAAGTTAAAGTTTTAGGGTTTAGGGGTGGGTTATAACCTGGGGGCCCTTGTAACCCCAGACTATACCTGGATTCATCTCATTAGGATGAGAATGACCATCTGAGCAGCAGAGATGGGAGACACTTACTGCTTGTATTCACTGTCAGACACAAAACAAGAGTAAACTGCAAGAACGTTAGGGCTTGAAGGTGAATATTGCAATATACTGTGTAAATGAGACCTTGTGACAAAATATATATGGCAGAAAATGTGCATGATTGATGGTATTTGCTGCTGTAATCAAAATTCCTTTATTCATCAACTATTTCAGAGGCCAATACAACATGTGCAGCAGGCAGCTTTTGGCCTTCCGGCCATAGTATCTACACCTCTGTACTGTGCAAATTGAATCTTTCTTTGATTTAAAAAAAAAAAAAAGTTAAACTCAATGTTCCATTCACAGTGAAGTGCAGTTTGTTGTGTCAATAATCATTAGCCTCTACAAACCCTTGGCCATCCTACTTTTCCACAATCACCAAATGATGACAGAGTTCGCATGTAGTAAGTAATAAGACATATTTGACAGTTACACTGTTAAATTTAGATTTCAAAATCTGAGACCTCACGACTAGAATAAGTTTTCATATTAGATCTTTCCTCATAGCAGATCTGAATCAGTTCTCCTCTACGGCGTAACCGCCATATACTTTGGAAAAATATCAATCTGTCCCCCCCAATAACAAGCCTATTATATCTTAATATGTGACATATGATATGCCCTCCTTTTATGAATCCTGGCTGTAGTGGATCCGTCACTTGTTATTTCTGATTTAATTTAAATCTAAGAAAAAAAAGAGAAGCAAAACTGTGTGACCCCCCCCCCTCCCTGTATACTTGGTTGAGTTCCTTCAGCCGGCTCGCGGCTTCGTTTGAAAAACCGCTCAGTCCGCCTGTAACTGTTGGTCATTAAGGGTCAGGAACAAATGGAGGCCGGGTCAAAAAGAAGGAAGCAGGACCAGCAGGCGGACATTCGCCTTTTTTCAGACGGTAAGCTACTAGACACGCAAAAAGTAGTGTCATGGTCAAAAAGACCGCTCCAATGTTGTAATAAATGTGAAGCAATATCGCTCATCACTGCGTTCATCATCTGACAGACAGTTGGAGTCTCAGACTGAGGAGTTCCCGCGCTTCCCACTCCGTTGATAAGCCTCTGTTCATTCATAAATGGCCTGTAAAACCCCAAACCTGTTGACTCCTGGTCTGGCTCCGCTTATTATGTCGGTTTATTTTTGTAGTCAAGTTAACTGTGATCTGGTTTTGAGACAGTTTGTTTTATTTCGAAAGTCACAGGGCCTTTTTAGGAAGTTTCCGTACACAACTTCCGGTCCTGCTCGATCTGCCCTCCGCTGAATTACATGCATGAAAACTTCAGCATCGCAGCTCCGGCAAAAAAGGATGGTTGTGAACCAGCCCGACCGCACCGGAGCGGATCCAGTGTAATATCACAAATTTAATTTAATGGAAAACTTTCTGATCCGATCCGGAGGCTTAATTGTGGTGGGGGAAACTTTTAAAAGGGGTTCATTTGAACTGTTTCATCAGTGCGTGCTGTTCTTTTTATCGCCCCCCACCCCCCTCCCCGTGTCGTGTGCGTGTGTGTTAAGGCTCATTTATGCTCGTCATACGCATGAAAAAGTATGCGTCCGTTTCAAACGATGGTTCCGTCACTGCGCACATGCTCCCATGCGTCTTTTACTTTTGCAATGGATGTTGACCATTGCATCCACCAGGGGGCACAAATCTGTCTCTCACCGACCTCCACTTCTCCTTTGCATCCAACGAGCTAACATTTAGCTCCCTCTCGATCTCCTCCCAGCTGTTTTGGAGTTTGATTTTGTCGTGGTGTCCCGGACAAGTAACATCGTATATATGTTTGTGATTTCGCACCAGCACACACAACTTTTCTTTGAAGAGCCCCGCCATATACTTCTTCGTTTCTCTCCAGAGATGAGTATCAAAGTGACAGTAGCAACACTGCCCACACGGTTTCAGGTGGTACTGCTCCGTCTGGTCCGTATCCGTAAGCTTCAAGGATACGCGCAGAAATACGGACGAAAAGAACGCCAGGCACGGACAGAGAGCTCTGTCCGTATCCGGATCCGTATTTAACGTTGAGCATAAATGAGCCTTTAGAGAGAAAGAAATTGTTTGATGGTTTTATACTTCACTTGGCACTTAAACAGGCTGGGTAAGGTTAAAGCAAATAGCACTAGCAGCAATAAAAGCAGATTATTCAATGCATCAATTTAAAATTATGATTTTGCTCAGTCATTATTTTTTTAGTCCAATGATTTTTTTAGTCCAATGATACCTGCTCTGAAGATGAACAGGTGAAGCATTGTAATACGAGTCTCTAAACAGCGTAAAACCATTATTTGGGTCATTCCGCCAAAAGAGTGCAATTTGCTTGTTGTAACTCTTCAAAATTAAACTTATTTTTTCATTCCATTTCAATTTAGAATTTAGTAATATACACATTTACTCATTCAAAATGAGTAGGCTACTCGTCAATCGCAGGCTACTTTATTTAATTTATTGCAACTTTTAAAAGTTTATTATCATTGCAATTTTTTCTCTGCTGTTACCAAAACTCAAATGCCATTTTAAAACCATGTTTAAAAGAATATCAATCACATACAATGTTTTCCCTTAAAAAAAGAGTTAATTTACAAGAAATGGTTGGTTACATAATGAAAACACTAATATTTATGACAAAAGATGATTATTTTTACCAGGTGTATTTTTCATAGAATGCAAATCAAAACTTTTCCTTTATAGGACATAAAAAATAAATTTGATCCAAAGATTGAGCATGTAGTCCATTAAGCAATCAGACAGCTGTTGGAACCAATGTAAATGTAAAAATACCGTTTATTTTCTTTATTTTTGAAGTAACAATTAAATTATCAGAAATAAAACATTTGGTAAGTAGAATGAAAATGGGTAACAGGAATGAGTATGTGAGTGTGTTACGTGAGTCAAAACTGATCTCAGATGACAGCAAATTTGAGTTAGCCTTTTTCATTTAAAATCTATGCAGTCATGTAGACCAGTTACTATTCATCCACTCATTATATTATTTACATTTATTCATTCATTATATTCTTTTAATCAATACAAAAGGGCATCAGAGGGAACTAGCCTACTCATTGCTGTTACTGCCAACACATTTATTAAATTTTTTCTAAAATAGATTACTTATTACTTGTTTTATACACAGTTCTATGTTGTTTTGACCTGTTAGGGGGCAGTGTAGAGGAAAAAAAGACCAGCCACACACACCCAGAGAAGAGCCCCCCTCATGTATTTGAATTGAATGGACAATATTAGGAGCACTTTTCTATAATAGAGAAAATGAAGTATTATCAATCTGTATCAACTTCAACAAAAAATGAAAATGCAGGAGCTTTGTAAAATATGAATTTATAGCAGAGTTGTATTGGATTTTAATAGATTGCACAGGCCAATGAATTGTAAGTCTGTAATGTTATGTTAACTATTACCTGACAAAGTGGTTAACTACAAATTAAAGAAGTGAAACGTTTTTTGTCTATATTTCACAAATACTAAAAAAGTACATGTCATTATTAGAGGTCAATGTTTTTCAATATCAAGCAGTTTCGATATGAAACTTAACTATTGTGATAGACTTTTCAGCCATATCACTCAGGCCGGACTCAGGCATCACTTGTTTACGTGTTTTGTTGCCTGGTAGTCAACACCAAGATCTAACATTTAATTTTTATTTAATCTATGATTTCATTCACATAAAACTTTCCAGTGTAAATGTGCAGGAATTTATTTTGAGACAAATCAACAAAATGTGAATTCACTTTGACTTACTTAAAAGTCCATAGTACATCTTGTTGTTTCAATCACAATATTTAAACCAACACGCTTTATGAAAGTTTTCCTCATTGGAAGCCGTCCTATTTGCTGCTATGTCAGAGAATTTTCAGACTGTTCTTGAAATGTTAATTCAAATGGCCAATGTATTCCTCAAAACTATGTTCTAGATGAGCAAATCTTTATCAATATATGGAAATTTTAAATTGTGGGAAATGCACTTGAAAAAATAATATCTGGGGAAGAACTCACATTTGGACCCCCCCAATATCTATACCATGGTTACGCCCTTGCTGGGGCCAAACACATCATGTGTAATATGTGGCCCCTTTACATCTCCAAAGCTTTTGAGGTTATTTCTTTCTTTGACAGCATCATCTTAAACAAGGGTGGAGTTAGCAGTTGTGCTTGTACCACCACATCACCTTTAACAGGTCTTTCTGCCATGTGTCAGCTCAAGACTTCACACTGTAAGTAAATTATGCCATTAACATTGGAAATTTTCAAGGTGCACTGTTTATTCTGAACAGATGGTTTATAAATTTGTGTCCTTGGCGTACAAAATGTTCTTGGTAAAAACAGTTTAGAGTGTGTTCACTGACAAGAAAGATAATTACATCCATGGCATAAAACTTCTAACTGTGAGGAAATCTCTGTGCGTTAACCTGAACTGATGGATGCTTACATGTTTGAAATATGTTTCTCATTCTACCTGCCCTTCAAAATGAGTTTCAGGGTCAAATTTAGCACAAGTGTGAGACCCATTGTTCTTGCAGGCCGAGATGAAGATTCTGCCAAAGTTCTGTTCAGTTTCAAGCTAGAGAGGAGACAGCAGAGAGTGAATCTACAATCTCTAGGCCTTTGGTCCTCATGGTAGGCAGATTCACACTTGTGCAAAATGAGGAGTGTTGAAAGAGAAACCTGCACTGCTCTGAAGAGGAAACTGGACCACGGGACATTTTGTTACATAACATGGCTAAACATTGTTCTAATGCTGCCGTTAATCACCAAATAATATCTATGTGATAGTGTTTCGAGGGAGACTGGAGGTCTGCAGGTTTGTAGAGATGGTGTCCTCTGTTCTCAGAACTCTGCACAGCACATTCATCTGGATCTGTATGATCAGAGGAAATGCACAGAAAGCTTCCCATACTTGTAAGTTGCATCGTCAAACCTCACAATTTGAATTAATGTTTTTTTTTTTAAGGTTTTACGTTTGTAATAATGATTAGTATGATACAAAATGTAAAACTTTGGCAAGAATAAGGTGCTCAGCCTTTTTGTGCTGTGGCAAATTAAAGGGTTTTGTCTGATATTCCTCTATTTTCCTGCTGCCATTATTGAAAATAAATGGCTCTAAAGTTTGAAAATAAACATATGTGTTTGCTTTTTTTGTGGTCAGAATGCCACAGCATTTTTCATTTCAGGATTATGACATTTGGGTACAAACAAACCATTCACAGGTCATTAAACTGATGTGGTTTTGATTCAATAAAAATGCCATTCACCAATATGTCACATTATTAAGTGAAATCTTATCATGTATGGTTTGGTTTTCTTTGATTTCTGTCTGATTACTGAGTGCAAAAAAAGTCTAAAATAATCTTTACCTATAAAAAAGAAAGAAACCACTGCACAAACTAAATCAACAATGAGACAACACTGCCCTCTTGTGAAAAAGGTAAGTCTTGAAGCTGAACAACTTGACTTGTTGAGGGAACTAATATCCCCTTAGTCTGCTCTCTAACTTTCACCAAGACATCTGTGTGAGAAACAACGCCTTTTTGTGCATTATCGGTTGAAGTTTTTCATTTGTAAAATGTCTTAAAGTGCTTGCAATTTTGGGTACAATCTTACAAAAACACCCCTTTTATTAAAAAAGTTGAATTTTTGAAATTCCTTCAGGCATAAACAGCTTAAAATTATTATTAATTATTTTAATATGACGTCAAATTTAAATCTAAGTTCTTGATAATGTAGGATTATCACTAATTGTCAGCCTCAAAGTTTTTTAGAGTTTTATTTGCAACTTGTGAAAACAGTCTAGGTCAGTCTGTCCCAAACATAACTGCAGCCCATTTTGAATCCTGAACATTTGCTGGACCAAAACCCTCACACAACCATGAAATAAGAGTAAACACATTTACCCTCTATTATGTGTGTGGTGGCAGCTATAGGTTTCCTCTCTGTTTCCCTCCTCTCTCTACCTGTGTGGCTGCAACACACCTGCTGTTTAGCACTCAGGTGGAGCAGGGTTGTATTTAGTGGAGCATGTAGAGGAACATGGCAGAGAGAGCTGGAGGCTGGGCTGCACACACACACACACACACACACACACACACACACACACACACACAAACACACATTTGCCTGGAGACAGGTTTGAGGAGGTTTTCTGTTTGTTTCTTTTTCTTTAAAAAATTCTTCTTTAATCGTGTTTTTTTTTTCTATCCCCCAGGAATGCCAGATTTCTTGGGGTTTCTTTTATTTAATTTAGGCTATTGTGTGCTGGTAGTCCCATTTTCATGGCTTTATTTCTTTAAGTTAGGGTTATTTTTGGTTTCAGTTAGGGGGTGGTGGCTGGTTCGATGGCCCACTGCATGGTTAGACATGTCCACCATCCCTCTTTTGTTCTTTTTGGCCAGCGCCTGCAGCCTTTTAATTTTCTTTCCTTTTGCTTGAGTAAATAATTGAGTTTTTGTGTGTTAAATAAAGTACACATTCTTTTGAAACTCCTAACCCCTTAGTTTGTGTCCTTTTATATGTTACTCGTCTCTTCGGGTTTGGGCCTTAAACTTTCAATTTGTGATTGAATTTTTTTTTTATATGCTCCAGAGGCCGTAACACCCTCTTTTTTTTAAATTGAGTACATGAGGTATTTAATGGGGAAAAACACAGGTTCCAAAACTGACCATGATTAAACTCATCTGACAGTATGAGGGACTGATTCAGTATTGTTTGATGACTTAAAGTGTGACTTTAATTATAACTATGTTTTTATTTAAAGCAAATGACCTCTCTCAGCCCACCTGCAGTACCACCCTCACAGTTCGGGAAGCACCTCTCTCGATGATTCTTTGAAATTAAAGGACAAAGTAGGCAACTGTTTTATTTCCTGGATCAAACAACTCTGCTCCTTAGTAGTATGTCTTGCCCCTAAACCATCAGTGAAGCATCACCGAGGCAACCTCTTGTTGGGAACTGTAACTCCGGATGTTGCATAACTACAGAAAATCCCGGCCTTTCTTTGTTGACTTGAGTGTGTTTAGTTCATCAAAGGATAGTATCAATATTGAATATTAAAGTATCAACACAATTAAGTACTAATTTGGCATCGATTACTCCTCAAAGAAATCAATACCAAAGGAATACTTAGCAAAATGCTGATCTGTGAAGTCCTACAGACTGTTTATTCATCTTCCATCTTTTTCTGCATGCCAAAGCAGTGACACTTTCTATGTTATGACTGCATAGAAGCTTAGACATACAATAGTTCTGTGACAAGCCTTAGTGCGAGTAATGGAAAAGAAACACAATTTTATGCATTGCTATTTTAAATACACATTTTAAAATCACTTGGTAACAGACTTATAATTAATTTTGTTTAGTAATAAAGATGTATAAATCATAAAAAAACCAATTTATTTTTATTTTTATGGCATATTTATCTATTAGTTTAGAAAACGAAACATATTTCACCCAAGTCTTCAATGGTGTAACATTTCCTAAATTTATTTCTTTGTGCAAAGACTTCAAACTGAAGTCACTGAGAGATCTGGTGAACAAGAGTAGCCTACATTTTTTCCTTTTTGAGCTTTTGGTCCATGAAAAACATCAGTTCATAAACATAATTTTCGCATTATAGGAAATACAAAAAGTGTCTCACCCATTATAGCTCCAACTTTTGGGTTTTATAGATGCACTGTTTTGGAAAACAAAAGGGCCGAAAAAATGTAATTTTGTACCATTCCCAGTTTTTGGCAGTAGATATGCAGCATCTAATAGCAGTTGTAGAGGCAGACAAACTGCTTGATGGAAACACACTTTAAATGAACATATTGGTAATATCTAATGCAGAGTGGCCAAAAAATTAACACATTAAGAGACAGTTTGAGAATTTCTTAGACAGTATTTAGAAAGTCCATGTTCACCAAATTCAACATAACTTTAGTATCACCATCTGTGTGCTGTACTGCTTATTTAACAATAATTAGAAAAAGTACACCTTCCTCCAATTAGTGATAAAAAAAACTCACGAGAATAAGATAAAACCTCAGAGTTTGTAATCTGCTGTCTCTCAGCTCAGACAGAGGATGTGGTTAATGATCCTATCAACCTCAACCTGCGAAACATGAAATATCTTTTTTATGTATTCAACTGCATATTGTAGGTCAGGGGTGGGCAAGTGGCGGCCCGGGGGCCAAATGCGGCCCGCCATTCATTCCCAAAAACCAGCACCTCAGATAACTCAGAAGAAAACTCAGATATCCAATAGAAATAATTCTATATAATCTTATGTAAGTTATTTACAACCTTACTTTGCTCTTATTGTGTCTAAATCTATTTTATGAAGCAATTAACATTATATCAAGTATTACTCAATATTATATTTAAAAATGTCAGCAGCAAAATATTTTAGCTTTAAAAATTTGAAAAACACATCATTTTATTAATTTGAAAATAGCTTCATTGGCTTTAATTCCATGTATATTAGCTAAATTAGCTTGAATTCTGCATCAAGTTCATTTTATTATGTTTAATAACTTGTATTTATGTTGTAATATATGAATATGTTATGTATTCTAATTTTATGACAAATTTATATTCTCATTTGTTGTTTATCCAACAATAATTTCTGAAAATTTGTAACAATGTGGCCCTCAGGCTGGGAAAATGGTTTTATGTGGCAGTCTTAGTAATTAAAGTTGCCCACCCCTGTTGTAGGTCAAGGATTTGCAAGTCATTGTGTTCTGTTTTTATAAATATTTTGCATGATGCCCAAACTTCATTAGAATCTAGGTATATAGTAAAATAAATTTACAGGGCATGGCATCACCTGTTGACACCAGAAATTTTAACACAAACTATAACAAATAGAGCTTAAAGGAGGAGAGAGAACCAACTCGGAGGAACTGCTGTTTCACAACTTCTGCAGAGGAAATGGCTGATGATGATTTATGGTCTTCCTGTTTAGACTAAAAGATAAACTGTGTGAGAATGCATGTGGCTATGGAACACTGTGATGCACAAAAACAGCAGTGTATGCACTTTTTTTAATACAAAATGTACTAAAATGGGCATTTACCAACATTTAACAAATGAAAGAACTGTTATTTTAAGTTGAGTGGCCAACAGGAGGCCAGTGGTAATTTTAAAGTGTACAACTGTTTAAGTGCTGCAATTTTTGAATATGTTTCAGTTTTAACATGGAGAAAGTAAGTACTTGGATTTAGGTTCAGGTGTTTGACAGTGCAAAAAAATGTCATTGTTATTGGTGCATTTTGGGGAAATAGTTCTGTATGTGCCAAAGAAGGTTAGATCAGATTCAAAATGCAGATGGTTTCAACAGACTGCACAAACAAGACTTAATGGCTTGTTTTGTCTTAATATTGAATTAGGTGAAAAAAAATCGAGCATCTGTCTGCATAACATCCAGGAGAGTGTCCAACTTGTGAAAGAGTTCAAGAATCGTATCTTGCTTGCAATTAAGCTCACATATCGCTTGGGTCTGAGTGTTGACAGCCTTGCACATTCCCTCAGTCATGCTTCTCAATTCCCAAAAGCAGAATACCTGTTATCATAATTCCAATTATCTAGACATCTTCAACATTGTCGACGAATGGAATCGACACCCACACAATCCTCCACTTCTTCCAGAAGTCCAACGTGTATCCGGCTGCAAATGCTCCATCAGGACAGGCGAGTTCTCTTTATTCGCTAGCATGTATTTATTGATGACTTGAAATGCATTCCAAAAAAAATAGAATACAAACTAAACAACTGTCTTAATTTAGGTCAATACTGCAATTATTCATACCTTTTTCAAACTAAACAGGACACATTTTACATTATTACCTCCGCCAAGGAGGTTATGTTTTCAGGGGAGTTTGTCCGTCTATCTGTCCGTCTGTGAACAAAATAACTCAAATGTAGTGGATGGATTTTGATTAAATTTGCAGAAAATGTTCAGCATGGGAAAAGGAAGAACTGATTCGATTTTATTGTTGATCCGGATCAGCGCCTGGCCGTCATGGCGTAAAGTGTGATTTCTGTGAATAACTACTGAACTAAAATAGATATCATTATGAATCCAGTTGCTAATGGTATGTTTTCATGGTAGATGAATCTAAATATTTCGATGAAATAAAGGTAGGACTAATATTTATGGTCAAAATGACAATATGGCTAAGGACTGTGGTGCTGGTGGAGGTCCGCGCTCTCCGAGTGCTTTTCTAGTTTAAAATGTTACTCAGATATTTTTTGGTGTAACAATCCAAAAATAGTTTTTTCTTTCAGTCATTCCTATATTAATGTGCCATAAATGTGTGTATTGTGTTGTGTACTTTTGGTTGCAGCTGAGTACTGTTTGTACTGTACTGTCTTGGCACATATGAAGAGAGAAAAACTGAAAACTCCAAAAAACCTTTGAGGACAGTTTTGTTGGATTAGTCATTTGGTTTCAATACGGTAGGGGAGTAATCGATACCAAAATAATAGTTGTGAGTTGTATCAAGAATCAAGTCTTCAGTACTCAGTCTTGATTCTCTCATCCCTACTGCCCATTCCCAAACACTTTCTTAGGGCTCTTCCCAAATAAACAAAGTGTAATGATGAGTCCATCTGTTGGGTCAGGTTGAGCAACACAGGTACCAGTGACACAACACAGAAGATGCAACATGTCCTTAAAGGATAAGTTCGGTTTCTACAGCTTTCACATTGTTTATAGAATGAAGTAGAACAATATACTCACCCAGAAGGCTTTCCTGATCCAAACAGTGCTTCGGGAGATATTTAGATCCAAAATCAAGCGGCCGACATCCATATAATGGTAGCACATAGGGCATACAGCGCCGCTCCTAAAACTGCATTAATCGTCCAAAAACTCATTAGTTTCACCAATATTTCATCATGGTCCGCTCGGGCTACTCCTCCATTACAGTCTGTGTCGCTCCAGACATGTCTTGTGGCTGTGCTGACCTCTCACCTGAAGGAGAAGAATGTTTGCCTCCGCGCATGCGCAGTACTCTCTGGAGAGCTGTTCTTCTCTTTGCCTCCGCTTCCTCTTTTCGATGAGCTCCTCATCTGTAAACTCTGGCTCAAATTCAAAGTTCTCGTCCACGACATCTTCATCTGGTAGATATTCATCCATTTTGCACAAAACTGGAAGAAGAAAGTCGTCCTGTAGCCGGCGGTCTTCCCCTGAAACAATAAGCCGTACTGCGCATGCGCGGAGACAAACATTCTGTTCTTCAGTTCAGAGGTCAGCACAGCCACAAAACATGTCTGGAGCAACACAGACTGTAATGGAGGAGTAGCCCGAGCGGACCATGATGGAATATTGGTGAAACTAATGAGTTTTTGGACGATTAATGCAGTTTTAGGAGCAGCGCTATACATGCCCCGTGTGCTACCATTATATGGATGTCCACCGCTCGATTTTGGATCTAAATATCTCCCGAAGCACTGTTTGGATTAGGAAAGCCTTCTGGGTGAGTATATTGTTCTACTTCATTCTATAAACAATGTGAAAGCTGTAGAAACCGAACTTATCCTTTAAAGTACGCATGTCTTTCCATCGTGAGAAAGATGCAGGTGAACGCTACTCTTCCACCAGTATGACCAGAACATCCACAGTCAGTGCAGACACAGACAAAAGAGAAAGCAATGTGACAGCTCTCAAGGAACTCAGACACATAGACCACCTGTGGTTATTGCAAAAAGTAGCTGACTTCTGTGCAGCATAGACTCAGTCATTTTGTGCATCATTTCGCTAGCAAGGACACCACAAATTGAACATTTAATGAAGATTCAAGAACGTTGAATAAGAGTGATGAACATGTGGCATAAGATATTTTGTGAGTTAGGCTGATCTGGGAGGATATTGTGAAGCTTGGCAGAGGGAGACTCAGGAAGGAAGTTTATGTGACTAAACGTTACATAAACACAGCAAAGAGTCTCCTTTGCACAAAACTGTTGGGCAGCCCACATAGTCTTTTCAGCAGCATAGAATTGATAAAGTTTGCTGTAAAATCATATAATATATAACATTACATGTTTTGTATAACCCGGTAAATAAACATCACAATAAAGAAAACTTTACTTCATAGCTACCTTCAGATAGCTAATTGCTGGTCATGTTATGCTCAGTTTCACCTTTATTATATTAGGTTTTCATTTCTTTCTTTTCAATTCAGTTAAATTCAGATTAAAGGACAGAAGCTTTGCTGCCTCCTAAAACAATTGCTCAGCAAAACATGTCAGAAGTCAAACAAAAAATCCTTTCCATACAGAACTTTGTTGTGTTATATGTTTTTATGCAATAAAAAATGTGGAAAGAATGCTCGAAGCCGAGTGTTGGCAGTGGTTGTCATGAAGGTGTGTTTGGGGTTGTGACAGCACAGGTTCCACTCAGAACAGGCCCATGCTCTACAGATCATGCTCTACCGAAGAAGTTAAGTACACATGCTCAGCATCATGCCCAGAGGTTGCCTTTGGGAAACAAACATATGAGTTCTGCCAGCATTGCTCCACAGGTTGAAGGGATGGGAGATCAGCCTGTCAGTGCTCAGATCATACGCAGCACACAATATCAAATAAGTCTGCATGGCTGTTGCCCCAGGAGGAAGCCTTCTTCTACAGATCATGCACAAGAAAGTCTGCAAAACAGTTTACTGTTGACAAGTAGACCAAGGACCATTTCCTGTGGTCTGATGAGACCAAGATAAACTTATTTGGATCTGATGGTGTCAAGTATGTGTGGCAGTAAACAAGTGCTGCCGGCACAGTTCAGCTACACTTCATGGAGGAAACCATGAAAGCCAACATGCACTGTGACATACTGAAGCAGATCATGATCCTCCCCCTTCAGAAACTGGGTCGCAGGGCAGTATTCGTACGTGATTATGACCCCAAAACACATCTTCCACTGCATTATTAAAGAAACTGAGGGTAAAAGTGATGGGGCATCCTCTAAAGGAAGGTGGAGGAGTGCAAGGTCTCTAATGTTCTCCAGCTCCATGGTAAGGTTTATTAAAGCCCAATGCCCAAGAGGGTTAAGGCAGTGCTGAAAAATAATGGTGGCCGCACAAAGTACTGAAATTGTGGGCCCAAATTGGACACTTTCACTTTGGGGTGTGCTCACTTTTGTTGCCAGCAGATTGGACATTAATGGCTGTGTGTGTTGGGTTATTTTGATGGGACATTCAGTTTGCACTGTTACACATTGTATCAAAGTGTCATTTCTTCAGTGTTGTCCCATGAAAATATTGAGTAAAGTTTTTGCATGAATGTAAGGGGTGTACTCACTTTTGTGAGATACCGTACATATAATCTTTATCTTTCACAATTTCAAAATAAAATACTATTTCTACATTTTATTTGTATGAGAACCGAACACTGGAAAGTGTATTTTGCATAATAAGCTCTAGGGGGAATGATTTTGAGGCCATATCGACAAGTAGAACGCAGTGTGGTAGAATGCCTTAAAATATTTAAATGAAGCTTAGTGAAAGTTCAGTCAGGAAGACCTGTATGCTCATTCAGGTGGGCTTTACACGAGTGCGAATTTGTAAGACTCCGGTAAAATAAACTATTGATCTGGTGATATTGACACACGGAGACGCGTATTTGTCCATGACTCCGCATCTTTTTTGAAAACGGGTTTGCAAGTGGATATCTGCGTATTCGTCTTCATGCCGTCGTTGGTATAAACAGATAAGTCCGGAAAAGACGGTGACCTCATAGCACCCGTCCTCCTCCCCGCCCCCCAACTCACACTGTCACACACACACCAACAACAACTACGGTGGCAGCAGCTATAAATATTGCTACGACTTTTACACCAACATTTTCTCACAGAACACCAACAACACCAGCTACAGCAACAACAGCAACAAGTGCTCATGCAGAGACGCAGCATGTTACGCGTGCATGAGCACTTGTTGACGTTGAATCCACCTCGGAGCACAACTGTGATGTTACGAGTGTAGTAACCCAATAACTACATTACCCAGCATGCAATATGGGTTAGGAGCATGCGTGGAAACCCCCAGGTACGTCCCGGCGTGGATTTTGCGTTCTCAAGTAAATACACAAGCCTATGTACAATACGATGTGTAAACAGCGATCCATGTTTTGATGCCGACGCCAAGACAATACGGTGCCGTCCTCGTGTGAGGAGGGCCTCAGTCTCTCCAGCTGATGAGGGGCGTGCTCTCACTCAAGCACTGAGCCACACGGATCCTGCTACACACAATGTTCTGGCCAATCATCATGGTGCAGCCTTCTTTTAAACCATGTCTTTGCTTCTCCACATTCAGTACGTTGGTGTCATACCGGTGATCTCAGCAATCTTACTGCAGACTTGAACACGCTTCACGTCATTAAGCGTGCCTGATTAATTCTCAAAGATAACTTCCTGCAGTTCTTTCATTTCTGCTTCAAACTCTCCAACATCTCGGCTCACCATCATCAGTTCCATCCGGCGTCACTGAAGTGTCTGGTTAATCATCAAAGAGCGTTCTGAGTTGGGTAAAGTGCATTTCTGCTCCTGATCAGAGCTCCAAATGTGAGCTCATGGCAGCTGCTGTCCTCCACCTCACAGTGGTCATTCACGCTTAACACGGAAACCTCTGCTGCCTTACCTCAGCCCAGGTGTAATCAATCCCTGCTTGATAACTGCTCGCTCAGGTAAAAACGAGTCCTCTTGATTTTCACAGAATGAGTGAAGGTTTCATCATTAAGCATTCTCATGCTTTAATACTCATGCAATTTACCTGCTTCATCTTTATTCCTCAGTTGCAGCAGCATGCAAGCTATTTTGCTCTTCTTGAATTTAAGTTTTTACCTGTGTCATCATTAAGCATGCCATGCGTTAATACTCATGCAATTTACCTGCTTCATTTTATTCTTCAATTGCAGCAGCATGCAAGCATTATTTTGTTTAATGAGTTAGTTTCATCATTAAGCATTTTCATGCTTTGATACTCATGCAATTTTCTGCTTCATCTTTATTCCCCAATTGCAGCAGCATGCAAGCTATTATTTTGCTTCTATAATTCTAAGTTATTTTACCTGTTTCATCATTAAGCATCCCATGCGTTAATATTCACGCAATTTATCTGCTTCATCTTTATTTCTTCCCCTGCATTGGCACGCAAAATATTATTTATTCATTCTTTGCATCAGCATGCAAGCTATTTGATTTGATTTTTCTCTTGCTTCAGTGTTGAAAGTTCATGTTCAGTTGGAAGAAGGCACAAGTCCAGATTAGATTGGTTAGCCAAACATTTATTGACAATATGTGAGCTTATACAAAAAATAATAAATACTCAGCTGCTGAGGACTCAGTACTGTACCTCACCAGGGAGGTACAGACAAAGAGCATTGAACAATAGCATACACAAGATCTTATATGCATCAGGATTTGGACAGTACCAATTTATCACGTGTAAGATCATGTCTGGTTTCATATGCTGTCCGTCAAGAAAGATAAACATAATGGCTAGTTAAAGGTCAGACTTCAGGCAGAAATTCAACGAAAGTTCTCGCAGTTCCACAAAACCACAAGACCAACTACAGGATGTAAAAAATTTGGGAAACTGGCCCCCCAGTCCTTAACTGAAACCACAGTCCTGTCTAACTGAGATTGCACCATTACGATTTATGACACATTTGACCTGTTGAACATGTTTGAACTGATTTGCCCTAACATAATATGTTTGAATAATTGTTAGCATAAGAGGACATCTTTGGTTATATGTTAGCATTAACTTGTATATAATTATAACTTCAGCATACAAGCTTTTATTTTCTTTGGTTTTCCCTTGCATCAGCATGCAAGCTACTTCATTTGATTTTATTTGATTTATTTGGTTTTCCCTTGCATCAGCATACAAGCTTTTATTTGATTTTATTTGGTTTTCTCTTGCATCAGCATACAAGCTTTTATTTTATTTGATTTTACTTGGTTTTCCCTGGCATCAGCATGCCAGGTATTTTCTAAAGTTTCAAGCAGTTTACCTGTTTCATCACCCGCTATCTCCTCTTATCTTCCTGTTGAACATGTTTGAACTGATTTGCCCTAACATAATAATGTTTGAATAATTGTTAGCATAAGAGGACATCTTTGGATAAATGTTAGCATTAACTTGTATATAATTGTAACTTCAGCATGCAAGCTTTTATTAGGGTTCAAACCCCGAAGGGGTAGAACCCTATTGTTTTTGTGCCGGTTTATTATTATTATTTTTATTTCCGTTCTACCGCTTAGGCCAAAATTCCCGTGAGCTGGAATGAGCCAGAGGGCTGAAACTTGGCCAAGGTATTGGAAATCATGTGCACCAGGTTTGCCTAAGTCTTGAGCCAAGTCAGCCACAAGGTGGCGCTGTAATTAAGGCCCAAAGTTGGCTTTTTGGAGAGGCCACGCCCCTCACGCCGTAAGTCCGATTGACTTGAAATTCAAGGCCCAAGTCCAGCTCAATGTCCTCTACAAAAAAGCCTCAAGGACCCCTAAAGTCCGCCTAATTAGATTTTTTGCTAATTTGCATAATTTGAAAAACACTAAAATGAATAGAAGTTGAGAAATATTGACTCAATCAGCACCAAATCTGGTATATGGCCTCAGGGGACAAAACCGCAAGTTTCTATTATAAATCAGCCAGATTGGTGAAAAAACATGGCCGCTAGCCACCGAAATATCTAAGGTGGTGGGCGGAGCTTAAACATAATTGGTGATAACTCCAACACCCGTTGCCCAATCATCACCAAACTTGCAGGATACCTTCATAGTGACACTGGGAAGTTACCTGCAAAAGCAATTTGAGCTTAGCCCATAGGGGGCGCTATAAACACCACATGTTTATATCTCAAAGACCATTGGTCGGAATTTCACCAAATTTTGTGGGCACGTTCTAGGGGCCAGTAGTAGGTGATATTTCAAATGCCATATATCTTGGTGAAAGTGGGCGTGGCCTATTCAATATTAAATACATTTTCTTCATTTGTGGTCAACTGAAATGACCTAGGGACACCAAACTTAATAGATCAACTACAAATGAGGCCAGAGTACTACATAAGAAATCTGATCAAAAGTGGCCAATAGGGAGCGCTATAACATACAGTGCCAATCTAGCAACGCACGCCTATGCACACCATCAGACGTATTGAGTTGAAACTCAACACATAGCTTACGTTGATAGTCCTCTACCAAAAAGCCTCTTGCACCACCACTGCTGCTATTAGCGATTTTGGCCTAATTTGCATAATGCCAAAAACACTAAAATGAATAGAAAGTTTGAAATATTAATGCTATCAACACCAATTTCACAATATGGCATCAGGGGACTGAGACAGTCATTTCTATTATAAATGAGAAAGATCGGTCAAAAATGTAGCCACGGTGAACCAAAACATCCTAGCAGTGGGCGGAGCTTAGTGAATATTGCTTTTTCTTCAATTTTGGAGAGTAGAAATGACCTGGAGACACAAAACTTGGCAGGTCATCTATAAATGTCACTGATATGTGGCAAAAAAAAATCTGAACAAATCGGGCCAGATGGGGGCGCTAGAGCTTTGAACGAAATCTGCAAAATTTACAGGCTATTACTTCCATACCACAAAGTGTAATGACTTGTCGTTGGATTGACAGTTTAGGCTGATATGCCTCTACAAAAAACCTTTGCAACCATGAACACTGCTATTATGGATTTTTGCTAATTTGCATAAAAGTAAAAGCAATGATATTAACAGAAACTCTCAAAAATTGACTCAATCAGCACGAAATTCAGGAAATGGACTTAGGGACAACCATTATAATGACTCCCATAGATGAGCCCAATTAAATGAAAAATATGGCCGCTAGCCAGCAAAACATCTAAGGAGGTGGGCGGAGCTTAAATATAACTGATGATTACTCCAACACCCTTTGCCCAATCCTCACAAAATTTGCTGGTTGTGTTCACAATGAGACAGGGAAGCAGCTTGCAAAACCAATTTGAGCTAAACTCATAGGTGGCGCTATAAACACTACATGTTTATATCTCGTAGACGATTGGCCAGAATGTCATAAAAATTGGTGGGTATATTCTAGGGGTGAGTATTAGCTGAAAGTTGCAGTTTCAAGTTAATCGGTTGAAGGGGGCGTGGTTTATTCATCATTAAGTACCAATACTTCATTTGCTATGAGCTTCAATGACCAAGAGAAAAGCTGTGATTGCACGGAGCATTAGAGGAAAAAGCCTGTGACAGTGCAAGTGTGTAATTTTGAGGTTTTGGGTGGTTGGAGGGGGCCGGAAAAAGGTTTGAACCCGCCAATTGCCGCTTGCGGCTATATTTTTATTTGGTTTTCCCCTGCATTAGCATGCAAGGTATTTTCTAAAGTTTCTAGCAATTTACCTGTTTCATTCACCTGCTTATCTCTATTCTCCCTAGCTCAGCATGTAAGTAATGCATCTCTCTGGTGGTGGTTTGTTAGCTTTCCAGCTTACGCTTATGTGGTTATGCTTTCACTCTTTTCAGCTGTTCCTCTCTACTTCTATGCATCTCATGTTCGTTACATAACGAACATCCCTTGTTCGTTATCTTATCCATTTTCATTTGAATGTTTCCCTGTTTTCTTTGGCATCCCCTGTTTGTCTTCCCCTGCATATCTAACCATGTGCCTTCCACTGAACTGGCATCTTCAGATTCTTTGCAGCTCACTTGGCTGATTTTCCATTCCTGCATATTTCTTTTCTTGCTATTGCTATACCCTCTGCAGCATGCTATACCCCTGTTCACCAGTCTATCATCCTAGCAGCATCTCAGGCTGATTCCCATTCTCTGAATCTGTCTTACCCTGTGCATTTGTTTCTGTTTGTCCCAGCATCATGTCTGCATCCTTGCATCATCAGCTTGGCTGATATCCCTCTAATCCCTGCTCCATCAGCCTACCACCCTGCAGCAACACAGGCTGATTTTCCTATTCCTAGCTTGTCTTTACCCTGCGTACTGCTGTTCTCTGCAATTCTAACCCCTGCATCACGTTGTACCCCATGTCTCAGATACCTACCTTGCAGCATCCCTGGCTGATTTCTTTTTCTGCACCTTCTTTGCCCTGCATATTTGCTTTATCCTCTATATTCATATCAAGTTTGCAGCTTCCTTGCTACCTAGTATTTCACTTCTGCCGCTCTACCGCTTATTATAACTCTCAGTAATATGTTTTCTCTGTGTATGCTTTTTATTCACAGCTCATCGTCTTTTAAAAAAAAAAAAAAAAAATCACTTCATACTTTGCCTTTAATATTGCATTCTTCTCTTCGCAAAGGATATATTCATATTGCATCTTATCTGTTTTATTGACTATGCATTGTATTATGTCTTCATAAGTTCTGTCTCTGCTCTCCTCCATTATAGTGCTGATCAACTGGTATGGTATACCTTTTATTTTGGGGGGAAGTCTTTATACTTCAGCATCAAATTCATATCCCGCTTCCTAAGACGATCCACTTCCTTTGGGGTCTAAGCGCAAAGACTTCATTAGTGCAAAGATGATCTGTTTCATTAAATTTGTTAAATTTGCACGTTTGCCTTTCTCTTTTAGTAGTCTTTCTTGATTTAAATGAAGCTAAGCAAAAGTTCAGTCAAGAAACTCTCTCCCTGCGCATGCCCCTTTGTCAGTGTGTCTTCCGCTATCCTCTCGCCTCGCCTCTTATTTTCTTCTCTCAATCACAGTCAGCCTCTTATTCCCTCTCAGCAATCTGTCCTAGCTGTCAAGTTTAAAATGTTCTCCCTCTCTGCAGTCTTTCAGCTGTAATTCAGCATATTGGCATTACCTATCATCATACAGTTTGCATGATGTCTACCTAATTGCTGCCTTGCTTCTCCCCTGATTATTTAGCTCCACCAAACAAGGTATTTGTATACCTTATTTGGGGGAAGTCTCCTATTACGGGAGCATCTAATTCATCCTCCTGCTTCCAAAGTTCTACACCTGTGGGGCTGCTGGCAGGCTGGGCACACTGTTCAGCTGCACCACAGATGCCCATTCAGAGCAAGTTTAAGACTAACGGGCAGTAAATGGCCAGGTCATTCATTAGGGCAGTCAGCTTGGACCTTCATGGCCACAGCGAGTTAGTCATGTGGACTTCACGACGGGTCATCGGACCCAGTCATGGTAAGCCACATGATTAAGGGTCAGTTGGGCAGAGCGCTACTCTATCAGAGATTATGATTACCATGCCTCACTCTGCCTACCTGCTCAGGTGATTCAAATCTCAGCTGATGAGGGGCGTGCTCTCACTCAAGCACTGAGCCACACGGATCCTGCTACACACAATGTTCTGGCCAATCATCATGGTGCAGCCTTCTTTTAAACCATGTCTTTGCTTCTCCACATTCAGTACGTTGGTGTCATACCGGTGATCTCGGCAACCCTCCTCCACCCCAGGCACCTCCAGTCATATCACCAGTGCCCAGGTCCAACTCCTCAGAATCCTGGCTCCTTCATCTCAAATGCCCCTGTGTCAATTACATCAGGATCCCAGCAGCAGAAGTCTCCAACTCATTCTCCTGTATTCCTCACCACCACCAGTGTCTAGACTCCATGGGGAGGCATCCTATCTACCATTCACCCTCAGTACCCCTGAAGTACACCAAGTCAGCACGACGGAGTCTAAGCGCCAAAAGAGACTCTAACCAGTGACTATGCACATTTTCATTCATATCAACTTGTACAATAAATACCACTTCATTCAAACTTGGTCTCTCCTGATTGAAATATTAGGACTTAAGTATGCTTAAAATACAACTGTTGTTGTATACATACTCTACAATATACCTAAATGTCTTAATATAAGGGATTAAATCTTGAAAAGAAAGGGTCATGAAGCTTTGTTGTCATGGCTTAGCTGTGATCATTTGCTTCATGTGAAGAGTGTTCAGGTCACTTTTAGTAATTAGCTAGGAGGATAGAAAGGCTGTCTGACTATTTCACAACAGCTAAAACAGTGTGTTACTTCTGTCATATAATACAGTCACAGTTATTGAGGACAGTCTGTTTGGGCTGTGGTGTGGGGGGGCCCAAATTAATATCCCTCTATAGGGCCCATGATACATGGCAACATCCCCGTCATCTCTTATTTTAAATGAGAAGATGAAGCATCAGTGCCTCAGCCAAAACCTCAATGACGTTTGATGCATCTTCTAAATGTGATGATCCTAAAGCTGGCAGTTTTTACTCTATTTGTTTCTCTTTAAACTTAAATTAGTCATTTTTAAATAGATTCGTTAACCACTTTGAACTGGAAACATTTCTACTTTGTAATTTTATGAAAGTTGTTACTGTCATTAAACTGAAAGGGGGCAGGGGGCACAACAAAAACCACCTCAGTCCTCTTCAGCTTGCACGACTTCCTGTTTCTGGTTAACTGATCTCAAAACCACAGAAGTCACACTTTAAATTATCTATCAGTTTTTGCAACGCTGCTGTTTTGTAGTAAGCCACAGAACAGATGCTCAAAAGTTCTAGTCAGGTTGATCTGACTCATCATGGGACTGATTGCATCTTGATGATATCACATTACATGGAGTTTCATTATTAGTTTTTTTCAAGTGTTGAAAAAGATGAATTAAAGCTATGGTCTACGATTTGGAAGCTTTGTACATATTAATAACACCGTTTATAAGGCTGTTATGGTCCTATGGTCCTATCTACACAGTATAAAGACCAAAAAGAACGAAAAAAATCCATTCAGTATATCCGCTGAAAAGCTGCATACTAGCTGACCAATCAAACCTAAGAACCTGCGACTATTAATTGGTCCGTGAGTTAGTCCATGAGTCCATCCAATCCTCGTCTCCCTCGCTACGCAGTACGCAGCGTCTTGCCCATGGTCCCGCCTCCTCCACCTCCGTGAGCAGCTAGCAGCGTTAGCTACTGAACTATCATGGAGCCGAAAAGCCTAGCGCCGAACCCGAATCCGCTGGGCCCAACGGAGCTCTGCCCGCGGGTTGAGGCCTGTTAGCGGGCTAATGGCTAACGAATAGCCTCAGCCGGCCGTCAGACCTTCAGCATCGGCCGTTTCGCCCCTGGTTGATCAGGTAATGGCTTTGTTTACTACAGTGGGAGATGTCTGCTGAATAACTGTGGTTAGTTTGTGCCTGCACGGGCTAATAACTTGTAGGGGAGCGGGTTAGCCTGTTAGCCGCTAATCGTTAGCACTGTAAGCTGAGCTGGGGAGGACAGGCTGAGAAAGATAAATCCTCCCCCACAATCGGCTCTGGCGGCGCCAAACCCGCATTGCCGCCGGTCCAGTTGAAATGGCTACTGCTGTGTGTTATAATGGAGATGTCTGTCGTGTTTGATACTTTCAGTTGAGCTGAGCTGTTTTGGATTGAGTTTGCTGCTGATATATTGTGCTAGTCGCTCGTAGCTCAGTCCGAGGGGGCTTTATGAGGCGTCACGAGCTGGGGGCGGGATCTTGGAACACGGAGGGGAGAGGTGAGGGAAGGAGGGGCAGGCTGCGGTTTCAAATCGTAGACCACAGCTTTAATACTCCCTGTATCCTTTAATGGCATATTGTATATCTTCCCACAATAATGAAATAAGATGAAAAATAAATGATCTTGGACCAAATCCTGCCTTTGTGAGTTATTATAAATGGGAAGATACAGCCTTGCAAGTCCGGAGACAAATGAACAGAGATGGGCAGTCAATCATCTCCAGAGACAGTCTAAGACATAGGAAGAAGTGCACACATTTACATCATAGTAATTCAAGGATATGTGTGTTTGGTATGTGTTTGTGAATGTGGGACTGTGTGTGCATGTAGAGGTGAGTGTTTGCATATGTATAGACCCAAAGACACAATCCTGGTGCCAACACTAAATTATAAGACGCAAGCAGTTGATATCTTAGCTAGAACTGTGTGTGAAACAAGGCCAGATATCTGTTCCTCGCTCAGCTAATCTATGTGTATATGTGTATATTATTCATCTCATCTATGTGTGGAACTCTGCTCCTGTAAGGAAGGCATTACAAAATAACTTGAACCATCCAAATGCTGATGAAGTGAAGTGAGGGTTTTTAGACCATGCGAGATGGGAGCTCATATGTGTTTAGTGAGAAAGAAATGTGAAGTGTTACTGCAAAGTGAAGTGTAAGTATGCATCAGAGTACAATTCCCACAATAGTTCCCTCCTTTTGATTACTCAATCAATAAACACACACTGAGAATTTTCTTTTTTAGAAATAATCAATTAACTAATGGATTATATGATCTAGAAAATTCTAAAACAAACTAACCAAGAAATTGATTATTATTATGAGACCAATAGAATACAGGTAACATTTATATTAAAAAAACACACACACAATTAACATTGGTATCATTGGGCTCCTGTGCAGTTAAAAATTACATGTCATACAATGTGATTAAAATGAATCAGTGTTCGACAGTAGTTCGATGCATATTGCTGCCCCCTATGACACACAGCAGAGTCTGGAACAGACCGTAAGCAGGCGATGCAAGGACATTCATGAGGTAATTTGTATTGACCATTCATGGTAACGTGGGTGTGTAGAAGGTGGGATGTGAGGTAAATCCACCCGTGCAGGTGGGCTGTGATTTATGAGGGGAAAAGTGCTTGCAAGTGTGGACACACACGGTTTTATAAATCAGACTATTTTTTGGCGCACACCATTTTCAGGTTTAGGGTGCATGTTCACTTTTAATTTAAACCCCATGCAATGTTTAAAAATGAGGCCCCAGATCGTGTATGTCGTCAGCATTCTGTACCCATATAACATCACAAACGCCACCCTGGGCTGCAAGTAAGAATAGGGTCATTCTGTTTTGCAGCGCCATTTAGGGCCTTCATCATTAGGGTAAATGGGTGAAAGTCTTTTACAGTCATTGCGGTTAGATTCTTTAAAGTGATATTCCGGGATGGAACAAGTTGGGTCCTATCACAAGGTTAAGAGCAGAAATTACCTCTACAGCAGTGTTTCTGTGTCAAAGAAGCCCATGTCGCTGGGAGCACACACCCCCCTTCCTCATCCCGTTCTGCTCGTCTGCTGATTTGGCTGCACTCACACGGAGCCATATTTTCCTTGATCAAAAACACAAATAAACGGACTCCCACCGAAAAAATCTGATATCGGTCTGCATTCACGCTTTATTTAGAGAATTTTCAGCGCGTTACTTTCACACAAAAACACTGCTAAATAAGGGTCTAGTTCTCGTAGCGCCGTGAAACGGCCTCCGCTGCCGAGCCAGAGCTGCAGCGGAGGCTCTGCAGCCACAGCTGAGTCTCTTCCGCGGAGGCCGTTTCACGGCGCTACGAGAACTAGACCCTTATTTAGCAGTGTTTTTGTGTGAAAGTAACGCGCTGAAAATTCTCTAAATAAAGCGTGAATGCAGATGGGTGTAAGCAAGGTGTTGTTGCATAGGCAAGGCCAGAAGTGGCATTGTGAATCACGACGAATGAACACACACCTGTGGTTTGGTCAGGGAAAAGTTAATCTAAAATGGGTGTGATAATAGCGGGGTCATAGCAGCTAGCATTCTATGCGAAATGTCCAGAGTAGTCTACAACTGATACATTTAGCATTTTTGGCAGGTTGGACATCCGGCTGACTGTTAATGGGTGTATGCATCTTGTTTCATTACATCTTGGGGATATAAAGGCTAGCCGGGCACCCAATGCTTCACAGGCATTTAATGGATAAGAACCAGCTAGGATTAAGTGAGAAGATGATGAGGTTGGAATATGCATGCATAGCAGCTAGTGTTTATGCCACCTTTGTGAACAGAGTATTTTACAAAACTGTACCAAGAATTAGAAGAGGTGACATGTGAGTCAACTGTTAGGAAGTGTCTGCAAAATCTTAAGGTCTCCATGAAGTCTGGTAAGTAAGTCAGTGTCATTTGTGTCAGCAGAAACATTAGCATTTGTTTAAGCATTAGCATCAACTTGTAAATCATACCATATCCAAGGTGTTAGCATCACTAATGTAGGGATATAAGTTAACTTGCATGCACACCTGCATTCTCATGTACATCAGAACAAGTGGTAGTGCCTTTAGACAGCTAATCCCTGTTTTTTCCAATTAGAATGGACAATAGAACACATTCCTCATTTTGAGACATGGTCCACACCATGTCACAGTTTAACTTAAGATAAAAAATAAAGCACCTGGGAAACATGTTATTTTTTGTTTTTATTTTTTTTATCCGGACCCCACCAAACTCCATCATGAAAAGAACCACCATTTTGAGACCTGAGTTTCCATTTGGAGTGAAGCAAGGTCAGTTAATGAAGCCACAGGAGAAGGGGGTCAGATTTGATTTGATTTATTTTTGATCCACTAAATATGCAGTAGCTATTCTTCCTGGGGTCATGATCCCCTCCCTTCAGAAAAACAACAGCAACCACAGCCTGTGTGTGGGTTGTGTGAAGATGAGCCATCAACATAAAAAATGAGGTCACTGTTAGTCAATGGTTTATCAGAAAAATCAGATCTGGGTGTAAAGCTTACCTGAAACATGTGGGAGTTCAGGAAGGGGGGTCTGGCAAGATATGAGAGGTACATACAATTTCAGAGGAGAGTAACCCACAAAGTCACTTGAAGCTAATACGACCTTCTCCGCTGCTGCCACAGCACGCAGACAACGAGGAAGAGCCAGCTGGTCTTCGGCAAAGGTAGTGTCCAATCTTGTTTCAAAGTCACAGTCTGATCCTGAACTGTGCAATGCATATCAGATTTTTTTTCTTCTCTGGCTTAATTCAAAAAGGTTTTCTTGTAATCTATTGATTTCAATGTTGCTACTTTTGGCAAATTAAATTAAAAGAAAAAAAAGGAGAAAAAAGACAGAGAAAAAAGAGAGAAAATAAATGTATGTTACTCTGGATGTACCTGTTATTTCCCATATTCCTCTATTTTAGTCTTTATTTTTAATGTGATCTAAAAAGATGGAGAACATTATTGCAAGGAGGATGAGGAGGAGACACCGGTAGAGTATACAGTTTATCACTAAAGGCTCTGCTATTTGGCGATGACAAACCAGGAGTGCAGGTGGATCGCAAGGTTTTCTTGTTATCTTTTGATTTCAATGTTGCTACTTTTGGCAAATTTTCCCTTCTAAGTATTTAAACAAATAAACCATTTTGCATATTTTTTATTATGTTTTGAAGAACATTAACTACTTACTTAGCGTAACTGCTTATTGTGTTCAGTGGTTTTAAGAAATGAGACGTAACTTTTTTTATGATTAACAAATCTGTTAATTCACAGTGACATCCACTGAGACAGTTATTGTGCTAAAACAACTGCTGGCTAATGGCAGTCATCTGGGTCACCACCAAAATCTAATCAGTTTTAAGTTGGGCCAGTACTCGCTATAGCTTCTCAAATTCCCCTCAACTCACCAGAGGATGGTCAGAGTCATGGTCAGAGTCATGGTCAGACTTGCTCCTTTCTGTTTTGTTTTGAAAAAAAAATGCTTGTCTCCATTTTTGTCACAGTCTGTGAGCCGGGCTGTGACATCCACCAAACAGAGGCTAATGTTTCCCCTGTTTGGCGGCCTAAACATGTAAGCTCTTTTTTTCTGTAATTGTTATTTTTTTTTTATCTTGGAAAATACTCATCACACTTAATTAGAAGCCCCTGAATTGTACCAGGTCAGACCTCCTTTTGCCATCAAATCTGCCTTTATTCTTCATAGCATAGATTCAACAGGGTGTTCAGAACATTCACTGAAATCTTTTGTCCATACTGTGACAATAGCAACAAGCAGTTGCTTCAGAATCACTACTGAATTGTGATCTGGGAGGACAGAAATAACATTAATACCACTAATAGTAAATGTAATAAAGTCATAATTGGTAATAAATGTGATAAAAAATCTCATTAAAACAATATAGTACAAGTAGATTTAAGACACTTAGCACACTAACAAAAATAAAGCTCTTCAAAAGTCTGCTACTAGAGGGAAAAAGTTCAACCAATTTGTGGCATTCTGTTCAAGAAACAGAAAAAACATCTTCAAACTGGGTCAAAACCACATGATTTGCATACCTGTATGACACAAACACTTCCTCCTCTTTCTACTATAACAGCACTTAAAGACTGTGAATCAGTGGTGTGTGTCACTCCACTGCAGAAACTCGGCTGAGCCAAAGTCGCCAAGATGAGCCACCACAAGCTGATCGTACTGATGCTGGCACTGACTCTCAGTGGTCGAGGTAGGCTTTGTGTTTATTGCATTATAAAAAGTAGAGATATGGGCCAGAGAAGGATGTAGAAATACACAATATATGGAAGAGGATGGTCTAGTTTTATTATTAAATGCACTGAATTTCATCCATAATATAAACGAGACCTTGAAACACAAAAGGCTTATGAAAAAGCAGAAAGGCCAAAAGTGTACCTAAAAAAGGACCATGAATAAAAGTTTGGTAACTTCAATCAAAGAATCAGAGATAGTTAGATAGTTTGGTTCCTATACATGTTTTCTTTCAAGTTTTTATCCTCTTTTTTGACTTAATTCTGTTTGTTTTTTTTAAGCAATTCTTTTGAACAATTGATTTTGTGCTCTTGGATAGTAACTGTTTCAAATATTATATTTCCTCCGCCAGGAGGTTATGTTATTGCTGGCGTCAGTTTGTTTTTTGTTAGTTATTTTGTTTCTCTGTTAGCAACATAACTTGCTAACTTATGGATTTCAATGAAATGTTCAGGAAATGTCCGGATTGGGACAATGAAGAAATGAAGATCACGGTCTGGATCTGCCATGACGAAAAATGTGTTTTTTGTGAATAACTACTGAACTAAAATAGATATCATTATGAATCCAATTGCTAATAGTATGTTTTCATGGTCCAGGAATCTAAATATTTACATGAAATAAAGGTAGGACTAATATTTATTTTGAAAATCACAATATGGGAGAGGACTGTGGAGCTGGCAGAGGTCTGCGCTCTCCGAGTGCTTTTCTAGTTGTACAGTATATGTTTTCAGATTTTTTCATTTTGTAAATATCTAATCTTGCCCTAATATACAGTGTAATGCAATATTAATATCATTTTTCTGCAACAAATATAAATAGATATAAATTAACTTTCAAATTAAATGAAATCACAAAAAAATTGAAAATAAACTTTATTGTTTATTTTCTTTTGATCAAAATCATAAACTATGACTATTATATTTTAAGATACTTCCAAATGAAAATATATTTTTTAACTTCAAATACTTAAATTTTTGCCTTTAATGTTAAATATATAAGTTACATATATTACGTATTAAAAAACCCTTTTTGGTTATACTAATTTATTTTGGTTTGAGTAATGTCATTATTTGATCTCTTTCTCTTATTCTTTTGTTTCCTGTTTCACAGAATGTTAATCTTATTTAAATTTCTGCATATAGAACCTCTTTTCTCTGTCAAACCAGAATTGTCACAGGTTACAGAACAACCACAAACAAAAGCACAAATCAACTACGAATAATATTTTAGCATTTTTTTCAAACCCAAGTTTTCTCACTTTTCATCAGTTGATGTCTGATGACTTTTGAGACATGTTTCTATGTTGTATAACAGACAATCAATACAGTATATCATGATTAAGTATCTATCTTTCTAGAAATGTGTACATACATATATATATATATATATATATATATATATATATATATATATATATATATATATATATATATATATATATATATATATATATATATATATATATATATATATATATATATATATATATATATATATATATATATATATATATATATATATATATATATATATATATATATATATATATTAGCGCTGTCACTTAAGTGCTTTAATTACATTAATTAATTACACCGCAAATTAATCCGTTATAAAAATTAATCCAAGGTTAATCATAGCACACAAACATTTTGATATTGTCCAGCTGGCGGACCCGTACATGGCAGTGGCACGTCACTTCACACATGCGTCTCTAGTCAAACCAAACAAAGCCCAGGTGACAACAGGAACGGCCTATTTAGGACTTAGTCTTATTTTATTTTTGAATTTATTTATCTATATTTACTGAATTCTTTAATAATGCATCAGGCCTAATTGTTTTGCCGGATGTCCTCGACCTTTTTCTTATTTTGAATTTGATTTATGAAACACACTTAAAGTGTAATTTGAGTTGCCTGATTACGGAGCCCCCTAGGGGACATAAGTTTGCATGTTGTTTTTTTTTACCACTTTGTTTTTTGTCCTACCACTTTATTTTTTTTCGCCTCACACTTTATTTTTTCTCCTACAAATTTGTTTTTTTTATCCTAACACTTTATTTTTTTCTCCTAAATTTTTATGTTTTCCCCTAACACTTTGTCTTTATTTGCTTCAAGTTTTAATTTTTCTCCTTCGACTTTTTTTTAAGGAACACTTTTGTCTTTTTTGCTGTTGTCTTTGTGTTTTTCTTCCTTCAACTTTTTTTTTTTAAAGTCGTACTACGACTTTGAAACTCGTACTACGAGTTTAAAGTCGTACTACGAGTTTGACAGACAGCACTGCGGAGCCCGTCCAGCAGGGGGAGTCAAACACTGCGGTGGCCCGAGCAGTCCAAATACCCCTGACTGCAGTGTGCTCAAATGCTCGGTCAGTCTTTACAACTTATAACACACTGTTATGTGTTGAAAAGGTAAAGATAACAAATTATGGCTCATATATTTATTTTCGTGTGCTGCCGGTTGTTTAAGCTTCGCTTCAGCCGCTTTGCATTGTGGGTATCCGTGTAAGCAGACTGGTCCGATGCATTCTGTGAGTTTTTTCCCGAATCAGTACGTCATCCGGGTATTTTTTGCATACTACAACTTCGCTTTTGTTCGCATACTGTATACCACATACTACATTTTGGTCGAATCAGTACGCACTGCTAGTATAGTAGACAAATTCTAAAACGGCCAATGTGCACAAGTCCTGTGACGTACTTCCGGTTTTCGCCAGAGATCGGCAGATCAGTTTCCGGGTGCCTATGTTCACTTGCGCCGCAAAGAATTTCTCACGTTGTCTGCAAAACTTTCCAAAAATATCGAAAAACGACGTACATCGTCTCGTGGATGCCGACTCACCTGCTCCCACGAGTAAGCGGGAAAAGGGTTTTCGTTTATATGTATCCAGCTACCTGCACCAGTACGAGGGTAAGTAGATAATGCGGTGACATTAGCCGGCCAGCTAATGTTAGCTCTATGTTTGTTTCGTATTTTCTTAACTGTTAACGTTAGTTGTGCTAATTGTATTTACTTAAATGGAAGAAGTCATGAGGAGCAGGAAAATGGTTGGGGTGTTTGACAGGGGGTGGTAGAGGATGGGTTTGTACAAAGAGCCTCCTGAAATGATGCGAGCTTGGAAACATCTTATTGGTGAAGTAGTCTGGCACCTAGTTAACAAAAGAGGCCAAACTGAAAAACAAGTGATTGATGTTCTTGTGTTTCAGATACATGGGCCAGACGTGGCCATCGAACAGGCCGGGTGGATCTGGCACTGCGTAGTTCCTAGAGCACGCAAGTTTCAATTAAAGTCAGACAGCAATATACATGTAAAAGCAATGAAAAATTTGACTTCCTGGTGATGACTCCTATAAAATAGTCTGCATGGATGTTTGAATATAAATATATGTATGATACTTATGCTTTATGCTTCACACACTTTTTTTGTGGGAGGTGATGAATGTACATCATGAAACGATTTTGTGGTGGGGGTGGGGTCCTTTGCACAGTGACTAACATTGTGCTAACATATTGCTCTTTGCAAGTGTGGATAATGTTTATGGTATGATAATGATTTGTTACATCCGTAGGTGAAAGAGGTGTATCAGGACTTCTCTCCAGCTGAAGCACCACTGATCTGCAGCATGGGCATCAGATGTGACGTTCCTCTGGCTGACTCTGCCCTTGGCCCTGTCCTACTCATACCAGCAACCTGAAACAGCAAAGAAAGACCTGCTGGTCCCTCTCCAGGCAGGTATCTCTTCAGAGCAATGCCCCAGCATTTGAACTTTTTTTTTCTATTATGCTTTTAACTAAATGTTAATCATGTAAGATTGTTAAATTTATGTTACAAATGTTAAATCAATGTAACATTAAGTTATTGAAATTAAATAAACTATTAAAGAGTAACTTAAATGATCAATTCCTTTTTATTCCAGGGAAAAAATGATTAGTGCAGTCTTTAAAATAGGGCTAGTTCAGAAAATCAAATTCATTTAAAGAAATAAAGAATATTAAATTGAGTTAAGGAAAATTACATTTTCTCTTTATTATCTATAAAATATAAACTGTACTTAAATTTTCTTTTTAAATCTTTTTTCTAAATTAATTTCAAATGAAGTCAATTGGACAACTGTAAAAGGGAAAAATAATTCAGTGATTTAAACTTAGGTTCGTCTCAATAAAGCCAAAAAAAAAAAAAATGAATGTGTGAAATGAAAACAGACAAATTTATTAACACGGTAGGGGAAACAAACAACAGTTCTTCTAGCTCGCCATCATCATGAACCTAATAACTAAATCAAATTCTGGAGCTATGGAGGTTTACAAGGGCCACTTAAACACAGCGGGAGATCTCAAATTAAAACAAATCACAAAAAATAAGAACATTTATATAACCTGGGTTACACATTTTTCCATTGAAAAAGTGGGCTTTATGAGCTGGAGACCCAAATTATGTAAAAATAAACAAATACATATTAAATTGTGGGCCCCGAATCTATAACCTATGAAATTTTAACTTTTTAAATGGAATCTCGGAAATAATAAACTTTTCAATGATATTCTATTTTTTTCTTATATTTTGGAAAGGATCTGTGTTTGGCATTTTTTGTATTTTAATAATTATGACCTACAGCAACCATAATTATTTTACTTTCCCCATTGTGTGTAATGAGTCTTTAATATGCATTTCAAATCCTAAATTTAATGACTGAAATAAACTTTACATGATATAATTCACTGAGCTTCAAAACATAAACAATCTAACTTTTAGAACTTTAAGTGCATTGATATGAGAGAGAATTAATCAAATGCACATACCAAAACTCTAAAAAATACTTTACAATAAGAGAAAAAAACTTGTTCATGTAAAGTTCATCAGGAGGAGGATATGACTACAATGTCAAACTTCATATCTCCACATCTTGTCAAGAGGGCCATTTTGGTAATTTGAGAGGAGACATGCAACTGTGAAGAGCTGGTCTATGCTCCCTGAGATGGAGAGAGGGATAGTGGTGTCAAACAGTTTATTTTCTTTGACTCTTCGGATCATCCTCTCAACGTGCACTCTCAAACGAGCAATGGACTGCGTCCTCAGAACATCCACTTCCAGCATTTGGGTCCTCTTGGAGAGGAAGGCAAGACGATGGACAGTCCCAGGTACAAGGTCGTCCACCAAGAAGCCCTTATCGACCATGATGGCCATGTCAGGTGTTAAGAGAGATGTAATTCCTGACTGACAGAACACCTCCCTGTCACTCATGGAACTCTCAAAAAGTGAGGACACAAAAGTCATGGCTCCATGAGGGGACATTCCCACCATGGCTTTGAAGGTGCAGTGGGACTTGTAGTTGGAGAACACTTCACTCTGAAGGAGCAGGGATGAAGGAGTTTGGCATCGTAGCTCTGTGTAGTCAAGGACAACTTGTGTATCACTGTAGGGGCCATGAAAGTCACGTGGAAGACTGGCCTTCACAGCTGCAGGAGACATCCATATACAAACCGAGCCCAGTCGGCTGTAGAGGAAGTTGGCCCAGGTCACAATGATTCGACTGACTGTTGCTCTGTGGATGTTGAATCTATGGCCGAGCTCCCTCTGGGTACAGCCAGTGGACAGGTATGTTAGGAAGAGGAAGAGTTCATCTATCGGCAGCAGTTTCTTGAGGGAGAAATATACAGGTAGAGTTAGATCAAAACCTTGACATGTTTTCATCAAATAATCAATCTGCATTTGAATTGTATACACAAACATACATCTGAAAATAAATTCATCCAGATGAAGAGACTAAAATCACATTTGTCTCTGCTGAATAAACTCAATCAATCTTAAGTTGTACAGCATCATATTTGTTTAATATAGATTTATATGAGACATGTGACACCTCATTTTCAAGAGGGTTCTCATGTCTGTATGGTTGTAAAGAAAATTACTAAGGATGTATTATGAGATCAGTCTAAAGTTTACATAAACATATATGAATTGTATCTACTTCCTTTTTGCTGCTATCATGCCCTCTACTGCACTGTTGCACACTTGCATATTCTTAATGCTCCCTTGTAAATATTTTATTTAACTTACTTTATCCTTATTTTATTTTTTATTTTATTTTATTTTTGTATTTATTTTATTTTATTTTATTTTTTATATATTTATACCTTATCTCGGGTATCGCACCATGAGAGTTGTCTTTCAAATTTCGTTTTACATTGTGTATGTGTGTACACTGTGTATGATGACAATAAAAGCTTTCTATTTCTATTTCTATTTCTATGATGACTAAATAGGACTGATGTGGATTAATATAGCAATACCTGGCTGAACTGTGATTAAATTGGGTTTAACTACACGTTCAGGTCTAAAAGTATGAATTTAAGTTAAATGATTGTGTGTGTGTGTGTGTGTGTGTTTGTGTGTGTGTATAACTAAAGGAATGGAGGGCACTCACAGTCGGTCTGGTTAAAGGGCTTTCAGTTGTCGTGCTGGTTGTTTTCCGTGCTCTAGTGACCTTAACCATTTTGGCTGCTGCTGTATTGATGAGGTTCCAAAATGCCATCAGGTGCTCGTATGATGAGAATCTATAATACAGTATTGTCGTTGAAATTACTTACAACTACAGAGAGAAAATAAAAGAGAAAATAATACACTAAAACTGACAATATATGCAATCACTTACAGTAATATCACATCCATAGCTATTCTAATCTTACAACTGTTGAGTAAGCTTTATAGGTATGCTGAGGATATCTTACCTGGTGTAAAATCTGATGTCTTCAGGTGACGAAGCAAACCGCTGAAGACCAAATGAGGTTTGAAGATGCAGTGTTTGGACCTGCTGCCTCAGCACCTCGATTTCTTCCTGTATTTTCTTTAGCTCTTCCCGGTCGATAAACACCATGCTACTAGCCGCGTAATCATGTTCCACTAACATAGACACCATAATCTCCTCCTCCCCAGTCTCCCCCAGGACTGGATCTGGTGGACTGGATACCGGTCGAGTCCGGCGCTCCCAAACACCAGCCCGAGTCGTGCTATTTGTGAAGCCGTTCCATTCAAATAGTGATGGGACGGCCCTGGCAGCTAAAACCCGTCTACCCTTCACGGTTAAACGAATATGGACATTTTCAAAGTGCCGGCTACACACCTTGGTATGTCTGGTTATCTCCAAACCCGTCCTCCGTATCCTGTGAAGCCACTGTGCACGGAGTTCGGTGTCTTTAGGGAAACAGTGAAAGCTCAGTTCACTGTTGTAACGATTTGATCCGTTACACAGTGGCACACAACAATGGTCATTTGACCTACCAACCGTTTTTTGGAGTTTAAAGGCATCCCTTATATTGTATTTGGTCTTTCTTCTCTTCTGTTGACTCATTTTTACCGCTAAGTGACTGGAGTGGCATGTAAACAGGAAACTACTTTGCCGAGCTCTGGCGAAAACCGGAAGTACGTCACAGGACTTGTGCACATTGGCCGTTTTAGAATTCGCCTACTATACTAGCAGTGCGTACTAATTCGACCAAAATGTAGTATGGAAACAAAAGCGAAGTTGTAGTATGCAAAAAAACCCGGATGACGTACTGATTCGGGAAAAACTCAACAGTATGCATCGGACCAGTCTGCTTCGCCTACTGTTACCCACAATGCAAAGCGGCTGAAGCGAAGCTTAAACAACCGGCAGCACACGAAAATAAATATATGAGCCATTATTTGTTATCTTTACCTTTTCAACACATAACAGTGTGTAATAAGTTGTAAAGACTGACCGAGCATTTGAGCACACTGCAGTCAGGGGTATTTGGACTGCTCGGGCCACCGCAGTGTTTAACTCCCCCTGCTGGACGGGCTCCGCAGTGCTGTCTGTCAAACTCGTAGTACGACTTTAAACTCGTAGTACGAGTTTCAAAGTCGTAGTACGAGTTTAAAAAAAAAGTTGAAGGAAGAAAAACACAAAGACAACAGCAAAAAAGACAAAAGTGTTCCTTAAAAAAAAGTCGAAGGAAAAAAAATTAAAAGTTTAAGGAAATAAAGACAAAGTGTTAGGGGAAAAAATAAAAATTTAGGAGAAAAAAATAAAAATTTAGGAGAAAAAAAACAAAGTTGTAGGAGAAAAAATAAAGTGTGAGGCGAAAAAAAATAAAGTGGCAGGACAAAATACAAAGTTGTTAAAAAAAAAAAACCCAATGCACACTTATGTCCCCTAGGGGGCTCTTATGTCCCCTAGGGGGCTCCGTACCTGATTGAGCTTAGAATTTTCTGGACAAGTTGCCCTGACTTTGGTTTTATCTAGTCACCAATAAAAATGTGGATTTACCAATCTTCACTTCTTAGTGTATTCATTTGATTAGTCCTGCACTACAATTTTATAATATCCTAGAATTCAAATTCTTTATTTGGGTACCTGAAGCAGATATGAGATTAAAATGCGATTAATTAGATTATTTTATTATAAATCCGGTAATTATATACTGTATATACACTCAGCAGAATTTTCTTTTATGAATTTATACATATTAAAACACACAAATTTCAGTCACACATAGAAACACAAACTAACTTCTTTGTTGTTTGCAAACCCCGTGGTCTAAAATCAAAGTTTGCCCTTTATAACTCCTCTTCACTTTCCAGTGACACTTTTTACATTTTTTTTTTGGTCACCTGAGTTTAACACATGTGATCTAAGTTCACACAGGGAGAATCTTTGGAGGCCGTCCAGTCGCAGCTCGCAGCAGGCCGTACATGGTGCAGATCGAGAACCTGCAGGAGGATGGAATCAAGTCGCACTGTGGTGGATTCATTCTGCGTGAGGACTTTGTCATGACCGCTGCACACTGTCAAGCCATGTATGTATGAGTGTCTTTATTTTTTTTTTATTAACCCAAAAGTAAATGTGGGTTTCTCTGCTAGTTTTTATCTGCTTGCAATTTTTAACATTTTTTAGCATAAAATGTCAATATTTTTTAAGAAGGCTAATTACAATAAACAGCACAACAAACAGGAGGAGATTAAAGACTTCCCATAAAATGAAATATTTTTTATGTCGTTAAAAGGCCCCAAACCACTGGGAGGCTATTGGAGTACAGCAAACACATTGTCATGTTCAAGAAACCATTTAGATCTGTATGACATGTTGCTCTTGATGATCATCAGAGAGGGACCTAAGGTGTGCTATAAACATGCCATTCACACGGTTACATCAGCACAGCCTGAACTGCTGATACAAGGCAGGATGGATCCATGCTTTCATGTGTTTACATCCAATTCTGACGCTACCATCAGAATATCCTTGCAGGAATCAGACCAGGGATTCATTTTCCAATCTTTTTAGTCCAGTTTTGGTTTTGGTAATGGCATATACTGTATGTCTGCTTTAAAACGGCATTCGTTGAGAGTGAGCTTTTCCAACTCCATCTCTTAGCAAAGACCAAGTGTTATTTCTCACAGGTTGGTCTTGAAAAGAATATCCACGCCTTTATTACAGGCAGAAGAGACTACTGTAACTCCTTATACATTGGCTTGAATAAATCATCTATGAACTGCTTTCAACTCATCCAGAACACTGCTGCTTGACTCCTCTCTGGCAAAAAAAGCACAACCACATCACATCAGTTTTAGCGTCCCTCCACTGGCTCGCAGTCCGCTTTTGCATCAATTTTAAACTTTTTTAATCGCTTTTAAAGCCCTCAAAGGTCTACTGGGAGTCCCCAAACCCAGACTTAAGTTGAGAGGTGACAGGACCTTTGCAGCAGCTGCTCCTAGAGCAGTCTCCCAGCCTCCCAGACCTTAGAGATTTTTAAACCTTCCTTAAAGGCCCTCTTCTTTTCCCTTGCGTTTCATAAATGAGCTCTTACAAATTACAGGCACTGAAGTTTTTATACTCTTACTGTTTTATTACAATGTTTTTTAATTTTTATTGTTTTATTGTTATTGATTTATTTATTTCTATGTATTTTGTGTACAGCATTCTGATCGACTGCTGTCTTCTTGAAGGTGCTCTATAAATAAAGTTGACTTGACTTGAGTGACGCTGTACATTGTTTAGTAGTACCGTGTCTATTAGGCCAAATTTCTCCTAAGTTGACCGCCCTGCTCATGTGTCACATCTTTGTTGAACATTCAGATTTCCCTACTATTAGTAAGGGAGCCATTGGGAAGTGTCATATTCCACCAGCACCATGTTTCTCTCCTCTTTAGATGGATCAAACTGTGCTGTGTTAAACAGGAAAAAAATGACCCCAGGAATGTCCTTTTGCCAGAATTTTCATGATTACTCAATGCTGGTCAACATCAACTACTAAAAACAAATGGAATTCCATAACAGCAACATAACTTAAAAAAAACACATTGACTACATCTCCTGACCATTTGAAAAGGTGACAGAAAGAAAACTGAACCAAAGGAAACAAACTGGATGCTGAGTAAAGAACAGGATTGTACTGCTTTCTTGTAAAGGAAGGATGTTGATTAAGAGTCCAGACATAGTTTTAAAACCACAGTTTTTACCTTTTTGAACTAGAACTATGATGTGTTTTTACCCATTTTATTCGTATTGTATCATATCATGCATGTTTTTGTCAATGCCTCTTTTGGCCTGAATAACACCATCTGCTGGAGGTTTTGTGCGTTGTCATCATTTGCATGCCAAGCCTTTAAGTGGCAAATTTCTATTGGAGAAGCGCTTCTTTAAATGGGCCTATTGAAGCCTAGAATCTTTTACATTGCTTTCTGATGAAGGCTTGATGTATAAACATGTTGAAGCTTGTTTTTAATGTCTACATGAGCATTTTAATTGTTTAAAGAGAGTATCTTGGAGTTTTCCTTTTTTTTAATTTAGTGATCAGATATGAAATGTGGATGTGTGAATGGGCCATGAAGCACAGGAGCCGAGGTAGTTTCCTGGCCTTGCTTTTTGGTTAAATCACTCCAAAATTGTAATTTAATTATCAAGTCTTCGTGTTTTTAAATGTTAGGGAAAAGAGAATCTGACCAACTGCTATTCTCATGCCATGTTTTTCTTTTATTGTTTGTCATTCTCAGCTCCTACAGAGTATATCTGGGGTTTACTGTCTTCAGCAGCAATCTAATTCCCATAGAAGTGGCACAAGCATTTCCCCACAAGGACTTCAATGCAGCTGACCAAACAAATGACATAATGTTACTCAAGGTATGAAAAAATACATTTATCAAAACATGAAACAGTCACTACTTTTTGGGCTTCTTTTCTAAAATTCCTTATTCCTATAATTTCAGGATCTTCATCAAATACACGCACAAGCATAAGATAAACATGTTTTTGCCAAAAATAATTAAACTCCTCTTTCTTTTTGTTCCAACAGTTGAGCTCCAAGGCAAAATTCAGTGAAAATATCCAACCCATCGCTCTGGCAACTGACAGTAAAAGTGACGGCTCTCTTCCAAAGTCCTGCTCGGTCTCCGGCTGGGGAATGACAAGTTGTTACGTTGAACAGTTGTCTCCGGTACTGATGGAGGTCAACGTCACACTCATTGAGCAGTGTCCTGAAGAAAAGTCATACTGTTCTGAAGGGCTCATAGGACCAGCTAAGGTAAGTCACTTTTTTAAAAAGCATTAGCTCTGAACGATGATCCACTGTTCTAACATTTTTCATATTTACAGGGAGACTCTGGTGGTCCACTGGTATGTGAGGATGGGATAGCTTACGGGGTGGTATCCGCCTCTAAAATAATCCGATCAGATCAGGTGATCCACAGCTATGCCAGGATTCCTGACTACAAACACTGGATCAAAATGATCATGGGGAATCATTCACAGTTCTGATATATTTTCTGATATGGTGTAATGACTACAGTTGAATATTTCTGTTACTCCAAATTGTGACATTTTTTTTTGTGTGAAATTAAATCTGACATTACTTCACAAAGTTATAGCCTTGCAGTTTAGCAGTTTTCAATCTCAAAATAATAAAGAAGAGCAACTCCAGATAACATACTTATGTCTGTGTAAAGTTCACAATGTCTGTAGATGGAACAATCTGCTCTTTAATTTCACATTATGCAATTAAACGCATGGTTTGTTCATTTTTGTTCATTTGTTTTCCTTGAAATTATATTGATTTAGAAATAAGTGTAACTCAAGCTTTTTTGATATATTTGCTTTGAATGGGAATGGGAGTGGGGTAGCACAGTGGTGCAGTACGTAGTGCATGTGCCTCACAACAAGAAGGTTGCCGGTTTGATCCTGTGGTTGGACAGGGCCTTTTAGAGAGAAGGTTGCATTTTTTTCTTGTGCATGTGTGGGTTATCTCCAGGGACTCCGGTTCCACCCACAGACCAAAAACATGCTGATTAGTTTGATGCCCTTAAGTATGAATGTGAGTGTGGATGGTTGTTCATCTCTTTATTTGGCCCTGTGATCGGCTGGCAATTGGCTAAGGGTGTACCCCTTCTGTCACCCACTGACAGCTGGGTTAGGCTCCTTCACCCTCAAGACCCCAAAAGGGATAAACGGTATAAAAAAATGAGCGAATGAACAAACTGAAGAGTTCTTGCTTAAGTCTCTAAAAGAGACTGAATTGACAAGGAAGACAACACTGCCCCTAAGTGGAAAAAGTAAGGGCAAAGCACCAAGGCTTTCCTTGTTTGTGTCCTTTTTGGACAAATAAGTAAACAAAAAAATAATTATAGTTTTTTGAGTACATGAATATGCATTAAATGTTGTGAAAATTTGCAGATATACTGGGTCTGGTGAAATATTGGATATTTTACAGATTTGCAGAATCATTTTGAGGAACTGACTCGTGCCCCCTAGAAATCTTTAAACAAAGAGCCCCTCCTGGGGTCTTACCCCAAGCACCGTGAAAGTATGTGAAGCTGTGCCATAACTTCTGACTATAGTCTAATAATCATAACATTTCAAATAATTATCTTCTGACAGTCATCATAGATTTAAAGGCAATTAGGATAGGAATATATTATTCCCTTTAATTGATAATTGTTGAAAGAAACACAGCAGGTCCTTTTTACTGTTTTCAGCTACGTCATTAATTCCATGTGAAACTAGGGCTGCAAGCTGCACCAAACAGGCTCTTCACGTGGACCGTGGGCTTGTCAACGTCACTGTGCAACACATGCAGGTGTTACAGTCAGGGAAACAGCCTTCCCAAGTGATGTCTCCTCAACAGTGTTGGGACTAACGGCGTTACAAATAACAACGCTACTAACGCCACCATTTTTTCCCAAGTAACGGGTAATTTAATTAATAACTATTCAAAATGTTATAACGGTGGTACCGTCACCAACAGTAAAACGTGACACGTTACTTTGTCGAGCAGCCGATATCGATCAGCTTTGTTTTATTCTAACTTGCATGTGTGCATTGGGAGTTGTAGGTTGCAGTTTTTTGGGCTTGCTCCTTTAGTGCAGTTTCTCATTTGGTCTTGTGCCCCCAAACCCTAGAGGCATTTGGTGCATGATCTACCATCAACATTAACCCAATTTAGAAGTTATTAAATTATTTTAACACACACAAAAAAAAATTAAAATTTTACTGTTAAAATGATGTTTCCACCTAAAACGTTAGATTAATTTTAATTCTTTAAAGCCAGAATTAAATTAATTTCTAACATACCTAGGACTGTTTTCACCTTGATAAAGCTATAGCAGATTAAGATAAAACTTAAATTAAACCCTGACATGTCTTTTTGGTTACAAAAATCAAGGTTAGACGGACTGTTTAGCAATGACTGACTTACAAATAACTGTAGCCCCTCCCATCACTTCTGTATAAAGAAAAGGATGTTACACCTCCAAACAAAAGGATTGTGAATGAAGTAAATTAAGAGACAAAAATTAAGAAATATGACTCTGAAATTAAAAAGTAAAGTGGATAAAAATTAAAACACATTTCATGTAGGTGTCTTTCTTTAAAAATGCTTATTTCAATCGCAAAATCTGGCAACATGGTTTGCTGCAGCAACTTTGAGTCCGGAGCGGTCTGTGGAGTTATAACTGCTGTTTTCAGGATGGAAATACAAAAAGTAAAAGGCAAGAATACACATGTGAAGTGTACATTATGTCCTAAAGCAAAGTGTTCGTCTGTTGTGGGTAAATCTAAAATCTAGTGACCAAAAAGCCAAGAACTCTTCTGATATTGTTTACGCTTTTTTTTTTCTCATGCTTTAAAGTTTGGGGAAGATATGATCAAACCCAGCAGAAAAAAAAACATCTCCTTGGTTTCACATTTTAACATATTGTCAAGTTCTTTAAGGGTTACTTGCAGGACGCCTGAACTTGTAAAGGCCAAAGGCAGAACTTCAGAGGACACAGGACAACTCAATTCCGTTTCATGAAGATTCTTTTCTTTTTATTTTGTCTTCATAAGAATAGGTTGAAACCCTGAACAAAAATTGACAATAAGCATTTTAATTTAACAAAATATCTCTTAAATCAACCTCCAATAACAAAAGTAAACAGATTAACTGACCGTTGGTGTCTCTGGAGTCTCCTTTCTACTCCTGCTCCTGCCCTTGCTGCTGTTTCTCCTCCTGCTGCAGCTTCTGCTCCTGCTGCACATTTCCCTGCAGCTCCTACCTGCCTGTCTAATTAAGCAGCATGCAGCTCACCTGCTCATGCTTCTCTCTCTCTCTCCCCCCTTCTCTACTCTGCCTTCTTTCTTTGCAGCAGCAAAATGACCAAGGAGACCTCCAGTACAACTATAATTTCCTTAAAAATAAACTAATCAACTATGATTTAATAAAATTAAATGTCTTTTCATTTTGGCTTGACACATATTGAATAAGATGTATCATGGTTTTCTTATTTCAAATCCTTGCCTCTTCCACATGCATCTCTTCCTTGCATCCTTGGGACCATTTGCATGACAACAAAAACAGAGAGGAGCAAAGGTGTGAGGTAACAAGGCACAAGAAGAAAAACGAGACACACCCTTAAAAAATGTCTAAATGTCGAGGTGAAATGTTGACATGGAAGCTTACAGTTTGAGTCAAAATGGCTTTCTTTTGTTTGGCCATTTCAAGTAGTCTTTCTAAGATGAAATGATCCAAAGGCTTTTGTCCAATCAACTTTAAATTTGATGAACAGCTTTAAGGGGCCTTGAAAATCAATAGATATGCAGATTTGGGACAAACTGTATGTCAAAAAACTAAATTTAGAAAAAAAAAAAAGGTAAATTTGCATCACTTCTTAGAACCAGGATTTAGATGTTTTTCTCAGCTGGGTTTGATCATATGTCTCACAAACTTCTGATGATGACTTAAAAAATGCACAAACCAAAGCGCCCCCTAGCAGTAAAAGGGCAAAATAACAATAGGCATGCTCAATGCTATGTTCACCTGTTTCAAGATGAATTAAAACATTTCTAGACTGCGTTTTCCCCCAGAAGTAGCTCTACACAAACAAATACATAGAACATTAAGACAATTACATGAGAAAGTCTTTCTTGGTTTGCACACTATTGTTTTCAAGTGTTTTTGAACCACCTTAAATGTTTACTTAAACATCCTGTATGTAGTATGAATGTGTAGGGAGGTGTACAGTGTATAGTCATTGAAAATGTGTTCTGCTATATGTTCCTCACAGAGAATGAGCCAAGGCCAATGAGTCTGAGTTCTTGAAAAATAATGAATTGCACCATTTTTCTTTTGATAAAAAATTAAAACTGGTTCCACAGACTTTAACATCATACAAGAGTTAATATAGAAGAGTTAAAACTATTACACTTTCCCCTGTCTGTATGTTTCAGGGAGAGAGTTACAGAACAAAGTAAAATGGAAGTGCAGCAATTTCACCTGTGGAGAAAGCAGGATTCAGCCATATCCCTTCAGTGTTTGTTGCATTCTCATTAAAAAAAAATTGTCAATAGCTAAAATTCAGCCAGGTCAAAATATTTAGCCTAAGGATATCTTCTCCTTCATAGTGAATCAGATGGGCTTGTTACTTTTCTGTTAGGGTAACAGGAGATACTGGTCTATCTGTATTGACTTTCACATGTGGCTTATACAAGAACATGAGGCAGAGGTGTCCAACTTTAAATCGAAGGCCGCATAAAAAGGAATATATGATGACTGAGCCACTCACTGCACCTCACTTTTAGTGTACTGAAGTTAAAGTTTTAGGGTTTAGGGGTGGGTTATAACCTGGGGGCCCTTGTAACCCCAGACTATGCCTGGATTCATCTCATGAGGATGAGAATGACCATCTGAGCAGCAGAGATGGGAGACACTTACTGCTTGTATTCACTGTCAGACACAAAACAAGAGTAAACTGCAAGAACGTTGGGGCTTGAAGGTGAATATTGCAATATACTGTGTAAATGAGACCTTGTGACAAAATATATATGGCAGAAAATGTGCATGATTGATGGTATTTGCTGCTGCAATCAAAATTCCTTTATTCATCAACTATTTCAGAGGCCAATACAACATGTGCAGCGGGCAGCTTTTGGCCTTCCGGCCATAGTATCTATGCCTCTGTACTGTGCAAATTGAATCTTTCTTTGATTTAAAAAAAAAAAAAGTTAAACTCAATGTTCCATTCACAGTGAAGTGCAGTTTGTTGTGTCAATAATCATTAGCCTCTACAAACCCTTGGCCATCCTACTTTTCCACAATCACCAAATGATGACAGAGTTCGCATGTAGTAAGTAATATTCAAGACATATTTGACAGTTACACTGTTAAATTTAGATTTCAAAATCTGAGACCTCACGACTAGAATAAGTTTTCATATTAGATCTTTCCTCATAGCAGATCTGAATCAGTTCTCCTCTACGGCGTAACCGCCATATACTTTGGAAAAATATCAATCTGTCCCCCCCAATAACAAGCCTATTATATCTTAATATGTGACATATGATATGCCCTCCTTTTATGAATCCTGGCTGTAGTGGATCCGTCACTTGTTATTTCTGATTTACTTTAAATTTAAGAAAAACAAGAGAAACAAAACTGCGTGACCCCCCCTCCCTGTATACTGGTTGAGTTCCTTCAGCCGGCTCGCGGCTTCGTTTGAAAAACCGCTCAGTCCGCCTGTAACTGTTGGTCATTAAGGGTCAGGAACAAATGGAGGCCGGGACAAAAAGAAGGAAGCAGGACCAGCAGGCGGACATTCGCCTTTTTTCAGACGGTAAGCTACTAGACACGCAAAAAGTAGTGTCATGGTCAAAAAGACCGCTCCAATGTTGTAATAAATGTGAAGCAATATCGCTCATCACTGCGTTCATCATCTGACACACAGTTGGGGTCTCAGACTGAGGAGTTCCCGCGCTTCCCACTCCGTTGATAAGCCTCTGTTCATTCATAAATGGCCTGTAAAACCCCAAACCTGTTGACTCCTGGTCTGGCTCCGCTTATTATGTCGGTTTATTTTTGTAGTCAAGTTAACTGTGATCTGGTTTTGAGACAGTTTGTTTTATTTCGAAAGTCACAGGGCCTTTTTAGGAAGTTTCCGTACACAACTTCCGGTCCTGCTCGATCTGCCCTCCGCTGAATTACATGCATGAAAACTTCAGCATCGCAGCTCCGGCAAAAAAGGATGGTTGTGAACCAGCCCGACCGCACCGGAGCGGATCCAGTGTAATATCACAAATTTAATTTAATGGAAAACTTTCTGATCCGATCCGGAGGCTTAATTGTGGTGGGGGAAACTTTTAAAAGGGGTTCATTTGAACTGTTTCATCAGTGCGTGCTGTTCTTTTTATCGCCCCCCACCCCCCTCCCCGTGTCGTGTGCATGTGTGTTAAGGCTCATTTATGCTCGTCATACGCATGAAAAAGTATGCGTCCGTTTCAAACGATGGTTCCGTCACTGCGCACATGCTCCCATGCGTCTTTTACTTTTGCAATGGATGTTGACCATTGCATCCACCAGGGGGCACAAATCTGTCTCTCACCGACCTCCACTTCTCCTTTGCATCCAACGAGCTAACATTTAGCTCCCTCCCGATCTCCTCCCAGCTGTTTTGGAGTTTGATTTTGTCGTGGTGTCCCGGACAAGTAACATCGTATATATGTTTGTGATTTCGCACCAGCACACACAACTTTTCTTTGAAGAGCCCCGCCATATACTTCTTCGTTTCTCTCCAGAGATGAGTATCAAAGTGACAGTAGCAACACTGCCCACACGGTTTCAGGTGGTACTGCTCCGTCTGGTCCGTATCCGTAAGCTTCAAGGATACGCGCAGAAATACGGACGAAAAGAACGCCAAGCACGGACAGAGAGCTCTGTCCGTATCCAGATCCGTATTTAACGTTGAGCATAAATGAGCCTTTAGAGAGAAAGAAATTGTTTGATGGTTTTATACTTCACTTGGCACTTAAACAGGCTTGGTAAGGTTAAAGCAAATAGCACTAGCAGCAATAAAAGCAGATTATTCAATGCATCAATTTAAAATTATGATTTTGCTCAGTCATTATTTTTTTAGTCCAATGATTTTTTTAGTCCAATGATACCTGCTCTGAAGATGAACAGGTGAAGCATTGTAATACGAGTCTCTAAACAGCGTAAAACCATTATTTGGGTCATTCCGCCAAAAGAGTGCAATTTGCTTGTTGTAACTCTTCAAAATTAAACTTATTTTTTCATTCCATTTCAATTTAGAATTTAGTAATATACACATTTACTCATTCAAAATGAGTAGGCTACTCGTCAATCGCAGGCTACTTTATTTAATTTAATTTATTGCAACTTTTAAAAGTTTATTATCATTGCAATTTTTTCTCTGCTGTTACCAAAACTCAAATGCCATTTTAAAACCATGTTTAAAAGAATATCAATCACATACAATGTTTTCCCTTAAAAAAAGAGTTAATTTACAAGAAATGGTTGGTTGCATAATGAAAACACTAATATTTATGACAAAAGATGATTATTTTTACCAGTTGTATTTTTCATAGAATGCAAATCAAAACTTTTCCTTTATAGGACATAAAAAATAAATTTGATCCAAAGATTGAGCATGTAGTCCATTAAGCAATCAGACAGCTGTTGGAACCAATGTAAATGTAAAAATACCGTTTATTTTCTTTATTTTTGAAGTAACAATTAAATTATCAGAAATAAAACATTTGGTAAGTAGAATGAAAATGGGTAACAGGAATGAGTATGTGAGTGTGTGACGTGAGTCAAAACTGATCTCAGATGACAGCAAATTTGAGTTAGCCTTTTTCATTTAAAATCTATGCAGTCATGTAGACCAGTTACTATTCATCCACTCATTACATTATTTACATTTATTCATTCATTATATTCTTTTAATCAATACAAAAGGGCATCAGAGGGAACTAGCCTACTCATTGCTGTTACTGCCAACACATTTATTAAATTTTTTCTAAAATAGATTACTTATTACTTGTTTTATACACAGTTCTATGTTGTTTTGACCTGTTAGGGGGCAGTGTAGAGGAAAAAAAGACCAGCCACACACACCCAGAGAAGAGCCCCCCTCATGTATTTGAATTGAATGGACAATATTAGGAGTACTTTTCTATAATAGAGAAAATGAAGTATTATCAATCTGTATCAACTTCAACAAAAAATGAAAATGCAGGAGCGTTGTAAAATATGAATTTATAGCAGAGTTGTATTGGATTTTAATAGATTGTACAGGCCAATGAATTGTAAGTCTGTAATGTTATGTTAACTATTACCTGACAAAGTGGTTAACTTCAAATTAAAGAAGTGAAACGTTTTTTGTCTATATTTCACAAATACTAAAAAAGTACATGTCATTATTAGAGGTCAATGTTTTTCAATATCAAGCAGTTTCGATATGAAACTTAACTATTGTGATAGACTTTTCAGCCATATCACTCAGGCCGGACTCAGGCATCACTTGTTTACGTGTTTTGTTGCCTGGTAGTCAACACCAAGATTTAACATTTAATTTTTATTTAATCTATGATTTCATTCACATAAAACTTTCCAGTGTAAATGTGCAGGAATTTATTTTGAGACAAACAACAAAATGTGAATTCACTTTGACTTACTTAAAAGTCCATAGTACATCTTATTGTTTCAATCACAATATTTAAACCAACACACTTTAGATATGAAAGTTTTCCTCATTAAAAGACATCCTATTTGCTGCTATGTCAGAGAATTTTCAGACTGTTCTTGAAATGTTAATTCAAATGGCCAATGTATTCCGCAAAACTATGTTCTAGATGAGCAAATCTTTATCAATATATGGAAATTTTAAATTGTGGGAAATGCACTTGAAAAAATAATATCTGGGGAAGAACTCACATTTGGACCCCCCCAATATCTATACCATGGTTACGCCCTTGCTGGGGCCAAACACATCATGTGTAATATGTGGCCCCTTTACATCTCCAAAGCTTTTGAGGTTATTTCTTTCTTTGACAGCATCATCTTAAACAAGGGTGGAGTTAGCAGTTGTGCTCGTACCACCACATCACCTTTAACAGGTCTTTCTGCCACGTGTCAGCTCAAGACTTTACACTGTAAGTAAATTATGCCATTAACATTGGAAATTTTCAAAGTGCACTGTTTATTCTGAACAGATGGTTTATAAATTTGTGTCCTTGGCGTACAAAATGTTCTTGATAAAAACAGTTTAGAGTGTGTTCACTGATAAGAAAGATAATTACATTCATGGCATAAAACTTCTAACTGTGAGGAAATCTCTGTGCGTTAACCTGAACTGATGGATGCTTACATGTTTTAAATATGTTTCTCATTCTCCCTGCCCTTCAAAATGAGTTTCAGGGTCAAATTTAGCACAAGTGTGAGACCCATTGTTCTTGCAGGCCGAGATGAAGATTCTGCCAAAGTTCTGTTCAGTTTCAAGCTAGAGAGGAGACAGCAGAGAGTGAATCTACAGTAGGCCTTTGGTCCTCATGGTAGGCAGATTCACACTTGTGCAAAATGAGGAGTGTTGAAAGAGAAACCTGCACTGCTCTGAAGAGGAAACAGGACCACTGGACATTTTGTTACATAACATGGCTAAACATTGTTCTAATGCTGCCGTTAATCAACAAATAATATCTATGTGATAGTGTTTCAAGGGAGACTGGGGGTCTGCAGGTCTGTAGAGATGGTGTCCTCTGTTCTCAGAACGCTGCACAGCACATTCATCTGGATCTGTATGATCAGAGGAAATGCACAGAAAGCTTCCCATACTTGTAAGTTGCATCGTCAAACCTCACAATTTGAATTAATGTTTTTTTTTTTTAACGTTTTACGTTTGTAATAATGGTTAGTATGATACAAAATGTAAAACTTTGGCAAATTAAAGGGTTTTGTCTAATATTCCTCTATTTTCCTGCTGCCATTATTGAAAATAAATTGCTCTAAAGTTTGAAAATAAACATATGTGTTTGCATTTTTTGTGGTCAGAATGCCACAGCATTTTTCATTTCAGGATTATGACATTTGGGTACAAACAAACCATTCATAGGTCATTAAACTCATGTGGTGTTGATTCAATAAAAATGCCATTCACCAATATGTCACATTATTAAGTGAAATCTTATCATGTATGGTTTGGTATTTCTTTGATTTATGTCTGATTACTGAGTGCAAAAAAAGTCTAAAATAATCTTTACCTATAAAAAAGAAAGAAACCGCTGCACAAACTAAATCAACAATGAGACAACACTGCCCTCTTGTGAAGAAAGATAAGTCTTGAAGCTGAACAACTTGACTTGTTGAGGGAACTAATATCCCCTTAGTCTGCTCTCTAACTTTCACCAAGACATCTGTGTGAGAAACAACGCCTTTTTGTGCATTTTTAGTTTTAGTTTTTCTTTTGTAAAATGTCCTAAAGTGCTTGCAATTTTGGGTACAGTCTAAAAAAAACCCTTTTATTAAAAAAGGTTGAATTTTTGAAATTCCTTCAGGCATAAACAGCTTAAAATTATTATTAATTATTTTAATATGACGTCAAATTTAAATCTAAGTTCTTGATAATGTAGGATTATCACTAATTGTCAGCCTCAAAGTTTTTTTTAGAGTTTTATTTGCAACTTGTGAAAACAGTCTAGGTCAGTCTGTCCCAAACATAACTGCAGCCCATTTTGAATCCTGAACATTTGCTGGACCAAAACCCTCACACAACCATGAAATAAGAGTAAACACATTTACCCTCTGTTATGTGTGTGGTGGCAGCTATAGGTTTCCTCTCGGTTTCCCTCCTCCCTCTACCTGTGTGGCTGCAACACACCTGCTGTTTAGCACTCAGGTGGAGCAGGGTTGTATTTAGTGGAGCATGGAGAGGAACATGGCAGAGAGAGCTGGAGGCTGGGCTGCACACACACACACATTTGCCTGGAGACAGGTTTGAGGAGGTTTTCTGTTTGTTTCTTTTTCTTTAAAAAATTCTTCTTTAATCGTGTTTTTTTTTTCTATCCCCCAGGAATGCCAGATTTCTTGGGGTTTCTTTTATTTAATTTAGGCTATTGTGTGCTGGTAGTCCCATTTTCATGGCTTTATTTCTTTAAGTTAGGGTTATTTTTGGGTTCAGTTAGGGGGTGGTGCCTGGTTCGATGGCCCACTGCATGGTTAGACATGTCCACCATCCCTCTTTTGTTCTTTTTGGCCAGCGCCTGCAGCCTTTTTATTTTCTTTCCTTTTGCTTGAGTAAATAATTGAGTTTTTTTGTGTTAAATAAAGTACACATTCTTTTGAAACTCCTAACCCCTTAGTTTGTGTCCTTTTATATGTTACTGGTCTCTTCAGGTTTGGGCCTTAAACTTTCAATTTGTGATTGAATTTTTTTTTTTATATGCTCCAGAGGCCGTAACACCCTCTTTTTTTTAAATTGAGTACATGAGGTATTTAATGGGGAAAAACACAGGTTCCAAAACTGACCATGATTAAACTCATCTGACAGTATGACAGTATGTTTGATGACTTAAAGTGTGACTTTAATTATAACTATGTTTTTATTTAAAGCAAATGACCTCTCTCAGCCCACCTGCAGTACCACCCTCACAGTTCGGGAAGCACCTCTCTCGATGATTCTTTGAAATTAAAGGACAAAGTAGGCAACTGTTTTATTTCCTGGATCAAGCAACTCTGCTCCTTAGTAGTATGTCTTGCCCCTAAACCATCAGTGAAGCATCACCGAGGCAACCTCTTGTTGGGAACTGTAACTCCGGATGTTGCATAACTACAGAAAATCCCGGCCTTTCTTTGCTGACTTGAGTGTGTTTAGTTCATCAAAGGATAGTATCAATATTGAATATTAAAGTATCAACACAATTAAGTACTAATTTGGCATCAATTACTCCTCAAAGAAATCAATACCAAAGGAATACTTAGCAAAATACTGATCTGTGAAGTCCTACAGACTGTTTATTCATCTTCCATCTTTTTCTGCATGCCAAAGCAGTGACACTTTCTATGTTATGACTGCATAGAAGCTTAGACATACAATAGTTCTGTGACAAGCCTTAGTGGGAGTAATGGAAAAGAAACACAATTTTATGCATTGCTATTTTAAATACACATTTTAAAATCACTTGGTAACAGACTTATAATTAATTTTGTTTAGTAATAAAGATGTATAAATCATAAAAAAAAACATTTATTTTTATTTTTATGGCATATTTATCTATTAGTTTAGAAAAAGAAACATATTTCACCCAAGTCTTCAATGGTGTAACATTTCCTAAATTTATTTCTTTGTGCAAAGACTTCAAACTGAAGTCACTGAGAGATCTGGTGAACAAGAGTAGCCTACATTTTTTCCTTTTTGAGCTTTTGGTCCATGAAAAACATCAGTTCATAAACATAATTTTCGCATTATAGGAAATACAAAAAGTGTCTCACCCATTATAGCTCCAACTTTGGGGTTTTATAGATGCACTTTTTTGGAAAACAAAAGGGCCGAAAAAATGTAATTTTGTACCATTCCCAGTTTTTGGCAGTAGATATGCAGCATCTAATAGCAGTTGTAGAGGCAGACAAACTGCTTGATGGAAACACACTTTAAATGAACATATTGGTAATATCTAATGCAGAGTGGCCAAAAAATTAACACATTAAGAGACAGTTTGAGAATTTCTTAGACAGTATTTAGAAAGTCCATGTTCACCAAATTCAACATAACTTTAGTATCACCATCTGTGTGCTGTACTGCTTATTTAACATTAATTAGAAAAAGTACATCTTCCTCCAATCAGTGATAAAAAAAACTCACAAGAATAAGATAAAACCTCAGAGTTTGTAATCTGCTGTCTCTCAGCTCAGGCAGAGGATGTGGTTAATGATCCTATCAACCTCAACCTGCACAACAGATGCAAAGAAAAAGACGTCAAATAGAAAGAACATAATTAATTATATAAATTAAATAATACAAAGTTAAATAAACTGATAACATGTATTGCACATAAATAGAAAAGATTGATTTTCAACCAAACTGGTTGAAAAATACTCGAAAGGAGGCAAAAAAAAAAAATCCCTAAAGACCACAGATGCTGTGACACTGGCTGAAGCATGTGAACTCTTCAAACTAGCGGTGTCTGGTTGAGGTTTAGTTGCAAAAGTCAACAGGAAGCCAGACTTTTTACTAAGATTGTGATGGTCTAAGGTGGCAATAATGTGGTGTTTAATTTACAGATATAAGGGCAGACTGCATCAGATCAAAGAACATCTGATTCACTCAGTATCTCAGCATGTTAGGCTTTGGTGCCCATGATGAGGAGCCCGTCTATAAACTCATCCAACCACTTAAGACAAGAAAATATATTTAAAGTTCAAACTGATAAACTTTGTATTTCTTGTAAATATTTCCTCATTTTGAATTTGATAACTGCACGTGTTTCAAAAAGCTGGGACAGGAGGCATAAGAGAGTGGGGGAGGTGAGGAACATTCAAAAGACACCAGATTGGAACACTCTTCAGGTAAACAGGGTAACTGGAAACAGGTAAGAGTAATGATTGAGTTATAAAGGAGCATCCCCACAAGGCTCAGTTGTTCATAAGCAAAGATGGGGTGAGGTTCACCACTTTGTGAAATCCTGCATGAGCAAAGAATTAGAGAAATATCATCAGAATATCACACAGTCCATAACATCGTCAGAAATTCTAAAGAAATTTCTGCATGTCAGTAACAAAGCCAACCAACTGCGTCACTTGTCATTTGGTTGCCAAAGTTGAAAGGTTTGAACTCTTCAGATGTTAAAGGTGCTATGAGGAGAATCTATTACCGGTGAAATAAAGACTCTGCTACCCATGAGCACGCACGGCGACTGTCGTAATGCTGCGTTCCAGTAACCTCGGAAATGGGAGTGACATCATCTCCAACTTATCGGCGTCCCAGTTGAAGTCAGAAAAAAACATGCCGATCTACCAGGCTATTGTTAGCTGTTGTTAGCACGCCCTGTGTTGTTGTATGAAGAATGTAATTATCACTATGGCAGCATTTTTGTAAATATAAGTCTAACAATACTATGTATACAGCTTATCTAGAGCGACACACCCCAGTCAGAAGTGCAAATAAATTGATTATTACAGGAGCTAAATAACTGCTCACACTTGGGGCATCCATCTTCGATTGTCAACTCGAGGATGGCGAGGTTTCACCGAGTTCCCAGTAGGAAAGTCAGACTTCAGGAGGCCATTCAGTTAAGTTTCCTTGCTGCTCGGACCTTCCTCAGAACTCTGCATTGCTTTACAACTTCTTTTTTCAACAACTTACAGGATGCAAAGCGACGAGGTAATGTATCTCTTTCTAGTTACGTAGCGGTAGTTTTTGATGTGTGACAACAAGCAGTTTTTGGAAAACTTATTTATCATAGTTGTAGCCGGCTATATATCGCTACTTACAGCCTGGTGCTCTAAGACGTGTAATATAAATAAAAATAATAATAAAATAATATAAATTTGCTCTAGTTTCAATTGTCTTGTTTCCGAAGTTGAGTATCCAGGCCAGTCCAGCTCTGTCCGACCCGACCGGAAGGCTAAGGAATAGCATTTATAGATAACCTATTTAGATGCTATAAAACTCATCGTAAAGTGTGTATTTCCATCAGGCATATATCTAAAAGTGAGATTTTTTTGTAATTACTTAGAAACTCCTCACAGTCTCTTTAAGCTTACTTCGATATCACGTGTGGCTGTGCAGCAACAGCCAATCAGAGTTTTTATTCCGGTTCACAGAGTCCCAATCCATATCCGTGTGGGAAAATTAGTTAGTGAGTATATTAGTTCCATCTAGACAGGACCGCAGATGATGATGATTTTACAGGGCCATCAGCTGCAGTCATTTGTGAGTGAAAAGGATACAGTTGGAATAATGTCAGCTAATACATCCTATTTTATGATATACTGTGATCGCGGTGAACTCGTGATGGCCATTGAGCAACAGCAACAGCAATGGCAACGGTGACCAAAATTAGGTAGCTACTATATTTATGGACAGGCAACACTACTTTGGTGGGTGACACGATTTTGGTCACAAAGTCACGTTTGGTGTGAATGCAGTTTTAGAATGGGGAATAACTCCAACTACAATCTCAACAATTAGTGTCCTCACCTTCCAAATGCTTATTGAGCGTTGTGAAAAGTGAAGGTGATGTTACACAGTTGTAAACATGCTTTTGTGTCACCTTTTTTGAATGTGTTACAGGTATTAACTTCAAAATGAGGGGACATTTGCAAAAAAGTTTGTCAGTTTGAACATGAAATATCATTTTTATGTATTCAACTGCATATTGTAGGTCAAGGATTTGCAAGTCATTGTGTTTTGTTTTTATAGATATTTCGCACGATGTCCAAACTTCATGAGAATCTAGGTATAGAGTAAAATAAATCTACAGGGCATGGCATCACCTGCTGACACCAGAAAATTTTAACACAAACTATAACAAATAGAGCTTAAAGAAGGAGAGAGAACCAACTCGGAGGAACTGCTGTTTCACAACTTCTGCAGAGGAAATGGCTGATGATGATTTATGGTCTTCCTGTTTAGACTAAAAGATAAACTGTGTGAGAATGTATGTGGCTATGGAACACTGTGATGCACAAAAACAGCAGTGTATGCACTTTTTTTTTCTTTTACAAAATTTACAAAAACCTGCATTTATTAACTTTTAATAAATGAAAGAACCCTGTTATTTTAAGTTGAATGGCAAACAAGAGGCCAGTGGTAATTTTAAAGTAAGTGTACAAGAACTCACAATTACATGAACATGTAAATGTTCATGTAATGTGCCATTTTCGCCACTTCAGGGTCCGTTTAAGTGCTGCAATTTTTGAATATGCTTCAGTTTTAATGTGGAAAAATTAAGTACTTGGATTTAGGTTCAGGTGCTTGACAGTGCAAAAAAATGTCATTGTTATTGCATGGTGCATTTTTGGGAAATAGTTCTGTATGTGCCAAAGAAGGTTAGATCAGATTCAAAATGCAGATGGTTTCAACTTTCTGCACAAACAAGACTTAATGGTTTGTTTTGTCTTAATATTGAATGAGGTAAAAAAAAAATCAAGTGCCTGTCTGCATAACATCCAGGAGAGTGGGGAGATAACAGCCTCCAAGGCCAGTATGATGGGGCAATGAAGATAACAGATTGTTTTAGGGTCAGGCCGACTGTAATTTGGTGGCTGATTCAGGTGGTGTCCAACTTGTGAAAGAGTTCAAGAATCGTATCTTGCTTGCAATTAAGCTCACATATCGCTTGGGTCTGAGTGTTGACAGCCTTGCACATTCCCTCAGTCATGCTTCTCAATTCCCAAAAGTAGAATACCTGTTATCATAATTCCAATTATCTAGACATCTTCAACATTGTCAACGAATGGAATCGACACCCACACAATCCTCCACTTCTTCCAGAAGTCCAACGTGTATCCGGCTGCAAATGCTCCATCAGGACAGGCGGGTTCTCTTTATTCGCTAGCATGTATTTATTGATGACTTGAAATGCATTCCAAAAAAAATAGAATACAAACTAAACAACTGTCTTAATTTAGGTCCATACTGCAATTATTCATACCTTTTTCAAACTAAACAGGACACATTTTACATTATTACCTCCGCCAAGGAGGTTATGTTTTCAGGGGAGTTTGTCCGTCTATCTGTCCGTCTGTGAACAAAATAACTCAAAAAATGATGGATGGATTTTGATGAAATTTGCAGAAAATGTTCAGCATGGGAAAAGGAAGAACTGATTCGATTTTATTGTTGATCCGGATCAGCGCCTGGCCACCATGGCGTAAAATGTGATTTCTGTGAATAACTACTGAACTAAAATAGATATCATTATGAATCCAGTTGCTAATGGTATGTTTTCATGGTAGATGAATCTAAATATTTCGATGAAATTAAGGTAGGACTAATATTTATGGTCAAAATGACAATATGGCTAAGGACTGTGGTGCTGGCGGAGGTCTGCGCTCTCCGAGTGCTTTTCTAGTTTAAAATGTTACTCAGATATTTTTTGGTGTAACAATCCAAAAATGTTTTTTTCTTTCAGTCATTCCTATATTAATGTGCCACAAATGTGTGTATTGTGTTGTGTACTTTTGGTTGCAGCTGAGTACTGTTTGTACTGTACTGTCTTGGCACATATGAAGAGAGAAAAACTGAAAACTCCAAAAAACCTTTGAGGACAGTTTTGTTGGATTAGTCATTTGGTTTCAATACGGTAGGGGAGTAATCGATACCAAAATAATAGTTGTGAGTTGTATCAACAATCAAGTCTTCAGTACTCAGTCTTGATTCTCTCATCCCTACTGCCCATTCCCAAACACTTTCTTAGGGCTCTTCCCAAATAAACAAAGTGTAATTTTGAGTCAATTTGTTGGGTCAGGTTGAGCAACACAGGTACCAGTGACACAACACAGAAGATGCAACATGTCCTTAAAGGATAAGTTTGGTTTCTACAGCTTTCACATTGTTTATAGAATGAAGTAGAACAATATACTCACCCAGAAGGCTTTCCTGATCCAAACAGTGCTTCGGGAGATATTTAGATCCAAAATCGAGCGGCCGACATCCGTATAATGGTAGCACATAGGGCATACAGCGCCGCTCCTAAAACTGCATTAATCGTCCAAAAACTCATTAGTTTCACCAATATTTCATCATGGTCCGCTCAGGCTACTCCTCAATTACAGTCTGTGTTGCTCCAGACATGTCTTGTGGCTGTGCTGACCTCTGAACTGAAGGAGAAGAATGTTTGCCTCCGCGCATGCGCAGTACTCTCTGGAGAGCTGTTCTTCTCTTTGCCTCCGCTTCCTCTTTTCGATGAGCTCCTCATCTGTAAACTCCGGCTCAAATTCAAAGTTCTCGTCCACGACATCTTCATCTGGTAGATATTCATCCATTTTGCACAAAACTGGAAGAAGAAAGTCGTCCTGTAGCCGGCGGTCTTCCCCTGAAACAATAAGCCGTACTGCGCATGCGCGGAGGCAAACATTCTTCTTCTTCAGTTCAGAGGTCAGCACAGCCACAAAACATGTCTGGAGCAACACAGACTGTAATGGAGGAGTAGCCCGAGCGGACCATGATGAAATATTGGTGAAACTAATGAGTTTTTGGACGATTAATGCAGTTTTAGGAGCGGCATTGTATGCCCTATGTGCTACCATTATACGGATGTCTGCCGCTCATTTTTTGGATCTAAATATCTCCCGAAGCACTGTTTGGATTAGGGAAGCCTTCTGGGTGAGTATATTGTTCTACTTCATTCTATAAACAATGTGAAAGCTGTAGAAACCGAACTTATCCTTTAAAGTACGCATGTCTTTCCATCGTGAGAAAGATGCAGGTGAACGCTACTCTTCCACCAGTATGACCAGAACATCCACAGTCAGAGCAGACACAGACAAAAGAGAAAGCAATGTGACAGCTCTCAAGGAACTCAGACACATAGACCACCTGTGGTTATTGCAAAAAGTAGCTGACTTGTGCAGCATAGACTCAGTCATTTTGTGCATCATTTCGCTAGCAAGGACACCACAAATTGAACATTTAATGAAGATTCAAGAACGTTGAATAAGAGTGATGAACATGTGGCATAAGATATTTTGTGAGTTAGGCTGATCTGGAAGGATATTGTGAAGCTTGGCAGAGGGAGACTCAGGAAGGAAGTTTATGTGACTAAACGTTACATAAACACAGCAAAGAGTCTCCTTTGCACAAAACTGTTGGGCAGCCCACATAGTCTTTTCAGCAGTATAGAACTGATAAAGTTTGCTGTAAAATCATATAATATATAACATTACATGTTTTGTATAACCCAGTAAATAAACATCACAATAAAGAAAACTGTACTTCATAGCTACCTTCAGATAGCTAATTGCTGGTCATGTTATGCTCAGTTTCACCTTTATTATATTAGGTTTTTATTTCTTTCTTTTCAGTTCAGTTAAATACATGTTAAAGGACAGAAGCTTTGCTGCCTCCTAAAACAATTGCTCAGCAAAACATGTCAGAAGTCAAGGAAAAAATCCTTTCCATACAGAACTTTGTTGTGTTATATGTTTTTATGCAATAAAAAATGTGGAAAGAATGCTCGAAGCCGAGTGTTGGCAGTGGTTGTCATGAAGGTGTGTTTGGGGTTGTGACAGCACAGGTTCCACTCAGAACAGGCCCATGCTCTACAGATCATGCTCTACCGAAGAAGTTAAGTACACATGCTCAGCATCATGCCCAGAGGTTGCCTTTGGGAAACAAACATATGAGTTCTGCCAGCATTGCTCCACAGGTTGAAGGGATCATTCGCAGCACACAATATCAAATAAGTCTGCATGGCTGTTGTCCCAGGAGGAAGCCTTCTTCTACAGATCATGCCCAAGAAAGTCTGCAAACAGTTTACTGAAGACAAGCAGACCAAGGACCATTTCCTGTGGTCTGATGAGACCAAGACAAACTTATTTGGATCAGATGGTGTCAAGTATGTGTGGCGGTAAACAAGTGCTGCCGGCACAGTTCAGCTACACTTCATGGAGGAAACCATGAAAGCCAACATGTATTGTGACATACTGAAGCAGATCATGATCCTCCCCCTTCAGAAACTGGGTTGCAGGGCAGTATTCGTACGTGATTATGACCCCAAAACACATCTTCCACTGCATTATTAAAGAAACTGAGGGTAAAAGTGATGGGGCATCCTCTAAAGGAAGGTGGAGGAGTGCAAGGTCTCTAATGTTCTCCAGCTCTATGGTAAGGTTTATTAAAGCCCAGTGCCCAAGAGGGTTAAGGCAGTGCTGAAAAATAATGGTGGCCGCACAAAATACTGAAATTGTGGGCCCAAATTGGACACTTTCACTTTGGGGTGTGCTCACTTTTGTTGCCAGCAGATTGGACATTAATGGCTGTGTGTGTTGGGTTATTTTGATGGGACATTCAGTGTGCACTGTTACACATTGTATCAAAGTGTCATTTCTTCAGTGTTGTCCCATGAAAATACTGAGTAAAGTTTTTGCATGAATGTAAGGGGTGTACTCACTTTTGTGAGATACCGTACATATAATCTTTATCTTTCACAATTTCAAAATAAAATACTATTTCTACATTTTATTTGTATTAGAACTGAACACTGGAAAGTGTATTTTGCATAATAAGCTCTAGGGGGAATGATTTTGAGGCCATATCGACAAGTAGAACGCAGTGTGGTAGAATGCCTTAAAAATATTTAAATATTAGGACTGAAGTATGCTTAAAATACAACTGTTGTTGTATACATACTCTACAATATACCTAAATGTCTTAATATAAGGGATTAAATCTTGAAAAGAAAGGGTGATGAAGCTTTGTTGTCATGGCTTAGCTGTGATCATTTGCTTCATGTGAAGAGTGTTCAGGTCACTTTTAGTAATTAGCTAGGAGGATAAAAAGGCTGTCTGACTATTTCACAACAGCTAATAAAGTGTGTATCTTCTGTCATATGTCACAGTCACAGTTATTGAGGACAGTCTGTTTGGGCTGAGGTGTGGGGGGCCCAAATTAATATCCCTCTATAGGGCCCATGATACATGGCAACATCCCCTTCATCTCTTATTTTAAATGAGAAGATGAAGCATGAATGCCTCAGCCAAAACCTCAATGACGTTTGATGCATCTTCTAAATGTGATGATCCTAAAGCTGGCAGTTTTTACTCTATTTGTTTCTCTTTAAACTTAAATTAGTCATTTTTAAATAGATTCGTTAACCACTTTGAACTGGAAACATTTCTACTTTGTAATTTTATGAAAGTTGTTACTGTCATTAAACTGAAAGGGGGCAGGGGGCACAACAAAAACCACCTCAGTCCTCTTCAGCTTGCATGACTTCCTGTTTCTGGTTATCTGATCTCAAAACCACAGAAGTCACACTTTAAATTATCTATCAGTTTTTGCAACGCTGCTGTTTTGTAGTAAGCCACAGAGCAGATGCTCAAAAGTTCTAGTCAGGTTGATCTGACTCATCATGGAACTGATTGCATCTTGATAATATCACATTACATGGAGTTTCATTATTAGGGTTTTTTTTTTTCAAGTGTTGAAAAGGTGAATTAATACTCCCTGTATCCTTTAATGGCATATTGTATGTCTTCCCACAATAATGAAATAAGATGAAAAATAAATGATCTTGGACCAAATCCTGCCTTTGTGAGTTATTATAAAAGGGAAGGTACAGGCTTGAAAGTCCGGAGACAAATGAACAGAGATGGGCAGTCAATCATCTCCAGAGACAGTCTAAGACATAGGAAGAAGTGCACACATTTACATCGTAGTAATTCAAGGATATGTGTGTTTGGTATGTGTTTGTGAATGTGGGACTGTGTGTGCATGTAGAGGTGAGTGTTTGCATATGTATAGACCCAAAGACACAATCCTGGTGCCAACACTAAATTATAAGACGCAAGCAGTTGATATCTTAGCTAGAACTGTGTGTAACAAGGCCAGATATCTGTTCCTCGCTCAGCTAATCTATGTGTATATGTGTATATTATTCATCTCATCTATGTGTGGAACTCTGCTCCTGTAAGGAAGGCATTACAAAATAACTTGAACCATCCAAATGCTGATGAAGTGAAGTGAGGGTTTTTAGACCATGCGAGATGGGAGCTCATATGTGTTTAGTGAGAAAGAAATGTGAAGCGTTACTGCAAAGTGAAGTGTAAGTATGCATCAGAGTACAATTCCCACAATAGTTCCCTCCTTTTGATTACTCAATCAATAAACACACACTGAGAATTTTCTTTTTAGAAATAATCAATTAACTAATGGATTATATGATCTAGAAAATTCTAAAACAAACTAACCAAGAAATTGATTATTATTATGAGACCAATAGAATACATGTAACATTTATATTAAAAAAACACACACAATTAACATTGGTATCATTGGGCTCCTGTGCAGTTAAAAATTACATGTCATACAATGTGATTAAAATGAATCAGTGTTCGACAGTAGTTCGATGCATATTGCTGCCCCTATGACACAGATGTCCAGAACAGACCGCAAGCAGGCGATGCAAGGACATTCACGAGGTAATTTGCATTGACCATTCATGGTAATGTGGGTGTGTAGAAGGTGGGATGTGAGGTAAATCCACCCGTGCAGGTGGGCTGTGATTTATGAGGGGAAAAGTGCTCGCAAGTGTGGACACACACGGTTTTATAAATCAGACTATTTTTTGGCGCACACCATTTTCAGGTTTAGGGTGTATGTTCACTTTTAATTTAAACCCCATGCAATGTTTTATAAATGAGGCCTGTGATCCTGAATGTTGTCAGCATTCTGTACCCATATAACATCACAAACGCCACCCTGGGCTGCAAGTAAGAATAGGGTCATTCTGTTTTGCAGCGCCATTTAGGGCCTTCATCATTAGGGTAAATGGGTGAAAGTCTTTTACAGTCATTGCGGTTAGATTCTTTAAAGTGATATTCCGGGATGGAACAAGTTGGGTCCTATCACAAGGTTAAGAGCAGAAATTACCCCTACAGCAGTGTTTCTGTGTCACAGAAGCCCATGTCGCTGGGAGCACACACCCCCCTTCCTCATCCCGTTCTGCTCGTCTGCTGATTTGGCTGCACTCACACAGGGCCATATTTTCCTTGATCAAAAACACAAATAAACGGACTCCCACCGAAAAAATCTGATATCGGTCTGCATTCACGCTTTATTTAGAGAATTTTCAGCGCGTTACTTTCACACAAAAACACTGCTAAATAAGGGTCTAGTTCTCGTAGCGCCGTGAAACGGCCTCCGCTGCCGAGCCAGAGCTGCAGCGGAGGCTCTGCAGCCACAGCTGAGTCTCTTCAGCTGAGCCGTTTTTCCGGCGCCGACGAGAGAACTAGACCCCTGCCTGCATGACCAAATCATGTGACCATTGTTTACAGTTTCCCCCCAGGGCAGTAGCCCCTCCAGGAACTTGGCCCCTGGGGAAATACGGACGCCACATTGTGTATGGTGGGTATATGCATATGAAACAAAGTAGTGAGAGTAGGATGTTGAATCACAAGGAGAGATCAGACTTTACTCTGATATGAGGAAGTAATTTAGCTAAATGACGTGTACCACACCATTCAGGGGGCACAGTTTGGTTGACTTGTGAACCACAAACTCACACATGGATGATCAGGGCTCCAAATCCATCACTACTGGGAAATATATGTCTTTAGGATTGTTACTATATGGGGTCGTTATGAATTTATCTTTAGGTAGGGCAGCTGTTAGATTGGGTGTTGTCGTACAACATGTGCCATATGGGTGTAAGCAAGGTGTTGTTGCATAGACAAGGCCAGAAGTGGCATTGTGAATCAAAATGAATGAACACACACCTGTGGTTTGGTCAGGGAAAAGTTAATCTAAAATGGGTGTGATAATAGCGGGGTCATAGCAGCTAGCATTCTATGCGAAATGTACAGAGTAGTCTACAACTGATATATTTAGCATTTTTGGCAGGTTGGACATCCGGCTGACTGTTAATGGGTGTATGCATCTTGTTTCATTACATCTTGGGGATATAAAGGCTAGCCGGGCACCCAATGCTTCACAGGCATTTAATGGATAAGAACCAGCTAGGATTAAGTGAGAAGATGATGAGGTTGGAATATGCATGCATAGCAGCTAGTGTTTATGCCACCTTTGTGAACAGAGTATTTTACAAAACTGTACCAAGAATTAGAAGAGGTGACATGTGAGTCAACTGTTCGGAAGTGTCTGCAAAATCTTAAGGTCTCCATGAAGTCTGGTAAGTAAGTCAGTGTCATTTGTGTCAGCAGAAACATTAGCATTTGTTTAAGCATTAGCATCAACTTGTAAATCATACCATATCCAAGGTGTTAGCATCACTAATGTAGGGAGATAAGTTAACTTGCATGCACACCTGCATTCTCATGTACATCAGAACAAGTGGTAGTGCCTTTAGACAGCTAATCCCTGTTTCTCCCAATTAGAATGGACAATAGAACACATTCCTCATTTTGAGACATGGTCCACACCATGTCACAGTTTAACTTAAGATAAAAAATAAAGCACCTGGGAAACATGTTTGTTTTTTTGTTTTTTTATCAGGACCCCACCAAACTCCATCATGAAAAGAACCACCATTTTGAGACCTGAGTTTCCATTTGGAGTGGAGCAAGGTCAGTTAATGAAGCCACAGGAGAAGGGGGTCAGATTTGATTTGATTTATTTTTGATCCACTAAATATGCAGTAGCTATTCTTCCTGGGGTCATGATCCCCTCCCTTCAGAAAAACAACAGCAACCACAGCCTGTGTGTGGGTTGTGTGAAGATGAGCCATCAACATAAAAAATGAGGTCACTGTTAGTCAATGGTTTATCAGAAAAATCAGACCTGGGTGTAAAGCTTACCTGAAACGAGGGAGTTCAGGAAGAGGGGTCTGGCAAGATATGAGAAACAGAGTGAGGTACATACAATTTCAGAGGAGAGTAACCCACAAAGTCACTTGAAGCTAATACGACCTTCTCCGCTGCTGCCACAGCACGCAGACAACGAGGAAGAGCCAGCTGGTCTTCGCCAAAGGTAGTGTCCAATCTTGTTTCAAAGTCACAGTCTGATCCTGAACTGTGCAATGCATATCAGATTTTTTTTCTTCTCTGGCTTAATTCAAAAAGGTTTTCTTGTAATCTATTGATTTCAATGTTGCTACTTTTGGCAAATTTTCCCTTTTAAGTATTTAAACAAATAAACCATTTTACATATTTTTTATTATGTTTTGAAGAACATTAACTACTTACTTAGCGTAACTGCTTATTGTGTTCAGTGGTTTTAAGAAATGAGACGTAACTTTTTTTATGATTAACAAATCTGTTAATTCACAGTGACATCCACCGAGACAGTTATTGTGCTAAAACAATTGCTGGCTAATGGCAGTCATCTGGGTCACCACCAAAATCTAATCAGTTTTAAGTTGGGCCAGTACTCGCTATAGCTTCTCAAATTCCTTCCTTCCTATCTTTTTATCTTGGAAAATACTCATCACACTTAATTAGAAGCCCCTGAATCGTACCAGGCCAGACCACATTTTGCCATCAAATCTGCCTTTATTCTTCATGGCATAGATTCAACAGGGTGTTCAGAACATTCACTGAAATTTTTTGTCCATACTGTGACAATAGCAACAAGCGGTTGCTTCAGAATCGTCTGATTTGCATCCAAAGGTGCACTATTGAATTGTGATCTGGGAGGACAGAAATAACATTAATACCACTAACAGTAAATGTAATAAAGTCATGATTGGTAATAAATGTGATAAAAAAATCTCATTAAAACAATATAGTACAAGTAGATTTAAGACACTTAGCACACTAACAAAAATAAAGCTCTTCAAAAGTCTGCTACTAGAGGGAAAAAGTTCAACCAATTTGTGGCATTCTGTTCAAGAAACAGAAAAAACATCTTGAAACTGGGTCAAAACCACATGATTTGCATACCTGTATGACACAAACACTTCCTCCTCCTTCTACTATAAACAGCACTTAAAGACTGTGAATCAGTGGTGTGTGTCACTCCACTGCAGAAACTCGGCTGAGCCAAAGTCACCAAGATGAGCCACCACAAGCTGATCGTACTGATGCTGGCACTGACTCTCAGTGGTCGAGGTAGGCTTTGTGTTTATTGCATTATAAAAAGTAGAGATATGGCCCAGAGAAGGATGTAGAAATCCACAATATATGGAAGAGGATGGTCTAGTTTTATTATTAAATGCACTGAATTTCATCCATAATATAAACAAGACCATGAAACACAAAAGGCTTATGAAAAAGCAGAAAGGCCAAAAGTGTACCTAAAAAAGGACCATGAATAAAAGTTTGGTAACTTCAATCAAAGAATTAGAGATAGTTAGATAGTTTGGTTCCTATACATGTTTTCTTTCAAGGTTTTTTTGTTAGTTTGTTTGTTTCTCTGTTAGCAACATAACTTACTAACTTATAGATTTCAGTGAAATGTTCAGGAAATGTCCTGATCACGGTCTGGATCTGCCATGACAAAAAATGTGATTTTTGTGAATAACTACTGAACTAAAATAGATATCATTATGAATCCAATTGCTAATGGTATGTTTTCATGGTCCAGGAATCTAAATATTTGCATGAAATAAAGGTAGGACTAATATTTATTTTGAAAATCACAATATGGGAGAGGACTGTGGAGCTGGCAGAGACCTTCTCTCCAAGTGCTTTTCTAGTTGTACAGTATATGTTTTCAGATTTTTTCATTTTGTAAAAATCTAATCTTGCCCTAATATACAGTGTAATGCAATAGTAATATCGTTTTTCTGCAACAAATATAAATAGATATAAATTAACTTTCAAATTAAATGAAATCACAAAAAATTTGAAAATAAACTTTATTGGTTATTTTCTTTTGATCAAAATCATAAACTATGACTATTATATTTTAAGATACTTCCAAATGAAAATATATTTTTTAACTTCAAATACTTAAATTTTTGCCTTTAATGTTAAATATATAAGTTACATATATTACGTATTAAAAAACCCTTTTTGGTTATACTAATTTATTTTGGTTTGAGTAATGTTATTATTTTATCTCTTTCTCTTATTCTTTTGTTTCCTGTTTCACAGAATGTTAATCTTATTTAAATTTCTGCATATAGAACCTCTTTTCTCTGTCAAACCAGAATTGTCACAAGTTACAGAACAACCACAAACAAAAGCACAAATCAACTACAAATCATATTTTAGTATTTTTTTCAAACCCGTTTCCTCACTTTTCATCAATTGATGTCTGATGACTTTTGAGACAACATGTTTCTATGTTGTATAATAGACAATCAATACAGTATATCATCATTAAGTATCTATCTTTCTAGAAATGTGTGTGTGTATATATATATATATATATGTATATATATATATATATATATATATATATATATAGATATGAATATATATATATAGATAAAGATATGTTATATATATAAAATATATATAATCCAAAGGTTAGATCATAGCACAGGTTATAGTAGGGATGTAAACGCTGGCCGGACCCGTATGGCAGTAGCCCGTCACTTGTCACAGCTGCGTCGGATACACATTTGGCATGGCACAAGCCAGGAATCCACTATATATAAGTCCAACCAAACATATATAGGTTATATAATGACTATTTAAGATCATATTTAGTCTATATTGTATAATAAGGAATTGTATGGTTGTCTATATTTACATTCCCTTAATAATGCATCAGGCCTACCTGTTTGAAGCTGGATGTCTCGACTATTTTCTTATTTTGAATTTGATTTATTCTGGACACTTAATATATATATCGAGTTTTATTTATATATATACATACATGTGGACATACATAGTTCTGACTTTGTTTTATTTAGTCACCAATTTTGAATTTGATTTATGAAACACACTTAAAGTGCGTAATTCGAGTTGCCTGATTGAGCTTAGAATTTTCTGGACAAGTTGCCCTGAATATATATATATATATATATATATATATGTGTGTGTATATATATATATATATATATATATATATATATATATATATATATATATATATATATATAAATATATATATATATATATATATGTATATATATATTTATTAGGGCTGTCACTTAAGTGCTATAATTACATAAATTAATTACACCGCAAATTAATTCGTTATAAAAATTAATCCAAGGTTAATCATAGCACACAAACATTTTGATATTGTCCAGCTGGCGGACCCGTACATGGCAGTGGCACGTCACTTCACACATGCGTCTCTAGTCAAACCAAACAAAGCCCAGGTGACAACAGGAATGACTATTTAAGGCTTAGTCTTATTTTATTTTTGAATTTATTTATCTATATTTACTGAATTCTTTAATAATGCATCAGGCCTAATTGGTTTGCTGGATGTCCTCGACCTTTTTCTTATTTTGAATTTGATTTATGAAACACACTTAAAGAGTAATTCGAGTTGCCTGATTGAGCTTAGAATTTTCTGGACAAGTTGCCCTGACTTTGGTTTTATTTAGTCACCAATAAAAATGTGGATTTACAGATCTTCACTTCTTAGTGTATTCATTTGATTAGTCCTGCACTACAATTTTATAATGTCCTAGAATTCAGATTCTTTATTTGGGTACTTTAAGCAGATATGAGATTAAAATGCGATTAATTAGATTAATTTATTATAAATCCGGTAATTATATACTGTATATACACTCAGCAGAATTTTCTTTTGTGAATTTATACATATTAAAACACACAAATTTCAGTCACACATAGAAACACAAACTAACTTCTTTGTTGTTTGCAAACCCCGTGGTCTAAAATCAAAGTTTGCCCTTCATAACTCCTCTTCACTTTCCAGTGACACTTTTTGCATTTTTTCTTTGGTCACCTGAGTTTAACACATGTGATCTAAGTTCACACAGGGAGAATCTTTGGAGGCCGTCCAGTCGCAGCTCACAGCAGGCCGTACATGGTGCTGATCGAGAACCTGCAGGAGAATGGAATCATGATGCGCTGTGGTGGATTCATTCTGAGTGAGGACTTTGTCATGACCGCTGCACACTGTCAAGCCATGTATGTATGAGTGTCTTTATTTTTTTTTATTAACCCAAAAGTAAATGTGGGTTTCTCTGCTAGTTTTTATCTGCTTGCAATTTTTAACATTTTTTAGCATAAAATGTCAATATTTTTTAAGAAGGCTAATTACAATAAACAGCACAACAAACAGGAGGAGATTAAAGACTTCCCATAAAATGAAATATTTTTTATGCCGTTAAAAGGCCCCAAACCATTGGGAGGCTATTGGAGTACAGCAAACACATTGTCATGTTCAAGAAACCATTTAGATCTGTATGACATGTTGCTCTTGATGATCAACAGAGAGGGACCCAAGGTGTGCTTTTAACATGCCATTCACACGGTTACATCAGCACAGCCTGAACTGCTGATACAAGGCAGGATGGATCCATGCTTTCATGTGTTTACATCCAATTCTGACCCTACCATCAGAATATCCTTGCAGGAATCAAGACTCATCAGACCAGGGATTCATTTTCCAATCTTTTTAGTCCAGTTTTGGCTTTGGTAATGGCATATACTGTATGCCTGCTTTAAAACGGCATTCGTTGAGAGTGAGCTTTTCCAACTCTATCTCTTAGCAAAGACCAAGTGTTATTTCTCACAGGTTGGTCTTGAAAAGAATATCCACGCCTTTATTACAGGCAGAAGAGACTACTGTAACTCCTTATACATTGGCTTGAATAAATCATCTATGAACCGCTTTCAACTCATCCAGAACACTGCTGCTTGACTCCTCTCTGGCAAAAAAAAGCACAGCCACATCACATCAGTTTTAGCGTCCCTCCACTGGCTCGCAGTCCGCTTTTGCATCAATTTTAAGCTTTTTTAATTGCTTTTAAAGCCTTCAAAGGTCTACTGGGAGTCCCCAAACCCAGACTTAAGTTGAGAGGTGACAGGACCTTGCTCCTAGAGCAGTCTCCCAGCCTCCCAGACCTTAGAGATTTTTAAACCTTCCTTAAAGGCCCTCTTCTTTTCCCTTGCGTTTCATAAATGAGCTCTTACAAATTACAGGCACTGAAGTTTTTATACTTTTACTGTTTTATTACAATGTTTTTTAATTTTTATTGTTTTATTGTTATTGATTTATTTATTTCTATGTATTTTGTGTACAGCATTCTGATCGACTGCTGGCTTCTTGAAGGTGCTCTATAAATAAAGTTGACTTGACTTGAGTGACGCTGTACATTGTTTAGTAGTACCGTGTCTATTAGGCCAAATTTCTTCTAAGTTGACCGCCCTGCTCATGTGTCACATCTTTGTTGAACATTCAGATTTCCCTACTATTAGTAAGGGGGCCATTGGGAAGTGTCATATTCCACCAGCACCATGTTTCTTTCCTCTTTAGATGGATCAAACTGTGCTGTGTTAAACACAGGAAAAAATGACCCCAGGAATGTCCTTTTGACAGAATTTTCATGATTACTCAATGCTGGTCAACATCAACTACTAAAAACAAATGGAATTCCATAACAGTAATATAACTTAATTAAAACACATTGACTACATCTCCTGACCATTTGAAAAGGTGACAGAAAGAAAACTGAACCAAAAGGAAACAAACTGGATGCTGAGTAAAGAACAGGATTGTACTGCTTTCTTGTAAAGGAAGGACGTTGATTAAGAGTCCAGACATAGTTTTAAAACCACAGTTTTTACCTTTTTGAACTAGAACTATGATGTGTTTTCACCCATTTTATTCGTATTGTATCATGTCATGCATGTTTTTTGTCAGTGCCTCTTTTGGCCTGAATAACACCATCTGCTGGAGGTTTTGTGTGTTGTCATCATTTGCATGCCAAGCCTTTAAGTGGCAAACTTCTATTGGGGAAGCGCTTCTTTAAATGGGCCTGTTGAAGCCTTTTACATGACTTTCTGATGGATGCTTGATATATGAAAGTGTTGAAGTTTGTGTTTAATGTCTATATGATCATTTTAATTGTTTAAAGAGAGTATCTTGGAGTTTTCCTTTTTTAAATTTAGTGATCAGATATGAAATGTGGATGTGTGAATGGGCCATGAAGCACAGGAGCCTAGGTAGTTTCCTGCCCTTGCCTTTTGGTTAAATCACTCCAAAATTATTACTTAATTATCAAGTCTTTGTGTTTTTAAATGTTAGGGAAAAGAGAATCTGACCAACTGCTATTCTCATGCCATGTTTTTCTTTTATTATTTGTCATTCTCAGCTCCTACAGAGTATATCTGGGGTTTACTGTCTTCAGCAGCAATCTAATTCCCATAAAAGTGGCACAAGCATTTCCCCATAAGGACTTCAATGCAACTGACACAACAAATGACATAATGTTACTCAAGGTATGAAAAAGTACATTTATCAAAACATGAAACAGTCACTACTTTTTGGGCTTCTTTTCTAAAATTCCTTATTCCTATAATTTCAGGATCTTCATCAAATACACACACAAGCATAAGATAAACATGTTTTTGCCAAAAATAATTAAACTCCTCTTTCTTTTTGTTCCAACAGTTGAGCTCCAAGGCAAAATTCAGTGAAAATATCCAACCCATCGCTCTGGCAACTGACAGTAAAAGTGATGGCTCTCTTCCAAAGTCCTGCTCGGTCTCCGGCTGGGGAAAGACAAGTTGTTACGTTGCACATTTGTCTCGGGTACTGATGGAGGTCAACGTCACACTCACTGAGCGGTGTCCTAAAGAAAAGTCATACTGTTCTGAAGGGCTCATAGGACCAGCTAGCGTATGTCACTTTTTTAAAAAGCATTAGCTCTGAACGATGATCCACTGTTCTAACATTTTTCATATTTACAGGGAGACTCTGGTGGTCCACTGGTATGTGAGGATGGGAGAGCTTATGGGGTGGTATCCGCCTCTAAAATAACCCGATCAGATCAGCTGATCCACAGCTATGCCAGGATTCCTGACTACAAACACTGGATCAAAATGATCATGGGGAATCATTCACAGTTCTGATATATTTTCTGATATGGTGTAATGACTACAGTTGAATATTTCTGTTACTCCAAATTGTGACTTTTTTTTGTGTGTGAAATTAAATCTGACATTACTTCACAAAGTTATAGCCTTGCAGTTTAGCAGTTTTCAATCTCAAAATAATAAAGAAGAAGAGCAACTCCAGATAACATACTTATGTCTGTGTAAAGTTCACAATGTCTGTAGATGGAACAATCTGCTCTTTAATTTCACATTATGCAATTAAACGCATGGTTTGTTCATTTTTGTTCATTTGTTTTCCTTGAAATTATATTGATTTAGAAATAAGTGTAACTCAAGCTTTTTTGATATATTTGCTTTGAATGGGAATGGGAGTGGGGTAGCACAGTGGTGCAGTACGTAGTGCATGTGCCTCACAACAAGAAGGTTGCCGGTTTGATCCTGTGGTTGGACAGGGCCTTTTAGAGAGAAGGTTGCATTTTTTTCTTGTGCATGTGTGGGTTATCTCCAGGGACTCCGGTTTCCACCCACAGACCAAAAACATGCTGATTAGTTTGATGCCCTTAAGTATGAATGTGAGTGTGGATGGTTGTTCATCTCTTTATTTGGCCCTGTGATCGGCTGGCAATTGGCTAAGGGTGTACCCCTTCTGTCCCACTGACAGCTGGGTTAGGCTCCTTCACCCTCAAGACCCCAAAAGGGATAAACGGTATAAAAAAATGAGCGAATGAACAAACTGAAGAGTTCTTGCTTAAGTCTCTAAAAGAGACTGAATTGACAAGGAAGACAACACTGCCCCTAAGTGGAAAAAGTAAGGGCAAAGCACCAAGGCTTTCCTTGTTTGTGTCCTTTTTGGACAAATAAGTAAACAATAAAATAATTATAGTTTTTTGAGTACATGAATATGCATTAAATGTTGTGAAAATTTGCAGATATACTGGGTCTGGTGAAATATTGGATATTTTACAGATTTGCAGAATCATTTTGAGGAACTGACTCGTGCCCCCTAGAAATCTTTAAACAAAGAGCCCCTCCTGGGGTCTTACCCCAAGCACCGTGAAAGTATGTGAAGCTGTGCCATAACTTCTGACTATAGTCTAATAATCATAACATTTCAAATAATTATCTTCTGACAGTCATCATAGATTTAAAGGCAATTAGGATAGGAATATATTATTCCCTTTAATTGATAATTGTTGAAAGAAACACAGCAGGTCCTTTTTACTGTTTTCAGCTACGTCATTAATTCCATGTGAAACTAGGGCTGCAAGCTGCACCAAACAGGCTCTTCACGTGGACCGTGGGCTTGTCAACGTCACTGTGCAACACATGCAGGTGTTACAGTCAGGGAAACAGCCTTCCCAAGTGATGTCTCCTCAACAGTGTTGGGACTAACGGTGTTACAAATAACAACGCTACTAACGCCACCATTTTTTCCCAAGTAACGGGTAATTTAATTAATAACTATTCAAAATGTTATAACGGTGGTACCGTCACCGACAGTAAAACGTGACACGTTACTTTGTCGAGCAGCCGATATCGAGCAGCTTTGTTTTATTCTATCTTGTATGTGTGCATTGGGAGTTGTAGGTTGCAATTTTTTGAGCTTGCTCCAGTAGTGTAGTTGCTCATTTGGACGTATGCCCCCAAAACCCAAGAGGCATTTGGTGCATGATCTGCAATCAATATAAACCCAATTCAGAAGTTATTAAATTATTCTAACCCACAAAAAAAAAAAAAAAAAATGTTACTGTTAAAATGATGTTTCCACCTAAAACGTTAGATTAATTTTAATTCTTTAAAGCCAGAATTAAATTAATTTCTAACGTACCTAGGACTGTTTTCACCATGATAAAGCAGTAGAGGATTAAGGTCAAGCTTAGATAAAACCCTGACATGTCTTTTTGGTTACAAAAATCAAGGTTAGACTGACTGTTTAGCAATGACTGACCTACAAATAACTGTAGCCCCTCCCTTCACTTCTGTATAAAGAAAAACGTGTTCCACATCCAAACAAAAGGATTGTGAATGAAGTAAATTAAGAGACAAAAATTAAGAAATATGACTCTGAAATTAAAAATTAAAGTGGATAAAAATTAAAACACATTTCATGTAGGTGTCTTTCTTAAAAAAATGCTTATTTCAATTGCAAAATCTGGCAACATGGTTTGCTGCAGCAACTTTGAGTCCAGAGCGGTCTGTGGAGTTATAACTGCTGTTTTCAGGATGGAAATACAAAAAGTAAAAGGCAAGAATACACATGTGAAGTGTACATTATGTCCTAAAGCAAAGTGTTTGTCTGTTGTGGGTAAATCTAAAATCTAATGACCAAAAAGCCAAGAACTCTTCTGATATTGTTTACGCTTTTTTTTTCTCATGCTTTAAAGTTTGGGGAAGATATGATCAAACCCAGCAGAAAAAAAACATCTCCTTGGTTTCACGTTTTAACATATTGAATGAGATGTATCATGGTTTTCTTATTTCAAATCCTTGCCTCTTCCACATGCATCTCTTCCTTGCATCCTAGGGACCATTTGCATGACAACAAAAACAGAGAGGAGCAAAGGTGTAAGGTAACAAGGCACAAGAAGAAAAACGAGACACACCCTTAAAAAATTTCTAAATGTCGAGGTGAGATGTTGACATGGAAGCTTACAGCATTTCAAGTAGTCTTTCTAAGATGAAATGATCCAAAGGCTTTTGTCCAATTAACTTTAAATTTGATGAACAGCTTGAAGAGGCCTTGAAAATCAATAGATATACAGGTTTTGGACAAACTGTATGTCAAAAAACTAAATTTAGAAAAAAAAAGGGTAAACTTGCATCACTTCTTAGAACCAGGATTTAGATGTTTTTCTCAGCTGGGTTTGATCATAACTCTCTAACTTCTGATGATGACTTAAAAAATGCACAAACCAAAGCGCCCCCTAGCAGTAAAAGGGTAAAATAACAATAGGCATGCTCAATGCTATGTTCACCTGTTTCAAAATGAATTAAAACATTTCTAGACTGCTTTTTCCCCCAGAAGTAGCTCTACACAAACAAATACATAGAACATTAAGACAATTACATGAGAAAGTCTTTCTTGGTTTGCACACTATTGTTTTCAAGTGTTTTTGAACCACCTTAAATGCTTACTTGGACATTCTGTATGTAGTATAAATGTGTAGGGAGGTGTACAGTGTATAGTCATTGAAAATGTGTTCTGCTATATGTTCCTCACAGAGAATGAGCCAAGGCCAATGAGTCAGAGGTTTTGAAAAATAATGAATTGCACCATTTTTCTTTTGATAAAAAGATAAAACTGGTTCCACAGACTTTAACATCATACAAGAGTTAATATAGAAGAGTTAAAACTATTACGCTTTCCCCTGTCTGTATGTTTCAGGGAGAGAGTTACAGAACAAAGTAAAATGGAAGTGCAGCAATTTCACCTGTGGAGAAAGCAGGATTCAGCCATATCCCTTCAGTGTTTGTTGCATTCTCATTTAAAAAAATATTATCAATAACTAAAATTCAGCCAGGTCAAAATATTTAGCCTGAGGATATCTTCTCCTTCATAGTGAATCAGATGGGCTTGTTACTTTTCTATTAGGGTAACAGGAGATACTGGTCTATCTGTATTGACTTTCACATGTGGCTTATACAAGAACATAAAGCAGAGGTGTCCAACTTTAAATCGAAGGCCGCATAAAAAGGAATATATGATGACTGAGCCACTCACTGCACCTCACTTTTAGTGTACTGAAGTTAAAGTTTTAGGGTTTAGGGGTGGGTTATAACCTGGGGGCCCTTGTAACCCCGGACTATACCTGGATTCACATCTCATGAGGATGAGAATGACCATCTGAGCAGCAGAGATGGGAGACACTTACTGCTTGTATTCACTGTCAGACACAAGACAAGAGTAAACTGCAAGAACGTTGGGGCTTGAAGATGAATACTGCAATATACTGTGTAAATGAGACCTTGTGACAAAATATATATGGCAGAAAATGTGCATGATTGATGGCATTTGCTGCTGTAATCAAAATTCCTTTATTTATCAACTATTTCAGAGGCCAATACAACATGTGCAGCGGGCAGCTTTTGGCCTTCCAGCCATAGTATCTACACCTCTGTACTGTGCGAATTGAATCTTTCTTTGATTTAAAAAAAAAAAAGTGTTCCATTTACAGTGAAGTGCAGTTTGTTGTGTCAATAATCATTAGCCTCTGCAAACCCTTGGCCATCCTGCTTTTCCACAATCACCAAATGATGACAGAGTTTGCATGTAGTAAGTAATAAGACATATTTGACAGTTACACTGTTAAATTTAGATTTCAAAATCTGAGACCTCACGACTAGAATAAGTTTTCATATTAGATCTTTCCTCATAGCAGATCTGAATCAGTTCTCCTGGAAGATGCTGACCTATAAATCACATCACCATGCTCATTTTCTATGGAGTAATTTAATACATTTTTATCACGAAGTGAGAATGAATTTTATGAAATCCTAACACTTTATGGTGGGTTAATGGATGTGTTTAAGGGTACAATGAATACTTGCATGTAAAATAATATAGGCCAAGTGCCTTTCAGGTTTTTAGAAGCAGTCATTAACAAGGTATGATGAGGAATTTTTAATCACAAGTAAAGGTGCTTTTAAGAGTGGAAATACATTACAGCTTACTTTAGTTAGATCACAGTGATGCTTACATCAGCTGTGGTAAAGAGTAAAAGGCCCTAATGGATCCCACATTATCTCAGACTAAAATGTATTTTTATCATAAAGAATATAAGGAAAAAACATAGAAAGGGGGATAACATTATTATTTTAGCTAGTATATATTATCATGCCCCTTTATCTCCTGTTAATCATGATATCATCATAAACACCATGTATGAGGAGACAGCTTGTTGATTTTGCTGCCATGAATGATGTTGATGTTCCCAAAAGTTTTTGATCAATGTGGTTTTTTTATTGAAAAGATGTCTCTGTATTAAATTATTACATATTACAAGGGTAAGTTATGGGTCCTTTTTTTAATTCTCCAGATCAATTCTTTAGTGTTTAAAAAGCCTGCTGTGATGTTTTGCTGTCCACAGACTGGTCATCTTTACAGCAGTGATTATCAACTTTTGGCTCCCCCAGGCTTTCCATCAGACCTCCAAAGTACTATCAAATTCAAAATGTTCCCTAAAGGAATTTAATGTGGAAAAGGTGAAATACTAATAACATTCAAAGAACCCCTGAAAAATCGTAATAAAAACAATCCCATTAGGAATAGTTTCCTAATTGATCTGCTCTAAAGATCCTATTTTAAGCCATTATTCACAGAGAACAAAAACTAAGTAAAACCTGGAAACAGAAAACATGACAAATCAGACTGTGCTAGTTTGTCCAAAACTAGAATTTTAAACTTTACTGTGTTACTAATGAAACTCAAACAATTGTGGTACCTGGTTTGAAACCACAGCCATAAAACGACCTCATGCTGCTGGCTGCAGGATGGGCGGTGGAGTGATCTCACTTAAAAGGATAAGAAACAGTTGATACAAGTTATACAGAATTTAAATGTATGAACCAAATATGTTAATGTGACCAAAATACTATTGTTATTAACATTTTTTTCTTCATACAATTATTATTATGGTTATAATTTATTTCTGAAAAGTCTAAATAAATATTTTTATTATTGAAATCATTAAATTACTAATACATTATTGAGCTGGTTGATCAATATTTTATGTATTATTTTTTAGATTATTATTATTATTATTATTATTATCATTACAATTATTGTTATTGTTGTTGTTTTCTTATTATCCCGAGCTTGTTTTGATGTTCAGTATTTTGTAGTTGTATTTTATTGTTTCTTTTTGTCTCTGCTTTATTCGACTTTTTTTTTTTAGTTTATTTTGGATAGTAGTCACTCCGCAGTACTTCAGGAAACTTCAGTGATTTTAAGACTTTTTATAGAAAATGAAATGGATTACATAATAATGCACATATTTAAACTAATAATAATGATAATACTAATTGTTGTTGTTGTTGGTGGTGGTGGTGATGTTGTTTTACTTTTTTGATCCAGCTCCCAAAGCACATGTTAAAAAAATACTGTCACTTGTACAAATGCTGATGGTTCCTGAAGCATGTGCCTGCCTGAAGACACTTTTTACTATTTATGCCCTTCGGTTGTGTTTTTGGTGATGAAATAACAAACTAGACACAAGACACAGTGTGGGACCAAAAAGAGAAATTAATTAAACCAAAATAAAAGAAATATGACCAATGCCAAAGAGTAATAAGATATATACATTTTAAAAAGTGCAGTTTACAGATATTCTACAACCCAAAACCAGTGAAGATGGCACATTGTGTAAATCATAAATAAAAACAGAATAGAATGATTTGCAAATCCTTTTCAACTTATATTCAATTGAATACACAGCAAAGACAAGATACTTAATGTTCGAACTGAGAAACTTTATTTTCTTTTGCAAATAATCATCAACTTAGAATTTAATGGCAGCAGCACATTGCGAAAAGTTGGCACAGGGGCATTTTTACCACTGTGTTACATCGCCTTTCCTTTTAACAACACTCAGTAAACGTTTGGGAACTGAGGAGACCAATTTTTGAAACTTTAACTGGGGACAGGTCTGGACTACAGGCAGGCCAGTCTAGTACCCGCACTCTTTTACTATGAAGCCACGCTGTTGTAACACGTGCAGAATGTGGCTTGGCATTGTCTTGCTGAAATAGGCAGGGGCGTCCATGAAAAAGACGTTGCTTGGATGGCAACATATGTTGCTCCAAAACCTGTATGTACCTTTCAGCATTAATGGTGCCTTCACAGATGTGTAAGTTACCCATGCCTTGGGCGCTAAAACACCCCCATACCATCACAGATGCTGGCTTTTGAACTTTGCGCCTATAACAGTCCGGATGGTTCTTTTCCTCTTTGGTCCGGAGGACACGACGACCACACTATCCAAAAACAATTTGAAATGTGGACTCGTCAGACCACAGAACACTTTTCCACTTTGCATCAGTCCATCTTAGATGAGCTCGGGCCCAGCGAAGCCGGCGGTGTTTCTGGGTGTTGTTGATAAATGGCTTTGGCTTTGCATAGTAGAGTTTTAACTTGCACTTACAGATGTAGACGAACTGTAGTTACTGACAGTGGTTTTCTGTAGTGTTCATGAGCCCATGTGGTGATATCCTTTACACAGTGATGCCGGTTTTTGATGCAGTACCACCTGAGGGATCGAAGGTCATGGGCAGCCAACGCTGGTTTTCGGCCTTGCCGCTGACGTGCAGTAATTTCTCCAGATTCTCCGAACCTTCTGATAATATTACGGACTGTAGATTACTGTAGATGAAACCCTAAATTCCTTGCAATGGCTCGTAGAAATGTTGTTCTTAAACTGTTCCACAATTTGCTCACGCATTTGTTCACAAAGTGGTGACCCTCACTCCATCCTTGCTTGTGAATGACTGAGCATTTCAGGCAAGCTGCTTTTATACTCAATCATGGCACCCACCTGTTCCCAATTAGCCTGTTCACCTGTGGGATGTTCCAAATAAGTGTTTGATGAGCATTCCTCAACTTTCCCAGTCTTTCTTGCCACTTGTGCCAGCTTTTTTGAAACATGTTGCAGGCATCAAATTCCAAATGAGCTAATATTTGCAAAAAAATAACAAAGTTTACCAGTTCGAACATTAAGTATCTTGCCTTTGCTGTGTATTCAATTGAATATAGGTTGAAAAGGATTTGCAAATCATTGTATTCTGTTTTTATTTACGATTTACACAACGTGCCAACTTCACTGGTTTTGGGTTTTGTATATTCCTCCTGTAGTAGGTTACTTCACCTCCTCCCATAGACCAAAGAAATACTCCTTGGTTGATGAGAGACTTTAAATGGTCTTTATTTTGCATCATTACTAACAAAATATTGAAGGAGTGGGCTGAAGTCTGTTTAATGACATTTTAAACCTGGTGACCTCATCGAAAATGGACTGTAAATTACACTTTGCTGTATTCAGTGTTATAATTCTAGTCCACTAGATGGCAGTGTGTATCTAGTTGGACTTGAAATCAGGAGCATTTCATATGAAATGCAACCTGATGCACACAGTTATTTGGATAACTTTCAGGTAGAAGGACTCATTCATATGAAACTCCTGTGAGATACGTGAAACTAAATTTATAATCTGAATTCTGTCTTCTCTGATTTTTTGTCTTGTATGGAGAATGGCAGAGCAGGAAAAATACAAAGATAGTATTGTTTATATTAGTCACTAACTTTTTCTAATATGGAAAACGGCAAAGCATGAAAATATGTAAAGTTTGTTTTGTGTATATCGTCACTAATTTCAGTTTGAATAACAGACAGTCATGAATTAACTCACTTTTGCATAAAAAATTAGGATGGATCATTTGTTGTTTTCTGAATTCATCAAACATGCTATCAGAAAAAACATTATTTTTGAATATGATGCATTTAGCTGATTGAGATTAGAAAGCTGAGACCACAGCGGCGTTAAAAATAGATGTAGGTACTGCTGCAGTAAGCACTCTAACTTCTGAACTACCCTATTTCTACCTCAGCACCTCCTACACAGAAAAGCACCTCTCGGCTTCCTGTGCAACACCACAGTTTTCCATTGTGGTAGAATCAGTAAAACTGCTTCGGTGCTGACTTCAGTCGAGTGGAAGAGTGCAAAAAAGACCTGCAGACAAGTCTACTGATTGTTTGTGGCAGATAAGGATAAATCTGATTAAATATTAAGTTTCCACCATTATAGTTATACTTTTACAGATAATAATTTAGATTAATTGAGTTATCTACAGGATTCAAGCTTATCTAAACGACTTCTCAATGCAATGAACATACCTATTGGTTATCAAATAGTTTAACTATTTCCCCCCTCAAATACATGAAGCAGAACATATGTAGTGTTTTATATATATAAAAAAAGGTAAACTGTATCTACTGATGTCAAAACATGAAATAACAAAGATAAACACATCTCTGTTTCAAACTGCAATGCATTTGTTTTGTGAACTATATTGCAGTTTAATTCAGGTTTAAATCCTTTGCACAACCTTACAATTCTTTTATGATTTTTTTATTTATAATTTTATTATTGTTATTTAACACTGAAAACGAGCAAGAAGGGAACAAACAAGGATGCAAGCAAACAGAATTAAACAGCCACTCAGGCTACAATGTTATCGGTTGTCATCTGCAACCCGGGACTGTTGTAGGAGGCTCTGTGCCTTCATCAATTGTTCCCAAACATTTTTCCTGCTTTCTATTTTTGTTGTATCGTTCATGCAATCTTTATTGACAAAACAAAAGGGAGCACTGTAAGCAAAGCTATTTTAAGCCTCTTGATGTAAGTAGAAGTCTGGAACAGTACCTCCTCCTGAGAGGTTCATTGACTGCAGCCTGAGTGCTGTGTCCTGCACTTGACTCTGTGTTTGATGGTGATTGCTATTCTGAAGCCGCAGCTTTGCAGATGCTTGAGGATGCAATGTCTCAGTGGTCAAATGTGTTACTTTACAGTATATTTATGACAACATTTCAGCATGTCTTTCTCTGCAAAACAAAAAAGAGCATATAAGAGCACATGCGTGTTTTTTTATGTAGGCTTGCACAGTGTTTGAAATCATCTGTGGCATATTGAATGTTCTATATTTTTTTAGACAATGAGGACTGCTTTCAACCTCTTTCTACCTGGACTAAAGTCTGTGGCTCAGAATGTTTCTGCTATTTGAGGACACAGAATTATTTTCGTTTACATTTATTTTAATTTTATTTATTTTTATTGTCTATCTTTGTATTGAATTTATTTCTTTACTTCCTTTGTATTATAGAAAACAACTGCTGGAGTCAGATTCCTTGTTTGTTGCATACTTGGCAAAAATAAATAATTCGGATTCTGAGTCTGATTAGAAAGTGGCACACATCCAGAAGATCACAACACACATTTTATTGAGATTGTTTTAACTCGATTAAGATGCACAGCAGCACACCTCTATCATTACCCATCAAAACATTTTTTGAAAATTCAGTTTAAAGTTCATAAAGGGATGGAAACATGAGACAGTGTGGCTTTTCTTAAGTACTCCAAGGTTGCTGTGTTCTCCAGTGCACACAATACTATCAGACACAAACAAAAAGCATACAGTGCTCATGAAATATGGAGCTACTTTTACAATATTTATAAGCATACTGATAAATCTCACCATTATTTGCTCACAGATGATAAAACAGGCTGTCCATTCTGTTTTATGCACAAAATAGAGAATAGCGCCAAGGCCTCCTGCAGGACAGTGAGCACAAAAATTCCACTGATTTAAAGGGAATGAGAGCAGGCTCTCTGATTGGTTCGATCTATGTCACGCTCAAAACACACCCATGTTTAATCGAGGCACATAATCCAGCCTCTTCGTGGCCTGCATCTGGCTTTGCATAGAGAACACGCATCTTAAAATTAGCAAAATATTGACTGACACTCTTCAAGCTGCTGTGCACCACGCATTTAAGTTGGGGATGAACTGCACAACTTTCTAAACAGTTTTGGAAGAGTAGGAGTACACGCTAACTGACCAGTTTCAGCAGATTTTTGCATGACGACAGTAAGACTGCAGATCATATACTGAACAATGGCACCTGGTGAAGGATCACTGACTACATGATTTCTCTGACCAACTACATTTTATCTTGGCCTACAGTTTGTTTTGATGATCCCGCTAATTTCTGTGCCCCAACTCTTCTTTTTCATTGGCTGTTGGCAGTATGTTTTACAGTTTGGTCAATAGTCAGTTCACAGTACCCAATGAGGTCAATATTCTGCAAAAAAAAAAAAACTAAAAAAAAAAAACTAAACATGGTTGATTGACTGTGAATAAAGTCAGGTCAGGTCTGTCCCCTGCACATAGTTACAGATTTATGTCCTCACCCCTCACACACCAACAGATTTTATGCCAATTAGCCAACTGTCCCGAACTACTGTATACTTAGCAGACCCTGTCCAACCAGACATTAGGGGTAAAAACTGACAGTAATCTTGTAATGTGTCCTCAGCTTTGGACACTGCACATTATGCTCTCAAATTAACATCCTTTGACTCTTAAGGCCCATTTATTCTCCCTTTTACGTATGAAAGTGACCCTTTGCAACCTTAAGGAATCGAGAATCATAAATCAAGTTTACGTACGAAAATGTATACGTCCATTTCAAACGATGTTATCGACTTCTCCTTCACTTCAGACCAATTGATATTTAATTGCTCTCCAATCTCTACACAGCTGATTTTTTTTTTATTGCAATTGTTTGTCCCGGTGTCCAGGTGGAGAAACATCATACAGATGTTTGTAATATCTAACTAACTCTCAAGCTGCGTTCACACCGCAAGCGACCCGGCTACCAAAATCGCGTCGCCCACTGACGTATCGTCGCGTGTCCATAAATACCCCATTTTGGTCACCGTTGCTGTCGACCGTCACTCGGTGATGTCACGTCCACTCGAGTTTCACTGCAATCATATAATATATCATATAATAGGATGTATAAGCGGACATTATTCCAGCTGTATCCTTTTCATTCACTTATCAAGCACAAAACACTGCAGCTGATGCCCTTCAGCAGCATTATCTGTGAGTTTCCCGCGGTCCGTCTAGGCGGAACTAATGTCCTCACTGACTAATGAATAACTGTCTGTCTAGGGTACCGTCACACGTGCACATACTGCTGACTGATCAACTTTTTTTACTTTCACATCGCCCAACAAGCTATGTGGTAGGGTAAAAAGTGGCTTTCGCATCGCGGGAGGGTTAGCCCTGCCCCATCGTGGCTGTACATTGACTTTGCATGGAGAGAGATCGACGAGGTAGTACAAGTAGCGTCCCGGTGTGAACGCAGCATCAGTTTCTCTTCAAAAATTTCCATTATTATGGTTTCTTCTTCGTGTCTCACTAGAGCTACTTATTGGGTAGTGACAGCAATACTGCCCCCAGGGTTTCCAGTGGTACTGCTCCGTTTTGCCTTTATCCATAAGCTTAATAAAAACGTGCAAAATAATGACAAAAATGAAGACAGAGCACAGACAGAAGGCTCTATTGGTATCCACATTGAACATTGTGCATGAATAGGCATTTTGAACGAGTGGTAACATTGTTTGAAGGCCACGGGCAGGAACGACCTCCTGTGACACTCTATGGTGCATAAGGACAAAGAAGCAAAGAATTGATCTGATTTGCAAACCACGGAAAGTATAATGTTGTAATATACAAGTTGTTAAATGCTAAAAATGTATAGATAATAACACAGGGCCAAAGTGAGAGATGAGGAAGGCCTCATATGGTCCCAGAACCACCAGTTGCCCAACCCATACTGTATATAATCATTTTTTTTTTGTTGATGCTACTTAGCATAAGTGTTATAAGGATAAAATTGATGTGTTGCAATTGAAACTGGGAGATAATGATGCACAAATCTGCCCGTGTGCCTTTAAGAGGCAACACCACATTGTTATTCTGGGTTTGTCCACAGGCCGACTGTGGAGGTGGACAGATAGTGGTTCTGAGGGTGGTGTGTGTGTGGGGGAGAGAAGGTGTGGGAGGGGCGTGTGTGTGTAGGAGTCTCCTAATATGAGTCTCCAGGGATCAGTATGGATTAGAGCAAGGAAGAGAGATGGAAAGAGAAAGAGAGAGAGAGCGATGTGGATAAGATGTCCTTTGGATGCATCCCGTGTTTTACCGCCCTGTCCAAGGAGGCCGAGATTGATCCTGTGTGCCCCTGTTCTCTGGGAATGGCGTTTGCAGGCAGAACACTCAAGGCTAAGCCTCCCATTAACGAGCCAATAATTTGTGTCATTATGTGAAGGCTGCAGCTGGTGCCACTGATGCACCGCTTCTCACATGTCAGGTCTGAAGATTTGAAAGGAGTCTTATAGTGCTGCTCATTATAAAGCAGGCCTCTCATCCCGGCTTCCATCCCTTTGTCTCTGAAACATGCGTGGCAGAAAAGGCTTGGCCTGGATAGCTTATTTATTTCCTCCACCAGCTCCCTCTCTCCCTCTTTTTCTTTTTTTCAAACACGGCATGCTCAATATAAAATCAATGTATTAAGTGTTCTCGAGTATGCAGAGTGACGTGCCGCCATTCCCACTCGGTGCCTTTGGCTGTGATTACGGCTAATTTGAATGATTGAAATGCTTCCATAGTGGAGCTGGAGTGAGTGAAGTGAAGGGCTCACACAGATGAAGGGGGAGGAGGCGAGAAAGGCTTGGCTCTACTCCAGGTGGAGGAGGTGAGTCATTCCCCGCACAGATAGACAGTCTATCAGCGCGTGTGTGCATGTGTGTGTGCGCACACGTGTGTGTTGCCCAAAACTGTTGTTGAGGGAATAGAATAGAGCTGTGAGCAACAGAGGGAAACAGAATGAATAACACTGTACGCTTTTGTGCAATGCTCTGTTTGTTTTTGGAGATTTTGTGTGCAGATTACAGCATGATCCCTGAATAATCTGTGTGTTTCAAAGATCAATTGTGACTGTATCTGTGATCTTCGGGCCAGATAATGACAGTGTCCAATGTGGGTGTGCTATTCATTCAGATCATTCACATCGAAATCAGGGCAAGCAGGAGTTAAAGTAGAGTAGGAAAAGTTTAAATGTTTTGATAAGTCTGCGTCTGTTAAAGCTTACTCTTCTTGACCTGATTCTTTTTGGAAATAATCTGAAACATTTTAAGTATGCACTAAAAGACCTGCCCAAAGAGTTACTCATTATTTCTTGTGCATGCTGTTGGATCATATTTTTCTCCACTTTCGACAGTAACAATTGATTTTTAAGGTTGATTTTGCATATGAAGTTTGGTGGACTAGGTTCAGTCAGGGGTGAAGTTGTAACATTGTTTTGTATCGCACTTTCTTTGGCTTATTTCACACTGCACTTTGTCGAGTGAACCAGAGTCTGTCAATATTGTACAATCTAGCCACCCACCGCTAGTTGTGGTTGTATCTGTGGTCTTTGCTCCTGGCATCACACCTATTGTTGCACTATCACCTGAAAATGCAGAACAACGCTCTGAGTAATAACATCATTCAGATCAAAGAAGTTAGGAGGTACACTCAATGAAGACAAAGCTGCATAAAGGCAGCATCATATGGCACATGCATATTGAATTAAGCAATGTGTTACTGTATTCAACCTGGACTTGTGGTTGTCCATCTGTTAATGGCCCCCTTTCCAGCAAAATGCAGTTTTCTTTGCTGTTAATGTTGTTAATGTTGTATAATGGGTTTGGGGAGCAGAAAAAACATGACACCTTTTACTAAACTCTCTGTTCACATAGAAATGTGCCATGCATCTTTATAGAAAATACCCTGTAAATGCTTCCTTTTTTTACTTCCTGGGGTTTATGATGTAAAAGTTGTACAACCCCCACCTGCATGTGTGTTTTCAGCTAACCATAAGCGGAAGCCATAACTGCACTTTGAGCTACACGTTGTATGAAATGTGCTATACAAATAAAGTTTTATTGATTGACTGTTTTGAAAGTCCACTTGACAGCCTGCAACCTCTTCCACTCATTACCATCAGGGATTATTTGGCCAATCAGCACAGAGCTTATTATCATATCCTTATGCAACCTCCCTGCCCTCAAGATCCAAGCAATTCAAGGGGAGGGAGAACGAGGTGCATCTATCAACTTAAATCAAAGTTCTTGCTTAAAAGACATGATGTAAACAGTCAAACACGACCATGACATGGGTCCTTTCAGAGAACTGTACTGGCATGGGTGGCAGTGCTCACAATAATCACTCTCTGCTACGATATGAGACAGTCAGTGAAAACAACTTAATGCATCTTGCTCACTGTTGTGCTATTCAGGCAAATTTTTAGTCAAAATGCACTCTTGCCATGTTTGGTTCTTGTTTGGTCTGGGTGGCTTTCATAAATTTCTACATAAATATATTCATGGCTGTGTACTAAGAAGACCTAACCAAGCACATTCAGAATGTATACATGAAGTAATAATGTATACATTCACCCAGTTATTTTTTTTTTAAATGTGTGCCTCTCCCCTGCTATTGTTAATTTCTAAATGTATTTTTGGGCCTCCTGGCTCAGACACCCAAAGGTGAGCATATGATTCATCTTCTAAGACAGTGTCTAAAGTAAAAGTAAGTAAAACAGGAGTTTGAGGAGTACAGGTGATACGTTTGGTGTGTTCTAAAATGTGTGCATCATACTTTTGTACACCAATTCAGCATATACCAATATTATCGATCTGCCATCAGTACTAAGATGCATGACCTTAGTAGGACCTCTCATGCATTCTGTGCAAACTTTGTGTGCATCACTCTTTGCTCTTGTTTGTGAGCGGATGCAAAAGGTACTTGCTTTTTTTGGGCCACCTGACTCTGACTCTTAAGGTGGGCGTATGATTCATGTGGTCACAGTCATGAGACTGTAAAACCTGCTGCATGAAGTTTCAGTAGTAAGTCTGTAAACAAGTGCAAACTACTATCATCATCGCTTTGTATTTTCGGCGCTATGAAATACAAATAGTATGTGATTTTAATGTATGAATTTATGAAGCTAATTTATTTGAGGGCTTTCAAATGATAAAATAATTAATTATGATTGATTGCTGAGTTTTGACAGTTAATCCGAATATCGTTTACAAATTGTATTTTTGTTTTGTTTTTTCAAGTCCCATCAATTCCTGTTTGTCTCTTGAAAGAAACATCCTATGTGCAAATGAAATCATGATTTGTAATTCTATTTCTTTTATAGAAATTCTTTTTTCTTACCACTGCACTGGAATATAGGCAGAAGACACAATCCTCTGTGTAGTTACATTTTTCACCCTGTAAAATGCAGAAGGCTCACATAACAAAATGACCCTATTAAATGCCAGAGACATTTTCAGCAGTTCCAGCTCAGTTGCCTTTTTTGTCTAAAATAACAGGATAGGTTAACCTCTTAAGCTAATAGATGGTCTCAATGAACAGCATGTGTTATGGATGACTTTTAGTTCTGTCTTGAGCGAAGAATTGAAATAGCTGTTTGGATGAAAACCTGCATATTTTAAAGACTATAAAGAACTACTGGTAAAAGAAAACAGAATATTTAACAAAACTAGAAATAACTGTGGATCTAAAATTGAAAAAATGCGAAATGGGAGCACTGATATAAGTAAAATTTGGATGATTTTTTTTTAGATGTATGTATCACTTGCATCAGAAGAAACTTGGGGTTAAGTGTCTTGCCCAGGGACACATTGATATGTGACAGTCAGAGTTTGGCTTGAACCCCTAACTTCCTGGTTGATGATTGAGCGTTCTGCCAGATTAGGCCACAAACACCCACAGTGCATGCACCTACATGAAAGAGTACCAAATTGATTTGAACTGAATATTTTTATTTTTTAATGAGCTTAAGCTCATCTACGTATAGCATCAGTGCTGAGCACCTGAAGAACATTATTCTTAAAGATCGTTTGAAGAACAGGTTTGTCTATTTGTTTGTGTTCGACATTTTGGTTCAACTTAGTGATATTTTGTTATGAAGCTTGGCTAAAATCCAAGCAGGAAGACTAACTCCCTCATATTCCTCGTTCAGTTATCACCATTCTCAAGGAGCTGTGCTCCTGCTGGGCATTCTGCAGCTCAAGGGTGTTTATCTCAATCAAGCACTAAGCCAACCACACTCCCTCCTGCTCAATTACTCTGCTGCTGCATCAATTAAATGCAGCTCTCCTTTCCTTCACAGTCAACTTGTTGTTCAGTGCGTATGCGTCACCCTTCTTTTACCTCAGTCTTCTCCATTATACCTCCATGCTGCCTGAAGAGTCCCTCCTATGAACAGGTATCCCAGTCCAGAGGAATCTGTTCAGCACCTGGCATCCCACTCCATTCCCATCACACCACAGAGGTTTTCTACCAAGAATCCACAGATTGACACATCTTCTCCAGGAAGATTCACCTTCACCACCAGGGTCTGGATGCTATCGTAACTTGGTCAGTTTCAATCCCCTAAATAGTTTTGAATTACAATAGGACCAAATTCACAAAGACTCAGTCATTCTAAAAAAATGTAAAAATAAACTTTTAAACCAGTTTATATCTGTCTTTATTGAAGTAACTGGTGTAATTTTGAACCTGTGTACATGGGACATGATAGGCTAGCTTGCTTCTGACCTGTTAGCACCGACACCAGTCGTGCTTAATTCATAAAGGATTTGAGGATGACTGAAAACAATTTGCTTGCTAATTGTAATCCATGAATGGAGGGAGTAGACAAAGAGGACATTCTGTTCTAGACAAAGCAAGCAAGCAGCCGTACAACTCTGCTGCCTTCTTCCACCCCCTCCTGCCCGCTGCAACCCAGCCCACCAGCCTGTCTCTTCCTAATAAGACTGCCAGACTCTTACTGTGTCTGTCTGTCTGTCCATTTTTATATCTATCTATCTATCTATCTATCTATCTATCTATCTATCTATCTATCTATCTATCTATCTATCTATCTATCTATCTATCTATCTATCTATCTATCTATCTATCTATCTATCCATGTCTCCTCCACCAACGCCATTGAGGAAGCACAAATAAAAAGTTGTTGTCATGGAAACCAACCGTGCCTATCCTATCCTCCTCTTCCCTCATCAGCCCCCCACCCACCTTCAGCACACTCAAAACTTGTAGACACACTCCAGCACACACACACGGGCTATCTTGCATTTACTCTACAAACACTCGAGAGCAGACTTGAAGAGGCCGTACAGGAAGACTCTTCTGATGGAGACAGACTGAGAGAGGATGCGGAGACACGTAAGGAGGCTGCAGAATTTATATAGAGTGCCAAGGCAGCACAGCTCTTCTTGTTTGTAAAGGAAACTGTAAAGTACTACTGAATCAGGATCACCTCAGGACCTGGATTACCTCATCACCACCGTGTTTCTTTGCTACATCTAAGTTCTTCTATCAACCATAAAGCATTGCATCATTACCTGCTATAAACCCCTACATTTTTAGATATATTTCCACATGCTTAGTCTGGCTCAAAATTGTGCTGGATAATCCCTCTACAGTAATAATGAAAACTTAAAATCGCTGGCAATAAATGAATTTTTCAGTGAACAAAACAAAATATTTTTGTTGTTTTATGAACTTAACCAAAAGAGTTATCTCAACTACCCTCATTAAGTTTTTTATGTAAATTTGGGCTAAATTCTTAAGTTGGCAAAGTCGGCAAAGGTCAGTTGTGGTCAGGACAACTTCTGAGCACAGGGTTCATATGAAGACAAAATATTGTGATGACCCGCAGGAAGTTGCCATCACAAAAATACTGAACGGTTATGTTAGGCACAATGGATCCCTGGATTGTTCTTAAATGTGTTGGATTTTGAGGTTCTGGTGTCATTGTGTGTGCTTTTGGGGTGAAGCCCACCTGGAGGGGCATGGTTTGTGCTATGTTTAGAGCCTAGAAACACTGCTTTGTTAAAGAGACTGTGAGAAGCTTCTAAGTAATTACAAAAAAGTCTCACTTTTAGATATATGCCTGATCGACATACACACTTTAAGATGAGTTTTATAGCATCAGAATAGGTTATCTGTAAATTCTATTCCTTAGCCTTCCGGTTGGGTTGGACAGGGCTGGACTGGCCTGGATACTCAACTTCGAGGAAAAAGACAATTAAAAATAGAGCAAATTTATATTATTTTATTATTTATATTACACGTATTAGAGCACCGGGCTGTAAGTAGCGATATATAGCTGACTACAACTATAATCATAAGTTTTCCAAAAATTGCTTGTTGTCACACATTAAAAACTACCGCTACTTAACTAGAAAGAGATACATTACCTGGTCGCTTTGCATCCTGTAAGTTGTTGATAAAGAAGTTGTAAAGCAATGCAGAGTTCTGCAAAAGGCCCGAGCTGCATTTATCACAACAAACACACACTTTGGCTTCAGTCACGTCTTTGGTGCATTCCAGTTATAGTCAGAAGTAGGAATTTCCGAGTTTCGAGTTGGAAACTGCAACTGGAACGTTCCCCGAAGTCTGAATTTGCTACTGGGAACTCGGTGAAACCTCGCCACCCCCGAGTTGACGATCGAAGATGGATGCCCCCAGTGTGAACAGTTATTTAGCTCCTGTAATAATCAATTTATTTGCACTTCTGACTGGGGTGTGTTGCTCTAGATCAGCTGTATACATAGTATTGTTAGACTTATATTTACAAAAATGCTGCCATAGTGATCATCAAATTCTTCATGCGGTATTTGTGAACAACAATGCAGAGTGTGCTAACAACAGCTAACAATAGCCTGGTAGTTCGGGATGTTTTTTTCCAACTTCAACTGGAACGCCGATAAGTCAGGGATGATGTCACTTCCATTTCTGAGGTTACTGGAATGTAGCATTACGACAGTCGCCGCGCGTGCTCATGGGTAGCAGAGTCTTTATGTCGCCGGAAATAGATTGTCCTCATAGCACCTTTAATTTGAAGATTCAAAACAAGGCAAATAGATTGTGTTAACTTTTGGGAAGACATCCAAGAAGCTTCTATCTTTTTCCAACTCCTCCCTTTCTTTTGTTGTTGTCTTACTCTCCAATGAGATAAGTATCTGCTGCCTTCACCTGCCATTTGGAACTGAAGAAGCTGTCAAGATAACCTGCTAAAGTTTGAAACCAGCTTCAGAATGGGGGAGACTTTAAACATGCCATGGTCATTGGTGCCAGCCATGCTGTTCAGAATATGTCAGAAACTGCTGATCTACTCTATTCAGTCACAAGCATCTCTAAGGTGTACAGAGCAGTCCAAAAAAGAGAAAAAGTTCTGAGCAGTATTAGCTAGGGTGAAGTTTGTGGTTGTTGCCAGAAGTCACAGGACCCTATTGGGCAAACTGAAAATTAACTTGATGGTTCTCCAGTGACCTTCTGAGGTGACCAGATCTTGGTCGAGCAATATCTGAGAGAAAAATCTCTGAATAATGTTTTAATCACTTGAGTCAATGCAACTAATGATTAAGGCAGTTTTGAGGGCCGTGGGGATCCAACCAGGTGATAGCAAAAAGTTCTCTGTAAAGTGGCCAGCAAGTGTATAAATGAATGAAAATGGTAGAAACTGCAAATTGAAAGCATTTTGTCAGACTCTGCAGTTCCATATGATAAGAAAATGACACTAACGGCGGGTTTAATTGTCCATTTTTGTCTGGTGGGCATGGTTTGAATATTGAATGAGTTCAAATGCCAAATGGTTTTTGTACAAAGGGAGCATCTCTATGTTACTCTACAACAACATTATTTATAAATCCAAATTCCAACACAGTTGGGAGGTTGTGTAAAAATAAATAAAACCAGAATATAATGTTTGAAAATACTCACTTTAAGCCTAAAATGTGTTCCAGAAGACCTTGGACAAGGACATGTTTATGATTATATTGAATCACCTGTCCTTTAAACAACACTCAGTTATTGTTTGGAAACTGAGGACAATTGCTAAAGCTTTGTTGATATCATGCTTTCACACTTTTCCTTGATGTACAGCTTCAGTTTCTCAACAGTCCTGGGCTTCTTTTTGCTCTTTTTTATGCTTCATAATGTGCCACACATTTTAAATGGGAGACAAGTCTGGCCTGTAGGCTAACCAGTCTAGTACCTGCCCTTTGTGCTGATTACAATCTAGATGGTCCTTAGCCCAGAGGACATGACATCTATTATTGCCAAATACAATTTGAAATGTGGACTGCACACTGTTCCATTACAGGTCAGTCAATCTTCGATGAGCTCTGGCCCAGAGAAACCAGCAGCGTTTCTAGGTTTTGTTGATATATGGTTTTGGCTTTGCATGAAAGAGTATAACTTGCACTTGCAGATGTAATGATGAACTGTGTTAACCTACAGTTGGTTTCCTAAGTGGCCCTAAGCTTGAGTTTTTAATGCAGTAACACCTTCGGTATCAGAGGTCACATGCATCCATTTTTTTTTCAGCCTTAGCTCCTTATGTGCATAGATTTCTTTGGATTCTGTTTTTTATGATATTGTGGACTAAAATTCCCAAAATACTAGTAATAGTAGCATAATAAATGTTCTTAAATGACTTGCTCATGCAGTTGATCACAAAGTGGTGAACCTCACCCCATCCTTACTTGTGAACACCTGAGCCTTTTGGGGGTGATCCACCCGTTATCCAGCCATGAAACTCACCTGTTTCCAGTTAGCCTGTTCTCCTGTGATGATTTCCAAACAGGACTTTTTTTTAAGCCTTCCTCAACTTAAGCAGGTATTTTGCTTCAGCCCTTGTTTCTTCTTGCTGCAAGCATCAAATTCGAAAAGAGTGATTATTTGAAAAAGCCCAAACAAAAAAAAAAGTTCAGTTTCAACCTTCAAATCTTGTCTTTTTAGAGTATTCAACTAAACATAGGCTGGAAGGATTTGGCTGATTATTCAATTCTATTTTAATTTCAATTTTATGCAGCAACCAAACTTCATTTTAGATGGATAATGACCATGTAAAATCAAATAAGCTTGGTTGAGGTCCAAGAAAAATAATGTTCTTAATACACAAACTTGTTGCTGCTTATGATAGGAAACAGGCACTGAAAACATCCTTGATAAAAGAAGAACACAGTAATGAGCCTCACTGTCAGGCTGCCAGCTTAAAGAGCAGTTTTCACATGGAGGAGCAGCTGGTTGACTGATCCTGCTGATGCTGTTGTTGTTGCTGTTGTTGCCATCCCTGCAGTGACAACGCGGTCCTGAGGAGGCCAGCTTTGCTTGTCACCTTCGAGGGGAAGCAGACACACAAACTCAAACACACACACTCACACACACAACAAACCGACACATACACAGGTTGCCGTGGGTGTGTCCCCAGCTGCTCATATTGGCCTGACGCACTTCCACTGCCGCCCCCCTGCGCGTGCGCTTTGGGGAGGGCACATGTCCTGCAGGTCTCCATTCATTCAAGGTGAGACGCAGATGACATGACAAGTTGCTGCCATGACAACGGTTGGTTGGGTAAAGCCATGTGGCATGAGCCTACTTGTTGGCTGATAATGAAATCGCCCCTCCTTTCTTCTGCTCTCCTCTGTCACTAGAAGAGAAGAAAAATAGGGCAACTGTCATGGACACTGTGCTCCAGTGTTGTGTATGAATTACTGTCAAAATGTCGCCCATGTGCTTGTCAGGTGTCTGGATATCACCAATCAATATTTAATCAGTTTATTAGAGCCGTGTTATATTGCTGTTTCTCCTAGAATTTGGCCCCTTTAACCTTGTAATGTCATTGTTTTCAGACTTAGACACTGTATAATTTAAACGTTTTCTTGCCAAAGATTGATGAGCCTGCCCTTCCCAGCTCCATCCTGATGTGATGCATGAATTGAGCATGATTGGCATGTAGTGAGGCAGAATAAGCCAAAAAAGAAAACAGAGGAACAAAGTGTTTGTCAAATGAGTCTATCATCCCCCGAGCAGCTAATGTATTTGATATGATAATTATGTTTATTTGTTTTCCAGCTACTTGTTACACTAATTAGACTTTAACAAGCTTATTAAGAGGGAGGTCTACATGAGAGAGACACTTTGTTGCCATGTTTAGGCTTTGGAAATTATTGTTTTAATCCATTAATTGATTTGATCTTGTAGAGGTGCTTATAAAATAAAGTTAATCACGATGAAGGACTTTATGAATTAGAGATTTTGATTGTGTTTCAGATGAATTAAAGAGCTTTGGACTTTCACAAATACCTTAAGTTTCCAAAATTTTGAGGGTACAGTTACATGTGTGCATACCAAAAGACTAGAGTTACTTTGCAGTCTGCATTACATGGATATATCAATGATCCATTACCATATGGAGTCATTATATATTCAAACAGTCTTCAACTTTTAACTTGTCTGCCATCAGCTCCCTCTCTGTGCCATCCTGCCAAATAGAATTTGCCGTTTGTCGGTCAATAGTATGTACCTTGACTGCCAAAGTGGTGTACCACAAGGCTCAATGATTGGACCAATTTTGTTTCCTTTCAATACTTACCAAATGTTTCTAAAAGCATAAATACTAAGCTATATGCAGATGATGTTTTCATTTTTTTCACAGCCAAAGTCTGATAATTATTAATAATATTTTCACTATTACTCTATTATTTATTTTTACATGGCCAATGCACAATTAAATTTAAATTCATCACATAGCTGACAGTTAAACAGAGAAAGTTAAAGTTCATTTGTATGAAAATTTAACTTTAAGGAAAATGAATCCATACACAATATAAAACATCACAATTACACAAAACATGCAAAACTACACAATCACAAATAAACCGCATGTACCAGGCAAATGTTGGTGATTACAACACTGAGCTTATTAAAAGGTGTAGTTTGTAGAAGTTGGCAGCATTTTGCCCAACGAAAATGGTACATATAGGATATAATGTTTCAATTTGTGTGTAAAGTCTGTCAAAATAGATGCACAGTCAAGCTTTTTAAATTCATGTATCGCAGGTCTCCCCTTTGTGGAGACTGACATAGTGATCCGCCATGTTGTCCAATGGTGGGTTTTGGGGACAAAAAGAGCAAAACAGGATTTTGAAAATGAATCTGGGAGCAGGTCCTAAAGTCTACCTGGATGGCATGCAAAGAAAAAGAGAAGGAGCCGGTATTACAAGAGAAGAAGACGCTGCAGTGTTTGTTGAAGCGGAAATGAGTGTGTTGTTGCTTTGTACTGAACATTTTAAATTGTCTTTTTTTTGGTCCTTGCTGGCTCTCATCACTCAGTGATGTGATGCTTTAGTAACAGATGGTCTCATTCCAAAATCTGAATGCTAGATGTGGCTAAAATGCCAATTCGACACGCTGCACCTTTAAGCCACACCTTCAGCCTGGTTTCAAACATCTGTGGCTCACATATCTACCACTTAATAAAAAAATGGTTGAAAATGTCTCCAAACATGACCATGAAGATCATATTAAAAGTCTTCCTCAAAAGGAAAGGACATCAGATGTACATGAATAAAAATATATCGGCCTTACTATAGACTTCATCATATCTTTTTAAGAATCATGCTGTAAACACATCTAAAATAGTTTTTCTGGCCTACACAATCCAACAGGTCAACACTGCCACTAAAATGCAGCTACAATGTTTCTCCACTCCATGAATTTACTCAGATCTATTTCTGTTTGACTAAGCAGTCACTGGCAAGTATGACTACTTTAAAACCAATAGAAGCTCTGTTTAAGAAAGCTTTATAATGTTCTTTATATTTATTTGTTGTCCTGGGTTTACTTTACTTTACTACTTCTTTGTATAGTGAATTGTCGATTTTACTGTGCATTGTTTGGTGTGTAATTATAATTTTTAATCTATTTGTTGTTGTTGTAATATTTGCCTGAGCTGCCTGGGACAACTGATGTTAAGTAGCCTTTTTGCTAATTCTACATTGATATGTTCATCAATAAGCACTGTCCCTTTTAAATAAATAGATTCAATTCAAAATTCAAACAGGATTATGATCTCCATGCACGTGATGATAAAGCATTTTACGCTTTCTGTTTGCTGATTTAATCCAAGCTTCAGTTAACTTGAATGGTCCCCCCCCCCCACCACCACCACCACCATTTTCATTCTTAAGTGTAGAAAAATATGAATTATTGTATCTCACATCCTGATTTCCCTCCTCTTTTCCAGTGCGTTTACCCTTTGGTAAATATTGTCCACAGCGTAGACGATACATTCCTGGTGACATTTCAAAGACACTGCAACCCCTTCATCTGCCTGTCCATTGTCAGCATCCTCCGTGGCCTATAATGAGAACATGCACGCCCCGGCCATTATAAATAGTACATGTCCTGGTTAAATGCAACACCTCTCTTTGGATGCTATTCGGGTTGTGTGATTCACTCTGATTCATGCCAGTTAGTGTGTTCTCACAGATGAGTTGGACGACCGAAGACGAAGGGGAGGGTGGACCACTTTTGTTTGTGTGTACATGTGTGTGTAGGCTGTGTCACGTGCGTAAGTAGTAAATTGAACAAAGAGAGGGGGAAAAAAAGACTGAAAGTGCCCAGCTGAAGTGTTAAATTTGCCGGCCCACTTTCGAGAGAAATCAGGCCCACTTGAAGGAGGGAGGGGAGAATTTCCTTCACAGTGAGCTATAATGGTACATCTGTAATGTGGGTGCACATGAGTGTGTGTCATACACGTGCCTGTTTGTGTGCAAGGACAGGTGCAGGCAGCAGCATAAAGAACAGGGGATCCTTGTTATCACGCTTCTGATATTTTCCTACTGTGCCAGCTTACTGTACATCACCTCCTCATTGGCTATGAAAGTTGCCTGATTGAGTGATGGACACCTTTTTAATTGCCCCCCGCTGCCTGTTGTTGATGCACAAGCAAGGTAGGAGGGAGAGGAAAGAGCTAATAGACAGAAATGAGGACACATACTGTTCTAATGTGGCTCTTTAATGTGCTGCCTGCTTGTTTTGCTGCTAATTATTTACACTGATATCACTCAGAATCTGCTGTGTGCTTGTTTGTCCATGCATATGTGCGTTTGTGTCTGTGATTTCTTGTGCACAACCAGCTCCCAGTGGCCATGTGGGAGTGTGGTGGGTAGCTTAGAGTTACATTAATAGCCAAAGGGCAGGCAAGCAGAGCAGCAGGCGGGGAAGGAGGGAGGACATAGACAGGAAGGGGAAATACAGTTTGCTGGTCGCCCACCGCTTCCTGTGTCTCCTACACTTGCAGCCCACGGACCAGAGCTGCTTCTAAAACCAGTTTGTGTGCCTGCAGCAGCGCAGCAGGGATAGGGCAGAAGTGGAGGTAAACAAGGTGACAAAAGGGCGAGGAGTGCCACTTGCAAAATAGTGATGGGTTTGTCACTGAAGGAAAGTTATGCAAGTTACTGGAAGAGGCCTACCCACACTGCCCTACCCTTTCATGTTGTGTACGTGCCAAGCGTATGAAGTGAGGCAGTCTGCGAGTGTTACAATAACAAAGCAACAGCAGATATAGCCCATGCAGATGTGTGCATGTAGGCAAGTGTTTTTGCAAATGCAACTTTACTGTTTTAAGTGATTGTTTATTTTCAAAGAAGGTATCAATTAAAATGCATATTTTAGAACACTGATCATATGCAATGTGTAAAAACACTGTTCTGGACTTATTGGGATAGTTCAGTATTGTTTAAGGTGGTGTTGCATGAGGTCATTTTAATAGTAAATACATAAGCCACAGTTCTATGCAAATAAATGTACTTGGTTGGCACAGAGGCACAGCTCGACTCCACATGTCAACCAAGGTCTTTTTTTGTTTATTTACATGGTCTTCCTTTGCCAGCATGGGTTTTCTCCAGGCACTCCGGTTTCCTGCCACTGTCCAAAACCATGCTCATCAGGTCAAATGGTGACTCTAAATTGCCCTTATCGTGACTCCAAAAGAGATACACAATATTGATAGATGGATTGATGCATGGCAGATTACGTGAGCAATCTAAAAGGTCATTTACTGAGAAAAGTCCAGATGAGGTACCAACACAGTGACTACAGATTGGCTAAAGAGACGAGAGATCGCCAGAAAGAGCTGGCTCCCAAAGGAGGACAGACTCTTTCCCCACTGTAACACCTGGCAAACAAAACCAGAGCTCCATATCCTCACATCCTGCCATGAATATCATGCTTTGAGAAGAAATACTATCCCTAAGTAACATAAACACACACTTAGAGTTGGAATTTATAACTATGAAAGTATTTGTTTTTTTATGTATATTCATTTATATCCATTTTTCACCTATCCGTTTTTTACCTTAACTTTTGTAATGTGACTATTTTCCCCTTTTTATTTTTATTTAAAATTATTCCTTTCAATTTCTGTTGTTAAAGAAATACTCTGGTAATAATGGTCTACAAAGTTCATGTCAGCAAATCTCTGTAAACTGAAATAGAAAATTGAGTTGAAATATAAAAACTTGAAATTGACCTGTTCTGCTCCTTTCGTAAGGAACGGTCCCAGAAGTTTGGCTGAATGAATTTCCATTTCATTTGGTTAGCCATGTTGATGTGTGGGTTTTGTTTAACCTTTACTCAAATAGAAGTACAAAAATAAGGACAATACCATGTTTATTCATTTGACAGTGAGTATTTTTTCCCCTTTTCCAAAAAAGTAGCAATTTTTCAGATGGGAGGTTCTGGGCCAACAGACTTTATGTTGGGATAAATTTAGAACAGAGCATTGCTGTAAAAGTATACTTAACTTAAAGGAGACATATCATGCTGATCCATGATTTAATACTTACATATAATATAATAGAATAAATTTGAAAACAAGACCTTACACCCCCTTAATTTTCAAAAAATGAGATATTGTATTTTTTCTGATATCCTAGAACGAGATTTGATGCCTCTGAAAATAGGTCATTGCGAGATGTCCCCGAGATTTCAATCGTTGTGACGACACGAGGTACCTTTCTTTTTATTGGAGTAATCTGATAAAACAGCTCCTCCTCTGTGATGTCCGTTAGCCACAAAACCGTCACCGAGGAACACATCCACCAGCAGGGGTATATAGGTCCCTAGCTCATATTCACTCATTACCAGCTCTGGCCTGTAGGGGGACTCAATACGCGGTCGCTGCATTGAGCCTGCCGGAAAAAAACAGTAGAAGAGGAAGGACAGGCTGGCTCTACCTCCGATAGACCTGACCAATCAGAGCACAAAGGGCTGTGACGTTGCCAGGTAACTTTAGGTCAGCCTTGAGACCGAGTGTTTCAACGAGGGCTTGATAATGGCCTAAAATGAGGATATTGAGAACGCTATTGTGGGGCAATGAAGGAACTAAATGACTTGTACTGAGGGCAGAAATGCTTTACTGGCATCCTAGTCTGGCATAGTGAAAAGGAGAAACAAGCATGATATGTCTCCTTTAACATTACAGTAAACATTGTATGCCCCTTGGTCCAACCTCACCCATAGGCTAAATTACAAACAGCCTATACACTCTCAAAGTAGGACCAAAACAAAGTGGTTTGCTCGCAGAAAGGAAAAGTACCCTAAATGTGTTCAGTTAAGTGTAGAATCATTCAATGCTGTCTTTTGGTTGGTTTTCCTCTAAAAATTCAGTTAATTACAAAAATCTCTTGGTCCCATGTGCAGTAATGAACAGCACAACCAAGCTTCCATGATTGTTCTTTCCTGTCAGGATCAGAGCTGATCAAAACCACTGTGGCTAATGCATTTAAAAAATGGAACACGTACAAGGACTTGTTATTTTTTAATATATTAAATATTCATGAATTTATTGACCAAACCATTAAGCTGGGAGTTAAAGGGTGCTTCAAAAATTCTGATCTATCCTTTTAAAATGCCATCATATGCGTTGGTGCCGCCGCTGTGTGATAGAATCATGCAATCTTATCACTTCTGTCAACACGAGAGTACTGCTATGCTCTGTTTGTGAGTGCAGAACTTTTGGTTTCAATGTTACTAACTTAATCATTCACATACTAACACATACACTCATAACAGCTTTTTAAATATTTTTTGCATTACAACACAACAATGAAACAAACCCTACTGACATTTGGGCATGACTCAGTGTTTAGACTGAAAGAGTCAACTAATGTCCCTAAGCCGTCTATATCAATGATTATCAGTAGTTACAGTCACTGAAACAAGCAACAGTACTTTACAGACACATTCCCCCTCTTTTTTAAATGATAGTATCAGCACTAGGTCATCAGACAAGTCATGAACTGAAAATTCAGTTTCCATCTGCAATCAGTTAGCAGGATCATCAGCAAAACTGTAACTGGTTTGACTTTGGGTTTGTGAAATGAATTTGATAATAAAACAGCCTTTAAAGTAAATTGATGAATCCATTTTTTCATGTCAGAGACATCATTGCAAACAACCGTTTGTATTTAACAACAAATTTGAGTGGATATGACTACTTTTAAATGTGGGAGTGTAACCTACCGCTTTATTTGTTAACAAATGGACATGGCTTAATAGATGTTTTATATTTTGACTGATTTAAACAACGTAATAGACCAAGAGTGTGGGCTAATTATGACAGACTTTACTATTATGTTCCATAGCTCTGCAGCTAGATTATGAAAGCACTAGAAAAATGTGCACTATCTTAATGTTTGCACAGTAAAAAATAAAAAGTGTCTTGTCCTTATGCATACATGTTCTCATCAAGATTTTCATATTTTTCTGACTCTTTGGAAAGCAATGTCTTCAATATGATATACATCTGTAATATTTAGAACTTGGGTATATAAACATGACTGGCTATCAACTAACAGGTCTATCCACTATGTTAGCAATGTCATGAGATTCTTGTTCCTTTCAATAGACATGCTCTAAAGACACTGGTTTTTAATTGTGTAAAATAACTAAATAAAAATGTGTGCCCTACAAGTTGGTCCCTGTTTCTGACATCTATCTAGCCTTATGCTTAGTGTTTACCATTGTCACCATGGCTGTTTGTTGTGCATCTGCATCAACAATCTTGCTCCCTGATCTGCCACTGTTCTGTTTTGTTGTGCTTATGTGTCCTAAATTTCCCCCATAGCAACAGGATATCTGATCATATTATTGAAAATGACTGATGTTAAGGAATCTAATTTGGTGTGGCCCATACTGTCACCTGAGGACCCTCACACTTAAAATTCAATGGACTTGATTTGGTTTTGGGATAAAGTCGCAAAACTGTTTTATTTTTTAGTTGGTTTTCTTTAATAATGCACTTTGCCTCCCACCACTATTTGGGGCTATAACTCTGGTCCTTGTCCCTGCCACCCGGCCCATCATTGTAACAGGCTTTGGCTTATAACATTGTTTGGAAGTCTTCTGTTCCATACAATTAATTAAAAACTGCAATAAGGCTGCATCAGGTAGCACTTGTATATTGACTGGAGCTTTGTTTAAACTTGTTCTGCACAGACTTACAGATGTTAACCTGATAAGAGCACTGAAGGCTGGCAGTGCTTGCAATACGAACATTAGCTGTGGTCTGCTTGATATTGTCAGAGAACACGTTAGTCCCACTACTGTTTAGATGTTTGGCCAAATCAAAGCCACAATTTACTCCCCTTTGGTTAGCTTGCCTTTTTTGGGTGCCTTGTTTGGGTAGGATTGCTTTCACATCCACTGTAAGCTGAAGTCTGTTTCCAGACCCCCGTTTTTTGGCAGACCAGGGCTTGGTCTTTTGGTCCCCACTAAAGTTGAGTTAGATTTCAGACCACCCCAAATCAAACAAGCTTTCTCAAAAACTGAACCAGAGTTCCTTTTAATAAGACCAGACCACCCTGAGTTAACTGGGAAGTATTAAATTATCCTTAACACACCCCACATAATCTGGCAAGATGATCTTTGTGACCCTAAAATATTCCAGCTTTGGCTGATCTTGGTCAGAAGTTGGAGATCAAGCCAAAAATGACTGCTTTACATTTCTTTCTTAAAACAATGAGCTGTCTGCCTCTTACTATTCTATCGCCTCAAATTTTAATCCAAGATTTCCCTGAAGAACAGTAGAGAAATTTTCACTTGAGAAGTACATAAGTGAAGTAAATAAACTTTGAAGAGATAGAAAGTGGATTGCAGTACTCCCTCTCATCCAGCAGAGGTCCTTCTCTCATTAGGTGTTGAGGCATCCGTCCCTATCTGAAAGTGGAGCTCAGAAGTATAAGGAACCACAACAATTCAGTGTGTCCACTGTTTCAGCTGCATCATTGTAACAAGGAGCAGATGCTTTCATACTCAAAGCATTCAATGCCTCATATTTGATCATTTAAAATTCAACACATTACAGTTTAAGATCAGTGGAGATGCTGTTCAACCATTGTAGAGACTTGACAACAGCAGACTGTCACCCACCTCAGCTGACAGATCAGATTGTCTGATAACAAGCCCATGGTTTGCACTCATACTGAGCTCTGGTATGAGGCAAACCCCCCTCCCTCCCCCCTGCCCTTCTGGGATCCCACATCCCCATTGAACTTTCCACCCACTCACCAAGGAATGTGGAGAGCTGAGAGTGGGGGGAGAGGGCTCTGTGAGAGGCAGAGATGGGGGGAAATGAGGAGAAGAGAGGAGGGACAGGGTGCAGAGAAAAGAGAGGAAGAAATAAAAAGCTTAGGGTTGATCAAAATTTAGAGCACAGTGGTAAAAGCAGGTCATAGTTGTAAAAGTCAAACTCATGGGACTGTTTAAGTTGGAGCAGTGACAGCAGTGCTATGGCGGAGCTAGCAATGACACACCATGCTGATGCAGAGAGGGCCATTTCAGGGGACTGTGTCCTTAAAGCTCCTCTGAGGGACTTTGGCTTTGTGACAATTGAGGTGCCTCCTTTGAATAATGCAGCGTCTCCTCCCTCTTTGCTGAATGTGTACCATTTAATACCATAAAGCTCAATAACGTGGTGCTGTCATCACATATTTCTACTTACACATGGCATTCCCAACAGCATTATCTTGGTTTACTTGTGTTTGTATTAAAGTATGCACTGCACTGTCTTCACATCAGCTTGTTCTTCAATCAATTCTCTATCTTGTAGTGGAAATAAGGATCACAAGTCAGCCTCTGTGTGCAGGTACAGCAGAGGCCCAAGTATTATGCATTCAAACTACAATCTGCATTTGCCCTAACTGCTGTTTCAGACTGAATACATGTTGACTGCATGACAGCTGCACTGGACAGCTTTTATCATTGCAGGCATATTAATAAGACAGGGCTTCCACAAAGTCAAGTCAAGTTAAAGTTTATTTGGAGAGCACGTTTAAAAAACAGCCTCAGTTGACAACAGTGCTGTACAGGGGTACAAAATAATCTTGCATACACTTAAATAATTAAGCTGACACGCCAGACGAACAGATTCATATAACCATGGAAATATTTTACCTGTTCCTTTTGGGAAAGAGCATTCATAAGTGTTTTCAGGGGCAGAACCTTCAAAAACAACAGAAGCTTGTGATTGGACAATCGTTCGGCTTGTCACACTCTTAACAGACCAATCCACATCAAGCCACATGTAGCAGCTTGCACTGTAGCCGTTAGCTTAAACTACCTTAGACCATCATCTTACGTGAAATTATATCACACAGAGTTATCATTTAACACTTATATGTGACATGAACCTCGTCAAAGACAATGCCCACCAAGGTCTCCCAATAAACTTCTGAGGAGACCATAAGACCACATTTCACAGAGTATCACTAAGTAACCATGGTGACAACAGACTACCAGCACGCCCATGAAGAGCTAAAACATGATTTCTCGTAAGGCAAGCTTCAAGTGGTGTTCTTTCTTTATCTTAAAGAAAAAAATCAGTCAATTTCTGATAAAAACAGCAGACACTGTCACATCCATGGACACCGCTTCAGAAGTCACCATTTTCAAATCAATGAAAGAGGAGTTAAAGAGAAGATAAGGAATAAATGGTAAACGATTAAAGAGATAAAAGAGATGAAAGCCAAGATTACCCATCTAGCTGGGACTGAACGCCAAAAATTTTTCGCTAGTGATGTATTTCTCTGTAAAGTGGGCATTGTTTCATGTGTGTCTGTCCACATGTAAGCACTGATAACACTGTAGTATATGTGCCGCCTGTAAGTAGAGCTAAGGCTTCTGTGAACATACACCAGAATCAGAGAAGAGGACATGGAGTATATGCATATATCATTAGAGATGTAAACAAACAGTGGCTGTTCTCTGTGCCCTCTTGTTGCTCATGGTGGTTGTAAAGGAGATCTTCCTTTAAAAGTCATAACAAGCTCTGCAGCACAAACGAAAAAAAAATGTACATTTTGTGGTACCCAAAATGTCATATCCATGTGGGTGAAATGCATATACTGTTCATAATCTTACGCAGGTATGCCTGTATTTGCACAAGTTCATCAACCAGGCAGCCTTGAGGCCACATCAGGCCCCCTACAGCTTCCAATCCGGCCTGTACAATATCATCAATTCAGATATGTGAGATGGACATTTTGTTGTGGTTTTAAGGGAATCTTTTTGTCATTATAGTCAAAAAAACATTTGAAAATGTTCCATTGGACATGACTACCTGTGTGACAGGATACATACTCCATATTTATCAGTTACTGTTTGTCAAAATTTTACCTGGAGACAGAATATAATGAGTTAAACCAAGAGGTAGAAAACATGACAACTCCAGATGAGTATGCCAGAATGCCTCAATTGCCATGTGGCTGATAGCAGATTGGGATGAATTTAATTTGTAAAGGAAAAAGAAAAAACACATTTGAATGGCCTAAATTGAGGTAAAACACATAATGAGGGACAGGTCTGTGGCAGCAAGAGACACAGCCAACAGGAAGCCCTAAAGCCTGAACTGAAAGCCATTACATAACAATTTTGAGCTGACATGTGCTACAGATATGGTGCAGCCAACATGCATTCAACATATTTAAACCATGAGAAGATGGGATGCAATTTAACCCTATAGGCTCCCGTTGCTATATGACTTCTAGCACGATTGCCTCCACTGGGTTTAGCAAATCCACAATGAGCAGTTTTTCTGCAGAAAACTACCAGTAGGTATCCTTTTTAGTTTGCAGTCCTACTAGCTAATAATTTAGCAGTATTTTAATTATTAGTTTATAGTTTAATCAAGTGTCACATTGTCCACCTGTTTCCAACCATCTTGGAAAATTTTGTATCCACGTGAGTTATCTACTTTATATACAAGGCTCTTGTGCCTAAATAAAAGGTCAAGTTCTCAGTGAGGAGGCCTACTCTTAGTTTTGCTCATATGTACTTCTGATAAGTTACATAATTCTCCACGTAGCCCTTAGCTGCCGCAGCATTGTCAACTTCAGCAGATCCAGGCTATATGCAAGCTAGCTCCAAGGGACAGCGTTGATGCTTACTACCTCTACCACCAAGTCAGACACAAGCCCCCTGTCCAACAGCCGGGATTTAACATGAAAAAAATATGAGTTTTTCTTTTGCACTTTGTTGCACACTTGTGTTGAAAGAAAAGTTGTATAACCAAAAAGCTCACCCTCAGCTCCTCTATCAATCACAATCACTACCTTAGGGCAGTGGTTACAGGCATCTAAACCAACCGCACAGAAATATACAGTGTTGTTTTGATAGTCTGACTTGTTTTGTAACTTGTAAAGAGCAATCTTGATAAAACTTTCATTGAAACTCATGAATAACTTTTTCTTGTGACAAAACATAATACATTTGTGTTGCATACTCCCTAGTAAATAAATAGATAAATGAATGCAATAAATTAAATAAATAAATAAATAATAATAATAATAACTTTGACTGAGGAAAAAGTGTCCTTTCCTTTATTGTATATAAAACAACATGAATAAAAAGTGATCTCAGAGGTATTTGTACCTTTTTTTCCCCTCCTACCCAGTGGCACATGTATTGTGTATGGACAAACTTTTAGCTGTAATAAGGCCTGTACTTACTGGTATGCTCAGTGACTGTCAGGCTAGAGACTGTGATATTACACTGTGGAAATTGCACCATGACATTACATTTTGGCCAACAGACAAGAATGAAGTCAAAATAAAAATCAGTTTTTAAAGGACTTGCTGGTAAGACCATTTGATTGTTAAGGTTTGATATTTTTTTGGTAATAGTAGGAAAATTGATCCTCCAGTGCTAGCAAGTTGTGTTTTACTTGCTTTTAACAGCTGTGTCAACATTAATGAAGGCAAGTTAGCTACAAGATCAGTAGCTAGCAGTGTTCTGGAACAACTGTTCTCCATTTTGTCACTACTGACCATTTTAAACACGTGACTAACATTACGTCACTTAGTTTTGTGGACAGCGGAAGTGCCGCTGATGTCAGTAGATTACAACACATTTTAGCTGACAACTAATGCAGAGATGCAGCTTTGAGTCATAGAGAGTATCATTGATATGAAACTAAATGCCACTGAGTCTGTCAGATGAGTCTGGTCACCTTTATCAGACACCCCACCACCACCACCACCACCAGCACCACCAAAAAATACAAAACAAAACCAGAAAAAAAACAAGCATAGACCAGACTGAAATAGCTACTGCACATAGACAGTGTGTGGATCAGCTGTTTGCATTAAGGCTCAAAAGAGGAAAAATAACCACTGCCCAGAAAGATAATTTGGCATTCTTTCAGGGATTATGCCTTTTTTTCTGATACATGAACAAGGAGAACGCACGGTGAAGACGTCCTCTGATGGAGACTTAGTAGGATTGAATAGTAAATAGCAGAAAACTCAATGTGAGATGCAGGACACAATAACATTCTGGTTTTGTGTGGATGCAGGTGTATACACTTTTGGCTAATATTGTCAATAACTTCTAAATACTAGTGTAACTTGGCAAAAAGATTTCAGGATGTTTCAGGATTAGAGGGTACCAGCCTATGTGTGTTAACCTGAAGCCTGTGGTGCACTTGATGCAGATCCTCTGCTGTAATGAACATTTATACAGATCCCAAATCAATGTTTTTCAAACTTGAAAGACAAAGCAGATGAGCTGTATGAAAGTTTATGCTTAAGTATTCAGCTTACACTGGTTGTTTGCTGGATGAAAATACAGCCATGTTTTGAACGATACATTCACTTGATGATTGCTAGCATTAGCGTTCGCTCCAAAGGACTAATAAAAATACTGGTGGTGCTGAAAGGGGGTAGAGGGAGATGTCCTGATACCATAAGCCCAATTCACACTGTAAGATGTAATATTAACACCCCAGTGAACAGACAGAACGGGGTAATGGCTTGTCCACCTCTTTGCTCCGTCTCTGGAGGTAGTAACAGAATTATGATATGGAGAGAGAGCAAAGAAGATTCAGCAGGAGATAGGAGCACTGCAAGTGAGCCTCTTTACCTTTGTTTGTATGTGGGGGCACACACGGTGTAATGCATATACTGGTCATATTGCAGGGTGAATCAGCACAGGTGTTACAACCTCATTGTGGTGCTTTTGCATAAAGGTACCATGAACTCGGCCATTGTTTCTTTGTCCTGTATACAGTAGTGCTCTATCATCCTGAGGACACATGCTTAACCAGTAAAGGACATGTTAAAAGCAAAAAAGCAAAAAAAACAAAAAAACATGCCTGTAAACTCTTCTCAGGAGCTTAAATTGTTCTTCTTTTCTGAATAACAAATTAACAGCAGTTAAACTTGGACACACGTGAACACAAATGATTACATGTGCACAGTCACGTAAAGTTGCCCTCTTACTCACATACCAGTAATTATCCAAATACAAAGCATGACGTCAATGCCGTTGTCACATCATCTAGATAATATATTGTGTGTGTGTCTTTGTGTGCTGATATGTTTTTCTATTGTCCCAACAGTAAAAACCTGTTTGTGCATCATGACACCACAAGCCCTCAGTACTTGTTTCACTTTGTTTTTGCCACCAGAGTCTTGTCAACAAGTTGTTAATACCTCTCTTTACCCTTTCTTTTTTCCCCTCCTTCTCCTTCTGCAGACTTTCTCAGAGGACCTGAGCACAGATGAAAGCAGGTGCCTGGGTACGCCTCTCCCACTCAGTGAATTAGGAATTCCGTAGCGTAAAGTGGCTGCATTGTTGATGAAAGGTTAGAGCTGTTTCAAATTCTCCCACAAAATGAAAAGGCCCCTCTCTCCAGCGATTGTGCAAAAAAAGAGGGATGACATTTTGGTTGCATCAGCTGTATATCTAGAGTGTCTGCTACAAAATGCCAAAACGATCAAAGCCAAATAGGGAGGATAATACAGAGAGAGAGCACCCAGGTACTCTTTGTTTGGTTATCAACCCACAAACCTTAGTCAGAGCTCATACAAAGTCATTACGCCCCTTGGTGATCATTCTGTGAATACTCTCCATTTAATGATAAACATTTACATGGTGGCAGTGAAAAGGGCTTTATCGGGTCTTTGCATTAGGGGATTAAGGTTCAGTGGTTGAATTAGTGTCTGTTCGGGGGCAGAATGAAGGATTGGAAACTCAGTGGGTGGAACATGAGGGGATTTCATAAGAGGACGCAGGTGGTGGTGACACAAGACATGAAAGCTCTCTCTCCTCCTCAGGATCAGTCTCCCCATCTCGCTCTGTATCTTTTCTCCTCATGCCTACCTCTGCACAAGCCTTCGCAACATGCCGCAGATGCACATGGACATCTGGAGGTGTAGACTGTGGGGAAACTGTAGCATATTAAAAGATGCATCAAAAGCAGAGTACAATAAAGCCGTGTTTTTCTATTTTCAGAAGATCAAATCACAACAAAGTATTGACATGACACTTTACACAAAGACCAAATTAAGACCAGAGGCAAAAAAGAGAAAACATAAAAAGAACACCTGCAGTTTTCACAGGGTTCATGTCTTCAGAGTTACATCTGTGCCATGATTTTACATGCTCTTACCCTTAAGACACTCAAGTGCAAGCAGTAAAAAAGTAACAAAATCATGAGACATTACCTGTCCTTTCTTGATTTCCTTTTATGTGACATCTTCATTCTTGTTTTGTTACTTTTTTGTCTATTTATTTATTTATTTACCTTTCCACCTGCAATAGCCTGTGATTTATACATGTATAGTTTCCTTGCCATAATGCTTCTATTGATTACCTTTTCCCTTTAATGTATTCTCTGGGTCAGGTTACTCAGTTTGGTTTGAATGATATGGCAAACCTTTTATTTCTGAGACCAGTACCAGGACTGCACCGACGTATCTATTCTTGCGCCTTGGATGCAAGCAAAAAATTGTGCCTTCTGGTGCTTCTAGCCCTAGGGGTTAGGGGCTTTTTGTGTTTTTCAGACTATGTTGGGTTAATGTGGCTGGATTGTTATGCCTGCTTTTTGTTTGGCGTTAGGTTTCATTACCGTCCTGGAAACTCTTCCCTTCAATTTAGGGTCACAGTAGGTCTGATGCTGTCTCTTCTTGGGTTCCTTGGGTCCTTTGGATTATTATGTTGTTACCTCCAACAAGAAAGTTATGTTTTTGCTGCCATGGCATATGCTTGTTTGTTAGCAAGATTACACTAAAAAACATGGAATATATTTTGCTGAAATTTTCAGGAGTTGTTGGTAATGGCTCAACTTCATAATGACTCACTTTTGGTGGTGATCCAGAGTACTGTACTTAGCAAATGACCAATATTGCTCAATAACTGTCTAACTGATAATATTATAAGCACAATTCTGAGTGCTTATGTGGGTTTTCAGGGTCAAGGAATCATATTATAATGTCAGCTTTATCATGTTATTACTGCTTCTAATGTAACAGCACTATGTGAATACCCATATATTCGTCTACCAAATTGCAAAAATTTAGTTAAATTTTGTTTTATATTAAAATGGAAACCCCACTTATGATCATGTGAGAATGTAAATATTGGATATCTCTCCATTCAGGTCAGCAGAAAGCTTATCACCATCTTTTTTATTGTTCATTTCCTAAAGCGCCTCTTAGCAGGCAATCTGCTTAGCTAATCAAAAACGAGCAGCCAGTTTCCTGTGTGACTCAAGGACTTATTGTTTGTAGCTTTTTTCAGCGGTTACACTCCTTAGAATGGAGTCATCAGATGAGAGGTCCAGTCATATATACGGATTATCAGCAGAACATGATGTCGAAAGGTAAACTTCGACTCACCCAGCAGGCAGACAGGGCCAGGTAGCGCAAACAGAATGGATGTATTTGCTTTTCATGTGAAAATCAATGGACCCAGACAGATGGCGGTTTGTTTCCTCGCTATTTACTCCCCAGCTTCTTGACAAATGTCCTCACTGCTTCTCCTGAGCAGGCGCTGCACAGGTAAGCAAAGAGCCATCCTTTCCCTTCCCCGCCCAAATGGATGACAGATGAATAAGATACCGCCCTGCTACATATGCTCCTTTATGTTGACCAAGCTACAGCAAACAGACTTGAAACGGCTTCAAAGGAAAGGGTTTACATGTTGAATAAGCTTCTCCATCAGATCAGCATTTCTATCTTCATCCTTATCAAAGCGTTGGCCAGCCTGCTGGAAAAGTTCCACCATGAAGAAACACACGGCCTTTATTCATACAGTATGTCTGATGAGTCACAGACGATAGACAGCATCTAATGGTGTGTAACAATCAAAGACACGTAATGACAAATACAGGATGAACAGTTCATGCCAGCCACATCTGAAAAGCATGAACTCAAACAGTGGTGTATTGACCAAAATGAGGAAAATGATTTATGGGGTACCAAAGTTTGAAAGTTTGGAAGCACTGATTATATCAAATCTTTGGTGAATATGAAGAAAAAGAAAATGGTTAAAATATCTGTTCATAGGCTACATCCCAAACCAAACAATCAGCAAGAAGACTGATCATTTCTTTATGGAAATTTCTGCTGATAGTAAAGTGGGGTAAGCGTGATTTGAAGTGCCTTAAAAACTTAGTAAGCTCATTCTTTTCTCACCAAACTTTCACTGAAATTAAAGGGATAGTGAGGTTATTTGAGGCCTATGGCACATGATTGCCAGTAAAGCAACTGGCTTGCTTTGTCTCAAGGGCACATAGCTGGGTAGTGACACAAGGCAATATATAGAAGCAATGGTGCCACCAAAAGTCTCGATACATTCTTTTAAGTTTAAACTACACAACAATAACATATTCTTGTCTAGACATCAAAGTAATATGCACAGCATTTCCTTCCTCCCCATAAATGCTCTGCGTTTATCACTATTTTGTGATTCAACTTCAGAGTGCTGCATTGGCTTCTGTAACAAAAGCAAAAACTGATTTAAAACTAACTCCTTGGATATTACAAAGATGCATTCTACATGTTGCAGATCAAGGGTGGAGCGTCACAGCTATCTGAAGAGAATACATATCTTTTTGTGTATTTTAATCAACCAACATAGTTTTTTGTTTTTAATCTAGAGTGTTAAAGCTAGGGCCTACAATCTGAAAGTCAGATATGCTGTTGAGACAGCCTGACCCCCCCCTTCACTCACCCCTCCCCTCTGTATTCCAAGATCCCTCCCCCCAGCTCGTATCGCCTCCTAACAACACGCCTCCTTCAATAGGGCAAGAAGCCGGCCGGCAGAAAACATTCATTGGCGTTGAAGATAAATGAGAATTCTCATAACTGAAAGTAAAAAAACACGACAGTCATCCCCCTTGTAACACACAGCGGTAGCCATTTCAATTGGACCGGCGGCGAAGCGGGTCTGGCGTCGCCACTGTCCAATCAGAGTAGAGCCGATTGTAGGCGAGGATTTATGTTTCTTCACCAGCTCAGTTTACAATGCTAACGATGAGTGGCTAACTTATGCTAAAATCTATTGACAGAGCCTACCTGTTCTGACCAACGACGTTCAGTCATTAGCCAGTATAGGCACAGACTAACCAGAGTTATTCAGCAGACATCTCCCACTGTAGTAAAAGTAATTACCTGTTCAACAGAAATTCGGCTGTCTCAGCGTCAGTTTTCAGTCCCAAATCATTCTGCAGCTTTTTCCACCGGTCATACGATTCTCCAATGTTGAGTCTCCGTTGGGACCTGTATTGTTCATATTTCTTCCTTACTTCAGCCATTACCTCGAAACTTTTACGTTTCCTTCCCTTCGATGTGGCGGCCAACGGAAGCGGCCTCCCGGTTTCGGTGCTGGTCTCCTCCGGCTCCATGATGCTTAAGTAGCTGTGCAGCTTGCTGCTCACCGGTATATAAGGGAGGTATTGGGGAGGGGGCGGGACGATGCGGAGCAGGGAAGACAGGGGATTGGATGGACTCATGGACCAATCCGAACCGTTGGTCAACTATTATGCCGCTTTGCAGCGGATATACTAAATGGATTTTTTTCATTCTTTTTGGTCTTTATATTGCATAGATCGGACCAGAGGACCATAGCGGCCTTATAAATGGTGTTATTAAGATGTACCAAGCTTCCAAATCGTAGACCATAGCTTTAAGAGGCCTCTGGTGGAACTGTTGACTGCTATTTATTGCCTCCCTATGGATAAAGCCAACTGGGTGCTTCTGAGGCAATCGTATTTACGAGTTCCTTGAGCCTCAAGCAGCTCCACTTCAATATCCTGAACTATCCCTTTAGTATATTGACTGTTACTAAAGCAGGATGAAGTTTTTAATCAGAGGATGTTATTTTGCATATAGGTGGTAAACCAAGAGTTACTAACATAAGCGTTAACATTATATCAACATTCCAGTATTTTGATCAGACTGAATAAAAGTCACCAAATCGGGTTGAAAAGCCCATATTCTGATTTTCTTTTTTTTTAGTTGTATGGGGCCTTTAGTATGTTTTAGGAGGCTGAAGTTCTTCTCTTAGCCACTTTGAATGATATTGTCAATGAGTGCTGTGTGAGCTTGCAAACGCGTATTGTATTCTGCCAAATTCAACACCTTGTTTTTTTTGGTACCATTGCCTCGTTTGGTCCTTGTATAGAAAAAAATGGCTTCCAGATGCATGATGTGCTGTCTTCTTTTTTGGTGGACAAGATTTTATGTGAGCTTTCACATCGCCCAAATTCAGCTGATCCTTCCAACAAAGAGAAGCGGAGATTGTTTGGTCCGAACCAAGCTTGCTTGCTGTGAAAGCACCCATAAAACTCTAAAAAGCCAAGTATGACCTCTTTTTCTGATAGGGAAAACTGCCAATCATTATTTAGAACTTCAAGGTGGATTTAATGTTTGGAGACCATATTGCCTAAATCATCCCCTGACTCAGAGACAGTGCATTTCACCAGGATTGTGCGTGCAGTACAAAAAGATGAGACAAAGGATGCATTTCCATTTCCAACCTGAGGATGAGTCCTGAATGACTCAGACATATTACAGCAAATTGGTTATGTAGTCACACAAAGCTGTTACATCTCTTCATCCAGACTAGAAAATATCATATTTGTTAACATCCACTCAATTTTCCCTGAACACAAATTTACTTTACTGGAATCTTTTTCAACTGGGAGTGTGTGTGAATATTTTTCCCCTCTCTTAGTCAGAACAAACTCCAGGAGCTCTGGAGGCAGGAAGGATCCTCACTGGAATCAAACTGAGGTCCGCACTGCTGAATCTGTGGGTTTTAATAGAGCCTCATGTGGAAACAGACTTTCCCTCTGCTGCTTGGGGAGATATTTTTAGTCAGACACTTCTGCTCCAGTAAAGTCAGACAGCTCAGAAGGTAAATTTATCTGATTTGGAGTCCTTTTTTCTGAAACATAAAACCATTTCCCATTTTTTTTCTGTGTTTTGCAAGAGAGGGAGGGGTGAGAAAAGTAGAGGGGGTGGGCGCAAATCAAAGTCAGCATTCCAGCCAGACCGGAGTAGAGCAGAGGTCGTCCTCGTTGTGGAGCATGGGTGGAGGTGTGGGTGTTGCGGTGGCGGTAGTGCAGGGGCGTAGCAGAGTTAAAGAGCAAAGAGCAGTTCCTGATTCCACAACCCTGAGCTCACCACCTTTTGTGCTCGCCTATGCCTCGGGCCACTCCTCTTTTTTTTTCTCCTTCGCACCATCCCTCTTTCCTCGCCACCCCCTCCACCCCCGCCACCACGTCTCTCCATCTGAGGTGTTAACTCTTTGTTGGACACTTCCAGAGTGGTTGGCATGAGATGTCATCTTTTTTTCTTTCTTTTTTTTTTTTTTTGTGGAAGCTTTGGGAAAGAGGCGGGTGGGTGTGCTTGCTACTATGGATTCTTACTGGAAGTGAAGGCGTGAGTGCCGGTAGAAGTTGGAATGATTCATCAGACAAATGTTTTTTTTCCTCATCATTTTTCAACACCAAATAAGCCACCTGGCAATTATGACCTGGTGTGACGTATGTGTCAGCACACACACATGAATGCGGCCCTGGATCAATCAGTAAGAAAAGACGTAAACTGAGGAGGAGTTGTGGATTGGTCACGCCTGTGTATGTAACCCATAAACACAGGCTTTAGTCAAGCTACGCTAAATCGTGAATGTCGGCTACATGAGCTTTGAAAACAATAGCAGATTAGTGATAAAGCCAATGGGACTGTGTCATCCCATTTTGTGTCTGAGACTTGTCCACAATGGAGTATTATTACAGTGAATAATAACAATCATTAAGCCGGAATGACAGGTAAATACAAGTCTAGAGCATAAAAAGTATAATATGTAGGCAAGGTTCTTTCATGTTTGTATGAAAGGACCAGTCACCAAGATTTTTTAAAGACTAATTTTATTACTCTAAATTATGGTTTCAAAAAAGAATGGTTTCATCAAGAATTTTCACACAAAATATCAAAAGGAGGGAAATGCAATCCTTACTCAAAAGGAGTTGGGACATTGTGAAAATATATCCTTTTTAAACCACATAAACTGAATACAATACAAAGACAAGTTGTTCAATATTTGAACTAACTACTATTATTGATTTTGGCAAATAGTCACTCATTTTGAATCTAAAGGCCTGCAACAAAAAAGTTAGAAAAGGGGCAACAAAAGACTGATAAAGTTGAGGAATGCTCAAAAACATGTAGCAACATTCTACATGTGAACAGATTCATGTGAACAGTTAAGTGTTTTGACTGGATATAAAAGGAAACCCCAAAAGTCTCCAATGTTCACAAGCAATGACCTAACAACACTCAGAAATGCTGCAAGCATATCTGGTCATGAGCTCATGAACTGATACAAAGTGGAAAAGTGTTCTTGTATGGTCTGATAGGTCCATATTCCAAATTACTTTTAAAAATCATGGATGTTGTGTCCTCCAGGCTAAAAAGGAAAAGGACCATCCAGATTGTTAACAGCACAAAGTTCAACGTCACATCTGTTGTGCCCGTAGAATAGGTAACTTGCACATCCATGAATGCTGGAAGGTACATGCAGGTGTTAGAGAACAAATGGATGTTAGATGGCACTTGTACTTCACATATCCATAGGCTATGTTTCACTAGTTCGTCAGATCAAAGGCCCATAGAAAATTGTTTTGTGTATAGAATCTTACAAAAAAATCCCAAGGTAATCAGACAAAAATATATAACATTTATTAGGCAAGGTAGATGAGGTAAGTAGAGGCCACTGCTTAGATTTAGTGCACTACACCAGTGGTTCTCAACCTTTCAAAGTTGCAACCCCCAATTTAACTTTCAGTACTGTCTGTGATCCCCCTCACCCCGGAACGCAATGAAAATTCGCTATCCGCGGTGCTGAAACAACACCCGATCGATAAAACGTATGTCGGATATACAAATCAGTAATTGATTTTGAGTAATAAAATGCCTGTTTGAGACCAATCACTAGTTGTCCTTTAACGTCTGGTCGGACGCCACATTAATTTTGCGCATTTATATTTTTCCTAAATGATTTGGCGACCCCCAGAAATCATCTCGCGACCCCAATTGGGGTCGGGACCCCAAGGTTGAGAATGGCTGCACTACACAACGGAAGCTATTGCCTAAACTGGTTCAATCAAGAAACTCTTTCAGTATCATGTATTGTTTTTTATTTCATGTGAAATTGCCTAGCAGATGCTTCCCAAAGTGTAGGATTCAGCCGCTAGTGGGATTTCAATGTATTGCAGGTTGGTCAGAAGAGGTCATGATAAGCATAGTGTAGAAGACCACATATTTTACTCATTTTTCTGCAAGTCTACATTGGTCACAGATGTATAAGAACCCACTAACATAATGTTTTTAGCATACTCATACACCGATCTGTTCAACCTTCTTGAGACAGGCTGTGCAGGAGTCCTCGCATGAGCTATGTCTCCCGTCTCTTGAACTGGATTTAGCCACCCATGACTCCCTAGTGCTGTGCTCAATGTTTATTGTGGATGCACCTCCTTTCAGTGACACTAATGCCAAGAGGAAAGGGTGTGCAGTGTTAAAAAGTGCATATTAGATAATTATAATGCAGTTGAAAAAACATGTACTCACAAGAAATAGATAAAAAATTGACTGAGTAAAGAAGAGGTTAACACTGATTTTTGAGTCACATGGCACTTTGAAGTTTGGGAGAGGCTGCAGTAAACAGCCACTGTTGCAAATATTTATTGCTGTGAATCTGCAGTAGTCTGTGCCTGAAATAAAAAAGTAAATGACTGTACTCAGTTGGCCTGTGATGTCCCTGTTTTGAAAAGCAATTTCCTTCACCTGAACCAATCTCCTTGAATAAAATATTGTGATCGACATGCCTGAGGAACTTACCACACAGCCATCACCTGAGGCCAACTTTGGTTAATGATGCCATCAAGAGGATTACAAGATAGTTGTTGCTGGTAGTATTCAGCCACCAATCTGTTAAAATACACCTATGACTGGATGACCAACAATGGAGAAACGTAAGCTGCACAAGCACAGACACCATGTATGAAAGGGTTAAGGAGAGGTAAAATAACTTGCACAACAAACTACCTGGAAATAGCTGGGTTGGGAACAGAAGGTACCTGCAATCACTTCTGTTTTTACACCACACAGAAATGTGTGTGGATGTGAGAGCGTGGCATTACACAATACAAGCCGCAGACAGTGACATTTGAATGTGCTGACTGTCCTTTGGGTATGAGAACGCACAGGTGACATGTCCGCGGTGGAAAAAGATGACCTTCTGATAGATCACCTGTTAATTCTCCCTCCTGGTTCTCTCTCTCTTTCTCCAGCCTTGCCCCAGTCCTTTGTCTCAACCTTACACCCACACTAACACTTACCTGGTTCTCTGGTTGAAAAAATAAACATAGCTCATATGGCTACATATTGTCCTCTGGCAGCCAGGAGCTATAAAAAAATTCCACTTGGCTGCATTTATTTTTCAATGAATCTGGGCCGCGCCTCCTCCTCTCCTGCGTTGCGCTCCGCAGGATCAGGTGGTATATGATTAAGGGTGCTATTACAGCTAGGCAGCTCTTGACTTTCCTCCATAACCTCTGCTGGCATAATGTACTCTAATGTGTAGAGTTCCATTTGAACTTCCAACTATCCTGCCATTCCAATGAAAAATGTCCACGTTTAGAGAGCATGTGTAAGTGTAATTAGATGAAGGGAAGTCAAGAGGATCATAAAATGTAAGGATATAACACATGGCATGTTTATGTGGCAGCTACAATAATGTGCTACTTCTATTTACCCTATTGTGTTGTTTCATTTTCTCAAGAAAGAGAAATGAAAGATGGTTAAAAAACTTGTTTTTGTGTGCATCTGTCTGAGCTTCTGTGCCGAGTGTTTTTTCTTTTTTCTTTTTTTTTTGTGCCGCTGTTGTCCACGCACAGATTCGAGGACGTCAATGTAAACAATGTCAGTCAGCCCAGAGGAATGTGTGAGGCACGCAAAAAGCCCTGGGGATTTAGTCCAAGGGTAGGAGGGAGGGGGTTAAGAAGAGGAAGGAAAATCGGGGAGGAAAAAAGGACATAGGAGAGTGGGTTAAGAGACAATTAGGTGAAGAAGAGAAGAAGAAGGAAACACAAGATGGTGTGAAAAGTTGAGAAATAGAGTGGGAGAGGGAACAGATTCTGAGGAGAACCCAGAACTACCGCTCTGTTTTGTGCTGCTATGAGGTACACAAGCGGTGGTCTGTGAAAGCACACAGTGGTAAACTAGAAAGGCTTGGAGTGTTTTCTGTGGTTGTTCAGTTGTTAGAAACCTTATCTCTTTGATGATACAGGAACAGATTTTGTGACAAATACAATACATCCATAGCCCTGAGCCTTGACCTCCTAAAAAGTAGACATTAGTTTGAAAGCCCCAAGTCTTGAAAATCAAATTTTTTTTATTTTAATTTTCTTTGAGGAGGATTGGAGAGCAGAAGAACATGACACCTTTTACTAAACTCTCACTTCACATAGAAATGCGCGATGAAGCTTTCAAGGGAATGTCCCTTTAAACACTTTGTTTTTTGCTTCCGGGGGTTTATGATGTGGCAGTTCTACAGCATCCACCTTTATGTGTATACTGCTAGTTTTGAAAGTCCACTCTGTGACCTGTAACCCCTCCTCCCCTCTTCCATAAAAATTATTTTGGCAGTAAATCAGCACAGAGCTTATTGTCATTGCCTCCTGTAGCTTCCTCTCCACCTCAGATCAAAGCATTTCCAAAGGGGAGGGAAAATGAGCCGCATTTGATCTACATTTTATCTTCTCCAGAGATTCATTCTCCCTTTTTTTGAAAAAAAAATGTAACTTAAGGAAATGCCTTGCTTAATAGACTCCAAAGACACGGCATTAACAACCAACACACTATGGGACCTTCAAAGTTTGAAGAAAAGAAATGAAATCTTCAAATCATGTCAGAAAATTGTTTAATAAGGTTTAATTCAACTTTTGACGCCCCCAAATCTCTTCATTTCATTCTTCAATCAAAATAGATATACTGTTTGTGCAGTATATCTATCTTTTTATATATAACAGATAAAAAGATGGACAACTAAAAATCATAATGTCTGCAACTTGGGTTCTCACTTGCACAGAAACTGCTGAGAAGACTTAGGTTAGGAACATGTGAAGATGAAAACTGGAGGACAAAGAAACGAGGGGATGAGAACCCCAGATGATGATGACAGAAAAAGGCCAAAGGAGTCAGAGGAAGACGGCAGAGGAAAGGGGACCTCATCCTGCATGGATGTAGCTGGGGGGAGGAGTGGGAGGATAGAAGAAAAAAATGGGTTGAGGGTACAGGGGGGTCAGGGAAGGGCAGGCGGGTGTAGATCATCCATTCAGAGTTGAGTGGCGTGAGGAAGGAAAAGCCATGAGCAACTTCAAAGGCCGTTGGGGGCCTTGACAGAGAGCAGGGTTAGAGTTCTGTAATCCAAAGAGAGGTTAGAGGCCTCAGACTCTGGTTCCTGGTGCTGCTGAAACTAATTTAACCAGAAGGCCCCCAGAGGCCCCAACAGAGGGGCCAGGTCGTAACCGGAGGAGCTGTTAGTGACAAAGTGCAGCGGGCAGAAAAAGACTCAAACACACAAAAAGAGGATAGAATACTTAAAGTGGCCCTCACCATCTGAAGGTACACACAGGTCTGTCACAGACAAATACATGCTTTTAGTAAACTTGCAGGATCATACATATACTGAAACGGATGTTCTCATTCTTAAGGGGACATGTTTGAAGTGAGTTACTTATCCTGCAAGGCAACTGTTTTTTTCTTTGTTTCTTTTGCCGTCAAAGTGATTTGCAAAAGGTGAATAACCCTCCTCAAAAGCCCAAAGGCAATATATCATATAGCACTAAAACTGAGAAATTTCTTGCCATTTTGATTAAGTATTTGCTCAAAATATTTCAGCCAGAATCAAGTTTCTAAAATTCTGACACGGTCTTGATTACCATTCTGTGGTGCCACTTTAAAAAAAAGAAGAAGTTAGAGTCTGGAAACTGAAGATACCTTAATATTTATTGAGAGTAAAGTGTTTTAAACATTTTCGGAAGGTAGATTCTATCACTTAAGGATACCCTTAACCCAATACCATTTAAATACTTCACTTGTCCATCTGGGAAAGAATCTATAGAAAATGTTTTTTTCCTAAAACACATCAGGCAGGTGATTGGATGATGGTTCTGTCAGTCACATCCTATCAGGGCCACTATATATAACGTAGTAGGTGGGCGCAACTGCCACTGATTTTAGGGCAGAATGTGACCCACTTCATAAAACAGACTCTCAGCAAAACATGTTGGATTAGGAGTCAATATATCAGTCCTAGAAAAAATTGTTGTGTTATTTGTTCTTCATTTGATAAGGAATTATCGTCCAGATCTTATAGAACTCTAGTGAAACTGTTAGAATCTATGCTCATATATGGGCCAGAAGTCACTTCCTGTTGTTGTCTCGTTGCTCATTGCTCACACCTCTTCCTGTTAAATAAAAATAAAAATATCAGAAACTGTAACGATAATGGAATGGGGCTAAAGGAGGCCAACCATTTCTAACTGTAGTTATGACTAAATACTACTAACTGTAGTATTTCACCACTCATTTAAAAAGGAGCATCCAGATCTTTTATACAGTGGCAAGATATGAAATGTTCAGAATTTGGTTTAGCATTGTCTTGCTAAAATAAGCCAAACCTTTAGAGGAATTTGCACAATTACTCGTACATGTATCTTTAAACATAATATTCAGCATTTATAGTTTCTTCAATGTGAATCCATCATGCACACATATGCAGGAGTTTCATAACTTTGTAATGCAAAGAACCCACTGCTCTGATGCACCTGATATCATGGATGCTGGCTCTGAACTGAACAGTTCTTTTTCTCTTATACTCATTCAACACAATTTCCATTGACTCCAAACAGAATTTCAAATGTTGACATGACACACCACTGGATAGCTTATTGCTTTGCTTCAGTTATCTTATGCTGCTGTTAAAACTAACAGATTCATGATTATTTAGTCACAGGCAAATTTTCAAAGTTGGAATAAAATTCTAGTCTTGGTGTAACAATAATATCTAACATGTTTAATTGCAAACACTAATTGAAAGATTCAGTTAAAGTCTTTTTTGGGCATATTTTTGTTGCTGCAGTCCTTATTTGAGGACCTTATATACTGTCACGAGCTGTGGGTCAAGAGCTGTGGGTTGTGACCGAGAAAACAAGATCGCGAGTACAAGTGGCCGAAAAGAGTTTCCTTCTAAGGGTGGCTGGGCTCGCCCTTAGAGATAGGGTGAGAAGTTGGGTCATTCGGGAGGGGCTGGAGTAGAGCCGCTGCTTCTCCGCGTTGAGAGGAGCTAGTCGAGGTGCCTCGGGTGTCTGGTCCAGATGCCTCCCTGGTGAGGTGTTCCGGGCACGTCCCACCGGCAGGCGCCCCGTGGAAGACCCAGGACATGCTGGACAGACTATGTCTCTCAGCTGGCCTGGGAACGCCTCGGGATCCCCCGGGAAGAGCTGGATGAGGGAGAGGGAAGTCTGGGCTTCCTTGCTTAGGCTGCTGCCCCCTTGACCTCACCACAGATAAGTGGGAGAAGACGGTACGGTACGGTACAGTCCTTATTTGAGTATATGGCTAGCTTGCCAATAAAGACCTTGAAGGCAGCATTGATTTAATGGCTCATATGACTTTTACTTCTCTGCTCTATGTCAGCTTAAAGTTTTTAGGGCAAGTGGTGTAACACTCTTTCTCAGATGGATTTGTAAAATATATTTAACAGTCCAACTGTTTTGTCAGGCTACTCAAGTGTGTGGAGGGTATTAAATGACTTTGGGCCTTGAAAAGACGACGACATCTCTGGATATCATTTTACATGTAGTTCCTTTGTAGCTTAGAGCTGTCCAAAATTCATGAAGGGAAAACTCTTAAAATGACACCAAAACATTTCTTATTTTGAGAATGTATGATGAGGTGCTATTTTAAATTAAAAAGAGGGTAACATTGGTTTGAAAATGATCACAGCCTGTAACAATGTCCATTTAATGGAATGTTCCAACATTTTAGGAAATGAGTTTGTACGTCAGTGTCTTTACAGACATATAAGTTAAACATCTGTCTCGTCTCCAATAAAAGAAGTACCCATACAGGCTTCTTTGTAAAATGATTAAAACAGATGCTTCTCAGTCATGTTCCTAAGTCTAACTGACTTTCACGCGAGAAGGGAGGGGCATGTCCCGTCGCAGATTATCCAGGAAAGCATTCACATTAAGAAAAAAAAGTTGAGGTTTTGTGTTCAAGCAATTATGTTTTACAATCACCCGCACTGAATTCCTTCTTTGCTGACACATATGGAATTACTGTACTGGCTCCCGACCAGCTGAAATGACAGAAAGCCGTTAAATCCGAAAAGGCTCTGTGAAAGGAGACACTCTTGTGATGAAGCTGCGGTACCCGATCTTCGCCTTTTGAATGGACTGAATGTCAACAGCAGAGTCCAAAGAGTAGATGCGTTGAATAAGAACATCACCAGCCGCAGCCTACATATTGAATGCACGAAAAAGGATTTGACATCTGGCGGGAGCTGTATGAGGACTGAAATTTGTGTGGGTGTGGAGAATGAATACATACATATATTCCTTTTATGTATTTAATGATGTACGTGCTCTGTTCTTGTACACCTATATGCATGAGTTTGATGTGTGTGTGTTTGTGTGTGTGTTTGACGGGAAGCATGACAAATGAGTCATGCAGTATTAATCATGAAAAAATGCTTGGGTCTCATTCATATCCTCGTCTGACCGCCCATATGGAGCTGACCGTATACTGTGTGTAAACAGGATGGATATTTGGTACACTGTGCTGGGATATAAAACTGAGACAAAAGGGGTTGTTATGAGTTGACTCACAGGCATAGTCATGGAGGAAAAAGCAGCTTCATGGGGCCTTAAAGGAGTAAAAAGGGAATTATGAAGAAGGTGGGCAGCAGAGAGGCTGTGGGTGTCTGGAGTTTAGTACAATAAGAACACAGGATGTACAATTAAAAAGCTGCAGGTAGAAGTGCTCAGAGCTATAAGTAGGTGTGCCGGCATGAAAGAGGGAGAAAGTGTTAGTGCTAGTTTTTGTGTGGAGATGTGTGAAATCACGTGTGTGCATGTGTGGGCTGTTGGCCCCTCTGCTCTGTGTGGGCTGTGGGTGTTGGTTTGATTATAGTGTCTCAGAGCCAGGAACTTTAAGCACTTCTGTCTGTCACAGCTATGAACTAAACCACTGTAGACATGTACACGCAGATTAAAAGTGAAGCTTTATAGATCATAAATATTTCATGTTTGGTTCTTTCTCTCCTCCCTTAGCTTTGACAGTGATTGCATTTCACAGGCACAACATAACCTCTTACATGTTCAAACATGTCGAGGTAACAAAGCAAACTGGAAATTATGCTTTATGAAATCAGATATTTAAGCAAAAAGATGCTAAGTGGAACTACAACCCCAGATACGTAAAACTTAAATTAAACCAGCATACCAGATTTAATCCCTTTCAACCTATATTCATTTGAATACACCCACAAAGACAAGATACCTATTGTTCAAACTGATAACTTAAAAAAAAATCCTGAATTTGATGCCTGCAATACATAAAAAAGCTAGGACAGGGCAGCATTGTTTGTAACGAGTTACTATGTAAGTGTGGTAACGAAACTTGGCACAATGTTACTTTTCCCATGGACAGATATGACACCAGTGCTGCCTTCTCAGCTACTTGCATTAGACATGAGCAGTGTTGCCAAGTGTTAAGCGGCTTGTGGTTTTTTGGAATTGTTTCTTAAGATGCAGTTTTTTGGGGGGGCTCTTTTGTCTGTGAAAACACGAGTGTGGTAGGTACCTTGTCCTTTCCCCTTCCTCATTCCTGGCTATCACGACAAGAAAGGCCGTCTAATAGTTTCCGCTCTAATTCATCCCAAAGGCATTCTGTGGGGTTGAGGTCAGGACTCTGTGCAGGCCAGTCAAGTTCATCCACACCAGACTCTGTCATCCATGTCTTTATGGACCATGCTATGGTGCACAATCATGTTGGAATAGGAAGGGGCCATCCCCAAACTGTCCCCACAAAGTTGGGAGCATGAAATTGTTAACAGATACTTTCCTGATGTAAGGCTAGGATGTAGCTGCTCAGTCATAGAAACCCATTTTGTTAAGCACTTTGTGCACTGTTCTTAAGCTGATCTGGAGACCACATGAAGTTTGGAGGCCTGTAACAACTGACTATGCAAAACACTGGCGACCACTGCACTATGTGCTTCAGTATTTGCTGACCCCCCACTGTGATTTTAAGTGGTCAATCACCTTCTGGCTGAGTTGCTGTCTGCCAGTCGCTTCCACCTTGATAAAAACCACTAACAGCTGACCGTGGAATATTTAGTAGTGACAGGATTTCACAACTGGACTTATTGCACAGGTGGCATCCTATCACAGTACAGTGCTGGAATTCACTGAGCTCTTCAGAGCGACTCATTCTTTCACAAATGTTTGTAAGAGGCAGTCTGCATGCCTAGGTGCTTGATTTTATACAGCTGTGGCCATGGAAGTGATTCGAACACCTTGATTCAATGGTTTGGATCGGTGAGTTATTACTTTTGGCATTATAGTGTATATTTGCTGCTAACAGAAATAAAGTCAGGTAGATCCAGCTGCTCCACGAGGTGAGCTACTTGTGGATTAAGGGCAGTTAAAGAAGTTGATTTCATTTTTCTATTCGGTGCAAATGCTGTATAACGCCGCCGCCTTCACTGGGCCCGAGCTCATCTAAGATGGACTGATGCGAAGTGGAAAGTGTTCTGTGGTCTGACGAGTCCATATTTCAAATTTTTTTTGGAAACTGTGGTCGTCGTGTCCTCCAGACCAAAGAGGAGAAGAACCATCTGGACTGTTATAGGCGCAAAGTTCAAAAGCCAGCATCTGTGAAGGCATGGGGGTGTATTAGTGCCCAAGGCATGGGTAACTTACACATCTGTTAAGACACCATTAATGCTGAAAGGTACATACAGGTTTTGGAGCAACATATGTTGCCATCAAAGCAACGTCTTTTTCATGGACCCCCCCTGCTTATTTCAGCAAGACAATGCCAAGCCACATTCTGCACGTGTTATGGTGCGTTCACAACGGACACGAATTCGCCAGGACGCGCGTCAAGATTACATACAAAGTCAATGCAAAGACGCGCCTCGGGCGGCGCGTTGGACCCGTTTGGCGCAGCGCGTATGGACCGTCGAGGCGTTTGGGGCGTCAAACACCTCCATGCTCGAGTTGAAAATATTGAACTTTAGCCGCAAATTCGCGTGATGCTGTGGCGCGGCAGCCAATCAGCGATGACATTCCCCCCCAACGTCATTGGTTTGATGACGTGTGACGCTCCGGCCTCCTGCTCAGACCCCTCTGCAAGATGGAGGAGAGATTGATCTGCACTGTTTGCCATCATCCGGAGCTATACGATTCTACGTGTGTACTCTACAGAGACCGGAGCAAAAAGGATCAGGCTTGGGTGAAAGTCTCTGAGGAGACGGGTTTTGAAGGTAAGTTCTGTAAATATTCGTTTCCAGCTGGATTTGCCTGCACAGGTCATCACTGAGTCCGACAAGCTCCGGCTCTCTACTGCGCATGCGCATTGACGCGCGTCGCCCCTCAGCTTGTCAAAATGGTCCAGCGTCCAGCCTCTGGCTTTACGCGCGTCTAAATACAGTGTGAACGCAGCATTACAACAGCGTGGCTTCGTAGCAAAAGAGTGCGGGTACTAGACCAGCCTGCCTGTAGTCCAGACCTGACCCTCATTGAAAATGTGTGGTGCATTATGAAGCTTAAAATACAACAACTGAGACCCCGGACTGTTGAACAACTTAAGCTGTACATCAAGCAAGAATGGGAAAGAAAAGCTTCAAAACTTGGTCTACTCAGTTCCCAAATGTTTACTGAGTGTTGTTATAAGGAAAGGCGATGCAACACAGTGGTAAAAATGCCCCTGTGCCAACTTTTTTGCAATGTGTTGCTGCTATTAAATTCTAAGTTGATGATTATTTGCAAAAGAAAATAAAGGTTCTCAGTTCGAACATTAAATATCTTGTCTCTGCAGTGTATTCAATTGAATATAAGTTGAAAAGGATTTGCAAATCATTGTATTCTGTTTTTATTTTTGATTTACACAATGTGCCAACTTCACTGGTTTTGGGTTTTGTAGATTGGAGCTTGACATGGATCGGGCTAATTGTCAGCATTGAATCAGGCAGATCCCTCTGTTGCACAAGGTTAGACAAATCTAACCATCAGGTTTTTAAAAATTAAAAGACGATAAAATAGTGAAACATCAAATTGTCAATCACTCCCTTTGACCGAACTGTTCCGATGATTTTCCAATTTAAATAAAATGAAATGAAGAAAATCTGGAGTATAAAAGAACTTATCTGCAGACACACAGGTCCTGTTATGTTGCAGCATGAGTATTCTTACTGTTTGATTGATGGCTTAATATTTCCACCACAGGTTGGCTCAGCTAAACACACTTTGGGAGAAACCTTCTAATGAATTTTATACAAGAAGTACTCTTCTGAAAGGAATCAATAGGGAGACGTCGACCTCATTTTAGTGATGCACACGCAGCATAAAAGAGCAGCCCGAGGTGAAAATAAGTGTTTATCTAGGGAAATGGAAATGCTAAAAAAAATGATCATGGCGGCAGAAAGGGCATAATGAGCATTCCCCCGGTGGAGATTAAGGTGGACATGATAGATCCCACACTCCTCTATTCTACGGTAATGGAGAGAAGTTGGCCTCTCTTTGAAAAGTGCAGCGCTCACAGAGACACCCAAAGGTCCTAGGCGACCTAGTTAGCAAGTCCCTGTGGTGGGTTTTAGTAGTTCTTCTCACAGACCAGCCTAGCATGTGAGCTCTGTTTTTAGCTATTTCACTTCCTATCTGACTCTCACACTGCTGCTCATTTCGCTCTGCATCTCTGGCCTGCACCTCCTACTTACTGCTATCTGTCCTGCTTCACTGTGCAGGTGACAGGGGCTGCATATACAACCATAATACATGTGCGTGTGGGTCTGTATTTATGCGTGGGCTCCCTGTGAATACCAAGTTACTGCACAAGCTATGCATAATTCTTAGAAATATGTGCACAGGGAGAGAGTTGAGGTCATATCTGGGCAGGTGAGACTGTGTGTTTGTGGCTGTGTGTGAGTGTCACCGATGAGATCATTGGATGACGGCTGCGGGGGCCTGAATGTCACCGCGGGGAGGACTGTCACGAAGAGGGAACACCATCTCTTGTAATAAAATGTGACAAGTTTGTTATCCGTCTTCTTTCTCGGCTCTGTCTCTTGTTGTGTCACTGCTTGGTCAAGAAAACACACACTAATGTCACAAGAGTCACAGAGTTCACCACATCTTTGCAACACAACAGGAACCAGGGGTCCCTTTTTTTGTATTTTCACACTTCACTTGCTATCTTTCTCTCATTCTTTCTTTGTCTATTTATTTCAATGTCCTTCCTGTTGGTAAAATTGCAACTGTGAGGCTGCTAATCATACTATTCTATTATAAACGCCCCAATTCTATTGAAGTAGAACTGTTCTGTAAAACAGAAATAAAAACTGAATGCAGTGATGAGCAAAACATCTTCAACCCATAAGCCAGTGAACTCCACTGTTTTTTTTTGTTTTTTTTTTGCAAAAACACATTTATCTTGAACTTAACGCCTGCAACACATTCCAAAAAAGCTAGGACATGGGCAACAAAAGACAAGGAAAGTTGAAGAATGACAAAAAAACACCTGTTTGGATCATTCCACAAGTGAACACATTAATGGGAAGCAGGTTAGTATCATGATTGGGTATAAAACACCCCCTGAGAGTCTTGGTTGTTCACAAGAAAGGATGGGGAGAGGTTCAGGTATAGTTGCAACAAATTTAAGAATTTCATATTTTACTGCCCAGAATATCATCAAGATATTTAGCATATCTGGAGAAACATCTGCACATAAGCTACATGACAAAAAAAAAATGTTGAATGCCCATGACCTTTGACCCACAGGTGGCTGTACTAAAAAGCAACATCAAAATCTGTTAAACATTTTACCATATGGGATCAGGGAACTTCGGAAAATCAATTCAGTTAAGACTTTTTGCCACACCTGTGGGTGCAAGTAGAATATTTTTACCATGTACAGCAAAAGGCATATAGCAACAGCATCAAAAAACACTTCTGGCTTCCCTTGGCCAAGCTCATCTAAGACTGATGGACCAAATTTCGGCCTTCCGCAAAAGTTCTTCCTGTGCGGTTTCAAAAGCAATATGCATTTACATGGAAACGCCACAACAACTGAAACCACTGTAGTGTGCATGCCAGTCCAGTAAATGGCGATGTAGGTTTGAAGAGAAACAGTGCTGTTAAAAGACATATACAAAGAAGGGAAACTTTTCACAAACAACAATGGCAAGTGGACACACAAAGACGCAGGAGTTTTCTCGTCTGGACAACAGATCTGTCGGGAATTTGTCCAGATAAACCGTGCACAGTAAGCAGCACACATGTTACTCAGTAGTTACTCGAAACTGTTGTTTTTCCGGGTTTGCATTCCTAGCCTTCATGTGAAGGAGTACTGTGCATGCAGTGACGTCAGCATTTTACCCTAAATGCTGAATCTTATTTACATGGAGCAGTGGTGCATTTCGAAAACTCTCCACTCTGAACCTGGTTTCAAAAGTTTGCTGATTCAGGCACTCCAGGCACCATTCCCATGCAAACAGGTCCTAAGAGGCTATTAATAAAGATGATAACCTTTTCTGATAGTCACTGCGTTTTAAGCTAATTTGTTATTGGCAAGAGTGAAAAGCTATTAGTATGCTAAAACTGAACTAAAACATGGTTGTTAATCTTAGAAGCACAGACAATATTTTCAATGTACAACATCTTATTGTAATCTCTTGTATGTAAGTTTCTTCATATTCAAGTGACTTTATCAAGTTGCATGATATGACCATGGCAAAAGTGTATGAATAATTATTTAAAAGCAATCAGAAATGCTCGCTGTCAGGTCAACAGGCATTTTTGTAAGTTAAAAACCATAATTTTAAACACAAAACAATGGTTTAAAAATCAAAAGCAGGCAACATTTTCATGCATTTTCTTATTCTCCAATTAGACAACAGCATCTCATATGCGTGTGCTGTCCACAAACCTTAGATCAAGCATTTATCCAAAATTGGTATTCAAAATTGCAGCTAGTTTTGGGAGTTTGGCAACCAAGAAGTGCTAAATGCTAACTGCCACTTCAATGTTTTTGTATTTATTTCAGTCCATTGGTATTGTATCTAAAAAAATCTGGTATCTCCAATCACTAAGCACCACACTTAGACTTACCTTATTTCGAAAACATGATACATTCTTCATGTTAAATGGAAATCCCCAACTAACTGTACAAGCAAAAATGTTATTCCAGTTCAGGTGAGTCTAGAAACCTGGTAAACTTCTTTCTCTTCTTTCTACGGCTACTAAGTCGATCAACGTACAGACACAAGAGTTTGGTCTCACAAGTCTTTAATACAAAAACAGGAGAATTAATAGATGTTAGCATAAATATATTGTGCTGATTTAAGCCTTTTTATTTCTTTCAATCAGCTTCAGTGCCCTTTATTTATTGTGTTATTATTTACATAATAGCCTGACAATGAATCACTTGCTGCATAGTAACACCTGCTAATTGACCATGAATCTGTTCTATAGGATAGTGTATTATTAAAGCGCTAACACAGCGGTGAATGTATCACGCATTTGTACGGTCTTAACTAATAGGCGCTACATACAACACATTGTCTTCCATGTGAAATGCAGAGGTGAAAGTGTGAGTGGGTAGAGGCAGCTGTCATTTGTGGGAAGTGATGAATGACAGATAGTGGGGGGGGGGTTTGTCCCAGAGCCTGTCGTGACTCCTTTCCTGACCCGTCCAATGACCAGGAGAGTGGGAGGATGAGAGAGAAAAAGAAGACAGATAAACAGAGAGAGACGGCCTGATGTGGAGGAAGGAAGAAAAGGACGCGAGGAAAAAAAAATCGTAGGTCGACCTGTTTTAATTTTTCTCGGCGGTGAAATGAAGGACACGGCAGGAGGGGTAGGTGGGTGTCAAGAGTGGGACTGGAGCATCATCTATTTGTCATCTCTCTTTCTCACTCTCATCCTGCTATCTTTTTCTCCCTCCATTTCCCTCTTTCCACGCCTCTGTCCTGCTGTTTCTAGCTTCTCGTGGGAGTGTAGCGAAGGCAAATAAACAGCGGAGATTGTTTATTTCTGCCAGTGGGGAATAACAGTGCATTATTAACCTTGTATTACCTTGCCTTGGGTTACCTCAACCCACTAATTTATTACGGAGAACATAGTGTAATGATTTCTTCTACTTTGGATGTGTCTGCGTGACACAGTGGCTGTGTCAGAGGAGCAGAACCTCCTCCATCCCTCACAGCACACCAAACTAACACTTTGAACGATTGCACACGCAAATGCATGCACGGACGTGAAAGTTTGTGCGTAGGATCATTCAGACATACATCAGAGGGAGCTAATATACATAGTCACAATTACATGCAAATACACACACACTTAGATGCACAAAAGTAGATACATGTCCCTACGGGCACATGGGAAAAAGCAGGAACACATTAGCTTCCAGTGCCAGATGTGCCACCCACACAAACACACAAGGCCTCAGCATTTGTCCTCAACAATCACAGGAAGTTAGCCCCTGTTACTTCTTATCTCTCCAAGGAGGATGTTTTCCACCAAAAACAGGACCAACAGAACTAAATGATCATGTAAAAAAATCTAATACTCTTCATCTGACATTGAGGTTATTTGTGGCATAGAGTGCCTTTCTTCTTTAGGTCTAATTATTAAAAATATTGTATAAAAATGTAAGAGAAGATAGAGAAGCAAATTAAGAGATTTTTATGCACTCTGTATTCCTATAGCAGGTTTTGTGGGTGCGTGAGATGTCATATTAATTATGTTGGCCCACAACACTTAATTGGAGTATTCTCAAATAGATCAGGTGTTTAATGATATTTATTTTTATCTGCAGAAGTGCAAGACAGCTCGGGGGACTCTAAAATTTTTGTGAGGTAACATAAAATGAGAATGGTAAATGGGCTTGAGCTTATACAGCACTTTGCCAGTCTCTCTGTTTACTCAAAGTGCCTTTACACTGCAGGTCACATCAACACATTTACACTTATACACTCTTCTATTCACTCAGTGATGGTTTAAAGTTTCTATGTGGGTCGTCCATCAGTACTACTTAACACAGGGATGTGAAACATTAGTTGCAATAGGCCACAATAAAATTGTTGTCAGGCTTAAAGGCCAGATTTTCGCAATCTACACAGCCCTTAAGGGAGCAAAATAAATAGGCCTACATATTTTTATTTGCAGTACCTACATTTATTAGACTATCTTATATAAAATAAAGCATACTCTACATGTATCCTATATTCACCGTATCTGTTTGGCGAAATGCTGCCAAATTCTACACACTACACCTTTAAGCCTCCCATTGTGTGGTGGTCTTATTAATTTTTTAAAAGATAACTTCGGTTTCTACAGCTTTCACATTGTTTATAGAATGAAGTAGAACAATATACTCACCCAGAAGGCTTTCCTGATCCAAACAGTGCTTCAGGAGATATTTAGATCCAAAATCGAGCGGCGGACATCTGTATAATGGTAGCACAAAGGGCATGTATAGCGCCGCTCCTAAAACTGCATTAACCGTCCAAAAACTCATTAGTTTCGCCAATATTTCATCATGGTCCGCTCGGGCTACTCCTCCATTACAGTCTGTGTTACTCCAGCCATGTTTTTGTGGCTGTGCAGATCTCTGAAATGAAGATGAAGTATGTTTGCCTCCGCGCATGCGCAATACAGCTAATTGTTTCAGGGGAAGACCACCGGCTACACAATGACTTTCCTCTTCCAGTTTTGTGCAAAATGGACGAATATCTATCATGAAGATGTTGTGGAGGAGAACTTTGAATATGATGGGTGTCCTTACAGTTTCGAGCCAGAGTTAACAGATGAGGAGCTCATCGAAATGGAGGACGTGGAGGCAAAGAGAAGAACAGCTCTCCAGAGAGTACTGCGCATGCGCAGAGGCAAACATTCTTCTTCTTCAGCTCAGAGGTCAGTACAGTCACAAAACACGTCTGGAGTAACACAGACTGTAATGGAGGAGTAGCCCGAGTGGACCATGATGAAATATTGGTGAAACTTATGAGTTTTTGGACGATTAATGCAGTTTTAGGAGCGGCGCTGTATGCCCTTTGTGCTACCATTATACGGATGTCCGCCGCTTGATTTTGGATCTAAATATCTCCTGAAGTACTGTTTGGATCAGGAAAGCCTTCTGGGTGAGTATATTGCTCTACTTCATTCTATAAACAATGTGAAAGCCGTAGAAACCGAACTTATCCTTTCACTTCATGTAGGCTATTCTTTTTTCTCCCAGGTGTTAAGCCAATCTGGCTACCTGTCAGAGGCTCCTATTTGCCCTGAAAATATCAGTTTGACTTTATCTTTACTTCAGGAGGTGCCATAAACTTCAGCAGGTGAAAACTACAAAGCAGAAAGATTATAAAGAACTGTGATTCAGCTCTATCCTTGCAAAGCAGTTGCCTGAATCCACAGCTGGAATCCAGCAGAAGTATATAGTAATTAAATGCAGTTAATTGAGCTGGTTCTTAGTCATTGAGACTAAATGTGATGAAAACATCAATATGTTCAAAGCTCAAATTAATTCTCAGTTTCCTAAGGTAGAGTTCTAACAATGATACAAGGCCTAACTCTGTCCATAGTTAACAAATATGTGTACCAATACAGTATGGTATGGCGATTACAACTGATAAATATATTATAGGTCATGCATGTCTATTTTGCTTTAGATACGAAATAAGTATTTTTATAACGGAAGCTTTTGTCAATCCATCCGCCTCCAGTTTTTGCTTCAAATTTACATTTCCTCCTCCTCATGACTTCAGCGCCAAAAACTGTCCTAACCAACTAACCCTGCAAGTCAAGTGTTTCTAAAAACATTGGTAAACTACCCTGCCCACGCAGACTTTCCAAAACTTTCGAAAATTAAAAATGACTGCAGAGAAAAATCTGACAGGACATCAATGCAACCAGGACGAAAACAGTGGTGACAGATTTTTGGAATTATTTTTACATTTTTGGTCCGTGTGGGTTCAGTAAGAGAGAGCGTAGTATGCTAAGTTGTGGAGATGTTTAAAAAAAGACAACACCAAGCAGAGGCACAGTGGTGTGCCTGACATACTCACGCACACACACATGCTTTGAGTGTGTACCTGGTCCTCTCCACACTTAGACAGCTTCATGGAGAGGTGATAATTAGCTCACGCTGTATGCTGCTTGACCCAACACATCAATTTTCAGAAGCAAGAGCCGCCTGTTTGTCTCACAGCGAGGGCTTTTGTTAGGTTAGTGTGATCAGATGCTTACATGTGCTTGTGTGAGTGTGCCTGATTTAATGCCTCAGACAACTGGGGGCCAAAGGCATTGTGTTTTTAGGTTGGCTTTACATCTGTTTTTCTGTTTGTCCAGCCAGTTCATGGGAGTGGGATATCTCAGAAACACTACAAGAAGTTTTATCCAAACTCAATGCAAATGTTCCCTCTGACTCAAGGACAAACTAGTTCAGATTTCAAATTCACAGGGTTAGAATCAGGGTTAGATGTTTTGCCTCTCCCAGGGTGGAAGTAATGGGTGAGTGCCGAGGAGGGGACGAGGTCTGGGATGCAGGGAAGCTCAAAACACAGCGAAAAGTGACGGTGTCAGCGGGAATGAGAAAGACCACAGAGCTCTTGGCAGAAGAGGGAGAAGCGGGGGGTAAAAAGCACAGGAGAAGGCAGCAGAGGCATTCATGCTCGGCCTGTAAATTACAGTGATGATGATGGGCAGGTAACTAACCACTTTGAAACCATAGTCTTTTCAAATCCTGATAGTAAATTGAATATCTTCTTGAAAAAACTCTGGTGCCTAAGGGTTAATAAGCTGCTTTTATATGCAATCCAGGCTTTTGAAAAGAGAGAGTCTAAACCGCTGGTTAAAATATATTGCTGAATAAATCCTAAAAACTGACTCACATGTGATGTGTATTTTTCCTGATATAATCTGGAGGCATCATCATTGTTCATCTTTTTCGCTGGTGTTAAAAAAGCTAACTAAAGATTGCAAAAATCCGCAATATCGTCGAATCGCAATTTAAATTGAATCAGCACCTAAAAAAATCACAATAAATCGAATCGGGAGAAAAGTGAATCGCCCCAGCCCTAGTTTATATATAAACCCTCTGCCTACTCAACAGAGATTCATCAGGATGCAGCCATACTCAGTCCTCATACATTACCTCTCTATGCCATTGGCTGATAAAGGGAGGAGCAAATCAAGATGAACTCAAATCTAAAGGTAACAAAAGACCCTTATAAAGGCCAGTCTCTGTAATGAGGGTTAAGACCTAAAACTTAATAACTACAACTAAAACCTTGGAGAGATGTAGACAAATTGTTGTTTAGGTGTGAGATGGTATTGGACCACAGTCTGCATAAAGTACTTACGAAGTTTTAGTGAAGTCCTCTAGTGCATGGTGGGCATTTGTTTAATAAGGAGGAGCTAATCCAGACTGGTTTGGTTGGCCTGGGTACTGGTTAAGGATGGGCGTATTGAGCTGCATCATATGGTGCTTTTTGATTGGATTATCTGCTCAACCTGGCTCAACATGCTCCATTTTCCATTTCAGTCTAGATTATAATAGTGCCTCTTAAGGTAGGTGGGCCCATCATTGCATAAACTAAGGAGGCATCCTCACATAAACAAAGCTGGAAACAATGTGATAGAGCTGCTGTTCCCAGTGTTTTCTGTTTGTTTGTTTGATTTGGTGTTGTTTTTATTGTAGCTATAAGATTAATTTTGTTCAACAGACAGTCACAAGCAGCAATACAACAGACTATTAAAGCAGAGAAGAGTCTGGGAAGTCTGACCATTCAGAGAGCTGCGGTGTCTCCATGTCACATTTAGTCTTGGTTCTCCTTGTTTGGAACCCTGCTGGATTTTATCCGAATTACTGTGTCAAGAACTAGGTACAATCTATAATGGAATAAAACAAAGCGACTTAGTAAGATCGAGCAGATAACACGCAGTGGAAGTGCCCCAATATGATAGTCAGCATTACCATTACCCATTTCATAAGAGTGCTTACATGAGACCAAATGAGCACTCTTACAAAACATCAATCCAAGTCTATCTCCCAAGTGTTTGTCAGTTTTTCTCTCTGTCTATAATGAGACAATTCTGCTTTCTATGTCATGTGACTGTGGAGACAAATATTCTCCAGCACTCTGCTCCACGCCCCTACCTTACACACAGATATATAATACAGTTCTCAAGACAACTTAAAGGTGTAGTCAGCGATGTGGAGAGAAAGAGTGGGGGGTTTGTTTATATTCGAATTTAGACCCGCCTCCCGAAAACTGATGGACGTGCACCGTCATGGAAACGGCCGTAGAAACTGCGTAGCTGACGTAGCTAAGGTAACCCCGACTGGTCAGACAACTCGACTGCCAATATTGAAAACATCGCAACAACAGTACATTTTGGCAGATTAGACAATAAGATGAATGCTACTGTTATGTGAAGCACCATGAAGCTAATGTTGCTTAGCCTACCTATCCAGCAGACGGACGGCGACATCCGCGTCCGTTTTCAGGTCTTTCATTTGGTGGAGTTCCCTCCGCCATAGGAGAGCAACACCAATGTTGATCCGGGTCTTGGCTCTTTCATGGTCTTAGCCCTTCTTTTTCACTTTTCACTCCTCTGACCTCTTTCTTTGGGCTGTTTTCAGCCATTGCTACCGCAACTATTGTATCTCTCTTTTACGCTAACTGCGCACGCTACGCAAACTACGACTCCCCCTCCCCCTTCTGTCTGATCTGCGCATGAGTATGATCACCCCCTGGATGGGGGGGGTTTACTTTGTTTTGGTAACTCGGCCCTAGCCACAGTATTTACCGGCTGAAATTCTGAGTCAAGGCTGTATATTGAGACCGGATTTTTTTTTCAACATGCTGTCAGTGGTGACATCTTGTGGATGGAGAGGAGACATATGGTGAATTTCACAAATACTGCATTTGATTAGAAGATTAGAAGATCGCTGAGTACATCTTTAAGTTCAAATAGCAGAGAAACAATATTGTTTTATGTATTGTAACTCCACACAACAGCAAGATGCAAAACTTTTCTAACTTCTACCAAGTTCTAATCTCAAGATATAAGGAACCTGAAATGAAAAGATGCTTTTTGTAATCCAAGTCTCTTCTGCAGCACCTTCTAAGGGCCATATACCCTACACAGAGAAGTAAAGAAAAAAATAAAGCAGAAAGTATTCGTATAATAATGGTTGAAAAAGTGGATTTATGCAGGGATGGTTTGACAGATTGTGTGCATACATTAGAGTGATCATCAATTATATTTACTATTTTAAGTTTATAAAAAAAAATAAAAACTGCTGAAGACTTTGTGGCACGGTGGCACAGCAGGTAGTGCACATGCCTCACAGCATTAAGGTCCCCAATTTGATCCCCAGGTTGGACAGGGCTTTTCTGTGGGAAGTTTTGGGCACTTTGGCTTCCTCCCACAGATCAAAAACATGCTCATTAGGTTAATTGGTGACTCTAAATTGCACTTAGGTATGAGTGTGAATTCTTGTCTGTCTCTCTGTGGCCCTGCGATCTACTGGCGACCGGTTCAGGGTGTACCCCGCCTCTCGCCCAATGACAGCTGGGATAGGCTCCAGCCACCCTGCGACCTCGAAAGGGATAAAATTGGTATAGAAAATGAATGAATGAATGTGCAAGACTTTCTGAAGTCCAGGCAACAACCCCTAGTAGAAATACACAGGATAAACCAATCAGTCAAACTCAATAATTGATTTTTTTCTGCATGTTTTAGCACCATCTGTAGACTGTGTTTTTTCATTAAATGCTTGTATCTTCATTTTTTAATTGTCAACTTTGCATCAAGTGTGCTCCTCCCATGGCCTCCGTGTGACCTGCAGCAGCACGGAGGGAGAGCAGTACGCTGATGCATCTTCAACTGTGAGCTCATCTGTGATGTTGTTATAAAGTTTTCATGCAGATGTTTTGAAGAACTCTCTTACTTTAAAAAAAAAATCGGCTGCTGCTGTGAAGGGATATAAGGCAAACTTTTGAAAAGGAGGCTTGTCGGCGATAAAGCTTTGGAAAAGACAAGAGAAACGGGGAGACGATAAATTTAACTCAACTGTGACGCGTTTCTGACGCGGGGGATTTTTATACAAAGATATAGCTGGATGTTTTTTGTTTTTTTTTAGTAGCTTGTCTGCTGTGCAATAGCTGTCAGTCTCCCGTAACTCTCTCCCTAATTCAATAACTACAAACTCAGTTGTCTTAGTTATTGTGTAATTTGTTCATGCGCCATGTCTGGAGATTTCAAAAAGCACCTCAAAGATCACAAGACCACCTCATGATTATTATAAAATTTTGCATTAATATGACCAGAATGCAGGAAAGAAATGATTAAGTTAAAAAATGTCAGGGAAAGACCCTCTGACTCCCATAACAGCTGATGATGTCAAACAATTATTCATGATTTCCCCACTGCAAGTAAAACCTGATCATGTAGGGAAAAAAATGAATAACAACAATTAAAAAAAAAAAGTAATAACAGTTATTACATAGGGTAATATAGACTCTTATGTTTGTTGAGAAGTCGGTAAAAGTAAACATGCCATTGTTGTCATTTTAGCTCTAAAGTAATAACTGCAATAAAATATGGTAGAACAATAATGTGAAGTTAAAGTAGCAAAACATACATGATCCATTATAGAGCAGTCATGTCAGGTGATAAAGCGGTTTGCCTATAGATCTGATGTCATAATAACAGAGTCAACAGGAGCCGCTGTCCTCATTTTAAGGTTCAGATGTGTTTTATGGCTCCAGTTTTTTTTTTTTTTAATGGTGGGGCTGGCGGGTAAAATGGCTCTTTGATAGGAAAGGCTGCCGATCTTTGGTATCAACGTCAAATCAACAAATGTTATGTAAAGAAGTTTGTCTTATTTTTATTTATTAATGTTTTTTTTTCTCAGAAAAAAGAATAGAGAGGTGGGAGACTTAAACTAGATGTCATTATAGTTAAAAATTATGGATGCCCAGACAATGAATTTGTCCTCATATTTCTTGGTTAAATCCAAATTTATGGATGATTTATGGACCAACTGCTGTTGGTCGTCATGGTTACAGTAATTAATGTATATTTTCAGGGTCCTCTGTGTATTTTAATTGACTGGTCATTCTGAAGTTAAAATCAGGAACTGTAATATTAATGAAATGTGGCTAAAGGAAAAGCCAAATATGAAATTCTAGTAGCTGAAGCTTCGTAGGCCTACAGCAGCACGAACGATCCAAGAGCCGCCTCGTATACTTAAATCCTGATTTTTCTCTTTCATAATAAACAACTATGTACTTTTATTCAAAGTATCTGGTGTGTCTGTTTTTTAATAAGGAACAGAAATAAGTGACGACCAATGGATTTGAGGGGGGGGGGCCATGTATGTGTATGCCTTCGGCCCCCGAGTTGCCAAGTCTATCACTGCCCATTGAGGCAGATAACAGCCAGGTGGTGGATCTCTCTTTTTTTCTTTCCTTCAGCCCCCTGTGAGATTTGCACCTCCCTCTGTGTGGTGTCTCCTCTCCTCTGACCCAGTCTGGAGGTGGCGCGGCTGAGGCGGCGCTCTTGCCTCCGGGGGAATTCACTGAGTAGCAGCACAGGCTGCCGGGCACGAAGCTGCTGTCCACCCTGCTAGAACACAGACAGAAGCGGAAGCTCCCACACACATGGGGTGCAAACAAAGAGGCATACAGATACACGCGCTGATCCTCTCCACCCCCTCGTCCTTCTTCTCTTCCAACGTGATGGGGGGAAAAAAGGAGAGAGGAGAAAGAGGCGGCATTGATTTTTGCTTTATCGTTTCAGAAAACCTGTTTTCTTGGAGAAATCTGCCGCTGAATTATTAATGTCTTCATTCAATTTTGATGCTTTTCTCTTGTTGGAAAACTACAAGTTCCTGAGTGAGAGGGCCCTGCATAACCTCCTGAGCACATACTGGTAGTTGCTGCAGCTCCACCACCTCCGCCCGCATCTTCACATACACACACACACGTCTGTCTGTCTTTCACCTTCTGGCACTCCCTCCTTCCTTTCTGGCTTGTGTGGGAGTGTGTGTGTGTGTGTGCGTATGTGCTGGAGAAATAGGAGGAAAAGAGAGATAGAGAAGGAGAATTAGATCATGTAATGAGAGCTGCTGGCAGTGTGACTAAATTGGCTAACTATAGCTAACAACATTACACACTGTCCATCTGGGGCCTAGCCTGTCCTCCCTCTGCTCTTCTTTCTATAGCAGCAGAAATCCACCATGTAAAGGACTCCCTATCTCCAGTGGAGGGCCTTCCTCTTGGGAATAGAATGTAGTGCAAGCAGAAAATAGTGGACAGTGAGGGGAAGTTTAGTGGGCTGGATGGAGATTTGGTAAGCTTGAGTAGAAAAGGAATAGTAAATGCTTTGGAGGTTTGCAGCTCCACTGCCTCCATCAATATTTCCACGGTTGCTAAAATGTCAAATTTAAATTTTAATGTTATTTGAATGATTCCAATTCAGCAGTCGGATACTCATTTGGCAATTACCATCCATGTATTGAGTTATCACAAGAGATTCATCCCCATGTGGTTATACTACACATTTTTTAATCCTTATAGAAAGCAGAATAGGGTTGTTCCTTGGCAAATGATTTTAAATATGACTAAATGCTGATCAGGGGTATCTCTAGAAGGGTTGCAGGATAGGTGGCCTCGACCCTCGTGACGTTTGATGGACCACAACAAAATCCAAGTTATTAATGGGTTTTTTAATTTCTTGGAGGTGGAACTCAAATTGAAATCAGATATTTTGGCTGTTTTAAGGTGGAAGCCCCTTGTTGAATTACTTTAGGTTGACCATATGTCCCTATTAAGCCGGGACCGTACCATTTTCAGCCCTTGTGTCCCCTGTCACCACAAATATCCAAACAAACTAATATGTCATGGTTTGAGACAGTCCCCATCCCATAACCATATTAGACAAGAAACCAAAACATTATAGCATGCTTGTAAAGCGGATACATCACTAAATAAATATATAAATATAAACTAATGTCAAAAGTAATAGAGATATATGTATGAAGTAGAACTATTCAGATAGAAGCCTTTTTAAAATAACAAACTCTTACATTATTTGTTAAAATGTAAAATTACAAATTACTTATGATAAATTTTGGAAGAGATAACATGAGAGGTAAATTACACAAGTAATCAGATATCAAAGATAAAAAAGCATATTGTCAAAAAATGACAACATTTTTATGATTATGATTTTTAAAAATATAATAATAATGTTGGCAAAGACTATGACAGTAATACTGATTATAGTAATAATGAAAATGATAATAATAATAATAATAATAATAGTAATAATAATAAATGTTGATTAATAGTTGTCATTTAGCACCTCCTGGTTCCCAGCCCTCCAGAGTAAATAGGATTTAGAATACCGCTTTTTGGACAAACATCTAAAATAAATTTTGTGGTGAACACACGCACATTAGATTGTAACATTTGATGGAAAATGTTAAAATGCATCTGATGTTGCCTATTTTTGATTCTTAAACTACTGTATGATTAAAACGTTTAACTGCTGAAAACAAAAAATGACCTCACAATCATTTCTGATTTTTTTTTATAATTAAGATGTAATACACTATTTCCACGGCCATGAGGACCAACTTATTCAGGTCACTCTCTATGAGAAAATTCTCGAACAAGGGTTCAGAATAAAAGGTTTTGCAGTGGTGAATGGTGTTGCTTCTAAGTTGAACCATAATATTGTAGTTTTATAGTAGCTTACAAATAGCTTTTTACCCTCACCAATTACATTTAAGACTACAAAAAATCATAAACAGCTGGATCTTTTTATTTAAATTATCTGAAAGAACAGAGCATGTAAGTTTTATGGGGGTTTTTTGTTTGCAACTTAGCTTATTACCAACAACGATATAAAACACAGTGGAAAAACCCTATACAGGCTCTGGTAGGCTTACAGTCAAGGGCACCAGCTACTTCTGTGTTGGCCTACAAAACAGTTATAACTGCACCACTCTATAATTTGTAACACCAATAATTTTGTTTTAATATTATTATGAAGTCATTTTTCAAATGCGTTGTTGTTTATCATGACTTATTTATCTTCCACTTTCTATGGCGTCAAAAAGTTCACCGGTGAAAAATCTTACTGCATTCTGAGCTCATGCTCAGAAATTTGCAAAAAAATTAAAGCGTCCCTTTTTTAGGTCTGAAAATCTGGTCACTTTAAATTATTTGTCATTTTAAAACAGATGTACACATGAATGATACAGTAAAAGTATTTACTACAGATATAATTTAATTCTTGTGTAAGTGTGCACTAACCTTATGACCAACTATCCCCCTCGTATGACCCCTGGACATTTTTGTCCATTTCCAAAATCCAAAACCCCCTCACAGACAATCCCTGTCCTCACCGGAGTTGATTTGTGGTGAAGGAGTGTCATTGTGGGTGAAATTTCCAAAGCCCAACTTTCAGTGTGAAAATCCGTTATTTGACTACGTCATGCATGTTTAACATATCCATGACCCTTAGTGGACAAAAATGTCCATTTTCTAGAAAGTGGTTAAAAAAAGGTCACAGGGGCATAATTTTTGGCAAGCGGAGTTATTTGGGGTTAAATTTGAGGATGCCAAGTTTCAGCATGAAAACTCATCATTTGACCATGTGATGCACTTTTCTCCCATCCATGACCCTTCAAGTGGACAAAAATGTCCACTTTCTAGGAAGTAGCTAACAAAAAAAAGGTCACAGGCGTGTGATTTTTGGCAAGGGGGGCTCATTTTGTGTCACATTTGAGAATTCCAACTTTCAGCATAAAAAATTCTTGATTTAAATGCTTTTTTATCCCATCCATGACCCTTCATGGACAAAAATGTCCACCTGTCATTTAGCCATTTGTTACTGTAGATATGTGTACTTACTATTCTCAAAATATCTAAGGTGACTCATGTGGACTTGCACTAAATAATTTTTGACATGGATTTCAAGATTTGAACCCCCTCCAGGCCATTTTGAACACATCTGGGTGCTGTTTTTAGTGAGGGAAAAACTACTAAACGGGTTGACACAGAAATGTACACAAAAAATGTAATATATTTAATTACAACAGCCAATAAATAACAGTGCAGAAATATATTTGAGAACAACAGCTAACAATAAACAACTGACAAATATGGTGATGGAAGAATAAAGGTGGATAGGAGAGAAGGGCAAGAGATGTTCAAGTGCTGCATTTTAGGCAGTATATTGCTTGAATGCATTTCATGGGGAATGACCTAGACCTCGAGGCCATCTGCACCCCCAATCACCTCACATATTTTGAGAAAAATAAGTAGACATATCTACAATAACAAATGGCTAAATGACAGGTGGACATTTTTGTCCACGAAGGGTCATGGATGGGATAAAAGGGCATTACACGGTCAAATGATGGATTTTCATGCTGAAACTTGGTATCATCAAATTTAACCCCAAATTATCCCATCATTCCAAAAATCATGCCCCTGTGACCTTTTTTAACCACTTTCTAGAAAATGGACAAAAATGTCCACTTGAAGGGTCATGCGTGTAACTTTTTTGAAGGGTCACTCAAGGGTTAAGTAGGTGTCCCAGTTGAGGTACCCCAATCCAAAAATTCTGAACACACTCCTGCTGGTAATCCAAACTGTGTCAGAACGTACAGTATTAGTGTTTAATACATTGAGTGATGGTCACTCAGCCTGTTGAGCCACATGAAAGGTCAAGGATTAAACCTCAGCTCGTGCAGTCAAACGCTATATGTCTTTGGACTCCATGATGATCCAACAGCTGTGGCATTGGTGTGTGGCTACATGGAGTACAATATGATTAGCAAATACTGATGGACAACTGAGGAAGAAGCCTTAAACCAGCAGCCTGTGTGAATATGTGTGTGAAACTCAAGTCAATAAACCATTTTACTCAGAAATACATCAAATTCTTATTTTTTAACAAACAATAAAAGACTCGGAGGATAACCACTGTAGCTAGTTCACACAGTGTTTCAGACGTTAGTAAGGATAGCACTGCAGCACTCCTTGCAGGGCATGACTAGCATAATGGTAAAATCCTCATGAAATTCTACCATCCCTCTGTTTCTACATTGCTTTTAATGCTATATCCTTTTATTAAACATGCATTGACATGCATTTTAAAAAGCAATACATCAGACGAGCCATTCAGCCAGGACTACTGTGGTTACAAGTGGCAGCAGTCCTGCTGAGGGTTAGACAAAGACTTGACAGGAATTGCAGGCCTGCATGGATGGCTTTCAGTCACATAACCAGCTTTGAGCTCAAACTGTGTCAGCTATTCACCATTATGTGTATCTGCAGATCAGGCTTTTACATTTTCGATTCTATTTAAAAATGTTACATCCCTTGACAACTGGATGAGAATGAACAAAATATTGTAATCAATACATGTTCTACATTTAAACAGCACAGTCATTGCCAAAATGTCACTTAAGTGGTGTTTACATTCTGTTATGGTGGAGACAACTTCATTACACTTCTACCAAACTTAAAAAAATCTACAGATACACTGACAGTGTTACAAAAGTATTTTTTTGTAGCTGATATCTATCACCAATCACCTGATAGCATTTGCTAATACAAATACAAATTATGTTTTGTGTTTGGTTATAAAAGCTGGATTTACTTGACAGAATTAAAGCTTTTGAAAAACAATGAAATAAGTATACAGCAGGGATAACTAAATTGCACAATATAATGATTTATTTATTTCTGTGTTGGTAAATGTGAATCAATGAAACTATTGACAGACTGAAACAAAACATAAACTTCTATGTAATAGGATGATCCGTGTAATTATTATAATGAATACAAGCCAAGAGTAATGCTTCATAATGTTACGGACTGGAACTTTAACACATCGCGAAACACAGCATGCATCTTCTTTCTTTTGCAAGGGGTAGTTTTTTGAGATTGGCTGATAAACTCATTAGTCTTTATCCTTATGAACTCAATGAACTTCAATGCAGTCTGTAATTTGTTTTTGACTTAAAAGACTGAAAACAAATGTGGATTCCACTACAGTTTCATTAAGAAGATGACAATGCAGCTGACAAGTGAACTGTGTTCTTTGACATCCCAAGGTAAACATGGCAATAAAGCACATATGATAGTTTCTGTGTAATCAGGAATAAATTTGGTCCAACTACCACCTATTTTAAGATAACATTTTTTTGATCACAGTCAATCTCCAACTTTTGATAATTAACTCAAAATTGATCACAATAAGTTACTTTTTTAGAATATTTGTGCAGTGCATTTATGTTTTGTTTCATGGTCAAGTGCATGATAATAAAGTATAGAAATTGTTGCCACAAATACAAATAAGCATATTTTTAAAGTTATTTTCGTTTAATTTAATGTTTCAATGAGACACAACTATGATCCCTTTCACTGACACATCATGCATCTTGACAACACATTGAATCATATGTAAGTGTACTACTCAGCGTAGGGGTGACGGATGTTTAAAATGCTGTGTCATGAAAATGTACTCTCATCTGGGTGAGGAAAGGGGAACCCTTCTCAGTTCTATCAGTTAGCAGCAAGTGAGACACAATCTGGTCATAGCTCGAGTCACACAAAGTTGTTCATGTAAATACTCACAGCAACTTTGATCTGTGGAGAACGTCATCCGGTAGAATTTTGAAGCAGATACTGTGATGACAGACTATATTCATTTCTCCTTGCTACACTATTTTGCCAAAAGTATTCACTCACCCATCCCAATAATCAGAATCAGGTGTTCCAATCACTTCCATGGCCACAGGTGTATCAAATCAAGCACCTTGGCATGTGGACTGCTTTTACAAACATTTGTGAAAGAATGGGTTGCTCTCAGGAGCTCAGTGAATTCATGATAGGAAACTGCGATAGGATGCCACCTGTGCAACAAATCCAGTCATGAAATTTCCTTGCTCCTATATACGGTTCCACGGTCAACTGTCATTGTGACCTTCAGATTAGCTCAAAAACAGTGCAGAGAGCTTCATGGATGGGTTTCCATGGCCGAGCACCTGCATCCAAGACATACATCACCAAGTGCAATGCAAAGCATCAGATGCAGTGGTGTAAAGCACGTCGCCACTGGACTCTAGAGCAGTGGAGACGCGTTCTCTGGAGTGATGAATCCCGCTTCTCCATCTGGCAATCTGATGGACGAGTCTGGGTTTGTCAGTTGCCAGGAGAACGATACTTGTCACTTGCACTGTGTCAAGTGTAAAGTTTGGTGGAGGGGGGATTATGGTGTGGGGGTGTTTTTTCAGGAGCTGGGCTTGGCCCCTCAGTTCCAGTGAAAGGAACTCTGAATGCTTCAGCATACCAAGACATTCTGGACAAATCAATGATCCCAACTTTGTGGGAACAGTTTGGAGCTGGCCCCTTCCTCTTCCAACATGACTGTGCACCAGTGCACAAAGCAGGTTTATAAAGACATAATAATAATAATAATAATAATAATAATAATAATAATAATAATAATAATAATACATTTTATTTAGAAGTGCCTTTCAAAACACCCAAGGACACTGTACAGGATTAAACAACAATAAAATCAATTAAATCATCAAAAAATAATACAACTATAAAATCAGCAAAATACAACAGAAAGTGATGGATAAGTGGATGAGAGTGGAATATTCAAGGTAAGGAATATGCAGATCGGAACAGGTGAGTTTTGAGTCTTTATTTAAAAAGAGACAGGGAGGTCAGATCCCTGAGGTCCGGAACAATATTATCGCAACAATTATTAGAGCACTCAATTATTACAGCACTCATTTTCAATTTATATCATTCATTCTTTATCAGCTTTGATGAATCAAGGCACCTTTATTACTTTAGATAGCAAAAAACTATCAGCTGAAAAATTCTCAGTATTCTAGGGAAGTGATTTTGTTAAAGGGCACAATATTCTGATCAAGTTAACAATAATTTTTGACAAGATAAGAGGAAGTCTTTGCGATGCTGCAGTCTGTGGTAAAGAGGGATGATGAGTTGTCTTACCGCATTAACCCGCTATTTGCACCTCTCTGAATTTTCGTTCTTAGATAGGACTCTTGTGGGGAAAAACATTCAGGCTAGTCTTCTAAGTGGTTAGTGCAGCAAATTTGCCACATGTAGATGGCCACAAGACCCTACCAAGAACCTGGGTAGTAAAGGGCAAGAGAAGTTATTCATGTCCTGTAAGGAGGGCTTCCATAAATGTATTACATCAAACTAACAGTTAATAAAGAATATTAATAGGTAATATGACTGACTCATAAATCAAGTGCTCTTTGTTTCAACGTTTGTATCAATTAGTTAGCATACTGCACTGCATAAACCAAAAGCAGACTATGCTGAGTAACGTCTAAAATCCTCCACTCTCTGCAGCACCTTCCTGCTGTCTCTGTGTCCACAACTGGCAGTTCGCCTGGGTAAAGGAGGCCAGCGCCAGGCAATCTGTGCCCAGGCACCTATGCTGACCTAGCAGCTGCTGGACACCATGTGTGCCTAAGAATGTGGGCACTGGGCAGATGCTATGAAGGAGGCGGATGGAGGGATGTTGTAGGAAAAGAGGGAGAGGAGTAAGTTGAAACAGAAGGGCAGCAGGTGCTCTTGAGCTGAGTTGAAAGTCAGGACAATGTTCTGCCCAAAAAAGTTGTTCAAACTTTAACACTTGAATAGAGTCTGGGTTTGTAGTAAAGTTGTATTTTGCACAGAGGCAGGAGTGAATGCTACATTGTGGGAGGATGTTTTTCTATTAGATGTGTGATTTAGAAATGATAGACTGCAGTACGGAGGGTCAGTGTGAGCATATGTGGATATAGTGGAGGTGAGAGCACAGAAGAGAAAGATGGTAGAAGAAGAGAAAGAATGAAAGAGAGGGGATAATGGCCGAGCAGTAATAGCACGAGGCTCCCAGGCAAAGATGAAATATTTGCAATTCCACCGGGTCCCTGGGCTGCGGGCTCTCACTCCATTTGTATGGAAATGAGTTTGTCTTTCTTTTTCTGAGCGCCGAGGAGACCAAAGGGAGGGAAAGGGAGAGGTAGAGAGAGAGAGGGGCGATGGAGGGAAGGTGAGCAAACTGACTGACTGTCAGGGATATTGTGATTCCTGCCAATGCTTTTGGAAGGCTGGGGCCTCGGTTGTTCCTCTGCGGCACATATGGATAAAATAAATCTATGTGTTTATGACAGACTGATCTATGCAGCGGTCTCAACGGGAGCCAGTTTGCTTGTTGAAAAACCCTTTGTCTGTTATTGACATTTTTTCCTCTCTCTCCACTCACTTTTTATTTCTATCAGTGCCATCCTCCGGTCCAGGCCCACAGCTGGGACTACTCAGATCCTGGACTCGGGCCTGCTTTCTGCCAGATAATTGGCAGATGTTGTGGACGGCCTCTTGTTTTCTGCTATTTTCAGCTGCTCCTGTGCGTCTGCATGTGTGCACGGGCGTTTGTGTTTGCATGTGTGCTGAGTTATTCCGCCACACACATATTCATGGACAGCTGCTCCTCTCTGCAGCCCAGGGTGAGCAGGAGGAAGAAAACCCATCCATGACACCCTCTAGTCCACATCCCTCTCTCTCTCTATACCCCCCTTTTCCTTCCTTTTCTCCTCTCCTCTCCTCTTTCTCCCCTCCCTCTCCCTTCCTTTCTGAGTCACAGCCGCCAGCCACAAGTCTGCGTAGGTCTGAGTCATGCCTCAGCTCTCGTGAGATGGGCCCTGCTGTCTGCGAAACCACAGACATGAGATATGAGAAATGGGAAATGAGAGAACAAACAGACACACAGGCTCAGTTGCACAAACACTCGTACACACACACCCACACAAACACAAAAAAACACACACTGATATTCTTGTACCAGAGGAGCATTCTGGGTTGAGTAAGCTTGGAGCCAGACTGGAGCACCTGTCTCTCACAACCAGTGTTAGCCACTAAAATGAAGTGCCCGAGCTTTGTGGGACACAGAGTTATGACAAAGAGAAGTTTACTTTGCAAAACTTTTGGACAAGAGTTTTTTTCTTCTTCTTCTCAGCAGCAGACATGTTTCCTTTAGGTGACATTGTGAGGAAAATTGTAGGGGGGTGCTGAAGGCCTAATGTCTAGTTGCATCCATGCACTGAAGCTCCTTACCTTTTCATCTGACATCAAAGACCTGTTACTTACTTGATGCCCATGCTAAATAAATATTATCCCTGTGGAAATCTATACATAACATTTTCAGTCATGGTTGTCTCCTGCTATGCAGTGGAGTGTTCTAACAAAGCTTTCAAAGTGAGTAGTGGATAGCTATTAAGAACAATAAATTGCTAATTTTACAGCAATGTTTCATTTGCAAGAGGGGAGTCATGCAGAAATGTTACGTATGTTGTTTATGTTTATGTATATGTTTGCAAGTGGATGTAGATTTATGTTATATGTATGTGGGTATGTAGGTATGTTAATGGATATATGTGTATATGTGCATGTGGGATTTGCTTGTGTATGAGTAGGTGTATGTGTATGTGTTCATATATATATTTAGGTACAACATTTGCATATATTGGGTGTACTGAATGTAGGTTGATTATGGGGATACATCTGTATGTGGATATATATATATTCGTGGTGTGTGGAAATGTAACTAACGAGATAATATGACAATTTAAAACAGTCTTCCCTCCTTCTGAGGGGGTACCTTGTTGATTGTTAATAATTATCGTTGAGTTTCAGCTGAGTTTGGTCACATCTACCTAATTCTATTTAAACAGCTTCTCACTGATCACTTTGTAAAGTCTGAGGAAGAGCGGTTCTGCTCGAAACGTCACTGTTATAAATAAACATTTTCAAGGGAGCTACTTTGTGGCATGCGGATCTCCTTACACATTTTTCATTTGCAAAAGGAGCATGAGATGGGATAAAGCTAATGCTAGCAAGGTGTTTCAATTTAAAGGCCCATTCACACATCACACACAAATGAATAGTAACCAACTTTGAGACTCACCAGCGTGGAGATATCATCAAAATTTCGGTAAAAGTATATTTCCAGATCAATTACTGTGTTCAGTGTAGGCTGACATACCCATAGCGGAGAAAACGTCATGCTGGTGGAGTATGACATTTCCTGACGGCTCCCTGACTAATTGTAGACAGACTTTAAATCTTCTTCAACATGGCTAGCATACTCAACTTGGGAAACGTTGGCCTTAGGTAGCTTGAGGCTGCTGAATGGTGGACAAATGTGTTGTGACATTCCCCAATATGAAAGTATATATTTGTGTATAAAGTGGATGTGTATGCCATTTAACCACATGCAGCAGCAGCTGGTATCAGTATTCTGACACTAAGCCCCAAAAAGGCACCACAAGTCATACAACTGAGGTCCAGGCCTGAGGAGGAAGCAGCTGAAGCCAACAGAGCCCATACACATTAGAACACAGGCAAACAAGCCCCAGCATTCACTAACAGAGATGAATGCAGCTGTAACTGTGGGTAGCAAAGGTATGTAGAGGTCAAATCTTGCTGGTATTTACAAGCTATACGCGTTGGATCAATGTTGAAAATGTTTAGGTATGAGTAGCATTTTTTCAACAAACCAGACAAATACCAACATTGCCCAACTGATGTAAACTTAGTTTTATTTGTCTTACCTAGGTCAACATGCATCAGCAATGGCTAAAATGGGATTTAAAATAAAAAATCTTAATAAAATCAGTGAAATTTGACAGAGTACTCATGAATTCTTTCAGCATGTATTGGGTTTTTTGTCTGACCACATCTTTACATGATTTTCTAATCAAAGTGGTATTAGAGAGGACACCTTAAAATGCCCATATTATGAGTTTGGAATTTTATTTGCCCAGTGTGTTGTAATTATTTTCTCCACATGATAGATATCCTATGCAGAGTACAAAAAGTATGCAGCTTCAGAACCCCCACCCCCTTTGCAGCAACAGTACATGCCTGAAACAGCTAATTCTTCCACTTGTATAGACCTACCAGTGTGACATCATACCTTTGTTTTATTGGCAGTTAGAGCCCATTGGCAGATGGTGGCTCATTGCAGAACATTGTAGACAATGTTGTGCTGAGCAGCACTGAACTTACCAAGTACCCCAGAATAGATTGGTCAACCAGTCAAAGTTGATTAGAAGGTGACTTTAGGGGCAGGAGATCTAACAGAACATCTCAAGGTCCGTTCACACCGCAAGCGACCCAGCTACCAAAGTCGCGTCGCCCATTGAGGTAGCGTCACGCATCCATAAATAGCCTACCTGTTTGGTCGCCTGGCGTTGGCCGTCGGTCGGTGACGTCACGTCCCCTCGAGTTTAACCGCGATCGTATCATATATCCCATAATAGGGTGTATAAGCGGACATTATTCCAGCTGTGTCCTTTTCACTCACTTATCAAACACAAAACTCTGCAGCTGATGATGCAGCAGCATCCTCTGTGAGTTTACTGCGGTCTGTCTACAAATGTTCCGCCTATGCAGAAGTCATCCGCCCTGCAGTCCGGATGAATAACAGCACTGTCACACGTACACACACCGCTGATTGGCTGATGCTGCACAGCCACGCACGACATCGCCTTAATAGATCAACTTTTTTTTAACTTTGACATTGCGCGACGAGTGAAGCGGTCGTCTTGTCGCCAGCTGTTGCGTCGCGGGAGGGTTAGCCCCGCCCCATCGCGGCTGTACATTGACTTTGCATGGAGCGTGATCGCTGAGGTAGTACAGGTAGTGTCCAGTGTGAACGCACCTTCAGACATACTGAGAATACAGCTGGATCAGGGGTACCCAGTCTTTCAAAAGTAGAACATTTTTTGAACATTAGTGATCGTGAACATATTCCTGCATTCACCAAAATAAAATATATGAACCCAACTTGAGGCAGAATTTAGGCTTTTCAAAAGCATTGCTACCCAGCACCCCTCCAACTTGGGTTCAAGTCTGACCTTTACCAGCGTTTGTTACTTATGCTGAGGGGTTGTGTTTTTTTCAGTGTTTGTTTGTCTGGCTGTGACAAAGATAACTTAAAGTTATTCACAGACTTTGATTAAATTTCAGGGGTTGTGGGTCAGTACAATAAATTAGTGATTGTCTTCTGGTGGTGGTCCTACGACAGATGTTGTTTTACATGAATATTTTAAAGGATTTCTCACAATAAGAGAAACGGCTGTTTTCCATTTTTAACTCAGAGAGTTCTTAACAGAATTTATGAAATTGTCTCCAAATGGTCATGGCACAGTTTGATGTGATCTGAATTCAGATCCAGGATTTTTAAATAATGTGAGATAAAGCTCTTTTCCACATTTCCACTAATTACTCAGCTAACAATTGCCAAAGGTTTGCATTCTCTAAGCAATTCTAGTTATCACTGAGCTCACTACTATATCACTGTGAAGACCTGTGCACAAGGAAAATTTCTTTTGAGTGAGTTCTGATCCTATTGATGCATGTCCACCATTCAAATGCATTCCCCATATTTTAGGATCACTCTCTGCAACTGACTTAAGACTTCTGATCAGGTTTTAGGCTGTCTTAGGTTAGAGGTGTATTTGCCGTTAAATTGGCAGACTCACATCCCCTGTGTCTGTAAAGGCATTAGCAAGACTCATCCCCCACCATTGATGCAGATGTAAGATGCAGTATTGACATGAGTGGTAGGACATGTGGAGAGGTAAGGAGGTCATACAGCAGCAGAAATAAAAATGAAAAATGTTGTTGATATACTATTAAGTCTACAGTCAATAACAAGGTAATGATTTGGGATTTTTTACAACACCATGTCTCTTAAACTTGCTTGTAACAGGTACATTTTCTTAAAAATCTGTAAAACCCATGGTAGTAAGTTAGCAGGGTGTATTGGTTTAAGAAATGACCCTGCAAACTGATGACTTGTAGCTGAGTGTGTCTTTAGCTGTTTGATTTTTTTTTTTTTTTTACACAAGATAAACATCGTATCAGTTCATGTTTGATTCAAATGAAAAAAAGAGGCATTTGAATAGACCTTTCCTGCTTCCTATTGTTATTGAAACTACAGCATCTATCATTTCAGTCATCAGCTAACGTGGTCACTTCGTAATCTGTTACACCAGGACAGTAACAATGGTGCATGAGAAGAACAGTGTAGGAGTGCAGTTGGTCAATATGGTCCAGTCTGACCATCGGTCACTTGATGCCTGAGTAAATCTAATGTTACTGTTAACTATTCTAAATCTATTCTGCTAATGCTGATCAAAAACATTAAAGTAATCGACACAATTTCACAATGCAACACAGGTAGATACAGCATGTGCCATGTTCCTTCTTGTGGTATCCTTCAGAAGCACACAACACACTTAGTCAGGTATATCAACAGAATGCTCATGTCACAGATAAATGCAAACAAAAGTGCAAGTGCACACAACAAGTATGTCTCCTGCCAAAGGCACAGCCGCTTTGTTCTACCTCAGGATAGGTTTATACTCCAGCTTTGCTTCTGACCACTCCATCTTTACTGACAGCACAGGTTCATAGTATTAAATAATGGTAAAAAATAACAATGTGTACAATAGTCATAAAAATGACATCATTAGTTGGAAAGCAGGTACGCCATCTATGTTGAATGATAAATGCTTTGTTTGGGGCTTGCAGTAGGGCCTATTTTGGTCATGCTTGCATTTGATTGTCTTCTCATCCTTATTTCTAATAGTATACAAGGAATCTCTCAACTTTGATTAAAAGCAACAAAAGAACACAATGCTAAGTTACACAACAACCATGTCAAACAGATGAAAAAACTGCTTCACATGAATTACAGTAAATTAAGAGAAGAAACAACGGCTCCTGCCACTATGTATAATGTGGTCATTTCAGTTCACACTGTTGACTGCACCTACTTTTTTCTGGAATAATAAATAATAATAATTAATTAAATTTATATAGTGCCTTTCAAGGAACCCAAGGCCGCTTTCCAAATGGAAAATCAAAAACAAAGACCAAAGCAGGAAACCTGATTTGGACCTAAGCTAGACATTTAAACAGGGAAGGTCATGGGGAGAACAGGTGAGTTTTGAGAAGTGATTTGAAACAGTCCAGAGTGGGAGAGTTGCGGATTTCTGCGGGGAGAGAGTTCCAGAGGGTGGGGGCAGCCACACTAAAGGCTCTGTCACAGAAAGTTTTTAGCTTGTTCCCCGGGATGGAGAGGAGACCTGCGTCAGATGACAGCAGGCTCCTGGATGGGGTGTGTTAGTGGAGGAGACCAGCCAGGTACTGGGGGGCAAGTGCATGAAGGGACTTGAAGGTGAGTAGTAGGAGCTTGTAATGAATGCAGAACTTGACCGGGAGCCAGTGGAGGTGAATGAGAGTGGGGGTGATGTGTTGCCAGGGTTTAGTGCAAGTAAGAATCCTGGCAGCAGAGTTTTGCACATATTGGAGCCTGTCCAGTGTTTTGCTCGGAACCCCGGACAGGACTCCATTGCAGTAGTCCAACAGGGATGTAATGAAAGCATGAATGAGACTTTCTGTCACAAAGTCCGAGGAGGAACAGAGACGGGAAAAATGATGAAAAATGATGAAGAATGGTGTACCCATGTCATAAGCTTTGGAATAGTTAGCCAGTTAGCATGCAATTTATAAACATTTATAAAGACACTATTCATTTTACTTCATCAGCTTTAGTACACCAGCTTACTCACCGATTTATCCATATTTCAAACAAACAGTCATACAGCTATAAGCAATGTGATCGCTTGAATTGCATTTCAGCTCAGAGCTCCATCCAGTGTCTTGACACCTAATATGAACTCAGCTAAAGGTCGCTCTGACTCGAACAGCACAAGTAACCCACAGAGTGATTCAGCCAGTGAGTGAATCATGCCCACCCCCTGCCCTTAGATGAATTTAAAACTTTCAGAACAATAAAAACAGCACATATCAATGCAATTATGTTAATTCTTTTGTACACCACAGGTGTTTAAATTATTGTCCCTTCATCTATCACCTGCCTCTGTGATCTTAAAATTTTCCATCAGATGAGCTTCCCAGCCCACCTGCTATTCTAATTCTGCCATCTGCACAGTAGCATATTAGTCCTTTTCTATTAATTTCCAACCAGATTTGTATCTGCCTTGGCAACTGAGACACTCATTCGGCTTGAGATTTGCCCACCTGTGTGCCTTTTAGATACTTGTACACTCCCGACCAAATTCCTCAGACCAGTTGAAATTTGAAGAATTTGCATTTTGCACTGTTGGATCTTAAGAGGGTTTGTGAAGACAATTTATTAAAAACTGCATTTAAAGTCAAACATGCATTTGTCAGCTTATCAAAAGTTTAAGATCACAGCCTTTAAAAGCCAAAATCTGCTCAAAGGTTTTCATTCAATGCCATTTTCTGTCATGTATTCACACTGTCATGACCTCCTTATGACAAAGGCAAAAAAGCTCTCTGTCTTTGAATCTGGTAGGATTGTTGAGCTGTATATGCAAGGCCTCTCACAACCTATGCTGAGGTTGGACAAGATAGTCATTTTGAATTTCTCAAAAGATCCTGAGGAGCATAAAACAAAAAAGTCAAAAGATAGACCCATAAAAATCCACTGAATTTGTGGAAATTTTGAAGAGGATCCGACTGGCTGCCAAACAAGACACAAGACGATCATTCTGACCCGACTTAAGGTTGTTACTGGTACTGGCTGCAGCCCAGTAACCCTCAGAGGGCATGTGCAAGGGAAGAACTTAAAAAATCTTCAGAGTCCCCATCTCCTTCAATGCCAAAAAATTGCCTGTTTGGACTTTGCTAGTAAGCACCAAACATAAGACATAGAAAGGTGGAAAAAAGTTTTATTCTTGGACAAGAAAAAAAGTCACCTTGAACCATTATTGCTAACATGCCATTATTCTATTATTTAATAGCTGCTGAAGGCTATCTGATTACATTGTAACTGCCTTTGGCAAAGGCAATCAGATAGCCTTGTTTTACTTTATATAGCCTGCCTACTCTTCACTGCTCCTGCTGCAAGCTGCTTTGCAACACTCCTCCTACATGCTATTCTCCGACTTGTTGGTTTTAGCTGACATTGACGTTTGATCTGGGGGGATCAGGCAGGAGTGGGTGCTGTTCCAGCTTGAAATTTCCACAAGAGCCACACCAAGAAATTTTGAATATGCTAATCAATGCAGAAGATCATAGCTAATTCAAATTATTGCTGTTGTGCCTTTCTTGACTAAGTGGTCCTAACAAAATATTAGTTTATGAATCTTACTGTGTTCAGGCCAACAGAAATGACCTTGCTGGATGCAACAGCCCACCACCGGTTGAACCCGTGATGTGTCTGATCAAAAGGCAATCCATCCCACCTGCATCATCTCATCTGTCTGGTCTAAACGATAGTTTTTTGTTGTTGTTGTTGTTGTTTATAGGTCTCATCTTGGTCTGATCTCTTAGTCTAGCTTAAAGTGAACAGTGTGTAACCTGCAATGTGTTTGATGACTTCATCTGCTGATTTTTTCTTTCCTCTTTGTTTTTTCAAATTGTCTGGCACAGTAGCATGGGCACAATGTACTCACAGACTGGAGAGCATTCAGTGTTCTGCACTGTTATGTTGGTGATGACTCACTGCTGCTATAACACCCTCAGCATATCTCTTTGACTCCCACTGAGACTGACTATGTATTGGTTAGACTGTGCCATTTGTTTGTGTGATCCTATGTGAGTTTGAATCTAGAGGCTCAAGCCAAATATAAGACAAGACTAGACATTGTCATATGGGAGTAAGTGTCTGGTTTTGAGGGGAGCTTAATGCCAGAGTCAGTGGCAACAACAAAGCATAAGTTGTCAGACTCTAAACCAAAAAGCTTCTTCTGTGTTTATTATCATCACGAAGGGAAACTGAGAAAGCTTTTCCAGCTCAGGATCAAAGAATTCTACCTTTTTGATTAAATACAGTGCCGCTCATGCAACTTCCTGACTCTGCACGGCTGCATCACCCTAGCATAAGAGGATTAGTGATCTGACTTTTTACACTGCACAACAAAACCACAATAACTGAGGATCAAAATGTACAGTGTAGAGAGAGGTACCGGTGTATGACATGAATAATCTGAGGGAGCTTAAAAAGATTTCTCTCACAAGTTGAAAGGTTTAGTTTGGAGCTTTGAAGCCTGTACTTTTACACATCAATGTCATTTTTAAAGGAAAGGATCATATCAGCAGAGATGTCTGCTACTCACATATTCATCTACAAGTCCAACTTTCGGCAGAAAAATCACCCACACAAGGTATAATACATGTAACAGAAAAGTTTGAAGACATTTATTTCGATATAATACTAAACTTGTTCAGTTAAAGTTCGATGATGAGGTTGTTACTGAGGGAGAGGAGAGAACTTTCTACTGCATCTAATGTACTTAGTGGCCATATGGAGCTCATACAACCCCACTTCAAAAAAACTGAACTGTCCCTTTAAAACATTTTAATATACACCATTTAATTTCTACAAGTTCTGCAAGTGAAAGTAGGCTTGACCTGATGACTGATTTAAAACAAAATCTGTAGTGGAGGACGAGCAAACATGGCCAAACACTTAGATTTTAAGATTGATTTTAAATGGTTAAATTGAAGAATGTCAGAAAACAGGCAGGAATACAGGGCGGTTTTGACAGATTTTTAACCTCGAGTCTCCATGACACTATTATTGATCATTATAGTTTCACAGAAAATTGGCATAAATTCAGTGTATAACCACAAATCATTTCATATCTTAAAACAGCCCACTTTTCACAGTTCAAACAGGTATGCTATTTAAGCCAACCAGCCAGTAATAGATGGATGAATGATTAAGGCCAAGGTAAACTTTATTACCCCCGAAGGGCAATTTGTTTAACAGCTGCAGCGAGAAAAAAACAAGATAAAATACTGAGTCTCATACACAAATAACAACTGAACCTACTCATTAGACACACATGAGGCATCAGGCCATTAAGAGGATACCTGATGGCATCATCAGGTATCCTTGTAATGACTTGTGCTTAGCAATGCTAACAGGGTTGTCAGTGACATATCATAAGCAATGAGGTAATATTTCTATCATACAAAAGTTATTTTATTTTTTCTTTAAAGACTTCAGACATCACGAGCACATGTTTTTGTAGAAATCCTTAACATATATATATTTTTGGCTTTCTTGTAAATATGTCACTTGGAGTTGCCAAACCTGACATTAAGGGATGCTTAAAGTTTCAGCAGCAGGGCCACACCTAAACCAAGCCTTGTCCCATGCTCCTATCAGTTCAAACCTGACCATTCCTTCCTTTTCTTATGTTAACATGATGCACCACTCTTTCAAACCCTTTTTTCTATTTCTTCTCTCCTCCTATCCTTAAGGGCCTTGACGGAGGTTCCACATGCCTAGGAACTTAGGCAAATCCCTCAAGAAGTTCTCCTAAATCGTGATCAGCAACATTTTACAAATTTCAAATTCATATATACTAACAAACATTACAAATTAATGATTTTCAGATTCATCTTGTCAATGCAGTGGCCCTTGGTAGGGCATTTACAGCCAGAGGAATGTATATCTATGTGTTCTGTTAATTTTTTTCTTAACTACAGTATGTTGTTTACTACCAAGCATACTCAGTTTGGCAAAGAAGAAGACGTATTTTACATATAAGACTCTAAACTCGATTAATTGTTACATCCTCAAGCAACATGCAAAGTGTGGGAGAAATGAATTGTTTCTCCTGTGTGGATATCAACAATGGGTGCTGTATGCCTATAGCTACTCTGTTTTCACTCCAGAAGCTCTCAGTCACACAGTAAACAAAAGCAGCCCATAGAAAAGGAAGTCCTTCATTGTATAACTCTGGCAATGAGAGAATCTCCAAGAATTTGGCCATCAATCAAGATGCAAATATGATGGTCAGACAACAACTTATGGGTACCAACATTGCCATGATTCCGCTATTCCAACTTGAGGCTCTGTCAGCTTTTTCCTATCAGCCTGCACCCCACTTTCCTGTGCATTCCCTCAATCATCTTCAATTCTCTATCAAAAGACTTGAGGCGATGGTCAAGAGCTCCTGATCCCTGGAGGTGAGAGTTCACAAAGGGGCAGCTTTTCCAGGGGTCAGGGGTCAAAGCAGAGTGGGTCAAGTGAGATTGAATGTGCCCGCCTTGTTGCCAGGAGCCATGAAGGTCAGCTTGGCCCAGTTCATTCTGTGACCCTGGCTGGTCAATAGAGCCGGGCCCTCATCAATAGGACTCTGATTCATCATTAAATTTTTTAATTCGTGGCCTGTGCTTATTATTCCCTTGAAGATAGTGGAATGGCTGTGCAGATGCACATGTTCCTCACTGGGATTGATTTTGGATGGCAATCATCTTGACCTGCTGGCAGGGTGCTAGCTGGGGACTGGTGCCTGTCAATAGTGAACAATGGTTGCTGATTTGCTGTTGTTTTCAGTGTATACTCCTTCCAGTTAAACTACATAGCTCATCAGCTGGGTCAGGAGGCCAATTGCAGATTTGCATGGGTAGACATTTTCCATCAAAGCCTTTACGCTTTAAAAAAGCTTTCACAGCCAGTGTTTTCCATAAAGACATCATAATACATACTATTTTCAAGTCCATTCAAATGTGGTTGGAAGTTTTGAGACATTTTAAATTTCACTTAATTTCTCATTGGTGTTCGCTTCTGAGTGGCTATAATGATGGCAAGTTCAACAATAAGCCATACATTTGCATAATAAGCTTGATACTTGAGTGTACGAACTGGTGGGCATGTTGTTGTTATTTGGCACAAAATGCAAGTTAAAGGTTGTAAATTAAGGTGATGTTGCATCTCAGCACCAACCTTTGATGACCAAGCAAACCACAGTACTGTTGTTTTCCCCATTTCTCCCCCAGTGTTCTGACCAGAGAATATATAGTGCAACCATTTATAAGACTGGTCTTGATTCAAAGATGTAACCCCAATTAATTTAGATGTTATTACTGTGGAAGAAGTTGCTGAAAAAGAATCCCATGTGCAAGTACGATAGTCGAAAAAAGGCCACTTGTCCACTTTGCAGTATGGTGTACTACAGTGGCAATTGCTCTAAGACTGTAAGGGAAGCTCAGCTTCCCCTAAAATGTCCCCCCAAAAAAGTGGTGTTATGTACTGCTGTGTGTACATTTCATTGACTAAATATGCTCTAGAATACCTTGATCTTTTGTTCTGAATCAGCTACTTATCACAGGTAACTGGCACGACTTCCTTCTCATTCATCCCCGCAGCGTCTCAGCACTTTAACACAGTCGGACGCTGAGCGTCTTCTGACTTCGATGGGGAAGCGTAGAGTGGGTTGTTCCACTGTGGAAACTGGACGGTCATTGGATAAACGCTGGGCTTTGTCCCGCCTATCGGACGCTCAGCGTCTCTGGGGGTCTATGAGGCAGTGGGCTGGCCTGGACACTCGGCTTCTGCATGATGATTGGATGATCTGTCTGATGCCGAATCCCTTTTTGATTGACAGTGAAATGAGCCAATCAGCGATCTTGAAGTATAACCCTCCACCGGAGCATCTTCTAAGTTTTACATTCAGTTGTTCTGGACAGGAGCTTCTCCTGTTTAAAGCGGCTCAAGTCTTACACCTGCAACACAATGGGCCAAGACTGTTTAAGCAGTCTAGCTCTGCTGGTCATTAAGAGAACACTGGTAAAATCCCTGGAAAAGACACCTAGTTGTTACGACAGGGTCACAGATCATTTTCTTGAAAAGGAACGGAGGGTAGAATTTACATTTAAAAAAACAAATTCACGATGTAGGCTGGAAAAAAATGAGCTTCCCCTCCTTGACCGGCCAGCAGCCGCCACTGGTGTACTACCTCATTTCCACTCAGCTGCCTGGTTTGGTTCAGTAATGTTTGGTAGGGTTTGGATCACCTTCATTTTGTATTTGCATTTCCACGGTCAACTGTAACTTCACTTGCAGGAGGAATTGGGAACAGAGGGTCACACCAGCTACTTACATGTTAATATCACAAGAGACAAACACAGTGAAGCCATCTGAAGTAGAACAGGATTGTAGAAAAGAGAGCCACAATAGAGGACTTCCAGCACTTCCAGCACAATGGAGCACTGTGTCGTGCTGACATTCTTTACAGCAAAAGCAGTGAACAAATTGCTCTTAATCCACACATTATTTGAACATGTAAGGCTTATATTGGTGTCTTAGCCAATATCACTTCAGAAGTGACAATTTATGTAACCAATAAACTGAATGCAGTACTTCTATAGGGTCAATCTGGTACAAAAGGGTGGAAGGCACAGGTCAATATTTTGGTAACCCTATCTTTTTTCATTTAACAGAGGACACACTGTGGTTGCATATCATACCAAGCTGAGCTGAACCAGACTGCTAGGGGGAGATTCAGTTTAATTAGGAAGCTAATGTACCAAGAAAGTGAGATAGTACTTTACCTGGGAGAGGCAAGGAGGTAAAATGTCTGAATTAATAATATGTGACCTTATAGGTGTAAAGTTACATTTGAAAACAGTTGTCAGTGTTGGTTACATAAAGACATCAGATGTTATAAATATTGACACGTAGCTATATTACCGAGACTGCTTCTGTTGTTTATACCACTGCTAGTGAGATGATCTGAGGAGTTTTGGTCTCACTAACTTTGGCACCTCTTTTGGCTTATTATGATAAGAGAATTCAGCTGCTATTTTCACATCCAGCCACAGAGATAATACCCGTTTGCAATAAATTCTCCAACTTTAAAGACTAATTTGTGTCAATAAGTAGGTTAAATTTTCCAGCTGTTCATTTCTAAAACCAGCACTGCACTGTAAGGATTTTAAGTGTCCTGTTGATAATGTATATCAGTAGGCTACTACTTTATTCACAACACTGTGCTGTACCTTTAAACATGATTTTTTCATTTTAATCAAAAATGTTTCTTATACATTTTAGCTTTTGTTTTAGCTCACTATGACTTAAATTTTTACCTTTGTTATAGTGTCTTTGTCTTTATATGTTTTATTGTGATGTGTTTTTCTTTCTTCCTTTGCCATTGTGTTTTAATGTTTTGTCTGAAGCACTTTGTATTGCTTGGTTGCTGTAAAGGGCTATTCAAATAACCTTGCCTTACCCTGCCTTGCCAAAACAATCCACATGTGAGAGCACCATGAGTCTATTATTGGCAACTATTTATAGTTGAAGCTTTCCTGGAAAATCTTGGAATCATTTGCATGTGCAGGGAATCCTCTGGCTGCCCCGCGGCCTAGCTTGCTCACAGCCAAAGACACACCCACAGGTGGACAAACACTACGGTTAAGGATGCTCACAGGACGTTGTTAGCTTTGGCACAGACCAGGGAGGGAGGACAAGCAAGAACAGAGTGCGGGAGTGTACTGTGTATTAGAGCACTACATAAATCATAAAAACAGAGCAAAATGTGGTCACAACATTTTGTATGATGGGAACTTCAAGTTGGAAACACTGGAACAGTTATAAGAGCTTCTGGTTTTAGGGAACTGAAACCAGGAAGCTTTTATAGTGATATTTTTTTCATTCCTGACTCATTGAAGATAGCACCAGGATGAATAAACACAAGCTTCTACCTTATTTTTCTTCACATTAAAAACATGTTGTACTTTTGGCTCATAGAAACAGTCCCACACACTGCTGCGGACATTCCCCCTTTTTGAAAATCATCGTTCATTTATACTTTTTTCCTCCTCTCTCACTCTGGCTGTCACTGCGTGGTATGTGTAGGCAGCATTGTGATAGGAATAGATGTTCCCCCTAAGCGAGACCTGCAAGAGCCATTTGAAAAAATCAGCTTAATGGAGAACAGTAGGTAAGGAGTGGGCAGCTTGTACTTTTTTTTCCCTCCCAGCCGTTCTCTTCTATTATTTCTCCACTGCTCCCACTGTCTGTCATTTTCTCCAGATCTTCTGAGCTCTGCCTTTCTTCCTCCGTTTTGTGCTCCCTCTCTCCGTGCCCTGGTTTTCACCCCCGTCTTTGACTTGAGCTTGTCTTCCTTCAGCCCAAATGTTTCTCTCTTTCTCTCTCTATCTCTGGTGGCACTCCCCCCAACACCACCACCCTAACCCCCCCCTCGATCTTCCCACCACCTCTTCCTCACCTGCCACACTCTCTCCCTCTGCCCTCTCTCTCCCTCCGTCTATATCTGTGTCTATCTCTCACATTCTCCACCCCCTCTCTTTGCTATATTTTTCTTTCACTTTTCTTTCTTTTATCTGGGCGCACATTCCTCTCCTCCCACTCTTGAAATTCTCACTAAATGATTCCAAGTGTCTGGGCCCCGTGCCTCCCCGAGCAGGCAGCACAGCCACCACACACACATGCACAAACACACACGTCTGTACAGTTACACCCACAGAACAGGAGATGTACGTAAGCACTCACGACGCATCAATCTGGATGCTGCATGAAGGGAATAACAAAGTAAACAAAAGATAGAGAGATATAGAAGATCTTGTTATTCCTGTTTGTTAAAAGAATTACCGTAGCATTGTGAACACGTCATTTCTTTTCATGAATCTATCAATTCATCAAACTAGCTGTTATATTTGTTATTTTCAGTTGTTGTGTCATTTCTACATAATAATAATAAAACATTTTTTTAAGTATCAAGGCACAGAGTGTTGCAAAGTGTGTCACAATCAGCTTTAGTCAAAGGAGGGAACAAGAAGACCACATCAAATAGTCTCTGATGTATTCTGTTGTCCTGCAGTGGAAGTTATAAACAGCACAGCTTTAGATATATCAGAAAATATCAACTTTTTCATGATTTCATTATCTTTTTGTTAAGGTGGGAGCTGCTAGGATGACCATAAGTCAGACCTTAAAATAGGGCCACTTTAATTTTGCCTTCCACAAACATGGGCATGAGAAATGAAATGAATTCTCATCAGTGCACATTTTAACACTGTACAAAGCAGCCGATAAACAACCACTTTCATATCAACAAAAACTGTGATTAAATATTATAGATATGACATTATTTTAACAAATTTAATTTTGCCAATGTAACTGCCATTGTTGTCATTGATAATGTTATTTTTTAACAAAAACAATTTATGTATTGTGTTTTAAGTGTCCATATGCCTAACCCAGGGATGATCTTCTGTTATCAAGGATATTATGATGTTTTTCCATCTGACAGTTTTTTATAATTTTTTGCAGTTTAAAACATGTAACTATTCAATACAATGTAATTTTTAAAGTAATGTTTTATCTTTGCATCAATGCACTTTAATTATTAATCTATATTGGTCTTGTTATAAATAAATTTAATCAGTGTCATCTCTCATTATCTCTCTTGTTGAGGAATAACTGCAGATGAATGATAATGTGTCACTATTTTAGTATTCTGACTGCACGTGTTGATTAATTCCAAATTTTGGTTTGGGGTTGTGTGCAGTGCCTTATTTTTCCTTTACTGTTTTCTTATGAAGACATTTTATTTCACGTACATCAATTAATTCAAACATAGGGATTACACTCATCCAGTAGAACACAATAAATTGGATGTCTGCGTCAGTGGCTGCATTACAACAGAGCCACTTCCAGCATGTACCTCTGTTAGTGTTAGTCTTAATACAGTTTTACATTCCGCATTTGCACCATGGTGGGTTAAATAATTGGCCATTTCTGAGTTTGACAAATTCATTCACAATATCTGCAGAGTTTTGCCCTACCTAAACTGCAGAAACTCCTGACATCCTTTCTGATCACTCTCTATCTGATGTCACACAGCTGTCAGTGTGATAAACTGGGCAAGCTGCACGTAGAGTGGTAGACGTAAAGAGACCAATCAGCACTGAGAATTAATGTGCAGCACATTTTTGAAGATTCTATTGGTTAAATCAGCAACCCATTTGGAAAGAACATTGTCACATGAATAGCCATGTAAGTGTTGCTCACATGGTACAATGTTTTGGTATCTGATTTTAGTTGGTTGAAATAGTGATGGGGACTGTCTGAAATTGGAACATAGTAGCATTTTGGGGATATTTAATGGACACTAAGGTCTGATAGCAGGATTGTCCTGGTTAATTCAGGACACTTGGTTACCCTAAGCGCAACCCGTTCCAAACCTACACGTAGACGTATGCACTGAGCTAATATACAAGCATTAGCATGCTATGTGATGACATAAACTTTACTATGTATAGCTTATACATATCAATGCATGTCATGGAGATCTGGACAAGTAGTCTGTCACTGAAAGTCAATTGTCTAAAGGTTACAGGCTAACACTTTTGTAGGAAGAGTTGTTTTCACTAAACTCTTTGTTAGCTCAGCCATTTACTCCAAGGTACAGTGGTAAGACATCATGTAGTCTGAGTGAACCCAACAATAATAGAAGAAATCTGAAGGTGCATACACTTCTTGATGCATTTTCTTGTACAATGTGAACATCAGTAAGACATCAAATGTTGACATTTATCTGATAATTTGTGTAATAAGGTATGCAGGTATGCACGGCATAAGTGTGGCATGTGTGCAATTCGCTGACTCTCAGCAGGATGTGTCTATTATATCAGAGATGTGTAAAGGGTTAAATGTTAAAATTAAAAGCAAAACATTAACATCATATTCACTTTTAAACCTTAGATAACCTAAGAAGACGATTAATCTTAGTCTGCTCCAAGATTATTGGAGTCTACCTAGAGGAATTGTGTTCTCTGTGGAGTGATCAAGTGATTCTGTATTTGGTTTAAGGAGTGTCGTCGGTAACATTGATGTAGAGAATGTTTTGTCATATTCCTACAAAGATATCTTGTGGCACATTAATACAGTTTTCCCCATGAATCAGGAACTGAATTTTCGTGTTAACCCATGTGTTTTAACCATGTTATTTCCACCAGTTTTCATGTACATCTGCTGTGATGTCACTGTGACGTCTACTCACAAATGGTCTATGGACAGCATGAGCTAGATTCTATTGTGTTCTACAGTGTTATAGTGTAAACTGGATTACCAAAATACATGTAAGCATGTTTGACTGAAATCATACTTAAACATTCCATATACCACAAGACTTTACTAAAACTTTGAAAGAATCTCTGAAGACTGTAGCCTGACACTCCCATACCTGCAGGCAACTTCTGCAGTTTTCAGTCCAAGGTATTGCAAAGACCAGGATTCTTACAGGGTCACTGAGTACTTTCCTTGCAGTGAAAATGGATAACTTGATTTAATTTCCATAATTAGTCAGATCCTTCTTGCAAATCTCCAATCTACAGTGATTGTCAGTGGCAAAAATTGACACAGCCCAATCAGAGTCCATCAAAGTAGAAGGAAGTGGGAGCTACAAGGACGTTAGCATAGATGCTAACAGCCGTGGCAGTTTTATCAGATCTGGACTGTACTTTTTAAATAAAAAACAAAAACATTTTAAACTTCTCAAAGTGAATGATTTATAAAGTGACTCACGTTCTACGCTTCTACCTTTTTGTCCATTATAAATCAGAATCCACCTGGAGAAGTGCGACGTGGAAAAGCTGTCCAATCCGCTCAACCATAAATGGTCAATGCAAAGCACCTCATGAATATTGGGGTATATAAATAAGCCTTTCGATCATATGCTTTACGTGTGACAATGGTGTCCGAAAGGAAGACCAAAAAAAGGAATTTCTCGGAGACGGAGATTGAAGTCCTCATTGATGATGAATATGAATGGTCCCTCGGTCAAAAAAAAGAATGTGTTGCCTTATTTAAACGTCGCTGTTGCTGTTAATGCAGCAAGTGCAACAGAGAGGACAGTGTCGGAGATCAAGTTAACTTTGTGACCCGAACAGAGGAGTTTGTGAATGAAGTGATGGATAAATGGACATGTCGCTAGTTTGCTGCAGCAGTGGATCGAAAAAACTTTACAAAAATCAGAGAATGACACCACGTCACTGCTTCATGCATCCATTGTGCCAAAACACCCACCTTCTTTATTACGCAAAAGTATATCTGCAATGTTTACATGTTAACGGACCCACACTGACTTCTTTACATACTTTCTGAGAGAACCCTGTATCAGCATCTGATAACCTCCAGTTTGTATTTTGCAAATCCTTATTTTAAAATCAAACTGTAAACAATGAAAAATGTTAATTCTTTTCTCTGTCTTGGCCACATTCCAGACTGCTGTTTTCCTGGGAAACTCTGTTTCTGTATTCTTTCAGACATCAATAATGTAGTTGAGGATGATCATGTCAGAGATGCCCTGATTTACGTTATGCCTGTACCACACTTTCTTACAGAACCAAAGGGCTGATGAAGAGCTACCTGGCTGACAAAGTCAGCTCACATTTAAACTCCCACCGCCTTTTCCTCTAACCTCTGTGCATTCTTCTCTGTCAGCATTTTCTTTATTACAATTCAATTCTCCATTCTTCCTTGTAATACATGCATGTAGAAATTTACAGAGACAACACAGGAAAGGACTGGTGGCTCTGAAAAAGGGATTTTGTGTTAGCCTAATCCTCTCAACTCAATGCAAGCCAACAATCCTACAAACATTAGTGCCGTAAAACCTGTGAGGTGTAAAACATTGGGGGATAAGCAGCAGAGGCAGGCTGAAGAAATACTGTCATTTCGCCACTTTTTTTCTTATTTCTGTCTTTTTCTGTCATTCTCCATTCTTTTCTCCCAGTCTTTTCTGTGTATTTCTCATTAAATACAGTGCATAATATGTTTCATCTAGTATGTAAGGTGAATATGAATGGTCCCTCGGTCAAAAAAAGAATGTGTTGCCTTATTTAAACTAACCTAACCTCTTATTTCAACAAATTTGAAATGAGAACAAAATAAATTTGGGATGCTTGGTGGCCCAAATTCCCCATGCTATAACAGTATTGCATCAACAATTAGCACTGAAAACAACATATTTCCACAGTACCAGAAAACAAAACAAATCTGCTTAAACAACACACATGCTTCTCCAGTGTGAGAAAGGAAATGTTTGTTTTAGTTGTCCAAAATCTTATTCTTTTGTAAAGCAGAGCCAGTGATAAGAAAATGTTCCCATAAGAACCCTGTATCTTCATCTGATAACGTGTAACAGTTTGTATTTTGCAAATCCTTATTTTAAAATCAAACTGTAAACAATGATGAAACTGTAATTCTTTTCTCTGTCTTGCATCACGCTCCCTCCCTCCAGACTGCTGTTTTCTGCCGTCTGTTTCTGTATTCTTTCAGACATCAATAATTCAGGCATGAAGTTGAGGATGAATTATTCACATGCTGATGTCAGACATAAATGCTCTGTGCTTACGTTATGTGCCTGTACCCCACTTTCTTAACGCAACCAAAGGGGGAAGAGAAAGAGCTACCTGGCTGCGACAAAGTCAGCTCACATTTAAACTCCCACCGCCTTTTCCTCTAACCTCTCTGCATTCTTCTCCCTGTCAGCCAACCCATTTTCTCTCCCCTCATACACATTCAATTCTCCTTTCATTCTTCCTTGTCACCTAGATTACATGCATGTAGAGCAAGGCGCTGCTGTTTGAAAGAGACAACACAGGGACAAGGATAAGTAGTGGTGGCTGAAAAAGGGATTTTGCAGCCTATCCTCTCAGCACACAATGCAAGCCAACAATCCTACAAACTAATCCCATCGCTGCCTAAAACTCGAGGTGTAAAAACATTGGGGGAGCCAAGCAATACGGCAGGCAGACAACAGAATGCATACAAAACACTGTCATTTCGCTCACTTTCTCTCATTTTCCTTATTTTCTGTCTTTTCTCTGTCATTCTCCATTCTTTCTCTCCCAGTCTTTTCTGTGTATTTCTCATTAAAACAGTGCTAGACTGAGTCATAGGCTATTACTGTATTATCTAGCCTCTGGGTCTATTTAGACACACACTGCCTCCTTAACAACTGTTCACATTAATCATTTGATTCAGCATGACGCTAATTAGGATTTGTCAATACTATTAATCTGCTCATCCAGCCCTCATGTGGATTTGAATATCTCAGTGATTATGTAGACCGGCACTTGATAAAGTCTTACCTGCTTCCCAGCCAACACAAGCAAATCATGAGCAGCGAGGTGGGGAACCACCATTCAGGCACAAAATCATGCTCAAGCTCTTGTGTTGGCAAGCATCGTTATGAAACAGACTTCCAGAGCAGAAGACTGAGTTTTAATTCAAGGTATTTTAAGATGCATTTACACCAAGCTTACAGGTTCAGTTCTGCTACGGTATACAAGTACCACTGTCAAATAAGGAGAAAGTTACCAATGACCCCCGCCATCCCACTTTTGGCAACCATTTCAGTTATTTTGGCTCTATTTTCTGGGTATTTTCTGGCACATACCAAAATGACCCAAATAATTGAGGTTGAAAATGCTGCACTCCATCTGTCATAAATGCTGCATAGTACTAGAGTGCTGCTGGTCCTCCATTGTTGGTCCTTTATTTCAATTGCATGCTACTTCCGACTAACCCTATGCTACGTTCACACCGCAAGCAACCCAGCTACCAAAATCGCATCGCCCACTGAAGTATTGTTGTGCGTCCACAAATACCTCATTTTGGTCACCGTTGCCATCGGCAGTCGCTCGGTGACGTCAGTTCTGCTCAAGTTTCACCGCGATCAGATCATATATCATATAATAGGATGTATAAGCGGACATTATTCCAGCTGTATCCTTTTCATTCACTTATCAACCACAAAACACTGCAGCTGATGCCCTGCAGCAGCATTATCTGTGAGTTTACCGCGGTCCGTCTAGGCGGAACTAATGTTTCCCACATGGACATGGATGGGGGTTAATACATCTGACCCTAATCCAGTTAGACCCCCTGATGCATGTTAGTGGTAATGACCACAATTTGAATTTTAGCTATTTTCAGCCAAACTTTATTCAAACAACATATTCATCAACATTGGTTAGTTTTATTTTACTATTGTTGAACATGTTGTGGCAGATAGAGAGTAAATCTATGATAATCATAGTATCACTTGGATGTGGCAGTGCTCTTATTTAGACTTGTTTTGCCACAAACTTCAGGAAAAGATTAAATATGGTAAAAATGCTGTGTATTTCTTTTCCTCTTTTCATTCAATAAAACCATTATAATCAACAAAAATCAATTTTTCTGCTTTTGTTCTGAACTGAACACACTGATTCAGACGCATCATCCGAAAACAAGTTTGAGGCAATTGTGTTCTGAATACTAACACATTGTATATGAAATAGTGACAATGTCTGTGTGGACCCCAGATAAGCGGTCTGATAAAAAAGTCAACAGAACATTGGTTATTCTCTCATTACCATGTCCAGTAAACAGCTAAAGTCATAAAAAATGGAAATCCTACAAGCTTGAGTACATGTGAGTCCCAAGATAACACATTTCATGCATGTATTCATCAATGTTTTAATTAATTCAGAAGTACTGATCCTGACTTCATGCAATTAAAGTGTTAAAATCATTGTGACTCAGACGTTATTAAAGGTATCTGGATGTTTATTCAGTAGTGATTATTTTAGAAATGGATAACTGGCGGTCACATACTGCCCACCACCTAACTCAATGCTGCCTCCAAGTCAATTATAGTTAAAATGTAGTCATGAGGGGAATAAAGTAGAAATCTGCATTTAAGGATTTCAGTGAAGTTTCAACAGCATCACCATGAATAAAAATCAAGCCAATTGAAAATGCTTAAATTGTTCTACTTCTTCATACCAGGATTTACATGAATAGTAATCTTAAATTGTTGTATTTGGTATATTTTTGCAATAAATTTAATGTACAAAAGAGCTGTTTTTTTCCCCTGCAATGCTATTATGCATGCATTTAAAGAATATATTTTACTAAATCACATCCAAACCTGGAAAGTAATTTATTCATTTCATTCAGATAATGTTAACATGTTTTATTCCTATGTTTATTGTCTTGATTTTAGCATTTGAACTGGGCCATAAATGCCAATTTGTTTTCTAATACTTTCTTACAATTTTGAACTATTGGACCCTCTGGCAAGTCAATAGCAATTATGAAGCCCACTTCATCACCTCAGGTCCTCACCTATTCCTGATTCCAGACATCATTGTTACTCGACATTTCTTAATTCATGTTTTCAAAGTAAGTTGTCAAACTTTTGATGGAAATGTTACCAATGAAACAAATAAACCTTCAAATACAAATATTATTACCATACCATGCTTCAAATACTGGTTTGGCAAACATGGAGTTATTTTCTAAAGATACTGACTCAGAGGTGGATAGGTCATTGAATGAGGTAGGCTTCATTGATAGTCACAGAAGCACTGCAAATAAAACAGAACAGTATTTTTTTGTTAAACAAAAGGTAAATCATTTAACTTAAAATGAAGCTGCTTGTACAACCTGAAACCCTATAATTATTCTAAAAGCTTCTTTGGTGTTTTTTCTTCTTTGCTAGTCTAGTTAGAATGTTCTTTGCTCCACAGACGTGCAGATCTCCAGGGAGTGGGCTGAGGTGTGACAGAGCCAGACATTTAACAGAAGCTAGGCCAGGTTAGAGGGGCCAGGCGTGGGAGACAGGAGAGAGCCTGTGGGATAGAGGCCTGTGTAGGCACCAACTTAACCTGCTCCCACCCCTCTCCCCCTCATCTCCAGTCCTATCTGCTCACCCACGCACTCTCCTCCATTCCCCACTCCCCCTCGCTCCTCTCCTCTATTTTCTCTCCATTGTATTCATCACCCTCTGCCCACACTGCAAACTCCATGCTGAGACGGGGAATAAGAGCTTCGCTTGTATGTTTTTGCTAAAAAGTGACATGTAAGAATGCGTTTCAGCACTCCCCCTGACTGCAAGTGCTAACATTCAACGCTGAGGATGATCTGAAGTGGTCTGTGCTGCTCCAAACAAAATCAGCAGACATATACAGAGACAGTGAGGAGTAATCAGTCCCAGGTTTATGTGCAGCTAATGTGAACAGGCAGGGGTGTAAGAGATAGTATGCCAAAGTTAAAGAGCGTGACTTTGTGCAGGGTTGGAGACGTACAATATGTTTCTAAGCACAATTTACCTGAGAGTTATCACATTTTAAACATAATTGCATTGCATTTATCGCCAAAGTGACAGCAATTCCCCTCTTTTGGGACCATTATAGATGTAAAACAAGAAATTAAAAAATATTCACATTCAGATATGGAGACATTTGCTACTTTACTGTTGGCAGGAGGATCATTGTGAGACTGGGAGCTGAGAAACAGTTGGCTTGGCTCTGTGAAGGTAAAAGCATCCACCTAACAGAACATCTACGTCTAATATCTTGTTTGCACTTGGTTGGACAGGATTGTAAAAACCAAAGTGTCAAACTGAAAAATTGCCTTAATGATGATTTAGGGCCTGGATCTATTCTGTCATTCTCTGACTATCTAGCCCTTGCTCACCTCTCCAAGCTCAAACATGCTCATGATCAGACAACAACCTGGGCAGAAATCTTGGCTTCTTGTATTGTCCATAACAGTTTAATGAAAACAGCTCTTGTTTTGTTTTTGTTCTTTCCTTTGGTTCAAAGGTTCAACATCATGTGGATAATGTCCAAAAAAAATTAAATCTTCTCTTTCCTTAGTGTCTGGTTGTGTCCTTAGTACCCAACCTTTGGCCTCTTGGGCGCAGACTGACAGTTTTAAAGGAACACTACACCCAAACAACGATTTGGCCTCATTTTCTACTCACCCTCATGCTGAACAACACTGTGGAGTAGTTTTGGAACATCTAGGATGCAGCCGGAGATCTGGGGGTATACTCGCTGTCCACTGACATTGATATCATGATTTAGATAAGAGCCCGAACGAACAGTGTCCTTAAAAGTCCACAAAAAGTCTTCAATATCCCTCCATACTGCTCTGCTGTAATCCAAAGTGTCCTGGCAGAGTGCGTATACTCGCATCTAGCACATGTTTATAGCCTAAACAGTCTACTTGGCATTCTGATATGTGCACTATGGGGGCTACAGCATGCTGCTATACATTTATTATCTAAAATAATGATGGCACACTCTGGTAGGATACTTTTGCAAAGGCCAAAGCACATGGGTATGTTTAGCCCATTTTGTAATGATTTTACATTTGAATACAATAACAATAAAAAAATACATAGCTGTCAATACGTTTTTTTAAATTGGTCCCAATGGGCTATACTCTCTGTGGGCTCAACCATAGTGGGCTCTAATGAAAAAAGACTGTGAACCTCGAGGCACAGTCGCACTCAGTCTCAGTCTCTTAGCACCAATGCGGTGACTGGTCACCATTTAGTATTTATAATTTATTAAACATTAAAAGCACATAACATACAACTGTACAACCAACATCTGTGCCAGGTGGAAAACAGGAAAAACTCCTGTGCTGCATGCCAAAATGCTTTGCACAATGCATTGGAGCCCCTTCTATTACATCAGTGTGTCCATAGTGAGTGTGTTAATCCAGCAAAAGGAACTTTTATAATCCGTGCTCCCATAAACTTACAATTTCCATCTGCCTGTATGTTTTATGTCTTTTCCATGCACTTGTGTACTATTGCCTGCTGAAAATCTAATTTCCTCTGGGATGATGATAAAGTTCAACAGAACTTGAACTTTTCACTGTCACACCTGGATAATGTGGCATGTGACAGATTTACTCTCATATGAAAAACAAGAATCAGACCCATGGGGCCTGGGGACTTTGCATATGCTCAAGAGTTTTCTCACTTTTTTGTGACATGTTGAATAAAAAAATGATTGATTTAGCATCATCTTACTTTTAACAATGTAGAATATGTTCAAAACCCAGTCCTGTAAACTTTAAGTTTCATCCAGTATGAATATAACCAAACATTCCTGCTTTTATGTTTATTTTTATATTATTTCTATTATATTTATGTTTTTGTTTTTTTGTTTTTTTTTACTTTTTTTTGCTTTTTGGTAAGCATTTAGTAGATGTGTACCAAACCATTTTATGCAGAGGGAGACATATAGTGGGGATGGAGATAGCTCTATCATCAATTATGCTTTCATACTGGGCCAAGGACAGTCTTAAAATGGACATCAATTAAACAGTATAAATGTATGTAGACCTACTAGCTGTCTGCATTTTAACCACGCTCTTAACTCTGACAGGAAGCTTAAAGGAAGCTCAAGCTAATTTTCACATCTGTGTGGAGTGCTAAGCTAACTTGCTGCTCATAACATGTACCAAATGAGGATGCATCTTAAAGAGCCTTCCCCACCTTTAAATGAAACTCTGTTTTCCTCGAGGGGATTTTTGCAGCCTGGTAAAAACAAAAGTAAAAATACAGAACAACACAGCCTTAAAATTAAAAGAAAAAAAAAACACATACTAATACAGCAGTACGTCAACTTTTGGCTGCACTGTATACTTAAGTGGGATCATATCTTTGTGCAAAACAACATCAGATTATACAGTACTATCTTTGAATACCTTTAAAATGAATGTCTGATTATACCCTTGTAGAATGTATTTTTTATCTTAAATGTGGGCTTCAAAACTGTCCTTTTGAAGGGTGGTGAGGAAAGAAACACCAAAAAAGATGCTGCATTGTACTTCAATAAAGTACAGTCCCAGTGCAAGGCTTTTTTAGTCTGAAAGGTACAAATTTAGTCCACCTTATCTTTTTTCTCACTGAACTCCAGACATCAGTTTAAAGCTGCTCTTATGTGAAGGTCAAACAGAAAGTGCTTGCGCCGTGAGTTAAAGGCCTGTGGTTGATGTGGTCAGCAGTTACTCCTCCTCCTCTAAAACCAAACACAAAGGGCAGCGAGCGCTCTTTACAAACGGGGACAGTACCTCTCTTTTCTCTCAGCATTGCTGCTTTAACAACACAACTGTCACCTCCAAAGAGCATGTTTCAGCAAGCCCTGCAGGCCCCCTCCCGCTTTCTTCTGTTTTGTTTTCTACAACAGTCTTACACCATTTTAATCAACTGAGACATGCAATAATTCAGGCAAGCTTACAACTGAAATTTTAGAGAATTATCTCTTGTTTAAAAAATTACTACTTTTCAGGCTTAAATTACAAAAGGATTTTTTATGTAGCCTACTTTTGGACAAGAATTTATGAAACCTACTCACTAACACTGAAGGTGACCAATAGCACTATTTCACAAATAAAGTGGAATAAAGAGATTTGGGCCCAATAGCAAAGTAAAAGAAATATACCCATTGAAAGTAATTCAATTTAAGGCTAATTTATGCAACTTTCGATACACATACATGTTAACTCACATTTTCTCCCTAACTGTTGGATGTTCTCTGAAGGATAATAAACCCTGACCAAACATTGCAATACTACCAGTAACTATAGCAGCAGTGTTAAGTATTGCAGGCAACAGTTCCATCAACAAAATACAGCAATGGAGAACTTCTCTGAAATGAGCTGTTAGCCTCCAATGCCACTTATATACTGTATTCTGTACACGTTTTTGGCCTGTCTGACAAAGTGTGCCCTCACCTACAGATTGGACGGTGCAGAGCAGAGAAAAGCAAACCAGCAGGATTGTGAGAGAGCAGGTTCTCGGAGTGAAGTTGAGACTATCGGTGTGTTCGAAATGGCGTACTGCCTACTATCCACTTACCTACTCAATCAGTATATACTGCATACTGAGTACTCAAAGATGATCTGAGTATGCAGCAGCTGCCCGAGCGTTTACACACAGATGCATACTCAATACCCCAGAATGCATTTCGTGCTGGCCGGGGAGCAGCGCCGGGAAAATTCAAATAGTCCAACCACAAGCAACAGAAAACAACTGCATTCCGTATAAAATACTAATTCATTCAGTAATAATATATTATCTAGCGAGAAAGTAAGTATTAACATCACAATTATGAGCCCAGTTGTTTGAAATAGCGACTGTTTTTAATTTGTCTCGCCGTTTTCGGAGACCGAAGCATCCCCTCGGTCGGTGTTTCCGTCCTTGTACTGTAAACACCGGGCAGCAGCAGCCCCCCCTTCACGTTTCCAAGTTATTGCGAAGTGTTTTCATTATCAACAGCTGCATGACACAAACCGAGCGGCAGTGGATGAATAGAATTAACACAAACACCTGTGTATTCATGGTGATCTGTCTCCATTTTGTATTTCGTCTTCCCACGTCAGAGGTGCGCAATGCATTGTGGGGCAGAAGCAGTAGGTGAAGCAAGCTCCGCTCCATACTCAGAAATCGAAGCCGATTGAGTATACATCCGGGCATTTCTCGCATACACAAAATTTGCATACTGTACAGTGTGAACGCACTGCATACTCAATATGGGGGCGGGGTTAGTATGAGTAGTACGAGTAGTACGCCATTTCGAACACACCTTATGTCTTCTAGTGTCTTGGATCCCAACTTTGGGTCTAAGCAACTCCAGTAGAGCACCACTGGGACTCAGGAGGATCTGGGCTCTGTCAACCTTGAGGTTGTTAAATTTAGTTAAAGCAAACTTTATCTAAAACAATGATAAAGCAGGATGTACTTTTGTCAAAGCAGTGGTTCACATTCTTTTTTAACATGTATTTAAAACAATGGGCAGAATAAAACAGAGAAACACAGAAGAGTGTCAATGTAGGATTGGAGTCTAAAAAGGAGCTGGGACAGATTAAAACTATAGACAGAGAAAAAGGTTCAAGTCAAAATGTAAGACAAGAAGAGATACTCCAAATAAGTAGCTTTTCGAGACTAACTGTATCTGGAAGCATGGTGGAGTTAAAGCCAAGTATTTGTTGGGTCTTGATTGTAGATAGAATGTAGTCAGCCCCCGCACACTTGACTCCACTTCTGTAATCAAACACACATAGACACACATCCTGCTGCTTTTAGTCACCACTAAAGTTAGCTGAACATCACTTGTTGACATGCTTGCTGAATTAAACGACTACATGTGATCATTGTTAGGTAGTTGATCAGGTTGATCAGGAAGTTGACTGCTCTTGTGTACCTTAACTGTCCTCCGGTTACAAACATAATGCAGTCAAGGATATTTATAACTGTGTCCCGAGCACACGTAGCACAGTGTATATGCACAAAGTTTAACCAAGAGTTCATCACAAGTGGTACTTTTTTGTTAATCAGCTGTCTCAGATTCAGAGGGCATGTGTATCTGCAGTCATCACAGTCAAACTACAAGTGTGGATACACAAGGATCCAGTCATTCTGTCAAAATAAAATATGCTATGATTTGTTATTTAACAAGTGGTAATCAAATGACTATTTTTGTTTCTCTGTGGTCTGATACCAAGTGATCCATGGCCTGGAACCAGTCTGCAGACAGGTGGTTGGAGACTTCTGCTTCAAAGGTTAAAGCACAAAACTATCTGTTGGACCATTTTATCTCTATTTATTTATGACAAATTTATAACTGGACTTTTTTTTCAGAGCATTTTTTTCTGTTTTCGTTTTATGTAGGTCCCAGGGGAGCTTGACTATTCTTAGGCACAACATGATGACCAAGGAGGGTGAGCTTCAGTAGAACAATGGTTGAGGTCACTAGCACTTCATCCAACCTGCTTCATACTCTTTAAAGCCACATGTTGATCCAGGATGAATTGTTACCAAATTTATAGCACGAGACTCAGGAAGTAATCTGAAGAACAAATGTTTATCTTTATTATTGCTGACCTGCTACTCTCATATGTACATGCTGGATTTTCAACTGTTTGTCACATCTGCTGTGACCTTTGCTTTGCCAAGCAGCCTCCCATAACTGTTGTAATCCCCAGCCTTTACTGGCCCAAGGCTGTCTCAGGTTTGCATCATGTCTAAATAGCTTATGTGTGTGGACGTTTTAAGCAGCGTCCAGCATCCTCCCGCACAGCCAGTGTGATGACACATCACCACTTCAATCACAGAGGATTCCACATCATCCCAGGAGGTTGAGAGGGAACGTACACATGGTTCACATTTGATACGAGGCACATTCACCCTGCAGTGTGTGTGTCCACTAGAGTTGGTATGTGTGAGTGCCTCAGTGTGAGAGCTGCCATGCCACTCTGATCCCTGTCAGGGCCTTGAGCCAAGCCCGCGGCAGGTCCGGCAGCAAAACTCGTAAAACTCTAGAAGTCTTTCCCAGCTATCAGACATGGACTGACACAGAGAGGAAAAGTGTTGGCAGTGTTCCTTCTCACTGCTGCATTAATATTTTTCTGCCATCAACAAGAGGCAGAGGGTTGGCTGTCAGCACGGAAACCACCACAACAGTGTTAATGTTGGCTGCTTTCTTAGGTTTAGTCCTGGACTTACAACAAAAAAATGCTTATTAGTCTACTATTAATTTTAGTCCAAAATAAAATAAAATAAAGAGCAAACACTTTCTGTGAACCCCCATTTATGTTTTTAATACATTATAAATGTATTATAAGCATGTTTATGCTGCATGATGATAAAGTACAAAGTGCATTTTATATTGCATTATCACTGTAATGAGCACTTGTTATGCTTAAAGCTAGGGTCTGCGATTTGATTTAGATACACTTTTTTAAATTCTCGTTAAAATGGTCTTTATGACCCGATGGTAATCAACTCATAATGTGTTCTTAAAACAGAGCGAAAAATATCCATTATCTACAGCAGGAGTAAAACAGAGAAAACCCCAACCAATAATCTTGCAGGGATACCTTTTTTTACACCAATCAAATCCCGTCGTCATTCTGCGTGCCTGCTGCGCATGCATTTTCCCGGCGTGCACAGACATTGCGTGTAGCGTGTAGGGAACAGACTCCGCCAGAGAATGCTTACCTTTCAAGTTTTGTCTTTGAAAATAAGGGAAGTCCGCTGTGAGCTGTCCCACAACACCAACCAAGCTCCAGTATCCCTCACATTTTAAGACAGATTTACAAGAAATCTAAAATAAACTCTTTGTTTTTCTAAGTTTGTTCCGCTGTTGGCTCTAATCTCGTGAGAACTACCATCCATGCTACTGCAGGTGGCAGTTCTCGCGAGACTTCTTCTTCTTCGGTGGTTGGCATCCATCATTTTGGAGCATTACCGCCCCATTCAGGCTAGAGACGGAGCTTAGTTTGGAGAGGCAGAGGAATGTTTTTATTATTATATCATCACAAGGGAGATTTATGGGAGAATACTAATACAGGAGGACAGGAGAGAAAAGGATAAAATACGGAAAATACAGTAGTTTCATGGCCAATAGGGGAGATTTGACAGCTATGTGGAGAATGGCAGAGGAAATACCTATTCCCCGATCAACATCGGCTGTGAGTACGAACTAACTTTACATGTTGGTTTGGTGTTTTCTTACCGCTGACTGAGACATGACTTGGTGTAGTGTGAAACAAACACGTTGTGCTGAGGGTTTAGATTTGAATCTGTCTTCTGCATATAGCGGCTACGCGCGTGCATGTGAGCGGGGGGGCGGAGGTGGGGGGGCTAGGCGGAGCCCTGAGGAGATGCTCCTTTCAAATTCATGCTAGTTTTCCAAAATCGCCAACCCCAGCTATAAAATGCTTCAGAATTGTCATTATATTGCAAGTGTTTATAATTAGTTATTGACATACACTGTTGAGTTGTGAATACACTGTAGTTTAAAAAATTTATAAATGTTTACAATGCTTTGTGACAAAAAATTAGACTGTTGATTATATGAAAACAAAAAACGAGGTTAGGTTATGATGTTTGATCAAAGTCTATTGAGATTTTCTGATCCAGGAAAGTGTGCAAATTCATTTGGCCCTTTCCCATTAGCCCTACTCTACTCCACTCTACCCGTCTCTACTCTACTCACCTTGTGGTGCTTTTCTATTAGCCCCAGTCGCCTGCCCAATGGGGTGCAATATCACTGTAAACAGCTGAGCGGCACTGCAGTAACGTCATTTTGAGTGTGACACAACAATCTGTGGCTCTTTGTCACAAACCAAGTTAAAAATAGAAAGCAGAAGAAGGCTGCAAGTGGCAAGAAGAAATACCCCTTAAGAAGCACAGGACAGTTTTGGAAGCTATACAACAGAATGAAGCCGAGGACAAGAGCAATCGAGCTGCAAAGAAAAGACGTATGAGAGTAAGCTAATGGTGGCTACCACTAGCATGGTAGGTCGTCGCGCTCATGACTCATCGATGACGACATTGTCTGACCAATCAGTAGCCGGCAGTCGGTGATGTCATCTTTTAGTATCGACTCAGCTCGCTAGGAACCAGAGCAGAGTAGGTACTAAAACTAGCTTGTTTTAGGAGGTACCAGGCCAGTTGAAACACGCTGCAAATCAAGTAGAGCCGAGTAGAGTAGGGCCAAGGCATGCTAGTGGAAAAGGGCCAATTGATATTAACTGTAGGCTCATATATTCACAAACCCCTATTTCTATGAAGATGGGGTTTTGTGTTAAACATAAGACCCTGGAGAAATGAGTTACACTGGTCAAGCTGGGAGAATATTGTGAGCATCAAGGATGGACATTTCAATGTAAGGATCCCCTTGGTGTCTTGTTTTGAACCAGCAGAATTTTGGATTTAATAGATGATTGAGTCGGAATTATGGAGTAGGATGATTTCTTATTTTTAAATTGTTTGTCCTTAAGAAGCTTTGTAGCATCAAGTATTTGATATCGCTGACATAGTTATAAACATCAGTAAGGGTTTTTGACTCCAGAGAAGCAAAATTTAGTTTCATGAAACTTGTTCATGAAGCAAACTTGCACATTTGCATCAGAAAAGATACATCAGTGACATATAGCTCTGGCTCTTATGCTCTGAAGCATGCCCCCACCCTCCACCCCCATCACATTTGCTGCCAAACCCACATCACACAGAGTAGAATAGCAGAGCTTGAACCAACTCCACTCTGTCCAGAGTGGGGGTGGGGGTTGCGGGTGATTGAGTGGAAACATAAACAGCAAAATCAAACCATAAGGAGAGATGATGAGAAAGCTGTTGGACGAGGGAATATAACTCACTTTGTTATGACACAAAACAACAGGCAGGGCGAAGAGAAAACACACAAAACTTTGGAATGAGAGACAGGAAAATGTTCAAATGAAAGGTAAACAAAGCCTGACAGCTAGAATAACATCCACAGCAGTTCCTTGACCGTACATACGCTCCTCCAGTGAGAGCCTGTAATATCAATTTATGTTAGCAATCAAAAGCTCATAGGCTGGGAAGGAAAAGGTGCTTCCTGAAAAATGACCACAACAAGTTTTAAAGGAAAAGTCTGACAACACGAAAAGATAACTCTTTTGGTCCTTACTAATGTTTAAAAGAAAAGTCAGGGATTTTGCATTTGTAAATTTAACATAAAGCTGAGGCAATGTGAACATAAAAACTTGATGTTGGAATTGACATATTTTCTCCCAGAATGTATTTTCTGTCTTTAAACTAAAAGTTTCCTTTTTTTTGACTTTTACTCAACTCTGACACAAAAATATCAGTTTTTAGAATATTTCGATCAAACTAAAAAACTTAATTTTTAGTTCACCACAGTTAACTATTTTACGCAAATCATATTGCACAATACAACAATACAAATTGGGCATTTCTCCACAAATTTGTGCCAGAAGATATATATATACATATATATATATATATATATATATATATATATATATATATATATATATATATATATATATATATATATATATATATATATATATATATATATATATATATATATATATATAAAATTCAAATTCTTTATTTGGGTACTTTAGCAGATATGAGATTAAAAATGAGATGAATTAGATGAATTAACTATAAATATATATGTATACATACACACACACACACACATATATACATCTATATATATATATATATCTATATATATATCTCTATATATCTATATATATATATATATATATATATATCTACATATATATGTATATATATATATATATACATATATATATATATATATATATATCTATCTATATATATATATATATATAGATATATATATATATAGATACAGATATATATATAGATATATGTCTTTGTATTAACAATTTCATAATGGACTCATTAGTTTAGTAGAGATGTGTGCAAAATGAATTATTCTTGCACACGTGGGGAACTCTAGCTCAGATCAATGTCCCTTATAGATACCTGAGCTAGACCACACCATTGCTCAGACCAATAGCCATTACAAACCCTACCCACCATCATTGACATTTCCAGTCAGAGAACGCCATGATTGTCCTCTGACAGAAGACAATGCACAGACATGTTGACAGGAATCAGTGGACATGATTCACAATCTACAATGATTTTCATTTCTCCTACTGAGCTGGCCATTTTGTGAATGCAAAGAAATCAATGTTTGTGAATCTTGATGCTTACAAGTATTGGTTCAAAGCAGGGTTTATTTTTATTGTTTAAAGACAGGTCGTGTTGTTAATTTAAATTAAGTCAGAAGCATGTAAGTAAACTAGATGTTATCCAAAAGCTCAACCCGCCAGCCAAGTCATTTCCAACATTGTCAGGTGTCTCACATTCTTTACAAATCCTTGAAGAAAGGACTAGATCTATTTGGACATTGATCACCTCCAAACTGCCATGCTACGACCAACATTCAGTGAACACTTTGAAGAGAATGCATTGAGTTATAGTTGAAAATGTAGAAACTACCCCATGTTACTATGTCAGCAAAGCTAATTTCTTCTGTCATGTTTGATGAACAACCTTCATTTCATTAAGATCCATTCATAGCTTTTTGATTCATCATGCTAACAGTAAAACAGACAAATGGCAGCAAAAACAAAACCTCATAGGGAGATGTTATAGTGTATTTTGCCAGCCCAGTATATGTCTCCAAATTTTTTTGCACTATCGTGTTAGTTTCACTTTGATGTTTGGTGTTTTCTGTCTGTGTCACTTCAAGGTCAAACTTAAACAGGAATGGCAAAGACTTTTAACCAGATACAATAAGTTTTAAAAAGGTGTTCCACTGTAGTGCACATCTTTAATGAAGCTGAAAGAGAAAAAAACATTTTAAACACTTCTTGCTAATCATTGTTATTACCTTAGTGACCTTAGTGACAGTACGTCACAATGTCCTCTTGTTGACGTTTCAAAATGCCAGTAAAGGAGTGTTTGTAGTTATGATAAAGAGCATTTTCTTGGACCTGGATCAAATTTGTCCTTTTGTAGTTGAGATATAGATGACAGCTGGGCCTCCCACAGTGCTGTAGACAACACACTGATGTTTCCCACTGTTGTAACACTCAGAGGACAGGACCAACCCCGCCATTTGGCCTGCAGAGTCTGCCCAGCAACAATTAATGCTGAAATGTATGCTATGGAGCACCGGCTGTGTCATTTACCATGCGTTGCAATCTCTCTGGATTGATTGGAATAAAATCAATGTTGTTCTGGGACTGACTGCCAGCATTTATAGAGTTGTCAGCACAGCCTTCCTGTGGCTCTATGCGGGGAGCGACATGGTGTACAATGTCTTTGTGGACGGTTTGTTTAAGGCTGAGGGCCTGTGGTTGTTGACACAGCTGCCAGAGGAGTAGAGATGAGATGTGGGAGAAAGAGAAATTTGGGTAAAACCACTTTGTGTGTCAGGGTCAGACTTAATGACAGCAGAATGGGATGATGATCAGGAGACAGAGAGAGTAAACATGTGTGTCCAAGTTTCAACAACGACATTTGACACACATTCCCCCCCCTCCCCCCCCCAAATATACAATACTGAAACTAACATGCTATGCAGATGATGACTTTGTTAACATGTGAAATTTACATTTTGCTTAAAAGTCTTAGTGACAAGGAGTGTTTTATTCATCATCAGCAGCATGTCATTCTTCAGGGTGACCCCTGGATCTCCCATCAGCAGACCCAGTGTTTGTGTGGGTGTGTTACTACATGTGTGTGTCAGTGAGTTATTTGTCCTCATCAGGATTAAAGAGATTTTCAGTGAGAGGAAGCTTTAACGCTTCTTAACCCATGTTGCCTTAACCCTAAAGCCAATGACCTTTGTCTGTTCTCTGATCCCTGTACTTCCTGTTTCACACAACACAACTCCTCTGTGAAGATATAATGCTGCACCAGAACCTTTAAGTGACAATGACCCAACAGTGAAGATGCACAGTGACTGCTAATTTAATCAGAAACAGAGTCTTGCATGTTTGCTGATGCATAGCAGAGTGGACGAATGGTGGCTTGTTTTGACTGGGAGCCTGAAGGCACAGGGAGAAAGGCCTGTTTTTTAGATGATGTAACTCCTCTATATTATGCGGTTAGATCATCTCCACACACACAGGCTCACACACATACAATAAAGAGAAGGCAGTCTTGCAGTCATAGGAGTCAGACGTTTGCTGCTCCAAATACCAGGGGGCAGAAACTCCCCCTGCAGCAATGGAAAGACCAGTCAGACCAAACACACTTATATAACATCAGTCAGAGACAGCAGAGACATCCTCCACCAAAACACAGAAGCCCTTCTCAGGGAAACAGCCGACAAACAGGCTCATTGCACGTAGCCTGCAAACATGTAAAGGTCAAAGTGTGCTTTGAACAATAAACAGGCACTGTAACATAATAAGTCAATAACGTCTTATTTTTTATAATTGCACCGTCATTAAAAAGACACGAAAGAGCTGTCAAAGTCATCACCTAAAATATAATGGCGGCACTAGTGATAACAGGTTTTAAGGTGTGCATAGTGGCTATAAAAAAGATTGTTCATGTATCGTTTACAGAAATTAAAGCTATTAAGTCATACCGAAGGGCGTATATGTTATAGTGAACCACTAACAACTCCAAGGTTATACAGAAATTTCTTAGAGCACATCTTACTCAGAGAACCTACAACTGGAAATTATCCTGAACTATTCAGAATATGCACATCACAGCACTAGCTTATTGTCTAAAGCATAAAAAAACACTATCCGCTTTGACCTGTAGCAGCAAATTTATGATGCACTTCTTATATCTCTTTTAAAGCACAAGTGTCCTCTCCATAGTGACACATTGACAAATTCATCCCAATGAAGGTCTTTGATTACATCCTTTTTATATCCGCTTTCTCCTCCTGTTAGCCCTTCGATTCCCTGTGTCCACTTGATGAATACTTCAAAACTTTGTATGATGATATTTTTGGCATTTTGAATATTATGTCTTCATTGTTTTTACTCAGTTTTCTGAATTTTAGTGATATTAGTTATATAATGTCTACTGTTCTTTGTCACAGGATGTTTTAACGTAGGGCCAATGCACCATAAAGGCATCCAATGGAGGGCCAGTGTGTAGGCTTCAACAGCCTATAATAATAACTGAGAGTCCCTAAATGATTTGTGTATATAGAGATGGCTTTCTAAGAGTGATTTATATGTGTAAGGAGAAAGTAGTGTGTACTTCTAGATGTGTTTGTCACAGATTTGGATGATATGATGTCATTTACTGCCCAAGTTCAGCTCAGGGTAATATGGATGATATATATTTGGTACTTTGGCTATGGGAGCATCACATTCAGCAGTGGTAAAGGTGTAATAGCGTGTTTTAAAAATGGTTATAATGGGTTAGACTTAATCCATTTTGATGGAAAACGTGTCACTATTGTGTAATCAGTTCAGCCTATTATTCTGGCATGTTCGATTTTTAAGTACTGGGTCCAATGTACATTTAAATCAAAATCTGACTAGGACACATGAAAAAATCATTCAAATCAATTTTATTGTTAACCAAGGAAATGTCAAAGGCAGTAAAAAGCCATCATCTTTGGGCTCCTTAATTATAGCAAATTATTCCTTCTTTCTTGATATTCAATTCATTAAATAATGAGCATTTTGTGCTGTGTTCAAGTCATACTAAAAGCTTGAAATTAGAAGTATTCATGATCCGTTTTATATTTTTTAAAGGACTATAGCTAATAAAGAGATTAAAATGCTTTTATATTTAGATTATATGTAGTCATTGACTACTAATGACTTTTATTGGAAATGTATGTGAATTTATGAGAAGTTTTGGCCTTTTATCTGGTGTCCACTTTTTGTAGACCGGGTCTTATGTGCCGCAATTATTTTAGGGCATCTGAGAGTATAAGGCTTAAGTTCACATTGGAGGCACTTTCAGAGATTTGAAAATATTCCTTACACTTGTTGCTATGGCAGCATCCCCTGTAATGTACCAAGGCATATACATAACTGCATGTCTTAATTTCAGCTGATGATCGACATGACCCCTGGTCAGCCCACAACAGTCATGAATGCTGACCTGTGTCTCATTTATTTTATCATTACTGATTTAAATATACAGAAAAAATAGTAATCCAGAGTTATTGCTCTCAGTCAAATTAGCCTCTGGAAACTAATGTAATTATTTAGCACTTCAGTGGACCATGGAGGTGGGGGTCTTGGGTATGCTCGAGCTGACATGATTTCATGCAGAAAATTTATTCAACTGTCAATATCATTTAGATCTATCCGGGTGAGCACGAGGGTGGGGGGTGGGGGGTCACAGACTGTGGTTCAATCATAATGACTTTGTCTTCAATCTTCACTTCTTTGATGCTGAGGCCATGTCGCTATTCATTGTGCATATTTATGAGTGTGTTTATCTGTGTATGTTGTCTTGTCCAATATGTCTGTAATCATGGACATGGACACAGGACAGGAACGGATACATTACAGATGTAAATTAGAATATGATATGGTACCATTTTCTCCAAAAATGTTTAATTAATGATAAAATACATTACATTAACAAGTTATTTGATTGGCTACACATTTTGATATAAACAATATAATATGAGTTGCATGTAATGCAGCGAGTAATGCTCGTGCCTCACAGCAAGAGCGTTTGTGTTTTGACAACCTGACTTGGTCGGGGCTTGTCTGTGGGGACTTTGCATGCTCCATTCTAGTTAATAATCATCATAGCTGTTAATATAGATATTAGCTCTATCTATCCATCTGACAATGACCTAGTTCTGCATGGCCTTATTCAGCTCGTTGCACCTTAACCTCTACAGCCCCAGCCCCTTTTTTTAAGTCTTCTGCTCAAAAATTACATACTCATAAAGAAAAGAGAGTATCTCTGCAACCACAAGGTCTATTTGAACTGTTTTTGTGTCATAATAAAAGTAACTTTTGAGAGATTTGTCTAGATAAATAATTATTACTGTTACTGGGATAGAGCAAATGAAGATAGAAGTCAGAATAATTTCAAAATTTCATCCTCTCCTAAAAAAAAAAAAAAACATTTTTTTTATTGTGGAATTTTACTATTGTTTTACCTTGGAAATGATGCTGGAGTGGCAGTAAAAATATAAAAATGAAAAAAAAATATATTTTTACATGATCTCTGCAAAGGACTAATGTAAAAAAAAGCGATGCAGAGCAAAATTAGAGAGGTTTTATAACCATATAGTCAGGTGAGGATTTTGAAAAACAGTTGACATTTTCTTACGTTTTTGTTGCAGAGCGTGCAAACGTCCATGAATGAATGTGGTTTAAGTGAGTGAATGCATGGAATCACCTGTGCAGAATGGCAGACAAAGTGAAAAATTAAATGAGAGGTAACTTGAAATAAAGAAATGGATCATGAATGACTACACAGGTTTATCTGCTTGACCTTGTGACCATAGCTCTATAAAGTGGCGAATATGGTTAGCTTCTAAATTGTGAGTTACGGTAACTGTGTTTGAATAAACTATCTTTCGAATTGCTGAGCTATTTTGTCCTTTTGAAACTAATTTTAATGTGAGTAGCTTTTAAATCAATAGTGCCTGACTGGTCAGTGCCACTTGTTTCAGTCCACCTGGAATTATTCTCCACTGGATCTCCTTCATTCCAGTTGTGAACTTTTTTTGAACCCATCAAGTTAACGATACTGAGATATGACATCCAAGATACTGACCAAGGTGATTTTCATAGAGCGGCCAAGACAGCAACTGCACGTATCATCCCTGTCTGTGAATGTAAGACTGAGCTGAGGGATGAATTAGAGCATCATGCAGCCATAAGATTTTTAAACATAAAGGAGAAAGAGGGGTTGACGGTGACTGGAATCATCAACAAAGCAATCCTCTGCAAGAGAATAGATCCTACCTATCATTTGCATGTTTAGGCTTGAAGCGTTAAAACCCACAAAGAGGTATTTGCATTCTCTTTACAGCCATTTGCAAAGGCAATTCAGGAATGACAAGAGCGTCTGCTGATCTTCTCTATTTATTGTTAAAAGAGAAAAGTTCTGAATTTCACTCCGGGGCTGTCTCATCGTAAAGTAGATGGATTTGCATGATATGTCTGGTGTCACTATAACACTCGATGCATTCCACGGTGCCTGACTTAAACTTCATGTAACAGTGTTATGTAAGCCAGTCACCAGGGTGTCTGTGTTTGCTTTTATGCTCCTGTAGGCTTTTGAGTGTCCTTAAAATTACACTGAAATACTAGATACCTCTTAAAGAAAAGGGAGAGACAGAGGCTGCAGGGGCCAGATGCAAACTTAAGAATAACAGAGTTGAAGTTGAGACAGCGTAAACTGCTTAAAACTCAGGCTGTCCCAAAAACAGACAGGACTCAGCATGTTGTATGACTATAACAACGCACTTCATTATACCATCTCAGACTCAACAATTAGACAATTAAATGCACACAAGCATCTAACTTCTTCTGTGTCCTAAAAGGTTATAGGAAAATAAAGCTTTTGACACAACAAAGATGGAGATATAGCAATTTAAACTGGTAACCTTTTGACATGTCATCTATGTACATGTGATTACTACATGTCTAAACACAGATAGAATTTTATAGTGTTAAAAATTTCTCCAAGTATAGACTTGGTGTTTATATGCTGCAAAGGCACTCTGTCTGAAAGTCTGCATGTCATGCTACACCATGTGTTAAAGTACATAGCTACTGTGGAATGTATTACACACCCATATGACATACTAATGTGTTTATGTGCAGCACATTTCCCACAGGAGCAGTACATGCAGTGAAGTATTTTTGCTGTCACTGTGGCTGTAATAAATGTTGTGCTGGTAATATCTTCATTTATACATCGTGAATTTTACTGATGTGTATTGTAAATAATCTATTCTGCTTTCTCATGTGAACTGCAATCAGTAAGAAGGACTGACACTACAAAGTTAACGGAATATCAATCGCACCTAAGACATTATTCAAATGAGAGATGAGTAAAAAAACATAATGCTGCTCTTGTGTCTGTGGTCTTCCACATTTTTAAAGTTGTTCAGGATTTGCAGTTGACCCACGTGCTGTTAAGACTAAGTTAGTAAGACTAAGTAAGTGGCCCTTTCAAGAGAAAAAAAACCCAGAATGCTCCATGATTTCCCCCACTGTCAGTATGGAAGAAAAAATCAGGAAGATAATGAGGATTAAAACATTTTGGTTTGGCTGATGATACATCCTTGGCAAACCCACAAACTGTCATATATAAGGCCTCACTCTATGCATTCTGTGCCATGCTTAAGTCTCTAAAGGCTCATTTGCAGAGTGTACATGGTCTGTGCCAAGCTTAAGTCCACTTAGAGAAGGTTGGTTGTGAGTGCATATCATCATATGTGTGATCTTGCCAAAGTATGATTCAGGCAGGGATGGTATGAGTGCAGGCAAAAGGAAAGTGGGGGGTTGTTTTGGCCTGGCACATTAACTGTTGTCAGTGTGAGTGTGCCCCGAGTGCCTTTATTGAGAATTTATGAAAGTTTGTGTAGAAAACCCCATTCAACTTAGGCATGCCTTTTTGAATCTGATCATGTTATATATAGGGATGTAACAATATTAAAAATTTGTAGCACGATTATTGTGAAAGAAATTATCACGGTTATCATTATTATCACGGTATTGTTGCAGTGTGCTCAAAATGTTCAAAAAGTACTTTATTAATATTATAATCTAATATAATCATAACAGTTCTTTTTTGTCAGTACATGTGTCAAGAAATGCTCTTTGAGTATATTCTTTTACCCTTCTTTCATGAGAAATAAAAGTAAACAATTCTAGCAAATGTTTGTCATTATTATGTAATAAATGCTTAAACTGTGTGTAAGTACAAGAAAAGAAAAAACATATATGAACTTTAAACAAGATTCTCTTCATAAACAATTGAAAATGAACAATGACGTACAAACACTCACACACTTTTGTCTGCCTGCAGCGTAAGTGTCCATGTCACAGCTCATTATTTTCGACCATGTCCAGGAGTTTTTTGTTGTTATTGTTGTTTTACTGACGATAGTCCCTGAAGCAGTTAGCCCCCTTCATGACTCTCCTCTGATCTCCCCTTTCCATGGCAGATCTCCCTGATATTTCCAAATTACGATCGATTAAATCCATAAAACACGAACTTTGACGGAAAAAGACTATCAATTTCAAAATTACGGCGAATACACGGCAAGGGAACGGCCATAACACACTCCAGAATGATACGAATGCTGTGTTTATGAGATTTATACATTATTTAGACAGAGAATACTGACAAACCACCTGTAATCCTCTCAGGTATGGCTCACTGAATCTTCTCTCTCTCTCTCTATCTGTACGGCTCGGTCAGCTTATTTAGTGGAGGAGTTGCAACAGTTTTAATCGTGCACGTCTTTTTTTTTTTTTTTGCCGTAGCTTCCTGTTTAGACAGGGTGACTGTCTTCCAAGGGTTTCCCCTCAGCATCCTTGTTAAATCCAACACTAAACCAGACTCCAGAGTCCATTTCGAGAGGGAGACCTCTGCTGTGTCTCTAACTTTTGCTCTCAGAGGCCCAACAATGCAAACTGCGCATACGCACCTCCCATGAGGCTGCTTCATCGAGTAAAAGACTCATAGTTCAGGCCTTTCCAGTCAAAGAGAAGCATCACTGAGTGTTATTGAGGCCATGTGGTAACCAAACATGGTAAAATGGTAATTTTAATAGGACACGGTAATGCGGTTTACCATATTAGCGGTAATCGTTACATCCCTAGCTATATAACAACAAATAAATACTATTTTAAAAACTCCGTCAGTCTTGATTCAGGTGGTTGTCTTGCAGGGGCCTTTATTAAATTCTGTGTGACATGCCAACATAAGACCGACCTCTTGTAGCCAGTTATTACATTCAGAGCTCAATTCTACCTTAACATTATCATTCTGTTTCAGCTTATTATTAAATGGTGTCTTTATTTTGATTATAATGACAGGGGAGTCTGATTATTAGAATTATGAGCTCCTGTCTGGTTTAATCAGTTCCTGCATGGTACTTTAACATGAAGACTGTGGAGGTCAGACACAAGCGGTGCTCTGGTTTAATATATATTTTTCCCAAAGCCCCCATGTCATAACCTTAAAGATTATTACTTAGAGATGAAATAAGCACAGAATTCAATAACTTCTGAAAAATATGATCACACCTGTGATTTAAAGGAAACATGCAGTTCTTGTCTATACTAAGTAATGATATGTGGAAAGACATCATTGTGTGTAATAATCAATTTATGCTTGGCTCTATTTTTCCATTTACTGTAATGACGTCTGTATGGAGGCACAGATCTGATTTAGCTCATTTCCATGATGTCAGTTGGTTTTAAAATGATACCATCACTGCTACAATTCCCAACACCTTCTTCTTGTTCCTTCACTGTTATTGTTATTCACCGAGCTGTTATCACAGTACCCACAACACACAAGGCCCGGTCCACACATTGGTAATTGCTGTTGATGGTTGGCATTGTGTTTGTGTAGTAGCACATGTTATCTATAATTTGTGTTTTGCAAGCAAAAATTAAGGGCATTTTGGCAATAAGAGCTGAATACATGATTGAAGACACAAAAAATTAATGAAGAAAAATGGATTATGAATTATGTGTTCAGACAGAACTGTTTCCACATGAGTTGCGATGACATTACCGGGATTCCTATGTGTCTGAGCAAGCATGGAATATCCTTGAAAATCCTGACATTTAACACATGGAAGATAAGAGAAATGCAAGATGGTTGAGAAAATCTTGTTCCATAATGAAAAGTCACTGGCACATACTGCTCAGAGCTTACCAAAAACAGAAGAAGCTGTTATCTGCATGGGCCTAAAATGTGTCAAAGAGTGATTAGTATACTGTTGATTGTGTTGCAGCAGCTTTGGACCTAAAAATATAACCCCAAAGTAACAATTCTAATACATCAAACAAGTTTTGAAAGAATATTTTTCAACTTGATTACCATTACATAATGATAGATAGATAGATAGATAGATAGATAGATAGATAGATAGATAGATAGATAGATAGATAGATAGATAGATAGATAGATAGATAGATAGATAGATAGATAGATAGATAGATAGATAGATAGATATGGATATATTGTAAGTTGAGAGGCAATATAAGAATTCATGAGAAAAAGTGCTTTATGGATGCCCAGACCATAAATCTGTCTTCATCATATTTGCCCCTGTTGAGTTGAAATTTTTTTGAGGTTAGCCCTGTGATATGTGACATCTTGGTTTTAAGAGGAACCCCTTCTCTGTCTGGTTGTAAAGGTTATTGGATCATTTCCTTTTTCCAGAATATCCTCTGTAGACCCTACATGGAGCTGTGCTTAGAAGTTCACCAGTTCAGCTTTTTCTTCAATATTCAGTCTAATCACTTATGTCACCTTTCTTCCCCATTTTGATGCCCAGTGTGAACTTCAGCAGGTCATCTTGACCATGTCTATTTGCCTAAATGCATAGTAAATGAGTTACAACTGTCAGATTGTAGCTCTTTTACACTCCTCTTTGGAAACACTTGGATTTGATGGGGTGAAGAGGCCACAGGATCATAAGATAATGAGCTCTGCATGATTGGCTGCCCTAATAATGTATGATGGAAGGGGGAGGAAGGTCACAGACCTTGGAGTGGACTTACAAAATAGTCATGGCCTCTGCCTGTGACAAGCAGAAAACACACAGGTAATTAGAGGCTGCATATGTTTGATTTCATAAACCCAAGGAAGTAATAAAAAGTAATTGTTTTAATGGGCATTTTCTTTTATAGATTTATTACACATTTCTCCATGAACAAAGAGTTTAGTGAGATGTGCCATGTTCTTCAGCTCCCCAAGCCCCCTCTTACAACATTAAAGTCAAAGAAAATTAATTTTGCAGGATGAGACCATTAACAATAATTAGTGAGTATTTAAAACAACAGAAAAACATGGTTTAAATTTAAGATGAACCATATCCTTACAATTGTATAGAGACTCCTACATGGACCCCAGAAAGTTGGCTTCTTCATCCCCTCTTATGGACAGCCATGTACATACTTATCTTTTATCATTCAAACAAAACTGTTGCTTTTTCAACGTGAACTCCAGAAAGTGATCCGCTGCAGTGTGAAACTCCCACTAAAGCAAAGGATTATGGGATGTGTATAGATGTCGGGTAAGGTGAGATGAAGCCAAACTGCTAAAAAGTTCTGTGAGTTTGTCTGACTTTTTTGTTTTTTAAAGAGAATTCTCAAAGTCTGCTCTTTAAAACTCAATTGTGTTTTTTTGGCATGAAGGACTGTTTTTTTTTTTTTAATTCAACGCACTATCAGTTTCCCATTTTTTCCCTCTCTCTCCTCTTCATCTCCCTCAGATTCTTTGACTCTTCTTTCTCTCTGAACTGTTTTCTTCTACAGCTCTCCCACCCACACTAATCCTACTTTATTCAAGACATACTGTATAGTACAACACAATATGCAGGACCTTGGCGATGAGAGCGTTTCTAAAGGCCCCCTCATTCGTCAGACCCTTGGTGAGGGTTGCACGGTCCTCACCATCCACCGTCTCTCTTCCACCTGAGGCCATCGTGGGTGCAGACTGTGGCTGCGGCCAGGCTCACGTCATTGAAGGGCCGAGGAAATAGCGTAAATGTCAGGAATTAGCTGCCTTGTTGAGCACTCAGGGAGCCTGGCATGACAATGGGTGGGAGAGGAGAGAAGACAGCTTGTACAGTAGCATCCATAAAAATCCACTCCTCACCTCTGCGTCCCTGTCTGTCTTTAGTTTTTCCTTATTTTTCCTCTCTGTCTTTATTTTTTTCCTCTCTTGCCAACTCATTTCTTCCTCACTCCCCCCTCCTTCTTGCTCTCTCCTTCCCTTGCTCTCTTTCTGTATCACTGTCTCGCCCACCTCGGCTCTGCCCGCGAGCAGTTTGAAGCAGATTATAGCCCTGCCACCCCCACTCGCCCATATACACAAACATTCACTCTGCCGCTGACGCACACGCAAACAAACACACAAAAAGAAATGCACGCAAGCACACTTTGAGACTTTGTGTATCTTCGCCACCTACGATGCCACTACATCATCATCATCATCATCCTCTCCCAGCGGCGTTCAAGCATGAACTTGTTTAGAACATCCTGTCTGATCCAAATGTGGTCGCACACGTGACTGATATGCCCCTACAGGTCAAATAAGCAAACATGGCCATTATCAAAGTCAAACAGACACCTACTCCAACAGTTTAAGGTTTAGGGGAAAGTGAAATGGTGAACCGCAGAGAAAGTAGCCATTAGATGTCCGACAGAATCAAGCTGTTTTTGTAATCACATGTTTACTGTGTGTAGTGAGGAAAAGAAAAACCCACAATTAAGACCCACGGGCTCTTATGTAATTGTGGCAGGGCATTCAGATGAATAAGGATGAAAGTTTTTCATGCAAAAAAACGAATTTATCTCTGAGCTTAATGTCAGTTTTCTTCTTCTTCTTGTGCAAACCATACCTTAATGTAACATTAACTTTAAGCCTCTTTACTCTGCAACTTGGAGGAATAGTCCAGGTTTTGTTGAAGTTTTCGAGGCCTGTGGTACTGGTAAATGTAATTGTTGCTAAAGTACCTGGCTAGCTTTGCTAATGAGGCTGTATAGCATTCAGTGGTGCCACTAAAAGCCATGTAATTTACCACTTTTAAGGGTTAAACTACACTAAAAAACTAAGTTGGCCTGATTGAACACTACCGTAGGATTTTTTTGATCATGTTTTACTTATCCTAACAAAGCCCCTGTGTTTGGAACTATTTCGAGACGTGCAATGTATGGCCTATGTAACCTTTCACCAGCAACTCCTCTCATCAGATTTCGAAGTCAGAATGCTCAGAGTCATTGGAGCACAAACTGGTATAAATCTATCTCCCTGGATATTAAAAAGATTGGTTGATTTTGTATCAATCTAAGATGTATATAAAGGCAAAGGTAACAAAAGAAATTTTGGTTTCACTGGATTCCATCCTGTGACTTGAGCCCTCCAGCTTGGACTTGTTGTTAGGAATATGAATATCAGAATATAAACAATGGAATGTTGTGTTTGCACTCCTAGTTTATCTAGTCAGGAGTACAACATACAGCAGTAGTTTCAAAGGCTTGCCTAAATTAAAAAGAAATTTGCTGAGACTTCAAGGAAAAACTCTGTTATCCAAGTCCCAAGCCCACAGGTTTGTGGACATGGACTCATGCATCTGCATCACCAGGCAACTTGTGATCTGTCCTGAGTTTCCAAAACAATTACTCTCTCTTTCTAACCAAGACTAGGGTGACCATATTCTGAAAACCTAAAGCAGTGACCCTCAGACCCTACCGGCATGAACGATCAATGTCTTGACCGGTATTTATATTGGAATAATGCCAGTGGTCAAGTGCTGCATTTAATATAATTGTAAATCCTTTTGCAAGAAAATAAATAAATCAATAAAAAATTCCAGCAAGTCTTTATCATTATAAAGTTGGAAATGCTTAAATAAATGTGCAATTACAAGAAAAGAAAAGAAAAAGATTTGAATTTTCAACAGATTCCTCTTTATGAACAGTTCCAAATAAGAATGTGCAGTATCTTTGAGAGGACAACACAGTTACTCAACCCTTTTTAATATTATTATATTTTGTATTATTATTCTTATTCTTATTCTTATTCTTATTCTTATTCTTATTCTTCTTATTATTATTGTTGTTGTTGTTGTCATTATTACTGTTATTAATTAATAAATAATAATAATAATTATTATTGTTAATAATAATATGTCATAGTAGTAGTATTAGTATTCAATATTTTTTATATTATTGCATTATTGAACTATTTACGAAATCCATAAAACATGAACTATGATAAAAAAGACAATGACAAAAAAGATTAACTAGATGAAATTAATGAAAAGGAACCTCAAGGAAACAGTCAAGAATGATACCAATGCCATCATTTACAATATTTTATCATTATTTACACCTAAAATACTGATATACCTTTGATAAATGACTCGCATGTTAACTCTGAATCCTCCCTCTGCTCGATGGCTCAGTCAGATCACATCCTGTAGCCTACCTCTCTCTCAGGCAACCCAGCCATGACCGTAAAGTACCAAATATCACCGGAAAGCTTCGCTCCCTCAGAGTCCTTTGGAATTATTTGAATGGCATGGATGCTCAAGGAGTTACAGTAGATGAATCGTGCATGTCTTGTTCTGTAGCTTCATCTGTAGAACAAGCTTGATTTCTACAGTTTTAAGTTGTGTAATAATAATTAGTTATCTTTCATAGCCAGGTTTCCCATTTATACCAGCTTCCTGGAGAAGAAGGACTTATGCTGATGTCCTTTAACTTTTATGACCAAATACTGATGCAAATGCCATGAGGGATTAAATAAACCTGAGACTGGGTCTAATTTGAGGGCAAAGTGTACTTCTTAAACAAACATCTTGACTTTGGTCAACAATGTCTTGTTCGATTCTGTCAAGATGATGTTATCATTTTTATGCCTTTTACTGAAAGGGGGCAGCAATGCAAAGGCAAAGCGAGAACTGGGGTGGGATTTAGGCAAGAGGAGGAGCCCTGCGTGTGTGCGTCTGAGTGTGCAAGTGCTAATGTGTGTGCTAGTCCTGTTTTATTTTTGCATGCATGCATGAGCTCCTCTTTGTTCCGTCTGCCATCCTGGCCCCTGTGTAGCTGTGTGTGCGTGTTTGTGTGTATTACTGCACACTGTACGGCTGAATGGGGACTGCGTGGGCCTGACCTGCGATCTCACCGCCCACCATTCGCATAGCCACACAGCCTGGGCAACCGCCTCTGTTTTAGCCTGCAAGAAAGACTGTGTGCTCATGTAGGTGTGTGTATGAGCAGGGTAAATAGAACTCATCCCTTCCTTTTCCTCAGCCTCTCTCTTCCCCTCTCTGTCTCTGCCTTATCATTAGGGTTTCCACATCCTCCTCTGGGGACGGCATGGACTGCAGCTGTCCCTATGACAACCTCAGAGCTGCTGTCAGTCTCCACTGCTGCCTATTCCTCCTCTGCTCCATGGTTTAGATGAGCATGTCCTTGGCTTTGACAGGTGTGCAGATGGCACGTCAAGCTTGACAAAGTCAGGCTGTATTCACCACAAAAAATACTCTCAGAAGTTACAGACAAAACTTTTAAGTTTTTAAAAATACTTCCACCTTTACAAACAAGGTAAACCAAAGAAGTCAAGATCTGCTCAAGATATTGTGAAAGAAATGGGGCATTTTGTGTCAGAACTTGTTTTTTAAATCACATGGCGAATTTGCACACGTATGCAAGTGAGAAGTGAGAGAAAATCATTTATTTACCATTTATACCATTACTAATGATAGCTTTAACTGTTTGAACTGAATAGATTCATCAAAATATATATATATATTTTTTAGCTTAAAATTTTTTTTCAATAAAATGGGTTATTCTTAATAACTTCTGTTTTGTAATGTAAGTAGAAAGAACATCAGGAGCTGGACAGTACAAAGATTGCACCTCTCTTGCCAGTCCTGTGAATTTTAACATATCCATTAATGCATCCTTTTATTTATTTATTACTTTTCATAGACCTTCACCATTTTTTTCTTCCCCTCTTTCCAGCCCTGTAGGTCAGGAATGGCAACTTTGGTTACCAAGAGTGAAGCAGTGCCATTGTCATGTTAAATTTTGTCATGTGTTTTTCATGTGCATACATTTTGGCAGTATTTTACACACTTCGCCGAGGTAGTAGGGGGGCTGCGTGTGGCCCTCAGGCTCCCTGCCTCCCCCTGCCTTAGGGGGTGAGGTTCCATCTGGTCCCCTCATAAACTTACCCATATTAATGACAGCAGGAAGTTTACAAACTCTCCATTTTGGATTACAGTGCTAATAACATTACAGAAAAATATTTAATTGTATCATGTTGCTGGTGTGGTTGTTACCCCCAGAGGACTCAAACAAGAGAAGTTTGATGTAATTTCCCCATGTACAGAGCAAACTGAAGTAATTTACCATGTTAAGATACAAAGACAGCCTTGGGCAGGCTGTTTCAACAGCAAACAAATTTGAAAATCCGATATTTTCTTCCTCTGAACTCTGGTGCATATATCCTATTTCAGAGAGATGGATATGATCAAAATCGCTGGTTTTCATATATAAGAACACCGATCCCAGTATATACTTAGTCAGTCTGAGATACTCTTTTTGAGCTCCTTGCACTTCCAAGCAGTTCTGACGTGTTGACTGGTCTACTCCATGGTAATTGGCCAGTTTAGTGCCAGTCAGCTCTATGTTTTCAGCTGCACTGCATCCTGTTCATGCACTGTGCTCTGCACTCGGCTTAGTAACCAAATCCAATGGGTGTAAACTGCTGATGAAACTATGGTGGTATGTAACACTGGTACGTACATTCAGCAAGGCAGGGGGATAAGCCATTTTAGGCAGCTCCTGAAATTGAAAAGAAGGGTGGTGGGACAAGTGCAGAAGTTGCAGTCTGCTGTCTTGTGCAGTAGAAGTACTCTGCCATGCTGAAAAAAAAATGAAATTTTGACTTTACAATCATGTATTTCTCCAACTGCTCCATAAGTTTGTTGATATCTGTGGCTCTGTACTATGTGTTACTGGGAATACAAAAAATATAAAAGAACTCAGGCTGTATAGTAATGTCAAGGATGAAAGCCAATGGCATAATACCTGAAATAAGATCAGATTTAACAAAACAATTGTTTTAAAAAAAGGATTAGAACTCATTAGTCGTTGGTTAAAGCTAGGGTCTACAATCTGAAAAACACTTTGGCTGTTGAGACACAGCTCGTGTCACCTCAAGAAGCCGTCCGGCAGAAAATATTCATTGGCGTTGAAGATAAATGAGATTTCTCATAGCTGGAAGTAGCAAACACGACAGTTATCCCCCTTGTAACACACAGTGGTAGCCATTTCAATTGGACCGGTGGCGAAGCGGGTCTGGCGTCGCCACTGTTAGCCAATCAGAGCAGAGCCGATTGTGTGTGTGTGTGGGGGGGGGGGGGGGGGATTACGTTTCTCGGCGTGTCTTCACCAGCTCAGTTTACAATGCAAATGATGCGTGGCTAACATATGCTAAAATCTATTGACAGAGCCTACCGGTTCCAGAAGCGGCCTCCCGGTTTGCTGGTCTTCTCCGGCTCCATGACGCTTCAGAAGCTGTGCAGCTAGCTGCTCACCGGTATATGAGGGAGGTAGTTGGGAGGAGGCGGGACGGTGCGGAGCAGGGGAGACAGGGGATTGGATGGACTCACGGTCAACTATTATGCCGCTTTGCAGGGGATATACTGAATGGATTTTTTTCATTCTTTTTGGTCTTCATATTGCGTAGATCGGACCATAGGACCATTACGGCCTTATAAACGATGTTATTAAGATGTACCAAGCTTCCAAATCGTAGACCATAGCATTAACAAGAATGTGGTATTTGATTAGATCAAACTGGTTACCACTAAACAGAAAACACCGTTACCACTGTTTGCATACAGTTTTACAAGATTAAATTGTTTATGACATTACATTCTGGTTTTATGGTTTTATTATCCACCCTGTTAACTGCCCTCATTTGATCTTAGAGAAGCAGTCAGCACAGAAAACGTCTTGTTAATGTCTTTTTTCAGTTTAACTTCATAATTTCAAGATACATAATTCACACATTCAGTAGTATAAATTATGCAGCATTCTTATCTATATATAGTTTTTTAAAGGAAGCTTGTGAGCTGTACTTTGTGCACAGTATTTATTTTATTTTATTTTTTTCTGTTTGTTTTGTATGCCAAAGAACCCACCACCACCACCATCCCCTGAGGAGCCCATCTGTTAACAGTTGTCTCACATGAAACTGGTACATCTTGACTAATCCCATGTCTGTCATTGATTCAATGATAGGAAGGGGACTTCTAGCAGGTAAAGCAATTTAGCCATTTGGGCACATTTTGTGTCATGTTGATGTTCTTATTATGAGTAAGTGCAGCAGCTTACGCTTTGAACAAGTCCAACAAGATAGCTCAGAAAAAACATACATGATCATGTCATAAGAACTATTAACTCGTCAATCTCACAGTTACATCTATACCTAACATAGCTAAACATGTGGGTAGTGCCCTAAAAAGTGCCAAAGTCTCTGGTCTTCTTAGGGTGTTGCCTTCCTGAAATGCCCAGTTAAGGGTCTATCTTTTACAAACTTCACTATTCTCACAAAACTTGGCACTCAGTGTGGAAATGATTCCAGAACTAACACCAAATAATACCGCCACTCTGCATACCAAGCACAAGATTCAAACTGCAGTCCATTTTGCCACAGTTTCTTGGGTCGCTACCAACATCGTTAGCTGTGTTGGTCATTCCACAAATTCAGAATCCTTATAAGTTGTACCTTATTGTAAAGGTGGCTAATCATGTTCTCCAACAATATAATACCATATCAATTGCTATAATGAAAGAGGAAAAATCATCAACAGAAATAACATTTTCAAACTTTCTTTCAGGAGTATGTACTGTGTAAACAGCAAGCAAAGTCTTACACCAGAATAAGCAACACCTCTCACTAATGTTGAACATTAGAATTTTAATTGGCATCTCCTTGCCACAGTTAATTTAATTTTTGCTATCAAAAGTAAATATTCTATTTGCATGTTTATAAAAAGCATTTTACTGATGATGGTTGATTAATTGCCTTAATGCTTTTGGATGAATGGAAGAATAAAACCAAACAAGAAAAATAAGTTTGTCAGATGTGACCGTGTGAGTAACGCTTGTTGTTAATGCGTCTATTCCAGTGCAGATGCACATGTGAGAAAGTGTTTGTGTGTTTGTGTGTGAGTGCGCATCCCGAACTCTACAGTCTGTTGGTAATGAGTGCCCTGAGCGCTCCCTACTACACCTAACTGATCCAGTAATTGCTTTTCCTCCTCTGCATTTATCATCATCTGCCCAGCCTGTCATGTTAGCTGAGCCGAGCCGAGCTGAGGTGGACGCAGAGAGGGGCGCAGGACTGCGAGGTGGAGGTGCTGCTGTGTCTGTCTACATGTAGGAAAAAAAGGTGTTGGTCCACTGCTTCGGGGCGGGTCGGATGGGGATGCAGGAGGAGGGAGGAGGGAGAGGACAGAGGGAGCAGGGCAGTGATGTAGTGGCTAATATAAACTGTGACCTCCAGCCAGTCATCATTATAAACTGAATAACCAACAATTACATTTTAATACTTTGTTTTTCTTACTGTTTTAAGACTTTTCCTTCAAATTATGCTAAAATAAGAATGAGCAAAATAATGCGAAGGTGATTGAGTCTAATGGAAATTATGGAGATTTTTTTCCCCTTTTTTTTGTCTTTTAAACAGCTTCTATCTTCAGTCTGTCAATCCAGCCTTTTAACTATGTGTCTGTCCATCCATCAGGTATCATTCCTTTTATCTGTCTATCAAAAAAATACATCTATCCGTGCTTTTGTTGAACTGACAGTCTTTTATTTATCCGCCCATTTCTTGCATCAATCCACCATACATCAAACTGCCAGTGATCTATTTGTCCATCTATTTATCTTCCACCTATTAGTCTGTTTGTGTTTTGTCCATATGTCCATGTATAATCAATCTGTTCATTTGTATGTCTATAACTGTAATCAATCCATCATCTCTTCTTCTTTCTGTCCATATATTCATTAAGTGTATCAATCCAACTTTCAGTCCACCAAACAGTCTGTCTATCAATTTAGCATCTACTGCATTTTTCTGTTCACATTTCCAGTTTTCCATCTACGTGTCTGTATGTCTACCTGTCAGTCTGCCTATTTATCCGTCCATCAGTCTGTCTCTCTGTCAATCCATGTAATAAAGGGTCATGTCCTCTAAAATGTAGGTCGTTTTGAAAATAACAGCATCAAAGTGCTGGCTGAAGCTTGTTGCCACAGTAAAAATACAGAGGTGACATTTTGAATGGTTGCTATTATTTGTAGGTTACAGAGGCGCAATCGTCTACATGAGCACAAAAATGGGTATATGCTGTATACACTCTCAAACACAAACACACAGACAGCAGAGAAGATTTAAACAAATAGCCTCCTTTTTGCAAGGCCTGCAAACGAGGTGTTTGTGTGTAGGTGTCGGTGTGTGTATTTGTGCGCGTGTTTAGGAGAAAGAGGGTGCATACTGTATGTGGGGGAGGGTGTGCTGCTTCTTCTAGTGGGGATTTGATGCTGATGAGGTCTGTAATGGGAGTGAACAGGGAGCGTGAGGGGAATAGATTGGGACTTCATTGGCAGGCCCACTCTCCCTACGCGCTGCAGTCTGCTCGCCTATTTATTCCCCATTTCAATGCACCTTTGCTTTGACCTTTCTACAGCCAATGACAGTAAAATCACATCGCCACTTGAGAGCTACACATCAGCTACTGAGCATCCCTTTATGATTCCCTCATTTATTTTTCCCCTACCATTCCCCACAGACACACAGGCAAGGGCCTTAGTGTTTCAGCCAAGAGGTGATGGTGTGTGTGTGTGTGTCTGGAGAGGGGGTGCCTGAAATTAAATGTACCCAGGGCATCATGTATATGATCACTGCTTTGACTATGCAAATTCAGCAACAGAGATGGTGAGATGCAACTCAGAGACGAAGGTAATTCGGAGAAGATATTTTTATTCAGACTTAAGGATCATCTGTGTGTTTGCTAATTCATTCTAAACAAATGAGGGAGCAACATGAGGGGACTCATTGCAGCATAAGCTAATAAACCACAGCCTGTCATACATTAAACTTGGGTGAAAACCTTATCTCCTTTCTAATTTTCTGTTTTTATTGAAAAGTGTCGAATGACCCTCATTGGTGTTTGATCATTTTCAGATCTGCATGAGACAAAGCAGTGTTTGGTATAAATATGGAAAAGTACCAGCAATGCCCTAGGTGGTATCTTCGAGGGCACACAGGTAAGTAGTTAGGAGGCATGACATGTGGTTACAAAATGTAATTTTATTTTAATTAATCAAAGAAAAAAAGCAATGGAAAAAACTGAAGCTGAAGGGGGAAAAATAATTGTTAAAGCAATGAAAAACTCAACTACAGAAGTGGATAATGGTATTCTTTATTACAACAACTCTTCAAAAAGAGCCCAATATAAAAGTGTTAAAATCTCAAATTAAATGTAGCTACTAACTTAACAAATAAACCGAAACCACAATGTGGAGTTGACACCCCTAACTGAAGGTCAGACTACACTAACGAAGGTGTGGGGGTGCTACCCAAATAACTTAGCCTTCAGTGCAACACGACACAGCAATCCTCAAACAAACCGATGTAGCTTATGTGTGACTCAGTGCTTTACACTCACATGCTGTATAGGTGGAGGGTACCCACCCTGGGTGCCTTGCCTCCCAGCTAAATGACCCAAACTCTAAGAGAAGAAATTGTGGATAAAAGAAAGTAAGATCAAACAAGGATTTTAAAAAGGAGGCGAGGAGAGAGGCACTGATGAACCAACAGAGACACTACTGGATAACTATAATGGGGTTAGATACTTGACTATATATAAAAAAATTCATAGGACTCTGTCTTTACCATTATCCAGGAGCACCCATACAGACACCCTCCACATGCCAGGCAGGAGCAAAAGGCCTGGCCTCAGCTCCAGGTGGCTTTTATGGCTGATTGAATGCAGGGGAAAGAGGAACAGAGCCTATTCCCTCAGAGCTTTGTACAACAATCAGATTAGATAAATAAATAAATTAAACACTACAGCAAAATCTGCATTTTCAAATTAATATAACACTTCCAAAAAGTCTCCTTTGAAAATCTTTTTTAAGAGAAATGTTACATTAACTGTAATGAAGTGTTATTTTATACCCTTTTAGTTTTAAAAAAGGAAGGTTTTGACATTCTGAAGTGTGGTGTATGACCATTTACGTTGTGTGAGTTTATTAATTTGTTCCTCTGTACTGTTGCTCATGCTCATACTAATGCCATGTACATGATTCACCTCTTCTTCCTCAACCAAAAATCTCCAAACATCCCTGTAAGCAAACTGATCCTAGTGTGAGTGCGCCCTAACAGATTTCACAGAAATCAACTTGATGACTGTTGATTGCAGAAACTATATATACTAAGTTATCAAAGAGTGGATCTAAAACCCTTTATGTCTGATTCCGCTCCATCATCTACGATGCTTTATGAAAGGTAGAATTATGGTGTCAACACGTTGTGCAGCAAATGCACTTGATACACTTGAGCATGGTCCATTTGACAGGTTGACAGTAAAATTGGAGAGCACTTGTGTAGCACAGACCTCTGCCAAGGCAGCTTAGTTTAGAACAACCTTCAAAACAATAAAAACAAAGTCAGTACTTTTAATGTATTTCATTACAGTTTGTTCATTTGGATAACAAAAGTCGTGCATCAGGTGCATTGGTGATGTTAGCATTTTTGCAGTTTCACAGCAATGTTGTTTACTTCTGTTCTGTCCTGTTTTGTCATGTTTTATGTACAGACTGCATTATACACCTGACATCAATATTCCACTGCTTGTTTTGCAGTTGGATTCTTTGGCCATGACCACCTACACTTAGCATTTGAAATCCAATCTCTACCATCAGTTCAAAAATAATTCATTAAAAACTCTCTTTTTTCTGAAATGGCCATGTTTTTCTGGATGTCGCTCAGTAAGTAAGACACCTTTGACACTCTACTGCATCAGCAAAACCTTAGGCAAGGCAAGGCAAGGCAAGTTTATTTGTAGAGCACAATTCATACACAAGGCAATTCAAAGTGCTTTACAGAACAAGAAAAATGCATTAAAATCACAGTACAAAATAGAGTGAACATTAATCATTATAAAATCACTTTAAAAAATCAAAATACAAAATAAAATCAACAATCATTATAAAATAAATTTAAAAAGAAGAGTGCAGATCAGATCCTTTCAGTCATATGCACAGTTAAACAGAGCTGTTTTGAGCCTAGATTTGAACATTGTCAGAGTAGAGGCCTGTCTCACATCTTCAGAAAGACTGTTCCAGATTTTAGCTGCATAAAAGTGGAACCCTGATTCTCCATGTTTAGTCCTCAGGTCCTCAGAGTCCGAGATGGTTCATATGGCACTAACATGTCAGAGATGTACTTTGGTGCTAGACCATGGAGAGATTTGTACACAAGCAGAGCTGCTTTAAAGTCTATTCTCTGAGCAACAGGAAGCCAGTGTAGGGACCTGAGCACAGGACTAACTCTCTTCCTGGTTCTGGTCAGGACCCGAGCAGTCAGCGTTCTGGATGTACTGCAGCTGTGGGTGAGCAGGCCGTTACAGTAATCTAACACTACTAGAGACAAATGAGGTTTAGACACTATACCTCTGATTTTGCCGATGTTTTTTAGATGGTAAAAGGCTGCTGATGTTATTGATTTAGCTACACTTTAGCATTGGTAGCATTTTGATTGTTCTGTTTTTTGCAGGTTATAAAGGTTATGAAGATGGTTTGTCCCTGCTGGTCAAGTGGGCTGTTTGACACAGGAGAAACAACACCACCAGTTGGACCTCTGTTTTTTGTTTTTTTCTCACGAGGATTAATTAACAATACTTATATTCCTTTTGTAATTTGGGAAAATACACTCTTGTTTCTTGCTGTTTTTTATTCTCAACCCCTTTACTTCTTGACTATTATTCCATCAAATTTAAGTTCTTCTTTAACTTTTGATAGATTTAATGTGTAACTGTGTAACAAAATTACCCTGTGTCCTTTCATAAAATAACAACCCCAATCCTTTAAAAAATTATGTTAAAAGTACAGTTTCTTTTGGTAGTTTTCCAAAATCTTGACATGGTCTAAAGATGTTTTCAGGGGAAACTTCACAGCTCAAAATCAGACTAATTACACAACAACACACATGTGACCCAGTGCGATTAGTGCCATTTTGGCCCCGATGCCCTATCTCTATTTTCCTCTCTATTCTACACATGGTGATGCAGATAAGGAGTGAGGACAGAGGGAGTTTGACAAGGTTAAGCAGGGTTTTTCTTGTTTTTGCTGGCTTTTATTACTCAGTAGAGCTTGTTTATTTGTTAACAAAGTGGAAAAACTAGCATTTGTCTTTTTGGTGAGTAAAATGATTTACTTTCACTTTTAACACTGAAGGAGAAACTTTGGTTCATGAATGTGTTAATGAGCCTTTGAGACCACTCCTCATCAATACAAAGCATTCACGTCTGTTTCTCCAGCTGTTAAGTAAAACCCCTTGATGTACTGTTGACAAGGGGAAACGTAAGACTGGAATTACACTTTTAACAGATGCATTGCAGACCATGCGATGTGATATCCAATGCTATGCAATGCTATGCCAATGCAATTTCCTATCAGCCCTACAAATTCAACCATTCTGAATAATTGGATCCAGAACATTTTGAGCATCCAGAACAGAGTTTGTTGAGTGGTACAACATAAAATTCATAAAGTTATGATGTATGTTATTCACAGCACTCTAAGCATTACTTTTAATGTTACAAGCAAAACTTTTTAACTAGACAGTGATCCAGATTACCCCTAATATCTAAAGGATTGATCCCTGGTCTATTTCTGACTTGAACATTTTCAAATGTCATCAAATTCTGTTAAATTTTGATCATCCTGTTGACAAACAAACGACTAAACACTGGCAAAAACAGAACCTCCTTGGCAGGGGTAAAAAATAGTTTCGGCTCTGACTATTAACATTGTAGAAGTTTAAACATGTCGACTTGTTGGTATCAAAATAGTAGCGGCAAAATAAGATGAATAAAAAGCCACAGAAGATCAGTATGTTTTGCTGTAATGAACAATAGAAGTCTTGTATATGTAGGAGCGTTGTTAAATGTGTGTCCACAGCTTGCAGGATTGTAGTGTAAACAAGGACAAAGACAATGTTCTGTAATAGTCCAGATGGTGAAACAGCCATATTCAAACACAAATATGTTCCCCAGCATGACAGCCTCAAACAAAAAGCATACACTCAGCCAAAAAGCAGATGGAAAACACTCCCTCTGCCCCTTCTCCTCCCTTATCCTGTTTCGTCCTGTCTCGCCTCCCCTCTTCCTTAGCCCTCACACACATACACACCCGCATCCTCCCTTTTCCCCCCTATTTCCCCACAAATCCATTCCCCATGCACTCCTGCAGAACAGATGCAGCAGAAATAGAGAACAGTGAGGCAGTGTTCGGCCATGAAGCAGGCAGAGAGAAAGGAAGCACGGGATGACGCTAAAAATAAAAGCATCCTTGGGTTATGGAGAAACACTCAAAGGTCCTAAAATAGGCAGTCAGACAAAGGCACGAATAAACCAGAGTGAATGTAAAGGGGCTTTTTTTTCTTTGAGAGGAAGCCCCTCTTCTCTCTCATTCTCTCTCACAGCGACTCCCTGGTTGCTAGGTTACGACACTTGTGGCGGCTATCCACAATCTAAAGGTGTGTTTTGCATCTGCAAGAGGCAGTCGTCTTTTTTTTTTTCTGGTCAATTTAAAGTTATACAATCAGAGATGAATACACAAGCATTGCCAATCAAAGAATGTCACGCACAGTTTGAGAGAAATCCTAGGATTAGTTTGTACAAAGACAGCTTGTGTTTCAGATGTACCATGGAAACTGACATGACTCTTAACTACCTCAACTAACAGACACAGCAGGGAGAAGGGAAGTGGAAACTATTAAATCCTGCTTGTTCCTTCATCTGTCTTGTTATTTATGATGATTATAAAAGCCTATATTAATCACAGAGGAATCGTTTGTGACCTAGAATTAGCTGTGTTTGTTCTTTTCAGGTTACAGAAACCTCAAAAGTTGTTTGCCACAACATGAACTCTAACAGTGACTGGACTTTAAGGTTTAAAAGAGCCCATATTTTGTCAAACCTCAGGTGCATTAATTCATTTTTTAAATGGGAGAATGTGTGCACAATAACTGATGTTTAACAAATCATGTAGTTTTCTTCTACGAAGTATTCTCTGATTCAGCCAATTCTCAGTCTGTCTGGGATGCTATAGTGTTTGCGCCCCTCTAAGATACTCCTCTAAGATTTGCTTCAGGTATATTTGCTGCGCAGCCGCTTCCAAATCTCATAAAATCACTGTCGTTCAGAAAGCACCAGAAAGGAAGTCAAATGTGTGGAGTATCTGGAACTTTCAAAGTTTAAAACAACTTTCTCAAATGTACATTTCCTCAGTAGGTTGTCATTAAATCACAACTGGAGGCACGAGCATCAGGTCAACAGTCCATCAGAGGGTCCCAGAGGCAGCACGAAACCATGTAGGAAGAAAAGTGAATCATATAGGTACAGAAATATATATGACAACAAACATCCTTTCTACAAGGATATAGACAGATAGAAGTGGAATAAATCGCAAAGCTTTATGGTTGCGACCACCAAAGGGGCCTCAGAGAAGCTAAGTGAGGTTGTTGTCTATAACATATTTTATTAACATGTGACTTTGCTATTCTCATGAGAGCTTGTGGCTCTCTGGGGATCAGCCCTCCCCCCTTCTGGGCTCCATGCCCTGTGGCCATCCAGTGGGGTTTGTCAGTCGGAGCAAGACCATGGCGCTGCATGGCGCGGCGCCGGGCTTATGCGTTATGTGGAAAGTGACTGGAACTGTCCAGTCAAGCCTTTGAAGCTGTGGAGTCATGTTTGAAAAGGCGATGTCTTTAGACTGCCTTTGTAACCATTATGACAAACTGCTTTTATCTCAGTTATGTTTCTAGACTTATACCACATGTCTCAAAGCCTTAACTGGACATGATTATTCGTGCTTTTATCTCTTCTCATTTAAATTATTGCAATGTACTTTTCGCTTGTTTTAACAAACTGACCATTGACTGTCTGCAGGATGCAGCTGCACAGGCTCCTTTTCTTCTTCTCTGGATTTGGTATATGTCTGCAGCAGTGTTACAGCACCACTTCCAAGCCTGGCATAGATGTACTATAGTGTTTTCAGAGTTGTCATGTGGACAGACACATTTCTTGTATCAATGCCATCTCTACATGAAATGTTTTCAATACATAAAAGTTTTCATCCCTGGGAGGACAGGGCTGTATTTGAGTTGAATCATGTGATTAGTTGTATTTTGTTTTCTGCACCTTGTGTTCAAATATCTCCTTTATGTCTGGAACTGATTTGGAATGATACTGCATGAGTTAGCACTCATATGTCAAGCTGACTGTATATGTGCATGCAGTGCATTAACAATGCACATCCAGGTACAATCTACAATCTCACTTATGTGTGTATGTGAACAGAGTATACATCCTTTCTGTGTCAGTTCTCCCCAGCTGGTGGCTGTGTTGTCCACCAAACTCTTGACTACCTGCAGGAAAGGCATGAAGAAAAACACACCATCGAAAAGTTTGAGGAAAAAGTAGTAGCCAAAAAAAAATTAAATGGAAATCCTATCTCCTTCGTTGCAATGTTTCTCTTATGGTAATTCCTATTAGCATTATCCCTGCTTCATGGGTTTTTCAAACTGAACAGTGTCCACAATGAGTTAAAGAAAACAGAAAATGAAGAACAAGCAGGGCATTAGGACAGCAACAGATTTACTGATGGCTGTGTGTGTCATGGGACCCCTGAGGAAGCTGTAGATGCATGACATACTGTAAGTAGAGACTGGTCTGATACAATTATTACTGGCACATACAACAAACTTTTGACTGACTGGAGGGGAAAACCAATGCTGCCCAGTGGATGATATCAAACCAATTTCAGCATTCATTAAAGCATACACTAAAGATAACCACCATGTTTCTCAAAGAATAAGGCCTCTGAGTTCTTGTGTACTTTAGTATAAATGCATTTTGCATTTCCACACTGTTCAACATCTGTATATGTTTCTTATTTTATGGGTTGAACCCAATGCATAGCCACTGGTCCATTTGTTTTTCAGGTTTTTTTTGGTTGGTGGTTTGATTTTTTTTTTTTATATATATATCTATATATATATATATATATATATATATATATATATATATATATATATATATATATATATATATATATATATATATATATATATATATCTATATAGTTTACACGGACCACTGAAAGCCATGAGCCCTAATGATCATCCAAACTTGTGATTTTCACTTGAGTGTGTGGCTGTTTTTCTGTTTGTTTAGTTTTTCTCCAAGTACATATTTGGAGACCATTGACATTAAAATGAAGGGAACAAAAGACAGTGATGAGGAATGTTTGCATTTTACAGCAGTTGCTGTAACGAAGACGGTAAAATGCAGTCATTGTAAAGCCATCAGTTTACACAGTTTATCAATACACCCACAAGAACAAGTTACAGTTAAAAGAAAATAACATATACCAATAGCACAGAGAAATGCTGGAGGTTTCTCTGGGCCAAACCCAAGCTCATCTGAGATGGACTGACACCAAATGAAAAAGTGTGCTGTGGTCTGATAAGTACACATTTCAGATTGTTTTTTGGAAATCATGGATGTTGTGTCCTCCAGGCTACAGAAGAAAATGATCATTTAGATTGTTGTCAGTGCAAAGTTGAAAAGCCAACATCTGTAATAGTAAGGGGGTGTGTTAGTGCCCATGGCATGGGTAATTTGCACATCTGTGAAGGCCCCATTAATGAAAGGTACATCCAGGTTTTAGAGCAGCAGATTATACCATCCAAGTGGGGTCTTTTCCCTCAGTTTCCAAGGACTTATTAAATGTAGTTAAAAGAAAATTGATTGAACATAGTGATAAACATGTCCCAGCTTTTTTTTGGAATGAGTTACAGGTATCTAATTCAAAATGAGTGAATATTTGCAAAAAATCAATAAAGTTTCACTGTTTGAACATTAAATACTGTGTCTTTGTTTGTGCTCTATTTAATAAAGGTTTAAAACTATTTGAAAATCATTGCCTTCTGTTTCACTTATAATTTACACATTGTCACCACTTCATTTGAAATGGGGTTTGTATGTTTTCAGTCATCACAGCTGAGGCACAGTCAGGGAGCTGTGTTTGGACATTTTAGGAATTCATTTGTGTTTAGCAATACACACAGACAGATGTGGCAGTCTGATATTCATTATGCTTTGTTGTTTTTTTTTTAAAATAATATTCTGTATCCATTAGTTGTAGTGGAATAAAATAATTTACAATTGAAAATATTGAAGAACTTTATTACACATCTGTCTCTCATGCTAAACAAAGACCCCTAGGGCAAAGTACACACACACAAAATAATGGGAAATGTGCCTTTTCACATTGTGTTTTGTAACAACCCATAAATATTCCTCAAATGTCAGAGTTTAGATCCACATGCAGCCCTTTCTCTCTCACTTCTCCCCGATCTGAACCACAGAGTGTAAAGGTTCTCATATGGTAAAGGTCATTGTGCTTTGCTGATGGATCATGTGCCAAGTATCAAATCTAATATGAACGAACAGGAGCAACTAGTACTACACACAGGTCACTTAGCAGCACATGTATCAAAGCATCAGCCCAGCCTGTGTAAACATTGTTTATAAGTCCTCGCACTTCATTTTACTCTCTTATTATGCAAATACAAGACTGGGAAAATGATCCCAATCAGTGTTAGAGGAATTTGTACCGGTTCTAATCTAGACATAAAATGCATTAGATATAAGATAAGGCAATTATCAGTAGTTAAGATTTATTAAAAAATCATAGTCATGTCAATAAAAATCTTTATATGTAACTTTGCACATGTGAACAATAATGTAAGCTTCTGCTGCTGTCTGTAAGGACGGATGTTTTAATTAAACATCAGTCTAAATTTTCATAGATTTAATAATGAGTATTTGACTGGGTCTTATGGGTGCTCATATACCATTAGTTAAGCCTTTCTACAAGGAAACCAAAATAAAGTGCAACCATGTACTGTTTTTTATTTCAATCAAATGACTAAAAAGTATCAAGGGTACAAAAATCATTAAATGATTAATGACTCTCATTCCTAATGTGAAAATACTCAAATACATAAAAAAAATCCATCATTCAGTGCCCTCTGTCAGTATTTTTATCTGTATATTTCAGATCATTTAAAGCAGCAGCAACATTGGTGTGCCTTGGGATTCTGAATGACCATGTATTATTACCACTGCTATATGGCAGCTGATGCTTTAATCTTTTCAGACTATTAGGTTTTTAATCCAGACCTTTATTGTATATAATAAATACTTTATATATAAATTCAGCAACAAAAAAATACATATAATACCTTAAAGGGACAGTTCAGTATTTTTGAAGGGTTATATGAGCTCCATATGGCCGCTTAGTACATTAGATGCAGTACAAAGTCCTCTCATCTCCCTCAGTAGCCTGTTATGTTTACAACAGCTGAGAGTTAGGTGGAGTGATTCAGCAGCTCACTGCAGCACTGGGTGGAGGAATACTTGGCGTGAGTTGGTAAGATTCAGATAAACTTTATATTTCTGGAAGGTTAATTCACTTGAAAACATGCATATGTATACTCTTAAACTGTGGTATTATTTTTGCTGGGAGTTCTTGTAGGTGGAGAAAATACCATTTGTTCTTGGTAAGATACTTCCCTGTTTGCAGCTGGTTCTGCGTCACAGACTCTCACAGACTGTGGCTTACTGAGGGACAGGAAAGAACTTTCTACTGCATCTAATGTACTTAATGGCCATATGGAGCTCATACAACCTCACTTCAAAAATACTGAAGTATCCCTTTAATGTGTTTTGCAGTGAACAAAATGTGCATGTTATGACAGAGACTGAAATAGAACAGATTAAATCAATAATTATTAATCTCCAAGAACATCAGCATTAAGCATCAATCAAAATAATATGCCATACCATTTGACTGTTACCTTAAAAAAAAAACAACTGTCAACTCAGATTCCTTTTTGTTAAACATATACAATGTTTAAGTGTGTGTTGATATTGGCAGAGTAAAATTAATTTTCTAACTTAAACTGATATTTTTTAATCATGAGCTGGTTGCTATGTGATATGTTCAGGCTAGCTTAGAATGACTGGCTAATCTTAATAAACTGTCATTAGGATGAGTTCAATTGTAACACAAAGACTATACACCCAACTATACAAATCTAAAAAATTAACATTGTACAGAATAATTCATTGCTGTGGCATTTTAAAAAGAGGTCATCTAAAAGAGGGTATGAATATGATTTGGCTTAAGAGTTGACCTAATCTCTTGTGTGCCTTTGGAAAAGTTTGAAAACCCCTGATTTTAAACTATTAGTTTTGCATCAACATGAGGAAAACGCAGCTTTAAACATTTTTTAAATTTGTTTGATCATGTAAGATTCTAATATAAGACAGTCTTAAATGTGAGGCCTTCTTATTGATTAAACTTGAATAGATAAGTAATCAACAGTGCCTGCTTTGGCTAGTTGTGGGTTCATCAACCACTGACCACCACTGTCAGATGTTTTGCCTCTTACCAAGTCCAAGCCACAACAATTGGGAGATTCTCAAAACAGCATGACCCAGTCAGCATCCTTTAAAGCAGGAAGAGGGGGGAGGTTCAAGGGAGATGACAGCAGAAAGTGACTGTTTGCATAGAGATTGGCATAGATGCTAACAGCTTTGATAGCAGTTTTTTTTAAGATCTGGACTGCATTTTTTTATGAAATGAAAAAAACAAACTTTTCCATAGAAAGGATATTTTTGTTCCACTTCTGACAAGTTTTGCCAGGAGTTTGTTAAGCAACGTGGCTCACCTGTCCTGGCAGTAGCACCCACCTACCACACTATCTGATAGGCCTTTAACAAATGTGACTAATGCAACGATCATTCAGTCTCCTGCCAGATGTGCTTTTTAAAGCCAAACACTCTCGATGGCTGTTTCCCAGATGATTTTATCCTTTAAACATGGCTGCAACCCTTTCAGTCTGCTGTAAAAAATATCCAGCATCACATTCTTGCTTTCTCTTTGTCATTGTGTCACATTTTCTTTTGCAATGTTACACAACCAATAAAAAGAGTGGTAAAAACAAATAACAGACATTTATTTTTCTCTCAGTAAACTCTTGGATCATTAATTTGATCAATGACATGACAGTTTTCTGTTACTCCCAAGATGTGGCACAAGCTTAACTTTAAAAAAGCACACAAACATAATGGCAGTGTGAAAAATGTACACCCCTGCCCATTAGAGACTTGAGTTCAAACAAGTCTACACCACAGGGTGGGGAGGTAGGGGCTGCAGGGTGGGTCAAAGTTGAAGCCCTAAGGACAGCCATTTCCTCTCTGGGCTGTAGGCTCCAGAGGGCGAGGTGGATGTTGTTTACCGGACATCGAGTCTCCCTGTTCTCCCTTTGTACGGGAGGGAAGGTGGCATGCTTTTAGAGCCTGACCAGTCAAGGTGATTTAAACCACGTAAAGCCAAGACATTACGAACCAGACCTGGACCCCCATTCCTCCAGTTCCTGCCTTTCAGTCATCCCCCTGTAAAAAAAAAGATCACAGTCTTTGTGTTTCAGTGTTTCAGGGGGTTGTTATTGTGTCCTTTGCAGCTGATTTACAGGCTAACCTTGTGTGCTGTAGGGTTACTTCCATTGGCTTGTTCCTCTGTCTTTAATTGTCTGTTGGAGTACAGTGGCCCCGAGGTGCAAACAACAGTAAGAATATGAACTGAAAAAGAGAGTTAAGTTCAAAATAACACATCAGGAACTTACTCTTTTGTCTGTGATGGAAGGTTACTTTCCAAAAAACAGTGCAAAAACAATCCCTATCATTTTGCTTCTCAATTTAAACAAGTCAGCCTTTTAAATTAATTCAGTCTTACATACACATATGAAATATAAACTACATTTTGTGGATTATACCCTTTAGAGGTCAGTTTGTTTACATTGCTCCACTGTATTTTATTTAAAATTTAAATTGACAATAATAATAAATTCCATTAAATGCATTTTACTTAGTCCGTAATTATTATTAAGATGAGGCCCTGAAATAGGTCAATCATTGACAGCAACATTGATTTTGATGCATTGTTACACTTTATGCAGGCACCCTTGCAGATAACAGGAAAATCTGTGATGTTTTGTTGCTTCCACTGAATGGGAAAAAATAGTCTTATCTGGTTAGCAAGTATAAAAAATAAAAATTGAAAGCTTGTAGTCCAAAATTAACTTTAAAAGAAAGTATTGCATTAGTTCAAGTTGAAATAAATGTGAGATCAAAAATTGTATTTTCAATAGTTTCCATAGGGACATTTTTTGTTGTTAGGAACAAATCAGCCTGTTGATACGTAGCTTAGCCATTATATCCTAGTTCAAGAAACCAAGACCATAATTCTAAAAACTATTAAAAATATCCCCTGGAAAATTAAGCTATTCATTTAACATTACAAAAATGGTTTGAAAAAAAAAAAAAGAAAGTTGAATGGCACAAAATGTCTCCTCGGATCCTTTAAGGGTTAAGTTTAGAGATCTCTATGGGGAAAAAGGCTTGAACAGCTTCAGGTCATAAAAATTAAGTTTAAATATATATCAAATAAAACAACACAAGGAAAGGAACTGTCTTTTTTCAAATTTTATCTGGATTTTATCATGAAAAAATAATAATTTTGGCCACTGAGCTCAATGAGTTGGTTTCCATAGCCTTCACCTCCATCCGTCTGTGGATTGTGCTAGCAGGGCACTTCCATGCTGGATGGCTGGAAATAAGTGGATTTTCTTTTATCCACTGTAACTCTGCATCAATCTCCACCAAGCACGTCAACCAAACACAGGAAAACAAGCACTCTGAGTTTCTGGGTCATTTCAAAGTACAGCTGGGAGAGTGGAAATAACATTAATACCTACAGCTAATCAACATCAGGGAGAAACTTTAAGATGTTGTTTACATGTTTCTCTTATTGCTAAGGTTTTAATGTGCCTGACGAACTCGCTTACAGTGATAGGTTACAACTTGTAGTAGGCAGTCACTCGCTGTAGCGTAACCAGGGGTATAATCAGGCTGAAGCCCTCCAGAGCCCAGCTCCACCACCTTGGAGCTGGGCTCCAGCTTAGTCAAATAAATAAATTAACCAATTCAAAGTGGCAGTAGCACTGGAGACCATTTTCGCATGAACAGCCTGCAGGGCTCTCTCATAAGCACTGAGATGCACAACAAATCAGAGAGCAACATCAACAAAGATGGGGTGGGTGGTATGAACGGGACATAATACCAGAGATTATCAGTGAACTGCCAACATGTGTGTATGTCTGAAGGAACCTTGACTTTAATAAAAACATTCACTCTACAAGTCCGAGAGCATGGGGATATTAGCGTGAAGAGCCCCTCACAGTGCCGGTGAGCGTAAAGACACGCAGCGCACAGGACAGGGGTCCTGAATCACTTTGTGTGTTTCTTGTAACTCACGCGGTGTGTCATTTGCTCATATATGCTCGGTTTTAAAGTGAACAGAGTGACGAGGCAGTCTTGTGGTAGTAAGTAAAACTCATCTTTCCTGAGCAGTCCAGCTCTTGTTTTCACCTACTTTTTCTAAATGATAAACTCATCCTGAGGTTTCCTGTGTCACTTATTCCCCATGATATCAGAGCAATCTGAAGGATCAAGCTCCCAATGCAGTCTAGTATCAATCAATCAATCAATCAATCAATTTTTACTGATAAAGCATGTTTCATACATAAAATGTAGCAAAAAGTGCTGAACATTCAAATACTAGTGCAATGGTTCGCAACCTGTGGGTTGAGGCCCAAAAGTGGGTCTCAGAGCTATTTTCAGTGGACCGCATCAAAAAATCAGGTAAAATTTTTACCTCCACCTACAGAAAGTAAAAGTTTTGCCATATATTACATTATGTGTCTAAAATCTTACATCATGCACTCAAGGATGTGTACAGTAGTCAGAAAAGAGCAGGCTTTATCAACGTCTGTCTTGTATGATGCTCGCACAGGCTAAAAAACATATGAGTTGCACAGTTCCTGCAAGAATCTTATCTTACTTTCACCCCTGCTTACTTCCATGCTTAATAACAAAAATATATCATCCTTGCACCACTCTATTTTGGCAACAACCAATAATGAGTGTTTGGGCAGGGCGGAACTTTTCAAAAACACATCCAGAAGGTGACTGGATGATCACTCTGTCCAACACATTCATTAAAAGCCAATCAGATGATGGAGTAGGCGGGTGCTGCTGCCCTCGAGTATTTTACAAAGCAAGAGTTTGTTGCATCACCCACCTCTGCATCACACTGTGTGTGTGTTGGATTTGGGGCATTATTCAAACTTATTTGGAATATTTGCCACCAACTTTTAAAATAACTTGACATTAATTTACCATCTTTGCTATAGGGAGCATTCATATGACATCGGTGAGTGCAAAACAGTGCAATAGGTCACTCACTAAGCTGCATTTTAATCAAAACTTTAAGGCTCCAAAAGTGAAATCTAGTTACCTTTGAATGTAATCAGACTCAAATCTACATTTTCCATAATAAATATAAATAAATCTAAATTAATTAGGCCTACTGAAAATGACCAAAACTTAGCACTTCCTGGTAAATTAAAGAGTTTCTTTGTTTCTTACCACTGATAAAAATTACTTAAAATTATAGTCACTCTTTGAGTGTAAGGGCCAGTTTGTCGCACAAAGTGTGATGAAACTGCACATCCGCCATTGAGGCTGAGGCTATGTCCACTCATGGATGGAAAAACATAACATTTTCTGTGCTCTTTGGCTTCCTGTCTGCACAGAAATTTGATTTTAGGTTATGGAAAATGCATATTTTGGAAAATTGCCCTGGTGATGTCACACTGTGCAACATTCTGACTGTTGTTTACATGTGTTGCAGTGAATGCTGCTAAACTGTCCGTTACAAGGGTTGATAACTGGATTATTTACAAGCCAACACAGACTTTCAGCTGCTCTCTCACTTTGATGCTGCTTTGAAACCATTCTGGACAAGACTCAGTGTTATTGTTTCACAGCGGACTATGTTGACTGGTGACCCATGACTACTTGCATCTGTGGTTACCAATTACAGATGTTTTCGACACCAAGAAGAGAACCCACACACTTTTGTATATACAGAATTTGGTCAGTATAATTAGATGTGTCTCAAACTGAGAGATAAACCAACAAATATTCACTCAGTACATTTGCTGAATGTGAATGTGAAAATGAAACTGTTTTTGCAGTAAAAAAAATGTACACATGTTGATGGAGTGGTTTTTGAAAACTGAGGAGGAAAATATCCACCTACATGTGAACATATGTTGTTGTGAGTACGTATGAGGTCTCTCTTTTTGCTGTTCAAAACTTTGGTCAGCTTGTAATATACTGTGATGTTACTGCTCGTTTGAGGAACTTCCTGTGTTTTTGCACCTCAAGGCTCCCATACAGAAAGGACCAAAATACCCACAACAACTCAAATACATATACTGGACTTAATGTTTCCACAGAGAGCTTTGGACACACTAAGTCCAGCGGCTAGCATGCAGCATGCAGCAGGAGATGGACTCTTATTAGGGAGTGAATGGGAACCAGGCGAGCTTGAGTCGGGCCAGGTCCACTATTAACCTGTCCTTATGGGGGAAAGGCTCGTAAACAAGGCTGTGATGGCAGGAAGGGCTTGAGGTATACACGGAGGCCTTCATGGGGGCTGAAAAGGGTCAGTATGGAGAGTATGGGGGGCTGCACTTGTCCCTTCAAAGTTAAAGAGGAGAGAGCAGTGATGTGTGTGATCCTCTGATGTAGCAGACAATAGAGGACCAATGTATAGAGGCACTGTGGATGACAGGCTGTAATATTCTTTTAACTTGACTCTGGGAGATGTATTGTTGCTTAGAGTGGGGATGAATCTGTCCCAATTAGCCCGTGGCTAAGACTTTTTAGGGCCCTTAAAATCCTCCAACAAATCTGTGATTGATTTGAAGAGAGTGAAGATGGCAGCATGGTACTTCGGTCCATCTAATGCTCCTTTCAGGATCAGAACGCACTCTAAAATGTACGGTATAGCCTGAGGGAAGAGGGTAAAAATGGGCTGCAGACAAAGAAAAGACATTTTAGAGTACATATTTGACTTGACAGACAATAGAGGAAGCAAACACATGTTAAACAAACAGACATGGAAATATTGTCAATGCTGTCGAGTGCTAACAGAGGCTTTTGTTTCTTTTGTGGTACTTCTGCTGATGAACATAACAAACATGCCAGAAAGGGGGAAATTTAGGGTGGATGAAAAAAAAGCGAGCCTAGAAAAAAATTACAAGGACATTGATGGAGACAAGGAGCAAAATGGAAAAAAACAAAGGTCCCTTTCCCTCTCTTCTCTCTCTCCTCTCCTCTCCGCTCGCCCCCGCAGCCTCCTGAGCACAGCTGTCTACATGGCTGGGCTGTTTTCGCTGACAGGCTGTGAGAGCCATGAAACAGGAGGGCACCAGGGACCCGGGCCACCTCGACAACACGCGCCCCCACAATCTGCTGCTCAATGTGTACCCCAACCCTCTTTCTCTCTGTCTCACTCTCCCTTCCTCTCTTTCTCTGCGCACTAACAATCTCCTCCACTATTTCAAATATTTCATCCCTCAGGCTCTCTGTCTTTCCCTCCCGCATCCCCCCTCCACCCGCAGTGTCTCGTCTCAGTTCTATCAGATTTTCTGTTTGTGCCTGTCATTTTCTTCTCTCCCTAATACTCCCCTCCTTCTTTTTGCCCTCCAGTGGCTCTCTCTCTCCCCCTCCTATACTGTCACATCTGCATGTTCTATCTGCTTGGCTGTCATGTCCCATGTTTTTGCTTCAGCTACACATCATTTCGCACAAACAGAGAGAGGAAAAACAGAAAGTCCGGGCCCGATTTGGGGGAGGTTAAGAAAGCATGTGGAATAAGAGGGAGGCAGGCTGAATAAACCAACAACAAACAATTCTTTATTTTGACTGGCTGCACAGTTGCAATCGCGAGGGCTGTCTGGGATTTAATAAGCACTTCTCTGGCATTAGGAGCTGGCTCGTTTTTTACTTGGTAAAGATGCGTGGTCTCCCCCTTTTTTTCAACTTTAAGGGGAGGTGGGAGGAAACACGGCTGAAGGCAATGCTTGAAAACTCTCTCTCTGCCAGCGTTGCCAGATCTCGTGGGAGAAACAAGCAACGAGGGGGTTATACCACAAAATAGACATGCCCTGGATTTTTTGAGAGAGCAGGCTTGAACAAGCTTTATACCCCAGTTGCAGACATGAGGTGCCATAAAGCTGGTAACAGAACTTAGCACCTTACATGAAAAGTACATTTGAATAGTAATGTGCATGATTTCAGCAGTAGAATTAGGAACTGCTTGTCTTAAACCTTTAAGACCTTGATACATTTGCAGATATCACTGCCTGATTTGAGTCAAATATACATTAAAGGGACTGTGAGGAGATTCTATTACAGGCGACATAAAGACTCTGCTACCCATGAGCACGCGTGGCGACTGTCGTAATGCTGCATTCCAGTAACCTCGGAACTGGGAGTGACATCACCTCCGACTTATCGGGGTTCCAATTGAAGTCGGAAAAAAACATCCCGATCTACCAGGCTATTATTAGCTGTTGTTAGCACGCCCTGCGTTGTCGTTCACAAATATCACATGAAGAATGTGATTATATGGCAGCATTTTTGTAAATATAAGTCTAACAATACTATGTGAACAGCTGATCTAGAGCGACACACCCCAGTCAGAAGTGCAAATAAATTGATTATTACAGGAGCTAAATAACTGTTCACACTGGGGGCATCCTCTTTGATTGTCAACTCGAGGTTTCACCGAGTTCCCAGTAGGAAATTCCGACTTTGGGGGGCGATCCAGTTGCAGTTTCCTACTCAGAACTCAAAATTCCTACTTCTGACTACAACTGGAACGCACCAGAAGATGTGTGCAATCCAAAGTGTGTGTTTGTTGTGAAGCAGCTCTGACTTTCCTCAGAACTCTGCATTGCTTTTACAACTTCTTTTTTCAACAACTTACAGGATGCAAAGTGATGAGGTAATGCATCTCTTTCTAGTTACGTAGCGGTAGTTTTTAATGTGTGACAACAAGCAATTTTGGGAAAACTTAGTATCGTAGTTTTGTCGCTGGCCATATATGGCTACTTACAGCCCGGTGCTCTAAGACATGTCTGAATAATATAAATTGGCTCTAGTTTTAATTGTCTTGTTCCTGAAGTTGAGTATCCAAGCCAGTCCAGCCCTGTCCGACCCGACCACGAAGCTAAGGAATAGCATTTATAGATAACCTATTTTGATGCTATAAAACTCATCTTAAAGTGTGTATTTTCATCAGGCATATATCTAAAAGTGAGACTTTTTTGTAATTACTTAGAAACTCCTCACAGTCCCTTTAACGAAAAAAACTTCATATGTGATGCTACTCAACACTAACCTCAGTAAAAGTGTTTGGCCTGGCTTAAGGGCTTGTGTGTAAGCCTTTAACTGACAATCTGACAATATCTGTATGATGCAGTGATATTGTTATCTCAACTGCTCTGAATGAGTGCTAAGCTAACGTTGTTGGGGCCTATCTGTGTTTAGATTCCCTGCCATGTATCTTCATCTACATAGTGACCAGCTTGTTCTCTGGACTCATTGGTTTGGTCTTCTTTGCCAAGCATGTAACCTGACATGCCGGATGGTCAGTTTCATATATCAATCATGGAAAAATTTCACTAATCCATCTGGGAAAGAGCCAAAGTTCAAGTTCATAGCTCTAAGAATTCGTAGTGCTCCATCAACAGAATAAAACCATCTCACACGGGGATGGATTTGGTGTCAGACCACAAGAACTGAAGTCATCTAAGCCTTCCAACCGCTCATACTGCGTGTAAGTCCTGAAGTTGCTTGTAATCAGCAGACTGGCAATGCTGCTTTGTGTTTTCATCTGTTCTCATCTCCTCTTTCCCTGCTGGGTGGAGCTTAACTTTTATTAGCCACAGGGCAGGTGCAGGAGCTTAGGTAGTGATGGGGACATCTCCCCTGGAAAAGCCCTGGAGGGAAGACGGTTTCTTTGCAGTAAATAAACAGCCCACTCTCCCTGCATGGAGCATATCCTCCCTTTATGCACCGCAAACCCTCAAGGACAGTTTTTCATCCATCTCCCCCCTCTACTCCTACAGCTCTCCCATTCACGGTCCCCTTTCTCATGTATTCTACCACTCTTCCTCCCAACTCATCTTCATGATACACTCATGCAAACATTGTCACCCACCCCAACACACACCAACTCATAAACCCCTCTCTTTACACATCAGATCAAAGAGGATGAAAAATGTGATCTTTGTTATTCCATTTTTTTTTCTTCTGCTTTTCTGTATTGCTGCTCAAAGGAGAGACAAACAACAGCGAACAATGTGAGATCTGTCACATTCTTCCCATGGGAGATGAGTTCTAACAGCATCTTCTATTAGGGATGGATAGGAAAAAAGAGAAGAAAAGAGGAACACCCCCACTGTGCAAACAAAATCAAAGTGTGAATCATAACTAAGAACTTAATAGCACTGTGGTGGATCACATTTGTTAAATGTGAAACTTAAAAGTCAGTCACTTTGTGTGATATCTTCATTTAAAGCGGGGTAAAAGTGGAAAAATCTAAAAGACTTTGTTTAAAACTGTAAATGTTTTACTGTGGAGGGTGTAGTCCCCTGCAGCCCCTGTTGTCCTTCAACACGTGTCCAAATCAGACTGCACGCAAGGAGTGCAGCAACGTGAGAGAGACTCAAGGTCAGAGACAGTTTTCTCACATTTTCCTGTGAGCAGCCTCACGTTCACCCCATACAAATAACACATCTGATTAGCTCTCTGCTCCATCCTCCCACGTATAGGCAGCACACAGCGTATATGCTGCACGCACGCTGTACGTTTCATGCAATGCTGCTGGCTCTGATTCACTGAGGCCTTTTGCTCGTCCTCCTCCTCCTCCCCCGTCTTTCTGGTTCTCACACACTTGTCACTCTCAGCACTCGGCACCTTGGCTCTGACCCCCTTTTTTTCACCAGAGGGGCCAAAGTGACAGACCCCAGGAGAGGGAGGGTGCAGGCACACATAAACTCACAAACGTATTTCATCACATGCAAGAAGAAACTAAATGTGTTGTTTCTGAACTCATTTTGAGCAGTGAGTGACATCTGCAGTTTCTCTGGAACATGACAGAGACTCGAAATATTTCCCTAAATGTATATAAAGTCCCTCAAAACACATTGTTGTACATAAACCTGGTTTTACTGTTTCATTCTACATCCACAGTCAAGCTTTGCAGCACAGTGGAGCAGTGGTTTGCACTGTTGCCTAACAGCAAGTTTTCTGGTTCATTCAGAGGCCTTCCATTGTGGACTTTGCGTGGTCTCTTGATAAGGCATGCTTCTTTTGCCCACTATTTTCCAACATCTCAATCAATTCAGTGAAAACTCCAAAACAATCCATGTGTATTTACAGATGGTCATTTTTCTATTTGTTTTTACATCATGCTTCTTAAAACATGTTAATAGCAAGTCCTCGCAAGTATCTCCTGACAACATTAATTGTTATTTGTTTACATCACCCCACAGGTGACCATTGCTATTGGAGAGGAGGAAGAGAGGCTCTTAAAGCAAGACATTTTTTTGTCTGTTCTGAAAAGAGAGGGGTGTCAATTGTACCAAACCAACCCTAAAGAATTGAGCTAAAAGCACTTCACTGTTGACTGGTCATAAACATTGTCAATTCCCATGAGACCACAGCAAAAAAACGAAATCATGTTTGAATAAGCTGTGGATCTTTAAAGATCTGTTCACTGTTGCTGCAGTAAAGACTGTCTTGATGGAGCAATGCTCTGCCATGCACTTGAGTGCTTAAAATCTTCCACTGTTGCTTGTTGTTCACAATTGCACTCCATTTTAGAATACTCTACTGGCACATCCTTCTCCTCCAAGCTTACATCCTGCACCTTTAAGTGAAGATTCAGCTGACGATAAAATCACAAAAAAAGATTAAGGTTAACTGCTCCAACATTTACGGAACTGCACCAAGCCAAACCAGACAACTCAGTGGAATCACAACTTTAGGTAAGACAGTATGGAAATGGTGGGTGAAACAGCATAATCGAACATGAAAATGCCAACATTTGCCTCAATATGACAGACAGCTTGATGAATAAGTTTCAGTTTATTCACAAAGATAACCATAGTGTGCCAGATGGAGGTCCTTGGCAAATCCAGGCTGTCCTTGAGTGACTGGTTAGGTAACCTCCACACAGATCAACAGCCATACTGTTTTTGGCCAAATACAAAACTCCTAAGAATTTCTCCAAAGACTTAACAATAGAAAATGTTTTTATAACTATAGGCTATGCATTTTTTCCATTCAGTTGAAGATGTATGAATGTAACAGAATATATATAGGATTTAATTTGTCCAGTTCCTCTTGCTTAATGTAAATGAAAGTATAGATGGAAGAATTAAGGTTTCATTTTTTCAGCCATTTTTATGTACAAGTCTCTTTGTTTTACCCATTCATAAAATGTGAGGGGTTGAAATTGTAAACTGACTTTTTATGAACAGCAGGCTACCGTTATCATGAGGGCAACAAATAAAGTTAGAATACACATCCAAACCTGCATAGACAAATGAATACTATTGGAGTCAACATGAACACTTCTTTGAGTCGTGTTGTTTTTGACTCTTTTTGGAGATAAAATTTGATACTTAACAGTGTGATCTTTGATTGAACCATCTATAAAGTGTTGGGAAAGCACTTTTTCAGAGTATTTTCAACTACTTAACTATAAAGTGTCCACTTTATATTGACATTTCTGTTTTTACTGTATATTATTGGGGAACATTAGCTTAAATTAAAATACACATGTAGTTGAAATGCATATTAAACATTGCAATGCAATTTTCTCGACGTAGACTTGTGATAACTGTTGGTGCTTGTCCTATAATAGAAGATGGATGGGATCATATACTCTACAAGAATCACTTCAGAGTTAAGAGTGTAAGCTCCGACAGTGACACCTATGAATTTGACTTACTGAAACATGATTTTTACACTTGTATTGACATCAGCTCTTTTCAGCTAAGATTACATTTTCACCATGGCTCCATCCACAGTACAATTCAGTCCCCATGTAGTCCCTCAGTGATGAGGACAGAGTGGTACAAACTGCAGACTTCATTCAGTCTCATCATATAATATACACGATAAGACCAAAAGGAGGCCAGCACCACTTCTAATATTCATCCTCTGACACACACACATTCTCATGTGCTATGACCTGCAGGCATCTCAGGAAGCCCCAAGGAAACCTCCGGCTACCATCCCTGTGAAGACGAGGGTCTGTGGACGGCACGTTTGAAGATTGAATGATGAGAGCTCTCTCAGAGCATAGAAGAACACAAAGGTAGCAGCACGGGGTCAGATCTACACAGGAGGATTTCTGAGCCTTCAACAGTCCCCCTGCTTCACTTATTTATCAGATCCTCGCACCAGGGATGAAACAAAGACGTGGACAGTGGTTCAGAAGAGGAGCAGGGTTGTGGAGGGGGCTGCAGCACTCTGTAGATATTTGGATCAAAAGGAAATATACATATGGCATGCACGTGCTGGAGCCTCACAGAAGTCATTCAGTCTTACTGCTGCAGACATATTCAACTGTCTTCTCTCTGTCTCTTTGTGCTGTTTTTTCTCTCCTTAAAGCTGGGGTTGGCGATTTGATTTAGATACACTTTTTGTAATACTGGTTAAAATGGTCTTTATGACCCGATGGTAATCAACTCACAATGTGTTCTGAAAACAGAGCGAAAAATATCCGCTATCTACAGCAGGAGTAAAACAGGGAAAACCCCAACCAATAATCATGCCAGGATACCTGTTTTTAAACCAATCAATCCCGTCGCCATTCTGCCCACCTACTGCGCGTGCATTTTCCTGGCATGCACAGACGAGCCGAGCTCATACGTATCAGAGTCCGCGGGAGAATGCTTACCTTTCAAGTTTTGTCTTTGAAAATAAGGGAAGCCCGCCGTGAGCCGTCCCACAAGGGGAGCCCTGAGGAGATGTTACTTTCAAATTCATGCTAGTTTTCCAAAATCGCCAACCCCAGCTTTAAGTTAAACATATATTTTTACTAAGATGTTTTTACTCTAAGATGACTGCCTTTCTCAATTGGTTTGAAAATTTGCCTTGGATCACATGGTGCTCTGTAACAATGAGGGTAAACAACTATCTAATTCAGAGATTGACAACTTCCATAAAAACAACAGAGGTTGTCTTCTGGTGCTCAATAAGACAATGGAAATTTATTGTAATCTAACAAAATAATAAAGATCAATATTGTTGGGTAGAAGCCTCTTGTTGCTCATGGTGGTAGCAGAAAAGCTATGAAGCCATAACCAGTTAAGTAGCTTCTGCAACACAAACACAACACCGTACTCGACCATTGGTGTTGGTGGTCTTTGAACATGGGACAGGTCAGTCTATGATGCCATTGTTTCTGTAAATACCCATATTCATTGTCCACATGGAAACACAAGCCAGTGGTTTCAGATTTATTCACTCCAAGCCCCGTTTTCAAAAACATGCATTTTGCGTATGCAAATTATGTATACAGCTAAAAATTTGTGCTAATATGCCAGAATTCATCGTCATGTGGATGGTCCCTTAAATTAACACCTGTGGTGTGGACCCATATTGACACTTTAGTGGTGTAAACCCTTTTGTTTGGCAGAGGTTATCAGCAAGTGATATTCATTGTTTAGAAAAATATAACAAATCAAATCATTGATATGATTCTGTCAACATTTTAGGGAACAGACAAAACTACAAATGAACCAAACACCAGATATTTTCTTGGCGTGTGATTCAAAGGTTAAAACAGTTAATATTTGATAATGTGATGGCATCAAAATGCACAAATATTTGGAACAAATTCCATCAGAAAAGGAAAAAATGTTTGTAAATAAAGTATCAATAAAATAAAGCTTAAAATAGTTTGACACACAAAATGTTTTTGATGAATAACAGATTTTATAGAAATAAATAATCATATCAGTAAGTGGTTCAGTATTTGAAACATTAGTGGTAATTCTGAAACAAACTATAAGCTTTTTGAACCTTTGAATCCCACACAGAGGATATAAGTTATTTTGGTTTGTCTGCAGTTTTTTTCTGTATCAAAAAAAGAAAATATGACTCAGTTTTTTAAAATAATTTATTGTCCTGAATATATTTACCCCTGCCAAACAGTTAAGCTGGGAGTTAAAGGGTTAGGAACAACTCCAGATCAGCCATTCAAGGCCTGCGTGTATGTAGACAGAATAAAAAGCATGCAGTAAGATCATGACAAGAACACACTTCTGGTTCACCAGCCCCCCGACCGCATCTGTGGTACAGCAATTCCTGCAGTTTCCGTCTATGGCGTCTTTAGTACAGGAAGTGAAACCTCTCTGCTGTTCCTGAGCCATGCGAGTGAAGGATACATCTTTTTCTTCTGGCCTGAACACTGTGTTTACGTCACTCATGTACACTTTAAGTATATGACTAACTCCATCCTACATGGCTGCTATTTGAGCAGTGCTATTCAAGCAGGCAGCAGAGCTTGTGAGGCCCAAACAACGCAGACAGGAGTGAGGGAGTGAAAGGAGGAGTGGAGGAGTAGAGGGCACAGGAAATGGAGTGAGAAACACACGGCATAACTAAAACAATAATGACTTCCACTAATTGTGTTTCCTATGGCCAATGTGAGTGTGGTGACATTTCGGTTCTGTGTTTGTCGGTCAAAGGATGAGCTAATTAATATGGTAATTTAGCCCCGACGCCTCCAGTGACAGCCACACCCCCTCGTTAGCAGCCACAAGGACAAGGGTCGGATGCACCGGGGGGCAAGGAAGAGAGAGAAAGAGAGAGAGGGTTTTATTCTGGTGTTTCCTTCTCAGCAGCACAGAGTCACACGACTCCGTCTCTGTAACGGGAACAAGTGATTATTTCTGAAAAATGGGGAACTTTGTCAAAATGTATCCCACCCACACACTGTCTCCCTCTCTCTCTCCTGGCTTTCTCACATGCTCACATGCAGAAGCCCTGTCTGACAGAAAACACACACATTTTAACTTTCTGTGCAGAGCGCGCACGTGGGCACACACATGCATTTATAGGTACAAACAAACACTTAGTGAAAATGTGAATGCGTTTTGTTCACGCACTCATGCACAAACACACACATACAGGGCCTTAACTCTAAGGCATGTCATCTGATTGATCCCATCGAGCCAAGGGCATCTCAGCCTTCAAGAAGTCATGCGGTCTTCAGATTCATAGTGACAGAAAAAGAGACATTAGCGATGAAGGATAAGAGCGGACACACTCTGAAGAAGGCCTGTTTGGGTCAAAACGCAGAAAATAGACTTTGAAAAAGGTGATTTGACACTGCACATGCAAGAATGAAATCTTTGCATAGTTTAAAAACTAGGAATGTCATCTCATTTAAGAAATCATAATCCACCTTAGTGTACAAACATAAATCAGGCTTTGGTAACTGGTGACCAGGGGGCCATATGCTTCCCCTGAGTGGGCAGTCTTTTTAATCAATTACAAAAAATAATATGCATGAATTAAACGTGACAGAATCTGCCATGAAAACAATAAAAAGAGCAAAATTTCAGAGGAAAACAAGACATAATTGTCTGTAACTGTTTCATGGAATTGTCTTTTGTGTGTTACCAAATGTACCGTATGTATTTGTATAACTGCATTTCAAAAACCAAGTGAAATATATCAAACTAAAAATGCTCTGAAAGCATGTCACATCGACATGTGCTGTGCTCAAACCATCAACCTTTTAGCTGATGGTAGAGTGACCTACCTATGCCACCAACACTTAGTCGTTTGTGTCAGATTGCCTGGATCTGATAATATCAAAAAGTGTAAATTGGGTTTGATTGTAAACAGAGTAACTTCAATGAAAGATCCAGTGCTTTATCAAAAACATGCTGTGTGGTTCAACACTTCCAACCTTACTCCAGTAAACTCCCAAGTATGATTCAGGAGCTACTTCAGTTTGATTTAATTTAATTTAATGGTTTATTTGACAGGGGCCATGCAAGACAAAGGGCTATCAAGCCAGAGTTAGCTATAAAGCTAATTTTCATCTGTGGTCCCTGGGCAAAGAAAACAGAAGAATATACAATACAATAATAAAAATATACAATACAATAATAAAACAATATTAAAATACAAAACAATTATAAACCAGATAAACTAGCAACAATAGTCCATGGTTAACTACACACGAAACATTTCATTGTTCTTGTCTGTATGTAGAAGTTTCCATCAGTGGTCACATGATTGTTTTTGCTTTAACCATAATTTCAGTTTGCTTTTAAAGACACTGAAGGTTGTGGAGTCCCTAACTTGTGTAGGAATTGAGTTCCATTTTTCTGCTGCTTAGACTGAGAAAGCAGACTGTCCAAAAGCAGTTTTCCTCAGTTTAACTAAGCAGTCTCCTCTTCCTGATGCCCTGGTTTCTCTGCGATTGTTCACGCAGAGTAACACACATTGCTTAAGTGGTGGTGGGGCTTGATCGTGAATCAATTTATACATCAAGCACATGTCTGCATAAGAAAGGAAACTGGCAAAGGTCATTAGAAAACTGTCAAAGGTGATCAAACATAAATTTTGCAGCTACAATGGTAAGAAAAAAGGTAGTAGTGTCATAATTTTCCTGAGATGACTAAGCTGTATCTTTTCATCAGACTGTGATGACTTGTTCTTTAACCTTTTGCCTAATTCCATTTTTAGAGAACACAAGAACGGGAAGCTGGAGTCCACATGCTGCCAAAAAACACTTAGAAATTTCACTAATTCAAACAAAAGGAGACAGGCCTGTGATAGAGATCTGAGGAGGTATAAATGTTTGCAAGTATATGTTTATAACAATTCTAATTGTAACACAGATTTAGAAATGTTGTCTGAAAGTCACACTGGGGGGAAAGTTTGTTTTGGAAACCAGTCAAACAAATGCTGTCCAAAATCAATGTTTCACATTCAAATAGTTTTCCTCAGTGACCTTTTTTTTTCATAAACGTGTTTATGTTTCTGATTCTTTCCACATTAGTCCCTCTCTTGTGTCCCTGTGTCTGTAAAGTGTGGGGTTTTAATATATTTGTCATTGCACAAGATAGAAAAATAATTATGCTGTCCCCAAAATATTCTAACTGACTTGTACTTGAATCTGTAATCACTACCTTACATTGATTATCTTTTAGAGTCCTGTGAACTAGGGGAACATTCCCTTGACTTTGCAGTTTACCTTTATTGCAACAGTCAGCCTGCAGTTGTTTTTGTTTTACAGCCTACTATTTCACTGTTTTGCTTTAGTCTAACTGCCCCGGTGAATGTTGTTTCAGGATACTGTGTATGGCTGTGAAAGAATTTAAAAACAACTGTACACTCTTAGCACAGCACCAATAAACAGATGGACGAAGCCCAGGGTCGTATCTCCCCCAATTACATGGACCACATGCTGTGAGCAGGGTCTCGTCATCTATGGGGGAGGCATCATGTTGTCACAAAAGTTCTTGCATGAGTCGACTTTGTGCAGGAGAGTACAGAAGGAGAGAAACAGGTCTTGATACATATACTGTGCCTGTACCTTGGAAATGATAAATCTATTCCTCTATGATCATTCAAAATAATTTGGGATATGTTTGCTTAACTATACTAGGTATACAGCAGGTAGCGTATGTGCCTCATAGCAAGAAAGTTGCTGGTTCAAATCCAGTGCCGGTCAGGGCCTTTCTGTGTGGCATGTTCTCCCCATACATGCATGGATTCTCTCCAGGCACTCTGGCTTCCTCCCACAGACCAAAAACATACTCATAAAGTTAACTGGTGGCTCTAGATTGCTCTTAGGTAAGAAAGTGACTGTGAATGGTTATCTGTCTCTCTATGTGGCCCTGTAATTGGCTGGCAACCAGTCCAGAATGTACCCTGCCTTCCAACCAATGACAGCTGGGATATGCTATGACTCCCTATGACCCTAAGCAGCATAAATAATGGACTGATGGATGGATCTTTGCTGTGTAATGCCACTCATAAATCCTTTTTCATGTTGATTTTGATTAAAAAGAACAGGGTTCAGATAGGTAGCCCCGGGGAAGACCCAGGACACGCTGGAGGGTCTATGTCTCTCAGCTGGCCTGGGAATGCCTCAAGATCCCCCGGGAAGAGCTGGACAAAGTGGCCAAGGAGAGGGAAGTCTGGGCTTCCCTGCTAAGGCTGCTGCCCCTGCAAGTGGATCACAGATAAGCCGAAGAAGATGGTTGGATGGATGGGTATTTATATCTTAATTATTCTGACATTAACTATATTTTAAAGGCTCATGAACTTTTTTAGAAAAAATGACTTGATCAATACTGTGTATTCAAACTATATGTTAATGTGTGTTAAAAATGTTTGATCACTGTAAAACATCTTGCTTAATAAAAGAATATAGTGGTTGCTATTTTTTGTAATAATGTGTTCAGGATTTACAGAAAAAAATGCTTAATTGATCATATCATCATAGGGGTAACAAATCTGCAAAGTGTATTGCAGCTGGATTATCTGTTTTGAGCATTGTTGCCAAAATGTACTCAGTATGTGACATATTTGTACATATATAAATGTATAAATGAGGGATACAATAAGTAATGCCATCATTTTAAGATCATCATTTTTGTCTTGTTTTTTAAAAGATAAAATGAAATAAATTCAAAATTATCATATTTTTAATAGATGTGTTTGCGCTCCAAACCTCCAGTTAAGTAAGAATTCTGCATTTTCTTTTTAATTACGGTAATTATTTTTATGTATATATATTGAAACCAAAGATCTATATCTGAGACCTTCTGCACAGTGATGTAACTGTTCTCAGGCCATGCCGGATCACAAGAGAGTGCATCCATATAGACTGCTTGGCAATGCTAGCATTTACACATTTGAAACAATGGTGCACTTTTCAGCTCCATTCACACCAATGTAAAGGTTTCTTTCCAGTTTACTGGGAAAGTGATTGGAGACCAACAAAAAACCCTTTGAAATCAAATTCGACCCCAGTGGAAGATCCTTACAAGAAAATTTTGTTTTACAATTTTAAATCAACTTGATTGTCTCTTTGTTTGTTTGAAAGTTCATCATTTACAATTCAAACCCACAGTTCTAATTTATATCATTGGAACCCTAAAGGAGTAGCTCTTTGTTTTAAATTAGGGTTGGGGTGTCATGATAACGCTAGGGATATACTTTGCTGATAATGGTGCCGAGTCCACATTGTCTGAAGGATCTGGGAGAAATCAAGAAGCAGAAAAGTGTGGGATGCAAACACGAAATAAACAGATTATCTACAACCACTTACTTTTCCATTTGCAAACCCCTTTGTTTTGGCACTACTGTGATATTTGGCACAGCCAGCATGTTCTTCCACCAGCAGCATACTGATTAACATACAGTCTGTCTTTACTGTTGCCAAATAAACAAATGTCACTTCATCCCAAATACAGATATGTTTAATTTACAAAAGTGTAAAGATTATCCTCCAGACAAGGCACAGTGATGTTGTTGGAGAGAGTTCACAGTGTGTTTTTAGTGAGCAAACTTATCAAATAATAGTCTCTGTACTTACAAAACAATCTGTGCAAGCCATACAATTACTTTAAAGATTAACTTCAATTCAGTTTCTCTTTTTTTTACTTGTAAAATTGTAAATCTGATCCAGACAAATATAAATGTTCATTACAGTAGAGAGGCCCTGCATGATGACAGCTGCAGACTGCAGATTTACACATAAAAAGGTACCGATGTCCTCTGAAACTGAAACATCCTGAAATGAATTGTCATCTTCACTTTCTCATTTCATCCAGTTGAGACTCGAGCTTTCGATTTACACATGTACCTACAGGTGATGTGAGTTGCGCTTCTCCATTTACTGTAGCGTTTTCCTCCATTTTTCTGTCTGACCTGTTGACTCTCTATCAGCAAAGGTTTTTCCTGTGTGTACTCCTGATCATACAAGTATTCCCGAGTGTCCAAAGTAAACAGTAGTCATATTTGCTGCAAAAATCCCCCATTTATTCAGTTTGGTAGCAGTTGTTTTCTCTTGCAAAGCAAGCTGGTGGTTGCTGCTGGCAGAAGGACACGTGGGCTGTGCCAAGCATCAGAGTTGTACCAAAGCAAAGCAGCTTGTAAGTGAAAAAAAAGTTTTTCAACACCTGATGCTGTTTTGTGACTTTTTTTGTAGAATTCTTAAAATTATATGTATTGGCTCCATTATTGGACACGTATAGCCCAAGGATTTATCCCAGTTTTTTCACACAGACTAACTGAGACTAACTGTCTGTAAGAGTGGCTTGTGTTCAGGCTAATGCTATGAATCTCATATAACCCCTCTTAAAAACACTGACTATCCCTTTAATATTTTTTATGTAAAACCACTGCGACCATGAAGACAGAACTGACACATTAAAGGGATAGTTCTGTGTTTTTGAAGCTGGGTTGTTTCAGGTACTTGACAATAGTCAGTGAAGTGGCTGAGAGGGTTCCCATCTTTCAGAAGAACAAGTTCAGATGAGCGTCAATGTACACTGACATCTATGTTGAGTAGAATGTAAGGTTAAAAAAAATTCAGAGTGCTTCATCTGGAAGGTTCACGTTGACAAGACCAGAATGAAGAATCTAAAAGCATGACGAAGCATATGGGGTAGCAAAGTTCTAAGTCCGTTTATTGGCAAAAAGGGTTTGGTCCACAAAAAGGTAATCAGAGGCAGGCAGAGGTATCCAAAAGTGTGAGGCAAGGAGGCATGATCAAATAAGTGAGAAAATAGGTCAAAACTAGGAGCTAGGAACAAGAAAGAATGTTGGAACATGACACAAGGTTACAAACGATTTGACTGCAGGACAGAGGAAGACATGAAGTTTAAATACAAGAGATGATTGGGGTTGATTAGACACAGCTGGGGAGAGACAATCAGGAATGAGGTATGACTAGACCAGACAGGAAGCCAAAACCCAGACGGAGACAGTGGTAAGTGACATGCCAGCCAAAAAATTAAACATGAAAGGAAAGAAAAAACACTTAAAGCTGGGGTTGGCGATTTGATTTAGATACACTTTTTGTAATTCTGGTTAAGATGGTCTTTATGACCCGATGGTAATCAACTCATAATGTGTTCTAAAAACAGAGCAAAAAATATCCGGTATCTACAGCAGGAGTAAAACAGGGAAAACCCCAACCAATAATCATGCCAGGATACCTGTTTTTAAACCAATCAAATCCCGTCGCCATTCTGCCTGCCTACTGCGCGTGCATTTTCCCGGCGTGCACAGACTCTGTGCGCGTAGCCTAGCTCATACGTATCAGAGTCCGCAGGAAAATGCTTACCTTTCAAGTTTTGTCTTTGAAAATAAGGGAAGCCCGCTGTGAGCCGTCCCACAACCCCAACCAAGCTCCAGTATCCCTCACATTTTAAGACAGATTTACAAGAAATCTAAAATAAACTCTCTGTTTTTCTAAGTTTGTTCTGCTGCTCTAACCTCGTGATAGCTGCCACCCAGACTACTGCAGGTGGACATTCTCGTGAGTTTTTTTTTCTTCTTCGGTTTTACGGCGGTTGGCATCCATCATTTTGGAGCATTACCGCCCCATTCAGGCTAGAGACAGAGTTCAGTTTGGAGAGGCAGAGGAATGTTTTTACTGATACAGGAGGACGGCAGGGAAGGGGATAAAATACGGAAAATATGGTAGTTTCATGGCCAAAATGGGAGATTTGACAGCTATGTGGAGAATGTCAGAGGAACTATACCCCGATCAACATCGGCTGTGAGTACTAACTAACTTTACATGTTTGTTTGGTGTTTTCTTACCGCTGACTGAGACATGACTTGGTGTAGTGTAAAACAAACAGGTTGTGCTGAGGGTTTGCAGTTGAATCAGTCTTCTGGATATATCAGCCGCGCGCATGCATGTGGGGGGGTGTTAGGCGGAGCCCTAAGGTGATGCTACTTTCAATTCATGCTAGTTTTCCAAAATCACCAACCCCAGCTTTAACCAATGGGTGACCATCATGCATTGGCTGTAAAAGGAATATTACTGTCACTTGAAAAAAAAATAAAGCGCACCAAATTGTGAATTCGACCCAACATAGTTCTGTCGCTCTGTTTTTCCATAAAACTCACACAATTAGGCAAAATAACTGTTCTTATTAACAACAGTATTCCTCTCTGGTGGTCCCAGCTCGTTCTCTTTGAAGGTGCAGCTCTGCTGAAAGTCGTTTCAGCCACTTCACTGACTGTTTTAAAGTACCTGAAACAACCAAACTTACTGAACCATCAGTTCCAGGAATAAGTGAATGGACTATTTAAGCTTACTAACTATTTTGGTAATTACTATTCAAAGTGTGCAACCAGAAAGGACGCACCCTCTAGATGCTTTGCTTCATCTACATTTTCAATAAACATCCACTTACTGTACCACCCACCACATCATTCCTCTTAACTTGCCCTGGATGTCTCAACCCTCCCTAGCACCCCCAACACAAAGCTACACACACAGACACACACACATACACAAACATTTGTCCAGCCCCCTTATTAAAAGCACAAACAATTTACGGAGCCTGGCTCTTCCAACGTTCAGGGTGTAAGGTTCTTTTTAAGAGCCTCCCCCCACCCATTTGTGGAAGAATGTTTGGGTGTGCTGAGCCTTCTTGTTAATGTAAATAATTTACCTTTACCTTTATCCTGATGGAATCTTAATTGTGCCTCTCTGGCTCACCTCGCAGTGATTCATCAACGTCCTCCCTTAGCAGAAAAAGATGCGATGCCAGTCGCTGGGAGGGGACAAAATAAAATGGAACACTTTGAATCATAGAAAGCGGGTGCAAAGACAATCGGAGGCTCATTGAAAGATACACACACACACACATGTACACGGGTCGAGATTAATGACAACTCTGGGCCAATTAAATGAGTGCTTGTTGCTTTCATCTGATGCTGCTGGTCATCTATTGTCTCTAGATATTGATCTTTATTTCAATGGAGCAAATACAACAGAGAACAATAAGAGCATTATGGGCTGAGGCCATGTTAGCCTGAGAACATTTGGTGGCTTATTGGCGAAACCATTCATTCCTGCACAAGGTATTCATTATACTGAGAGACTGATAAATGCAAAGATGAGCTGCGTGCACATATGGGGCTGGAAGCTGTTCAAAGGGCAAGATATGTGTGTCTGTTTATTTGAGTGTGTGCAAAGAGGGAGGGTCGGAGGAGGGGTCAACTCTTTATTTTTCATTCTTGGCATATCAGCCTTGGAGGGGCCAGCTGATGCAATAAAAAGCCGTGTATCTCACTCACGTGATCTACACTGTGTATGTAATTGCTCTTCTCAATGTTCAAATTGAAAGCAGCGTTCGTCCATTTCTCAACACGTTGGGCTAAAAAACAAGACCGCAAAAACCCACCACTTCCCTTAGCTAGAAATGTCCCTGCACTCCCACAGCCTTCGCTCTTTACCAGAAGCAGCAGCAGCTGACACGGCAACAGAGAGTGTTTGTGTATGCATTTATGTCCGTGTGTGAGTGTGTGTGTGTGTGCTCACAGGCAGGGCCTACACTAGTCTCTGCTGATTTATCTGTGCCTAATTATGTTGCAGTGTGGAGTCACAAGGCGATTATTTGCCCTTTCAGAGCTTTCAAACATACTCAGAGTGAAAAGTGCATGGTAAGAATAAAAACAACTGAACTACACAGATGCGCTGTAACATAAATTTTTGGCATTTGATATACAGTTACTGTTCCCTTTTTCATGATTGCTGGGATTTTGAGAGTAATACTGGAGTTTCTTAAAGTAGAGCAACCCATGAAAATACCACCAAGTGTACAGTTTTGTGATTTGTAAAATTTAGAGTTTAAAATAAAAGTACAGGAACGCATAAAATTTAGTTTCTCTAAGGCAGAAAAGACATTTTGAAGAGTTAGGAAGAAAAGTGACCCACAGTGCTTTAGCACACTTGCAAAACTTCTTAAATCTTCCCTAAATGTTCTGGAGAGAGCTACAGGGGCAATATTTTTCAACCCAACTGTCAGGAGTTATCCAATTCTAACTTTTGTGACTTAAAACTTGATTGTGCTCTTTGAGACCTTTTTATATGCTCAAAATAATTTCCTGTAAGCACCAAGCAGCAACCTTAGGGTTTGAAAATAGAGGCCTATGCTAAAGTGCCAAGTGCTGTAGTTCCTCTGATGTCCTGTTGAGGCTGGGTGCAGGAACCCTGGAGGTTATATGATAGAGTACCCAAACAGGCAGTTTTTCATGGCCTAAATAAACACCTTTATGCCTGGTTCAAACAACCGTTTCAGTACAGGGGTTTTAATTTTCACGTGTTTCATTTATTTAGGATTTCTGGTTTTAGGAACAATAGATGCTAAAGTGCCAAGTGCTGTAGTTCCTCTGATGTCCACCACTTGAGGGGTGCAGTTGCAGGAACCCTATTGTTATATGTGGTGTGTGCCAAAACAAGTTTTTTTCATGGCCTAAATAAACACCTTTATGCCTGGTTCAAACAACCGCTTCAGTACAGGGGTTTTGATTTTCACGTGTTTCATTTATTTAGGATTTCTGGTTTTAGGAACAAAGGATATGCTTTAAATAGCTGTAAAGTGCGTTCACACTGAATGCGACTTTGGTGACCTCAGCAACCATTCTCCATGTCAAGTCAATGTACTGCCGTAAAGTTCTAAAGTTGATTGCTACATCACCTGTGACTGTATATCAACAGCCAATCAGCATTGTGTGGGTGTGTGACAGTACTGGTGAAAGACTGCTTTTATTCTGGTTCACAGAGTAACAATCCATGTCCGTGTGGGAAACATTAGTTAGTGAACACATTAGTTCCACCTAGATGGACTGCAGAGAACTCACAGACAGTGCAGGGCCATCACCTGCAGTGTGTTTGGTAAGTGAGTGAAAAGGATACAGTTGGAATAATGTCAGCTTGTACATCCTATTATATAAAATATGATATGATATGATTGAAACTCTAGTAGAGGTGACGTCACCAAGCGACGGGCGACGGTAACCAAATTCAGGTATATATGGACACGTGACGCAACTGCAGTGGGCGGCACGATTATGGTCACAAAGTCAGAGTGAATGCAGCTTAAGTCTGTGTGATTATGCTATTGAACCGACAGAGTTAAGTCCACATCAACAATTTGCCAAAGGCTCCTTTGATAAATGAACCACTGATGTCCCATGCCTTTGTCTAATTCTCAACACTCAATGGTTTGCACAAGATAGTTTCCATTGCCTAAGCCTCCCAGCTCTATGGGATTACCAGCATCCCTGAGCATTAACAATTATAATGTTCATATCTCTGAAACTACATAAAAAATCTTTATAAAGACAACCATGTTTGGAAAATTATACTTGTTAGATCAAAACTGCTTGAGGCCAAATATATCTCTAAAACAAGTGTTGATTCAGCTGAATTACCCGGGCAGTGCTGATGGATCTGCCTTATTCAGTATCTGAAATCAGTCAGATTAATCTTGCCAAGCCTGAATCTACCACGATTTCAAGCGAACCAGTGGCAATCAACGTCCATTAGAGCAAGGCAATGCATCAGCAGAAAGCAACTGCTCGTGCAAAGATTAGCATACTAACAGCTTCAGTAACAGTTTTATGGGATATAGATCACATTTCTTTATTAAATAAAATACGTAACAACACTAAATAACATATCCATAGAAAGGGTATTTTCGCTCCACCTCCACCATGTTTTTGCTGTTTGTTTTATGAAGTCGCTTAGCCTACGCTCTTTTCTTTATGCAACAACTGGCTATTACAATATCTGAAAAGCCAGCGATGAATGTGACTGATGGAATGATCATCAAAAAGATATGCTTTTGAAAGGTTCTGCCTATTCCCATTTAATAAATGTCAAATAGCATTAATATAGGGGATTAATTTGTCAATAAAGTAGTGGACTAAATCAGTTTGTCCACTTTTTACCTGTCTCCTGACATCATACGTGGTTAAACATGTCCAAGCCAAGCCTGTCCGTCCTTTTTTTAGAAATGTCAGGAGTGTGTGTGGTTCTGCTTTGGCAATTAACTCACCAGGTTAAAGGTCAATTGTCTATATCTGTGAGGTAAAGACAGTGGGGCAGGTGTACGTCTCCGGGACAGGTGACAAAGCATGTGTGTCCTGGTGATGAAGGGTCACCAGAGGGTCACAGTGATCCGGTTACACTCGTCTCTTCTCTCCATTGATCCCTCTGATTCCTCTGATGCACTGCTGTTTCTATATTGACATCTAACAATACAGACGAATGCTGGGAGGCATACAGTCTTCCAGTGTCTGAGCTCTTTATTGAGCCATGCGAGAGACGCTAATGACCAGGATGGCTTCCAGCAAAGCCGTGGCTCATTCTCCTCCACCTGCTTTGACCTCATCTCGCACAAGATCCCTCGCAGCCACGATGTCATCAAGGCCTCATATCTGCCTTTCAGTATTTTTATCAATTCTCACCTCCCTCTTTGTCCAATTTGACTTTTCCTGGCCTTCTTTTCTTTAAAGGTTTCCATTTCCCTGGCTGCCTCACTACTCAACCCCCCTCCCTTCCTTGTGTTTTCCCACCCTGCACACCTGCTCAGGGACCCAGCCCTGTGCCTCCCAGGCCAGGCAGGGTGGAAAACAGACGGCCCCTGTGTTTTCTGATAATCATCACATAGCTCACATGCCTGCTCCTCTTTCTCTCCTTCTCTGTCTGTTCAGTCTCCTGTCTTCTCTCTTTGCCCCGCCTGGCAGCTTACCTCAGCCAAGCCAATACCCGTCCCCCCGCCACCCCTCCACCAGCCCACTTCAGCTCCCCCCCCCCGATGCATCTGCTCCGCCATACATCAGCCTTTTGACAGGCTCACTCAGCACCCACAATGCCTCAGTCTCATTCTTTTCACCTTTCGTCATCAGTTTCATCAATTGCAGCTGTCAATTGTGAAACAGATATGGAGGATGAGGGCTCTTTCAAGGAAGTGAAAACAAACTGGATGTAGCATTTAAAGACAGAGATGTAAAGGTGTTTTTTTAAGGAAGCTTGCAATTTTGGGGTACTATTACTCAAACGCTGATAAAGAGGCATGACGCCAACATAAAAACATTGATTGTAATTATATCCAGAGAGTTTTGGAACTTTTAGACAAACAGGAAATTGAAAAATTAAGTAGTCACCTTTATTGATGCGTGAGACCTAATTTTGCAGGTGAACCTGTATCCAGTCTAAGCATCTTTATCTGTGGTCTTTATTATTTTTTTATTTGGGGCCCTCTTTTTACTCTTATCTAAATCTGATCCACACGCTAAAAAGATACATTTTGTCACAATCTGGAAAGTGATTTTGCATGATTGTCCAATCAGCTTCTGAAAGGTTCAGCCCTCCTGAAACACTTTCTACTAGCTATTTTCCAGATGGTTGGTGAAAAACTGAAACTGAAAACACTGAATGGTCCATATGGTGTGCCAGGCTAGCTAACAGCCATATTGGGGCTTTTACACCACACTGTATCAGCTTGACTTGGCTCAAAGTTACTCTTTCTTTAGTATTAATTGTTATGATTAATATTATTGGTTCTCCGTTAGGGACCTAGTGCCTTACCTACTTTTTCTTATCACCTTCAGCAAAGCACGAGAAAAGCTGAGACCAAATGTGAAGTGGAAACACTGCTTACCTCTGTGTTGCTGCTTGCAATTGTCTTTGGAACAAAATCTCCTCCTTGAGAAAAGCCACATTTTCTCCTTTGGTGTTGTGAGGATGCCAAAATGGTTTTGCACAGCCTCTGCCGACCTTATAAAGATACTATCAAAGTTCAAACTGTAATGGAAAATAAAGTGGATACCATTCAAGCATGTCAGAACATGGAAGTGGAGCGAAAAGTATCCTATTAAGAACTGCCTCAGTATTGTTTTTCATTTAACTAAGAAACGCTGTCCAGATCTTGTATAACTGCTACTGAAGCTGTTAGCATCAATGCTAATCTCTGTATGAGCAGTCACTTCCTGCTGTTGTTTCACTTGTAGCTCCCATCTCTTCCTGTGCTGAAGGACTCTGATTGGACAGTGCCGCTTCAGGCCGCAAACATTCATTGTGGATTGGAGCTTAATAAGACGGATCTGCCTGATTGCAGATATTAATCAGGCAGATCCAACTGCACTGCAAGGTTAATTGGCACCTATTTTGCCAACATTTTGAGTTTGTATGTGAAACAAAATAACAAATATTCTTACTGATGATTATGTTAACTAGCTAAAGTAATGTTATACAGTCTATACATCGTCATGGGTAGATCTGGCATCATGTGTTATGCTATGTTACTTAAAACCCATGTCTTTTTTATTTTCATTTGATTAATACTTCAGGAGCTGAAACATCATGATGTCTGCAGAGGATAAATGGATCTGATCAGGAAACACTGCTGTACAATATTGTAACAACACAAAGAAAGGAAAATAGGGGTCTTTTTTGAACTTGGTCAATTGATTTTCTTTCCTAATTTTTCACAAAAAGCAAATCAGAATATTTCTGCCGTTCATTCTGTAACTTAACCCCACCTCTCTCCTTAAGTAAGCCTTTCTACCTCTTATCCTGGCACTCTTTTCTCTCTCTCCACCCCTCCCACACCCTGCCTCTGTCTCAGTGCAGGTGTTCCCATTGCCGGGGGTGAAAAGCATAGAAGCAAGAGCCTGAGCTTCACTTCATTCAGCCATTGAGCTAATGGTTCCTCATTCACCACCCACACTGCTTATTAGGCCCGCTCTAAATAACCGAAAAAAGAAACAGAGAAGCGGCAGTCAGTTCCCTCCCAAATGCTATTCACAGATCCCTCGCTGCATATTACTCCGAACAGCTACATGAGCGGGGATTTCAGCTCCGGGTGTCATTATTTGATCAAGTGGTTCTCAGTCATGCAGTGGTCTGTGTAGTTAGCACTTGAGGGAATGAACACCCCTGTGGGCCCCTCTCAGCGTCTATTGTGTCTGTGTAAAGAAGCCCTGGTGGAACAGGGGGGCCCCATCGTGGAAGAAAATTGTTCATTTATTAATTCATGCTATCAGGTTGCCGGGTTTCATGTCTTACAAAAAGTGCCAGCAATGGGCAGATTAGTTATCAACACCAGCTGTCCAGACGAGACTGGCTAGACTCTCGCCTACTCCGCCTACACTTCTCCATGCTCCATCCTATCTCTACTTATCTGTTTATGTTAGCTCTGCTATCCTTTTCCACCGCCGTCTCCACCTCTTCGTCCTGCATGTGCACTCCGTGGCATTAAGGTCTGGATCAGGCAGATGGACAGAGTCGTAGATCAATCAGAGAGATCAATACTTCCAGACTGGCTGAGGCGATCTGTGCAGACTGATCTAACGGGTCTGATCCGGTCCAGTCTGAGCCAGTTTCCTCTGCTCGTGGATTGGCTTAAGCCAGGCCAATGCCAAAAGATTTTTTAATTCTTAACAGATGTTAAAAATGTGAGACCCCACACATGATGACAAGTTGTTATGGATTTATCTGTTTTTTTTCCTATTGTGCATGAAGATGAGAAGTCCAAGCAATGACACACTGAAGCCTTATGATGGGCAGCAAGCAACTCTTAATCACCTCAGCCCAGGAGGTTGGGTTTCACCAGGGTCTGTTTATGTGTTTTTTGTGTGTTTGTTTGTTTGTCTGTTAGCAAGATTGCGCAAAAACTACTGGATAGACTTACATGTAAATTTTACCAGTGGTGCGGTTTGGTCCAAGGAAGAAGCCAATTACAGTTTGGTGATGATCTGCATATTTGTCTGGATGCAAAAATTCCTTTAATTTGTGAAAAAATACCAACTTTACATTGGGCTGTGTTTTAAAAAATGATATCTCTAACATCACTTGATGAGTTGGCTTCAAAATGTATACAATAGAATAAAAAAATAACTCTATAATCATGGTGAATTTCATCATAAAAAACTGGAAGTTTATAATGGAAAATCCCATTTATTATCCTCAGTTGCTGTGAGGGCTCAGCCCCTTTTATGTCATTATGGGAATTGTGGTTTATTTGCAAACTCACATCGACGTTTTTCAAGCCGATGTCATTACATTACCCAGCTTCCCTTGCAATGCTAGCAGGGGACTTCTCCACATGACCAGACATGAGCGGAGAATCAACCATCATATTGGACCGTGCAGTGATCCAGAATTGTATCTTGGTGGAGGTCTGCCCCCTCCAACTGCTTTTCTAGTTTGTCACTGTAATAATACTAGTTTTTAGAGTAATAACTGGTGTCAAGTAGCTCTTACACAAAGCAACTTTAATGTCATTCTGACTTGATTTTTAATAGCACCCAGTGGGGTCATAAAGAGGGAAACAATTCCAAAAGTTCCAAATACCAGACTTTTCTCATTTTTAATTGCAAAAAAATATACATATTCAGACATTTTTTGGCATAAGTTAACTCTCTAAAATAATGTTTATATAAAATGAGGCCCCTTTGAATGTTTATTTTTGGGAATTTGTTTTGTTCATGCATTTTTCTGAACTTAATAAGATTTTAAATTATGGGTGTCTTTAAAAAACAGGTTATAGAGGAACAAATATATGTAATAAGTTTTTATTTTTTCATAGGTTAAAAGAACAACTATTTATTTGGGCTGATATGACAATAAATCATTATTACTTAATCTTAGCTGAAGAGTGTATTCTCTCTGTTTGCTCATGTGTGTCTCTCAGAATAATTTGGCTGTAATAATAGTAAGCGGTCCTTAGAAATACTTATTGTTACATTCATCTGTGAACTTGCTTTACTAATGCTTAGTATGAGAAAATGTTAAAAGCTGGTTGAATATTTCTCGCAGGGCCTTTGATTGTATAACTGCTCTTTAGCTTCATCAGGGCTGAGTGTAAAAGATAAAAAAATAAAGTGCATAAGGAAACTCAATGGGGATTTTAGTCCAGATTAGCTTTTCCTAACTGGCCTATTTTGCTCCTATATGCTTGGAATTGAGGTGGTTTGGCTGCATTCACACACATACACAGATCAGAGCTTTAAAGAGATCTTCAAACAAGGCTTCGTTTCCATTTTGCACCTCATCATGCTAACAGCTTGTGTGATGTGCCCTCCCCTTTTATTATTTGTATTATTTGTTCTGAATAATCTGTGAACTGTGAATGCTGGGAGCAGGTTGAAATTGACAGTATAACCTGCCTTTCACTCAATGAGAGATGGGATACAACCGAGCCCTCTGCAATGTTCAAAGGATAAGCAATATAGATGGACAGATAAATGAAAGGATGGATGGATGGATGACAGTACAATTTGTATCCTTCATGTGTATTGATATTCAACTTACTACTATCTGAAAGAGCTACCTAACTTTGCAAGTTAGCTTCTGTTTGATTACTGTAAGATTGCATGTGCATGTTCTGTTAACAAGGCCTAATAACAAGTTGCTTATAAAATTTATCAAGAAAGGGAAGTTAATAATCCATCACTGTCTTGAAGGAGGAAATCAGCACAAAAATTGGCTTATGTTGTGTACTTTAAACTCTGCCAACACCTTTATATGGAAGACTCCTGACTTAAAAAAAAAAAGGTTTTCGAGTTCTTTCCAAAAAACATCGCTACCTGAACTTTTTAGATCCACAAAAAAATAGACGGTTTTCTTCTAATTTATTGTTTCTGCCATCGGAGTTAAGCCCAAACTCTGACTGATTAGCATGTAATTTGTTCTTTTGTTTGTTTTTTTCAGGTTTGACATGTTAGAATATCAAAAAATTGTCTTTCTTAAATCAATGATTCCTACAGAACTGGTCCTTAAAAGCATGTTTTCAGATCAATCTTTTTTAATGGTTATGAATGGTTTTATTCTGAACTTAATCCATTAAATAATTCAGCGTGTGCACGTTCTAAACAACTAAATGTCTTATGACTGCATGGAGTAGATGACTGCTACAACAATCTCACATGTAACCTCTCCTCTCTTCATTCACATTTCATTAAGTCAAAAGACAGCTCTGCTAAATGTCAAAAAGCTGCAGGGGAAACCACAGAGAGAACCTGCTTTCATTGTTATGCTGCTTTGATTATACACAGGTCGAGTGGAAAGTCTATCTCCATCCTCTCAAAATAACCTTTTCCTTCAGAAAAATTGGCATGTACAGTGTTTTATAATTGCCCTGCACCAAGAAAAACTCTGATATTCTCATTTTCTCACTCCTCCCTGAGCTCAGAGTTCAGACCAGGCTGAGCAGAAGAGCATGCTGACAGAAAGCAGTCTGCCTTTTGGCTCACATCCCTCCCCACCTGCCTGACGCCCATATCTATGCAGCAGCGTTCGTTCTAGGTCAGTTTTTTTGATGATAGACAGTGACAGAAGCTAACAGAGCTTCACGGTTCCTGCCTGTCTTCCGGCTGCAGTGTCTGGTGTGCGTTTGATGTAGTCCAGGCGCACCGTCGGCCTCGTCTCTGACTGTTAGGCCATAACACCAAACTCAGACAGAGCTGAGATCTGGAGGGCAGGAAGGAAGGAAACGCACTTCCAAGACGCCAAACTCAGAAACAAAAACAACAGCCAGGCATCACTCACTTACTGTGCGTGGACTGTGACAGAGTTCACGTATTCAGTCAAGTTGTCTTTGGTGGAAATAGAAGAAAAATAAAGATTCAGTAGCAAAAGAATTGATTGATCACCAGTTACAGATCTAGAAACCTTGAGATGGTGAGGCTGAAGCTATTTATTGCAGAAGGATTAAGCACAAAGACAGAAATGCTTCACTGGGTGACACCTTGTCCTTCTAAATGTTTAACTCCTACATTCAAAGCTTAAAGCCTACTTTGGATTTGCTTCAAACTCCCTTTAATGGAAAATAAAGTACCTAGAGGTTAAATCTTATTGACTTATTGGCCCCTAAAAGTTTTGTCTGCATGTTTAAAGTTCCAACTTTTGACTTTCTGGACTACTTTTGGAATGACCGTCTGACACTGATTTGCTCCACTTCACCTGAAACCTTAAAGTTTGGGTAGCTTCAATGAAACCAAGCCATTCACATTGTTCATTTATATTTCACATCGAAAGTAAGAAAATCCCACCAATTTAGTGAAACAACAGGAAGTAATGTTTCAATATAATGAAAATTTATTTGCAATATTTCCTGAAACTTGGGGCTCTTTATTAGCAGATATTTATGGAAACAGAAGTGGTGTCCCAGTTCGGCTGTGGTAGATGTACTTAAATGGACTATAATGGGGCTGTCTGGTCTTTGGCACATCAATAGCTGCATCCCAACAAGGGAACATAGTTATGTTAAATAACTGTCACTGCTGTGTTATGTAATGTCCTGTCAACAGTAAAGTAAAAAAAATGTTTGTGGCAAGGTGTTTTTTTACTATCTGTTGCTAACTGATGGAGAAATACAGATCACAAACAGTATATCATTTCAATGAAAATGTTATCTTGTGAGCCAGTCTCTCATAAGCAAATCCCACACCAAAAATCTTGAGAATTGCTGGCTCGCCATTTTTTTCTACCAGCTGCAAGCATTTCTCAGTCAAAACAGATGGGACAATGGAAACAAAAGTGGTCCAGGTTTTTATGCTCTTTTATTCAAAGAATTAGGCTCCCCATGGGTAGATTTATTGTGGTTGTTCTTAATATTTCAATAGAAACTTTGCATTGGGTGATATGCAGTATATGGAGAAATAGAGCTGTGACAGCAGGGAGATGCAGCCACAATGTAGCAAACACAGATGCCTGGCATGAAAGCTGTATCACATTCAAGGAGCAAAGCTTTACTGCTCTGTGTTTGAAAGTTTGTTGTGTAAAAGTAACTTTTCAAAGTAAATCAGTCCTCATGTATAATTCAGATTTCACTAGAGAAAATTTTGATGATTTTGAAATCAGTTGATTTTTTTAAGAATTGTTGTTGGTTTTTTAATCATTAGGCCTCAATATTTGCTAGTTTTGTTCTGGTAAAAAAATCTGGTCAAAACAAACTAGCAGATAGACCTACAGAGGAGTCGTTTTGGAGCAAACTGTCCTTGTTACCAAATTTTACAAAGTTCTCTTTCAGCTGTTTTTATTTGGTATTGTACCATAACAAATGATTTTATTACCCCCTTTTCACATCACACTTTAAAAAAGTTTCAAACTAGCTGCTATCGTATTTCTATAGTCCTTGTTTTAACCCAAATTAGCATGCTGCTAGCCTTAGCTTTTAGAGTTTGGACACATTTTTATACTGGTTATTAATTTTGAGTCCCTCTTTACTAAATGTCTTATAAATAATATGTTGTTACATATAAAACTGCTAAATGCTGGTGTTTTGCTACGTTTATCAAACGAGCATTAAGCTCTCTGCTGGCCTTGTAGTGTGGTTGTTTGTTAAGTAATACAGTTTTTATTTTTCCTGAATCATATGAACTTTAGGGGAGGCCAAAAAATTTGGCCGGCAAATTTGGCCAGTTATGCTTAAAGGTGTAGTCAGCGATCTTCTTATCTTCAAATCTAATGCACTAATTGTCAAAATCATCGTATTTCTCCTCTCCATCCACAAGATGTCAACACTGACAGCATGTTGAAAAAAATGTCCGGTTTCAATACACAGCCTTGGCTCTGAATTTCAGCAGGTAAATACTGTGGCTCGGGCCAAGTCACACAAAACAGGGTACACCCCCCACATCCAGGTGGCGATCATACTCATGCACAGATCAGACAGAGGGGGGAGGAGGAGTAGTAGGTTGCGTAGTGTGCGCAGTTAGCGTAAGAGAGATACAATATGTGCAGTAGCAACGGCTGAAAAACAGCCCAAAAGAAAAAGGTCAGAGGAGTGAAAAGTGAAAAAGAAGGGCTATGTCCATGAAAGAGCGAAGACCCGGGTCAACATTGGTGTTGCTTTCCGACGGTGGAGGGAACTCCGCAAATTGAAAGACCTGAAAACGGACGCAGATGTCGCCGTCTGTCTGCTGGACAGGTAAGCAACATTAGCTTTGTGGTGCTTCACATAACAGTAACAGCCGTCGGGCATTCATCTTATTGTCTAATCTGCCAAAATGTACTGTTGTTGTGATGTTATCAATATTGGCAGTCGAGTTGTCTGACGAGTCGGGGTTACCTTAACTATGTTGGTCAGCTATGCCGTTTCTATGGCCGTTCTCATGACAATGCACGTCCATCAGCTTTCGGGGGTGGAGCCAGGGGTGAGGTATGAAGGGAGAGGCGGGTCTAAATTTGTTTATAAACAACCTCTCCACTTATTTTCTCCCACATTGCTGACTACACCTTTAATGAAACTTGGTTCTACATTCTTGCAACAGTAGTTTACTGATGCAAGTTACAGCACCGGGGCAACAATTTGAAGAGGCTTAATTCCAATAAGCAATTATCTATTTTACAAGTTTGCATAAATTATAAATATTTCTTGTGTGATTAGAAAACCTTTGTACTTAGACTCAAATGTGATTTCTACATGTAGGGTGGTGAGGTTGACGGCAGGATCAGATATCCTCCTTGGTGTCTAGACACTGGTAGTGGTAGTGAAAAGTAGGTACAGGATTAGATAGGGGCAAACTTCAGAGGAGTTTTCTCTGGACACTGATGAGATGACTGGAGGTGCTGACGAGACCTGCCGGATGAAATGAGTAGTGGACTTTCTGATGAGAGGAGCTGGACAAGGATAAGATCATTCGAGGTATCTTGCAGGTGCTATCCCTATGAAACATAACTTTGGTAATGAAAGACAGGGAGTTGAAATCATTTTTTCTTTCTCTCTTTCTTTTTGCTGACCTTGTAGTTTCATGTCAAAACTGAAGAAGTGTCTTCACAAAGGTGGTAGAAAAGTAAGTTGTTGTGTGTGTCTAATTTTTACTTAAAATTCTTTAAATCAGGCAGCATTGGTGGGATCATCTGTATACAGCTTCCATGTCACTACTTTCTGTACCATTGCAGAGCTGATTTCCCTCACTGCAGCTAATGCTCAGGCTAATGTCATGTACCTCATACAACCCCACTTCAAAAATCCTGAACTATCCCTTTATAAGCCTCGCTGCACAGATCCCAGAAGCAGAACAAAAAGCCCAAAATATGTGTCCCTTTCCAGAACATTACGTAGAGACTGTTTCAACCATTTAAAAAGTAGAGCAGCCACTTCAACTCCTGAAAGGTCATACTTACCCACATTTTCCTACTAGTATTTTTTCGGACCTTTGTCCTCTGAAATAGACATGAGAATTTAAACTTACCCCAGAGTAATTGTTGTTATTGTTAGAGGGACTTGACTAAATTACTATGTTGAGCGGGACAATAAAAATACTCTGTCAGCACGGTGCATTTGTATTCTTTTACCATTTAAATTTCCCCCTGGGTACTTCTAAAAACGTCATGTGACGGGGGCTTGGCTGAAGGTCATGATGTGAGTCACAAAGCAAAGCCGGCTCGTGTTTCCTACCGGGGGAGACGAAGAGTGTTTCATGCCTCCTTGCTGGGACAGGAAGTGAAGGGGTAAACAGAGGGAATCCCACATGCTGACGAGGAAACTCCACAGAGCAGTCCTACGCTCAGCCCGAGGGGACTCTTAAGACTACAGCTTGCATGACTTCTTTCTTTTTCTTCTGTATGCACATGTGCATGAAGAGTTCCTCAGTTCTTTACTTGAGACAAAGGATATCTTAACAGCATTAAGGCAGTAAGGGCGTAGTAGCAGGCACAAAAGTGGAACAGACTACAAGAATTAAAGTTAGTCTAAAATAAATGTTGTTTTTTACTTATTTGTTTCTACTGAATATCATAGCCATCACAGGAAAGGTAAACTAGATGAATTAATTGACACAATGTTAAACTAATTTTTAACTCTTTAGGAAAAGAAAATATTCACAAGTGCTGTTTATAGTAAGTAATTGAGTTGGCATGGACTGGAGGGTAGCTGGTTCAAGTCCTGACCAAAACATGCTTGGAAGTTGGCTTGGTAGCTGGAGAGGTGTCAACTGACTTCCTTTGCACGGCTTAAGTGCCTTTGAGCAAGGCACTGAACTCCAGAACTGCTCGGTAGCACTTCCTCAGGAGCAACAAGCCATCACTTTAGCATCTCTCATTTGATCGAAGGACCTGTTTGTGCACATGCATTTCCATGAAGGATTGATAAAGTATGTTTTCTTTTTGGTCTTAGTATAACTCACTGCATCACATGATCAGAGGGAGAAAAGGGCTTTATTCTAGACCCCAATAGAGACTCATTCATAAAGACTCACTATGTTTTTTTCAGCTGCGTAATAATGGCATTTAGGAATGCAGTTGGCTGAAATTAATAAATGGACATGGTAACAAACTAAATTGCCACATGTTCTTATCAGAGGAATAATGCTGTAAAACAGGCTTCACACAGTGCACACGTTTTATTCAGCTGACAGCTGACTTTATTCAGTCTAAGCTGATCTGATGATTCTATTGATTATTGATGAGTATTTTATTATCTCTTTAAGAGTTCATGCATCTTCAGCACTCTAAGAGTTTCCGCCACTATTAGTCCTACTTCTCCTTATATCATTGTGTGTTTTAAAGAGCCAATAGCTTGCTTTAACTCAGGTTCATATATAATTTTGATGATGTGTTCCCAAAAGCCCCCTCCTATGTGGCAGTTGGTCAGTTTAGCTCTGGGCCATGCTGTGAATTGCTTTGTACTTATTCTGTAGTCTATGCTCTACTGTTCTTTGTTTGCTGATTCAATGGACTTAAACTGCAGAAAAAAACGATATGACATCATACTGATAGGTCTATTGAAGAGGCTGGGCAAACAAGATTTTTCAGACAGCTACTTGGGCTGTAAAGAAGGGGAGAGGGAGAAGTCTAGATGATTTTTGTCATATAAAGCACACTATGGGAAAATCAAACTTGACAAAGCATGATATGGGCTCTTTAAGGCAGTGACGGACATCAATGTATCTCAGTGGAGTACAATAGAAGGTATTAATTTTCTTTTTTTCTTTTATTTGTGCAGTAAAACAAATTTACCATCTGGTACCTAATAAAGAAAATTTGAACCTTGAAACTTGTGATCACGTTAATTTTTATTTTAAAAGGCTTTAAAACAGGTTCTAGTCATGGAATTTCAGCCTAGAACTTTGAGATAGAGAGGCCCTAATATCATAACGTAGTTTCTATCCCACCCAAAAAAGTAAAATTGCTGCTAATGTGAGGTCATTTAGACTGATTTGTAAAGAATAACAAGTGAGCACTCAAACAAATAAGCATCTACGTTGCCATTTGTTTCCAGTAATATTTTACAAGTTTGAAAGTGATTATTTTTCTTCTTTTCAACTGGATCTGCACATTATGGCACCAGTCTATCCCTGCTGCTCAGTCCAGCCTTATCACTGCTTTTGCTCATGACCACAGTTTCTGACCTGCAAATATTTTTGTTTTTGGTCCCGACAAGCATGCATGAGCCAATCAGAGATCAATATCAACAAAGATCAGCCCATACAGGAACTAAGGACATCAGAAATTGAAAGATAGAAACTTTAATCACGGGATCCTGCAGTGCAGAGTGGGTTGGTTCTTCGGGAAGCATACTGAATATGCCCACTAACACCCCCATACATTACCCTTGGCTAGCAGTAAAGGTATAGATTACCAAAAATGACCAAAGAAACTATTTCACATGGACAAATGCATTACTTTTGACCGCAGTCTATAAAAGACTTACATTTGCATCATGTTTAACTTGTTATTTTCTGTGCTTTTTATCAAATAAATTAAAGATTAAATCCTCCTACATTTTGTGGTATCAAAGGACTGAATGAAAAAAAAAATACAGGTAATGGAAGTGTGGTTACAGCATTATTATAGGGCTGACTGAGGTTGTGTTGGAGGGGCCCAATGACGAGAGGCCTCGATATCCTGGTGGTGCATGTCTTTCAGAAATTAAAACATTAGAGACATTAGTTCTTGAGGGAATACTTCCTTTGATATCCACTTATCAAGCTTTGTTTTACAGTGCACAGCATGAAGCCTTGTAATTTATGTGTATGTCTCTTGTGATGGCACAAAGAACATGTCTACAGAGAAAAAAAGACACCACAAAGAAGAAAAAAGAGGGGCTCTAATACGCCTCAAAGATGATCACTATAGTGATGCAATAATGTGCAATGTGCCCTTTCGATATTTTCTGGGGAATTAGCCTAGTTTGTGAAATGTCATAGCCATTGCTCACCTTGGCGTAGTGCTTCCTCCCCTGTTAGCATGTGACCTTATTTCTCTTATCTGTGGCAGCCATGCCGGACCTCCGCTCGTCTGTTAATGTGTCAGTCATTTGTGCTGCACAAAAATACATTGGGTGCAATCTGGGTCTGAGGCTTTGCAGAGGGGTGTATGTTAGCTGAACACATTTTATTTTTGAGAATACAGTAATACTACCATCTACCTAATGGGAAAATGATCTAGAGCCTCCTGAATATTTGATGTTAATGTAATAGGAAAGTCATAAAAGCTTTTCAGATCTCAATTTATCCAGTCCGAGCTGTCATTGATTTAACCTGCAAATTTATAGACAACCCCTTCCTGTCCCCCTGCAGAGAATATATGCCCGTAAATTGCACGTCCAAACCACAATAAGGATTTTTTTCCTCCACAATTTATATTCCAAGGGGCTTAACTATCTCATTTGAATTATTTACTTGTGGGTTTGATGGAGAGACTGGGGAACAACTATTGATCTGAAAGATTTAGAGGCTGTTGGCTAAGCTAAATGGCAAAATGTGATGGTTAGTGGAAGCAGTGGGGGTCTGCTTATCAATTTTTCATAAAGAAGCATATCAGCATCTAAATGTTGCCCTGGTTTTCCAGAGAATACACTTCACAAAAGGATGTTACAATTAGAGTAAATGTGTTCTGCTGGATAATTTCATAAAATACTTTTCTGAAGTAAATGAAGGTGGTGAGTTACAGAGCCCTTTTATGATTCACAACTTTTAGGCTGCTCAGCAACTAAAGAAACGTGACATGCAGAGTTCCTTACAAGAATTGAATCCTCTTACAAAATGATTAATTTCACGAACAATAAAAGTCCTGCCTTGAGATTAGATTAGATTGAGATTGAAAAGTGATATGATTTTGGTGGTTATGTGAACCGTACAGCGGCGTATTGGGGACACTTTTTGTAATTTTGAAATTTAAAGAATTAATGAAAACTCAAAATTTTTGAGAAAAAACTCAAATTTCGAATTTATAAAGTTGCAAATTTATTAGGCCTACTTTAAAGAGGCTATGAGGAATTTCTGAGTAATTACAAAAAAGTCTCAATTTTAGATATATGCCTGATCAAAATACACACTTTCAGATGAGTTTTATAGCATCAAAATAGATTATCTATAAATGCTATTCCTTAGCTAAGTGGTCGGGTCGGACAGCCAGCTACAAAACTACGATAACTTTTCAAAAAATTGCTTGTTGTCACACATCAAAAACTACCGCTACGTAACTAGAAAGAGATACATTACCTCGTCGCTTTGCATCCTGTAAGTTGTTGAAAAAAGAAGTTGTAAAGCAATGCAGAGTTCTGAGGAAGGTCACAATAAACATACGCTTTGGCTTGGGTCACGTCTTTTGGTGCATACAAGTTGTAATCAGAAGTAGGAATTTCCGTGTTCAAAGTAGGAAACTGCAACTGGAACATTCCCCAAAGTCGGTATTTCCTACTGGGAACTCGGTGAAACCTCGCCACCCCCGAGTTGACAATCGAAGATGGATGCCCCCAGTGTGAACAGTTATTTAGCTCCTGTAATAATCGATTAATTTTTGCACTTCTGACTGGGGTGTGTTGCTCTAGATCAGCTGTATACATAGTATTGTTTCGGCGTGTTCACACAGAAAGCGTTGAAAGCGAATGTATTCGCGAGTCAACTGAAATCGCGCCGCGCTAGACGCTCGAGTTTTTACGCTGGTAGAAATATGCAAAAAAAAAGCTCATCACTCGCCGCTCGTCGCTCACCGCGGCATCGTCCGCCATTATCATTTCATCCTATCATTTCATCGTCGTACTTGGCTCTGATTACCACCATCGCTGCTCTGTACCTGCTGTCGGCACTGGATGCATCCCTACAGAGGCGGTGTGAGCTCGGTGAGTTCCGCCGTTTCATGCGTCTGGATCACGGCTGGTTCCAGCGGTACTTCAGGCTGACTGTTGCCCAGTTTGAAGACCTGCTAGCCAGGGTTGGTGCCAGGATCCCCCGCCTAGATACCAACTACAGGTAAGACAGTCCAGCGGCAGCTGCGAAGCACCTTTCCAGTGAGTTTAGCAGGTTGTCAAATTAACAAGACTACGACCCCCAGAATGCCCTGCGTCAGTGACGATCTCCACGCTGATAGGCTGTCGCGGCGCGTCAACACGCTCGCTCGCTCGAAAAGTTCAATTATTTCAAATCGAGCGGCGAGCGATTTTTCGCTGGAATCGCTCGCCGCTCGACGCTCAACGCTTGAACGCTTGACGCTGCTCTATGCTCGCCCCGATGCAGCGTCAATTCGCGTCTTTACATTGACTTTGTATGTAATATCATCGCGCGAAAAATTCGCGACGCTTTTGGTGTGAACACGCCGTTAGACTTATACTTACAAAAATGTTGCCATAGTGACGATCACATTCTTCATGTGATATTTGTGAACAACAACGCAGGGCGTGCTAACAGCAGTTAACAATTGCCTGGTAGATCAGCATGTTTTTTTCTCAACTTCAATTGGAATGTCGATAAGTCAGAGATGATGTCACTCCCAGTTCCGAGGTTACTGGAATGCAGCATTACGACAGTGGCTGCGCGTGCTCACGGGTAGCAGAGTCTTAATATCTTCGGAAATAGACTCTCCTCAGGGCACCTTTAAACAGTCATTCACGTGTGCTGTGATTATGAAGACGTTACATGTTTTATTGGTGAAGTTATTGAATTTCCTTTCACACCTTTCCTCCGATGTAACTTGCCAACGGTCCCTAAGCTGACAAGCCAGCCTTCAGCGTATCGAGTCCAAGTGAAGCTGTCTGGCTCAGAGGAGTAGTGTTTGGAGGAAAACAAGGTTGTAGCTCACAGTCTTTATCACATCATATATCACTGATTAAAATGAGGGGCTGGGATTATAACTAGGTTGATTACTTGACCCAAAATATGAGTTTGTCGCAAATTTTCAAGTTTATAAAGTTGCAAATTTGCAACTTTATAAACTCGTAAATTTGCAACTTTATAAACTCGAAAATGTCAAGTATTTTCTAAAAAATTTTGAGTTTTAATTAATTTTCTTTATGTCTCTTAGTGGTCCTAATATGCCGTTGTAGAACAGGGATTTGGATCAATGACTTTTTCTTTTTTTATTTTTTAGGATATGTTAACAGTATGGCAATATGGCAATTTTCCCACATTTTTTACTATAATCTGCCAGACAATATTGGGAATGCCTTGGTGGTTTTGTTACTTTCTTCTATTGATAGGAAGCTTTGAATTTTATATTACTATCCAAGCTTACATGTGTGGATCAAAAATGACCCATAGGTATTTCCTGCACCAGTGATTCCCAGCCTTTTTTTCTTGGAGGCCTCCAATAATACTTTTAAATGGTCAAGACCCCTTAAACACACAAAATTGTAACAGATCATAGCCCAACATCAGTATCATTTTTGATGATTTTACTGATAAAATCCAGACAAATGTTAAATGGACTTAAATTGAGTTTACTTTTACTACTGAAAACGCTTTTGCTCTCTACGTGGCCCTGTGATTGGCTAGTATGTGGCTCTTGATGTACCCTACCTTTCGCCTAATGTCAGCTGGGATTGGATCCAGCCCCCTGCGGCCCTGAAAGGGATAAGAGGTGTATATGAAAATAGTAAATCAACCAAATGATAAAAACTGCTTAAGAACTGATTTTAATAGAAGTAATTTTTGATGCACTTAACAAGTCTAGGGTTTGATGACTTGTGCATTTGAGGGTTAAAAAACTACTTAGGCTATTTATCACATGTCATAAAGAACATTAGCTAATGAGCCACAGGGCTTAACTAATGCTTCAATACTTTCCTGCTGCTCAATTATAAATAACTTGCGCAATCTAAGTTAATGTTCAATGGGTTAATCAAAGCCTCAAAGCTCCACTGAACACTAAAGCTTTTCACTGCTTCCTGTTGGCTGTATGTCTTTACATGGTGAATTGCTGAGATTGAATTAACTTGTGCATCATGTCTCCTAAAAAAGCAGGGTCTAAAAATGCCTATGGTGGGTTGTATTTTTGAAGACATCTCCATCAGCACTCCTACTTTAAAGTCTCAGATGTGTGTAAGATCTCAGGCAACGGATGTGACAGAGGGTCGCTGCCAAAGGCCTAAGGCCACCAACCCTAATACTGGCTCAGACTGCCACACTTCTGTGATGATGATGATGATCCAAGGAATCGGGCATGTGGGTCAATGAGTGCCTGCCAGAGCTGCAAAGAGGAGCAGGGGGAGGACGGAGCACTGGGATCAATACATAATATCTTACAAATTGAATTCGACCTGGATCGACCCAGAGGGCGTGTGTGACCGGCTGAGAACTGTGGACGAGTGCATAGTAAATCCTACTGATCAGTATGGAGGAGGGTGGAGGAGGGAGGGCGAAGCGTCCTCTTACAGGGGTGTCTGCAGCTCCGGGGAGGGGAGGCAAGAAGAGCTTGGTTTAGAGGGGTGACAGAGAGAAGAGACTATGCGGTAGGAGGGGTGATAAAGCAAGGCAAAAAAAAAAAGATGGGGGAAGTGCTGCTTTATCACCTCCAGTCAAGGGGTCACTTACTTCTTGCTGTCATTACGTTCAAGGGGCTTCAACCCCAATCTGTCTCCATAATGGAGGGCTTGTTTGGACATAAGGCAATCTTATAGTTTCATCTGGGCTCTTCATATGTCTATTTATATTTCTGTGTCCCCGCATGTGTTCTCTCAAACAGATTAAGTAAGAACATTTTTTTTAACAGATCTAATGTGAAATATCTAAGTCTGAAAATGTTTCAGCACAGGGTGATGACATAGCCAGATCTCAGTATTACAGCACTGCAGCACCACAAGAGCATGGTGAGGTGGATGCTCCCTATGTCACAATCAAGCTTGTTTCATACTTAGCATCCTGCCGCATACTCACATAGCCCACGCAGAAGTCCAGGTTGCCCTGATCTAATGAGGAGGTGTATAGGCAGTGGCAGCTAGCCTGACATGCACCTGCTAAAAAACGTAAACTGCACTGAAATTATGTGAACAGTAAGCCATTTGATTGGCCCTCTATACAGTACTGTTAAGCTGTGTTTCCACCAAGCCATCAGGTTCAGTTCAAGCGTATATGCGTACAACATTTTAATTGTATATGCGTTCCAACCCATAGAGACGTTGTTTCTAAAAACATGCTCAAAATCACACATTTTTTGAAACAGGTCACAGAATGGATAGGTTCAGAAGTGATGTTGTCATGATCCCACCTTTCCCTGAAACCACAACTTCAGAGCTTGATTTGCTTAAACAGCAAAACTTCTGTTCCTCTACAATCATGATCAACAAGTGGCCATGGAGAACAGCATACACCAGTATTTTGTTCATTTTTTTGATAATGTGTGCATATGCACCATGTCTTCTGGTTGGTTTTGGCGTTTGCAGGAGCATGCTACAGCATTTTCAGTGTTTTCGTGTGGACAGACACTTCCTGAAACTATGTTACTCTACAAAACATTTTGAAAACAAAAATGTTTTCACCTTGGTGTGGACAAAACCTTCGAGGTATTTTTCTCTGCTGTTGCTGTATAGTACTGTCTACATGAGTCAATACTCCATAGAGTACTGAAGTGCAGGAAGTCCATAATCAGACTACTGCACTATGACGCTGCTTCATAATTATGCTTTAACTCAGCTGACCCTGTCCTTCTAGCTCACATCCATGCCCCCAAGTGATGGTACTGTATATCTGGTGGTGGAAAAGCAAACAAGATCAGGGTCTACCGCAATTGAAACTAGAACTTTGATTGTCAGTCTCTGAAGATGCCTCACTGATGATTTTTTTGTGTACTATAATGTGATACTGGGGATGGCAAAGATGAACCAACGTGCTAAATTTACTTCTAGCTATACCAAAAGTCCATTCCACAGTCATGTTTTATCTACTTGCTGAAAAAGTGATTCAACCTTCTTCTTGTGTTTATACTAGCTAAGCCAACTTGCAGCTTGCTCAAGCTTCTAAGACATGAGACTTGGATAATTCTCATCACTTGTAGAAATAGTTGAGGATCCTGAACCCTCAACTATCCCTGTAAATCTTCATGTAGAGATTACGTGGCCGAACTCACAACAACAAACAATGGACTTGGTTGAGAGGACTAAGGCCCCATCTACACAAAGACAAAACGCTTAACTGTTTCAAAAAGATTGTCATAAAGACGAAGGCGTCTCAGAAAATGTGTGCATCTACATGAATGCTCCCGATACGCATGACAATGCTGTAAAACACATGCCAGACCTCTAGGGGCACTGTAACAATATGATGGAAACAAGTGGAAACAGACAAAAAACAGTGGGCATGCGCACTTGTGGCGTGCGTGTCAATGCAGACATTTAACTATGATGTGAGCGTATCTGAAAAGTTGCGGAGAGCCAGTAATCACGGAGCTGTGTATACGGTATTTAAAATCTTTCCATTCTGGAACCTGGTTTCAAAAATGATGGTTTACAGACCCCCAAACGCCGTCTTCGTATGGATGGTACGCTGATTCGGCAAAAAACGTATGCGTTTAGACCTCGGTTTGTCTTCGTGTGGATGGGGCCTGAGTTATTGTAAGAGGTACATTTTGCTTTCAAGTAAGTCGAATCAACCTTATTTTACATGTTTTGCCTGATAACCTTTTAATGATTTTGCAGAAGAGATGCCTCAGTGCACAGCGACATCAAAAGTTATCTTCACAACCACAAACATCTTTTATCAAGTAAATATTTTTCATTTTAATCTCAAAGGCAAAAACAAGCTTGGGGCAGACTGTTCCCCTGATTTTACTATGTATGATCTGCTGTTTGTTTCAAGAGCAACCAAAAGGAAACTCCAAGTCATCAAAGGTAATTCACCTACATGATGTGTGCCGTTTTCACACACACTGTCTGAGCAAAGGCCGGGGTCAAAGTGAAAAACAATCTGTGCAGCGGAAAGCTCTCGGTCAATTCTAACCCAGAAGGCCTTTCCGTATCGGGCCGGCTTGGGTGACATGGGGGCCAGCATGTGGGTGTCACTTACACGGGAGTCTGTGCGTATGGCCAGTCTGCAGAGGTTGAGGGCACATTTATTTGAATCTGTCTAATTGACATGTTGGGATCGATGGGTGGGGGTGCTCTCCACAGAGTCTGCCGATACAGAGTCGCTCCCCTGGGCCCTTACACGGTGGGCCCCGCCACCCTATCAGTCACAACCATAGCACTGAACCAAAAGACCCCCTCAACCCCCTTTTACCAACACTTACACACAGATGGAGAACACATACACACACCAAGGTGGAAACAGACACCAAACAACCGCAGCAGACACACACAGACAATCAAACACACAAAATCCTTATTGATCATCAGCCCCCCTGTTGTACCAGCAGCCTCACACTGTTCTGGGGGAGGAGGAAGGAAGGGCAGCATAGCAGGGGGGTCCTGGATGATCCACTGATCCTACCGTGGACAATTGGATCACACTCAGTGGTATCTACTGGAGGGCTGGTGATGTGTCATTCACAGCTGCTTTGTTACTCCACAGCCATAGAGCAGGAGAAAACTTGAGGCCACACTGAATCTATTTTAGCTCTTACTGCCTTTCCATTTTTTTCTAACGAAAAGTGACCACATAACAAGAGTAATATATGGTCCATTTATAGCATACATTTCTGAACCAGAGAATCCTGAGACTACAAGATACAATAATAGACCACATAGTGCTTTTCCATCTGTGGTATCTGCTTGATTCGTCTCAACTCTACAGTATGGCTTTGTCCTCCTAAATGTAGGAAGGCTGCATAAACCTACAGTACCACCCATACAAAGGAGGTAATTGAGGCACCATTCACACAGAGACGAAAACCATCTATTTTGTTTTGGTTTAAAAATGTTTTCAGTACACATCATTTCGTGAAATGTGTCAGTCCACATGAAAATACTGAGTATGTGTCAGACCTGTAAGAGGCGTTGTAGTCCTGCTGCAGACAAACGCCAGAGAAGAAGGCATGGAGCATGTCCACAAAACAAGACAAATATAAACAAGCACTGGCGGATGCTGTTAACTTGTAGATCACAGTGGTAGTAGAGTTGAAGAACATTTTATCCTTAATATGTAACTTCAGTGGAGTTTTGTGCAGTACATAAGTTCATCTTTGTGTGCTAACCATACACAATACTGTACATAACTGCCTGTTTATGCAAAACCCGTGCAACATAACTGGTGTGAACACTTTTACTATGATGTGCAATATATCAGCACTTAAGCACTATTACAGTCTGCACATTAACAGCATATGCCCTTTAACTCTGAAGTTCTTTTAAGTATAATTCTTTCTAGCATGTATTGTTTTAAGTGTATCTTGTAAATGAATGAAGAGGCCATGTTGTTCTGTGTGCTTATCATCATGCTACTGCCTGTTACTGTTGTTTTATATAGGCTACTATATTCAGTTTAAGATAGGCTATAATCTGGCATATTTACAGTGTAATGTGTATTAATGTACACCATCCTCATTTCAAATAAATACAAATAGAAAAAGATTTTGCTGTAAAAGAGAAAATATGCTCAATGGCTTCTGTAGCATGAACATGACTCTGTGTTCGGCCATTGTTTCTGTTATTGTTCAAGTTAGCACATGCAGATCACTGCTTCTGAAAATATGTGTATTCCTTGTACACACGGAAATGTAAAGGCTCATTTTATGATTTTCACTCTGGGACCTGTTGTCAAAACTGTGTTTTCGGGCTCCTACAATGCCAGATCCATGTAGACAAAATGCCTACACAAGAACATGCCGATACTCAGCGCTGTGGCAGGAGCTTGGTTCAGTTTTTTCAATGGGAAACCAAAATAACCGAGGTGTCAGTGTCAGGTTGAGTCAAGCTGCGAAACCATGTGCTGGAAATACCTTGATATACTATATTGTCAGCTCTGTTATATACTTTTAGATGCTGCCCCTATTAGTTATAGGTAAGGGTGGGCAACTGGCAGTGCAAAGGCCTCGTGCCATCTACCTGCTCTTTAATTTGACCCCAATCAGTGTAAAATAAAGCATGTATTTTCAGAATAAAAATCTAATAAAATCATCCAAGTCAATAGTAAAAAGCAATGTTTTCAAGCATATAAATCTAAAATTATCTTCAGTTGTTTCTGTTGATCTCCATTTTATACATTTGTCAAACTGAGGTTAAATATGCTGAAGCTGGCTTATATTCTGTTTACCTCATTAGATTAAATATTGCTGACTGAGTTTGAGTTTTGACGTCGATGAATGTTGATTAATGAATTTCTTATGTCAACTTTATATTTTTTTCCATTATGTATTCTTAAAAAATGTGCCTCTGGCAATGACAGTAATTCTTGTAGTTGTCCTCAAGGTCCCCAAATTAGCCCATCACCAGGAAGACCAACAGTTTTTGTGTTTACACAAACTGCTGGCAAAAAAATCCACATGCTCGGTAATTCTGCCGTAAATTGACAATAATTTACATATCTGCCCTGTTATTATTAAAGCTGGCTAAAGGTGGTGTACTGCTGTCTGTTTTACTGTAAAACAGGATGAGAGTGACCTTAGAAAGTGTCAAGAAACTTGCAAAATGTTCACATCCATTAACAGTGATTGGAGAGTAACTTTAGACTTACAATAAGTCAGTCTTAACTGGTTATCAAAAAGTTACCTCACACTAAAATATGTCACTCTTGGAAAATGACCTACAGTTACTTAAACTTAAGTTCACTGCTGCCCATGTTGATACCTGAAAAATCTCTGAGGCTACCAAAACCATTAAAACATCCAAAAACTTGAGATTTAAAGCATGAACTTCATCCTTGGTGAAAATCAGATGTCAGCATAATCACTTAGGCTTGCTACTTTAAATTCTTTAATAGTTTTCCTTTTAGACATTGTTTGTGACTGTACCAAATTTTCCTTGCAACCTTCCACGCCTTTGACAGTTTGAAAAAAATCTTTATATAATTAACTAAGTGGCACAGTAAGATATTTATTGAAATGTCTCCAGATAATTTAACATCTGATAAATTATAACACCACTTCTAATTATCAGACAGTTTAAATAATTAAAAATGAACATTTTCATTTTGATCATTCTTTAAATAGTTGTTGTTTAATGGGTGGTTGTTTTTACATATACATTTACAATACAAACACTATATTAATTTGTTATTTTCTGTTGCTCTGCTGTGGGTTGGGGGGGACATCATTTCTTTTTTTATTATGTGGATATGAACCATGATGTGTCCCATTTAACATACATTTTATTTTTTATAAATATGAGCCTTAAATTTTAAGATAAAATAATAATGAGCCATGACAATTAATGAGTCGGACAAATAAACACTTCATGTTATATATATGCAGATATAAATGTACAGGGGAGTGGTAGTTAAAACTCCCAAACACAGTTGAAGAAAACAATACTGAGACCAGTTATGTCCTTGAATCTGTGCTCCTAGCCTGAATCTAGTGTTTTTATTATTTAAAAACACAGTATATTTAATTCATAAACACACAAATGTACAATAAAAGCATTTTTTCTTAAATCATACCTTCTTTATTAGTTCAGATAGACAGTTTGGGCCAAATGGTTCCAACAAAAGCACAATGTTGCAAGGCCAGCTGCTGACACCCCACGAAGCTACGCACTGCCGCAGACACAGATGTTCCAATGTATGGCTCTTCTGAGGGATTTATGATCATAAATCATAACCACAGACAGACGTGGAATATCTGAGTTTCCAGCTCTGTGTGTGTATTTGACTGTGTGGGCGGGTTTGTCTTGTGGGGAGTGCAAGGGGCTCACGAGAAAGAGACAATGTCTGAGGAGCTGAAAACCCACGAGGCAGCAGCACCTGTCCCTCGCTTCCATTGTATGAAAAAGGGTGATGGGGGATGTGAAGTTCAGGGGGGGCCTTAATGTATGTTTGTCTGGGGGTGTTTGTGTGTAACATCCCATCATGGTAACGCCACGCCAGCTAATAGTGTGGTTGGGTGGTTTGGTCAGGGTTTACCCCCATTCAACCCAATCTGCATGCATACACACCTCCTCCTAAGCCCTCTTAAGCACGCGTGGATCCCCCCGCATACCCTACCCCCTCTTTTTTGTAAAAAAGGTTTGTTGTCTATGGATTTAGCCTTCAGGGCCAAAGGAAATCTGACCCCCTTTTACCTATTTAAACCTCAACGCCAAAACACAGCAGCAGCATTAAGAAGCTACAGCTAATTACAAAGGATAAGGCTGTGGCTAATGAGCGAGGGACAAAGTGGGATAAATGTGTGTGGATCTGGAGTTTTTAATGAGAGGGGATAAGGGGGAGAAAGGATGAGCCTTGGCGCCATCGGGGAGTTGTATACTTGGCCCTGAATATTTTGCTTTTCATGTTTTATCAACAGTTTTAAATCTATAAAACAAGAAGGAGTAGGACTTTAGATTTAGTGCCACAGGGCTCCGATCTCAGTCCACTTCTTTTATTCTTTGTGCATCAATAACTAATGTGATAGAGCATGTTCATAGATGTATGCATATGATGCATAACTGTTTCTGGTGAGAATACAAAAAATCTACAAGGTTTACTCATCGCTAACAGATGTGACTGCAGACTGGAAGTCTGGAGGCCACATCAAGCTTTCCATCCGGCCCCATGAGTATTATCACAGAGAAGATAAGGGCGACTCCAAGAACATTTCATTCAGCAGTTCCACTATTTCATGCCTTAGAAAAAAAATCTACATTTTTTGATCAAAATCAGAATATTAAGAAAAATGTCAAAATTCTGAGAACAAAAAGACAGGATTGTGAGATAGCAGACATGATTCTAAGACATAAGAGATTTCTGGGCCTGAAATTAGTGTCACCAATCTGAGAAAAAGCCTTAATCCTTAAAGTCAGAATTATGAGAAAAAGTCAGAACTTTTTCTGACTCTAATTAGTTTTTGAGACTTAAAAAATGTCACTTGCCTTAAGCCCCTTTTTGTTACCAGCACAAAGGAGCACTTTGAGCTACATATGTTTTATGAAAAATGTTATATAAATAAAATTTGATTGTTTGATTGATCGATTACCAAATTCAGAAAATGTAAAAAATTGTTGAGGTTTCATGGATAGTTTTTCACCAATAACTTTTATAGAAACCGTCAAATAATTGTGATTGAGACAATATTAACATGACTTACTTGTTCCATCTGTCTCACAGAAATCCAACTGATATCAGCCAATGCTCAACTTTGAGAACAAGCATAATGGAGTTAGACTCTGTAAAAGAAACATGGCAATCCCAGGAAGGCCACCAAAGGTTCAGAATGTTAGAATTATACTGAGTAAAAAACTCCACACAAACTAATTTCAATCTGCTGCAATTAATTGCCGTTATTGGCAGATATCTGATGGCATATGACTTGTGGTGTCAACTATATCCTAACTACAGAGCTTAACAGTGGCCACATTCTTTTTTCATGACTGTCATCAGTGGTAACAAACCACAAACCAGGTTCTGCCAATGAACGTTGGCTTGATCTGTCACAGACGTCACTGTCACACACTCTTGTGAGTAGAGCAGTTTGGTCACTTGTGTCTTCTTCTTCAGATAATTTTGCTAGTATTATCCCATTTAAATATTCTGTCGTACATAGAGGAGCCTGGTTTATGCTTTTAAATGTTTCTTAAATCTAAGCTGTACTTTCGCCATAGTGCCCTGCACCACCATCTTGAGCACTGATACTTGTGTGTTTGTGTCCATGTTGATTTGCATGTTCCACCAAAAACTGAGTCAGCAGTACAATTTGTATTGTTGTTCTGCTACGATCTCTGCTTGTTTTTGAGCAGGAAATTATGGCGACCAAAACGGAGCACATAATGTTGAAGTGAGCCAAAAATAATAAGGGACGGTTGACTTTAATTAAATTATTTCAAAGGAATAAATACAAGAAGACAGGTAAGAAGTTGACATTTAAAACTGGAGATCAGGGTTTTATCAGTGATGTTTGGGTCACTGAAAGATTTCATTTCTAGCCTAAGCCTTGGTATTTTGATTGATGAATCCCTCTTTTTACTCCTCATTTTCAGCAGATAATAAAATGGCTAAGGGAGGGTTAAGGTTAGGGGTTAGGCACACATCCTATCTCAAAGCGTGAACACTTGATACTGTGCTTCATAGAGCTCCCTTATTCATTGGTTAGACTCCTTTGTCTTACATCTTAAATAATCTTAGAATTTTCAGTCCCAGGATCCAAAGGTCAGACCTGAACTGTGAAAAAAAGGCATTCAAAACACTTGAAAACTTTATCAACTGTACTGATGCATATCTTGGCCAGGGTACTTGCAAAAAGATTATTAATATCAAGTTTTTTCTTGTTTAAAAAAAGGTCAAATAAAAATGAATAAATAACTGTTAGATAAAATGGGCCAGGACAGTGACTAAAAGAGCAAAAATGTTAATTTTGGATGCTCTTAGGGTTGTTTTCAGTACGAATAATTTCAAACAAGCTTCACTGCAGTTAAAGAAATAAGTTATCTGCTTCCTCCCTGCAGGCATCAGGGGCTATGACATCCTTTATTTGAGCCATGACCTAAAAAATTGACAGCATGACATGTGCGCTTCTGGCACTTCTTTCTTTGCCCCCTTCCTTAATGCATGCATGCACGCTCACAGTCCTCCTCCGTTTCCCAGTCTGCACCGTCTTCTACACCCTTCCAGCTGTTGGTGACAGTGGCTTTGTTCAGTCCTATTTCATTCTCATAACAGAATCATATAAATTGATCATGATACTCCCAGGTTTTTTCTGGTTGGTTGTCCTGCTGGCTTTGTGCTTGGTTTGCATTCTTTGCCAAAAATGGAGCCGCGCAGATTAAGTAAAAGGGAGGTTGTGTAAACAACAAAAACTGCACTCGTTTCACACACCACAAAGCTGTAAAAGCACCCTCGCTAGAGTTTAAAAATGTGTTGTGACCATATTGCCAATTTGGTGTAAACACAGAGCATTAGCATATTAATCAGTCACTCTTTTGATAATATGCTATATTTATTGTTCATATTGTCAGTGCTTATTTTAAATCATTAACCTTGATAGTAATCAAGGTTTGGGGAGTTTCCAGCATTATGATTCTCTTGAAATGAGAAAAAAATCCATAAATCAGGTCTCTTGTCATTTTTTTGTACATGTTTGAAACGTCCCTGTATCTACGCTGAGTTTTGCAGCTGCTGCCGAGTGCGTACTCGAAATGACGTCAAGACAGTGAAAAAGGCGAGTCCCTCTCTCTCACACTGCTTCAGGTTTCAGTTTGTTACCATGGCAGCAGCTGCCACTTCCTGCCAGAGCGGGTCTTCCTGTGTTCATTCATTTTTTAGTGTGTGCACCCACAGGAGGAGTTACAAAGCGCTGTGTTTACATTACCATATAAGGGGTTTTATGAACAATGGGCACAGGGCTTCCCCCAAAGTCAAATAACATTAACACACACATGCATTCACAGCCCTTTGCCCCTCTCCTTATCAGGCATTTTAAACTTCACCCATTTGCACACAATTATCCCCACTTATAGTTAAATGGAACGTAAATGTGTACACCACTTGACATGGGATTGTAAGCCGCTGTGAAACAAAGTGAAAGCATTGAGCTAAATGTTTAAAATGCTGGAGCTTTAACATAACAAACTCCAAAGTAGGAGAGATTTTTGTCTGTCTAACAAGCAACAAACAAACAACTTTTGTCTCCCTGTGCTGCCCTTTCCCTGCCCTTTCGCAGTTAAATTTGTCTCTATTTTGGGGGAGCTTTAGCTGATATTCACCTTTTTCTCAGTGGAAACTATGTCAAACCCACGCACACAACCGGTGTTTCCTAACTTTATTTTCTGCAAGGAGACAGAAACAAGGCAGGTGGGAGTCTGAGAAAGCCTTCATGAGGGTTTTCTTATGCTGAAGATTAAATTCAGTCTTGAAGACATCATCCATTTACACTCTTTCTGGGCCACATAGCTAAAGTTCAGGAGGTCTGAAAGGTTTGATTCCCACTGCACCTCATTTAATCAGTTCTATATTTTCATATCTTGAAGTTAGCCTCAAAGCCAAATTTCCATAAGCTTGCATTTTCCTGCCCCCATTTCATTCTCTGCTCAGTCAGCAGTTTGTGAATGCAGATTAAACTCTGTCCAAGATATTGTCCCATAAATATAGTAAGCCAACAACCACAACAAACAGTTTATCAAGAAACTAGCTTTACTTTAAATTCTTACGAGTCAGTGTTTATTACAGTATGCTTGGATTCTATTGTAAAACCAATGCAAAACATCCCAGCATGCAGCACAGGTGATTTTCCTATCTTCCACGTGACACAGGTTGTATTTCTTATGCCTTGCATTTGTTTTGCTCAAATAGAAAAGGAACACTCATAGATATGTTTGTCTTAAAATGAGGATTAGCAAGGCATCAGTCCATCTGATTCATTGTCTGAAATCAGACAGATCTGTCTTGCACAGCTCCAAGTAAAAACAATAGAGCTTGATCCTAAGAGGCACTGTCATATAAGTGTACATTAAAGTAGGAAGAGGCAGCAGTTTAAGTCATGTGATCCAGGCCCCTTCATAGAAGGGCTTTATCCACATTAAAATGCATAAATTCCATGTTATGTAATGTGCTATCAACAATTCGCAACATATCCTTGACTTTCCAACATTTTCCTGCTTTCACAAATCAAGCTTCCATTTCTGAAAGCCCCCAGACAAGGGGCAAAGCCAGTCACCTCTCAACTGAAGTGTCAGGTTTGACCTCAGATTTTGCAGGCACATGTAGATGTTGATGTGTCCTTGGCATTCACACTGATGCTTTGGCTAAATTTTGCCAATGTATAGGGAAACACTGAGCCACATCAAACTAAGTCAGGCCACATGGCAGTAGGTCATCATCAGTTTGGCTAATTTGTTTGTTCAGATGTTAAATACTTCCAACATTTGATCAGGCATGCTTGTAAATGCCAGCAAAAGTTGACCTCCGCTTACCTCTGCTACCCTAAATAACAGCTGCTTTCATGTCTGTTGGCGAAAATTGGGGCCTGCCCGGCCGTACATTAACTCTGTCTGTTGGGTCCAGCTGCTTCCTCCTTAGGACTAGAGTCTTGTTGTATGACGTGAAGTGCTCTTTGGTGACCGCCATTTTTCATTGTCTTGGCATGGTGTTGGAATACTTAGGCCAGCTGCTGCTCCACATGGTGAAATGGCATAAACATCAGCTTTGCATGGTGTTCATTTAGAGGCATCACATTATGAATGTACAACATTCAGCAGCACCAAGTTACCTTAGGCCAAAGTTCCCCTAAGTTAGGCGCACTACCCATGCGTTACTTCTATGTTGGCAAATGTTTGACATATACAGTTAATCAGGGAGCCATCAGGAATTGTCATACACAACACAACACATTTCCTTCCCATTTGAATAATTAAACCTGCCTTGAACACAGCAAAATTGACCCCAGTAATGTACTTTCACAGAAACTTTGATCATTATTGAATGTAGATTAATTGCACCAAATGCTACTTGCTTATGTAAATATGCAGTAGAGGCATAAGTTTGCAAGATGTAGTATCTTCTGCCATTGAAGTGTAGAGAACAGGTAAGTATAATTTGGGGTGTAAAAAGTGCAGTGCTCCAGTTAATTTGAGCAGTGGTTCTTGTGTCATCAGAGTGTTGTATGAAGCAGCAATGACCCATGTCATTAATTCAGCTGTCTTTGTTTGTTAGAATTATTCAAGATTGTATGCCTGTATGTATTAAAAATCAATTAAGCAACTTTTAGACCAGCAATTGTATATCAACATCCACTATAGTACCACTCTAGTATATTGAATGGACACTGTCTCACAGTTAGATCACACAAAGGAGAATCCAGGAGCGATGATACAAGCTGCAGACACCATTTTCCTTATATTCATGAACTCTGCAAACACAGCCTTAAAAAAATGTAACCCTGGCAAAAACATAGTGACATACAATGCAGACAACCCATGTTTGTTTTTGTTTAAAATATTTATTTTCGTAAGAGAACATAGTTTGAGTTTGGTGTTTCAATACTTCCTGTAAACTTGTTATGGTGGAGGGGTAAAAGCAGGAGTGCAGTACTAATGCAGGGCAGAGCTGGTCAAGGGACTAAACAAGGAAACTTGCAATATTAACGGTTATTCAATTAGTAGGATGTTTGTAGGAAGATGCATGTTAGATATCACAACAGTGCAACTCAAGCAGTTTGTCATAATTAGCTTGGAGGCATTATCTAATTTTGTATGTATCCAAAAGGTCAAGCTACATCTTCAAAAATACCCACTAAGTCTGAGAACTCTTAGGATTCTATGAATCCCTGCTATCAGGATAGGAGACAGAATTAGTGCAAAAGTGTTCCTATTTCAAGAATCAGGACACAATCAGACGTCTATTTTGTGCTAAATGCTAACAGTACTGTCCTACATACTTCAATCTGATTAACTGGATCCCTTGCCCCTGTCTGGCGTCTCCTCTGAGGGAGGAAGAGACAAGTTCACGCACAGCTCGGTCCCAGCTCCCGGCTGGAGAAAGGCCATCTCATTTACATTCAGCACACGAGGCCGCATGCTCTCTTCTCTGTATCCATGACCTCAGCTGTTTCAGAGCATCGTAAAGCCGCTCCATAACTCAAAACCCCACATTCCTTTATGGGGGGCCAAGGGTGGATGGCTGGGAGAGTAACTGGATAAGTGGGATGAGAGGGATGGAGGAGGTTAGTGGGAATGGCAGGGAGGAGGAAGTTGCAAAAATGTGCATTAATCTGCTGTACACTCCTCCTTTCACTCCCCTGCCCTCATGCCCTGCCTGCTCCAGCTGCTGTGTAAACCTGTTGGAGGGCATCCAAACCACTGGACAGCCCCCTTTTCATTGGGTGCTAAGCATGAGAAATCACATAGTTTGTACTGTAAGCATGGTCAGCACAGTGCAGTATTATCCCTCTCACAGTTATCTCAGAGGCAGTGGCAGTTTGAATGATTTTAAGGCCATTTGGCAAAAACCAGTGCCCTTCCCCATTCATCTACATGCAGCTGCTAAGGGGCCTTCATGGTTGGCAAATGATATTTAACCTCAAAAGATACACTGTTGTATACACTGCAAAGACAAGACATTTAATGTTGAAATTGATAAACATAATTATCTGGCAAATATTCACTCATTTGATTTTGATTTTGACCCTTTTGTGCTTGATGTATGAATTAAGTTGCTCAACAGTCTGTGGTCTCTGGTGCTGTAATTGTGCTTCGTTAAGTGCCACACATTTCATTTGGAGGAAGACATGAAATGTTGTTTAAAACCAGCATCTACCACTAAGCATTGATGGTGCCTTCAAAGATGTGACAGTTACCTATGCCATGGGCACTAACACACCTCAGTGCTATCACAGAAGTTGGCATAATTGTTTCATTAGGGGGACTTCTTCAAATGGACTGTTGAGGTACACATTTTCTGAAAAGTAGATGAAGAAATATACTCAAGAGAATGTGCAACAATATGTATGTATAGTTTCTGTTGTATTACATTCAAGTTATATTTTTCTCTTCCTTTGTAATTTTGATAAAAGTGTCTTTTAGCTCTTTCTAAGGGAACATCTACACAGGGACGACAGATAGAAATAAGCCAAATACTATGACCTTGCTTGCTCACTTATGGCACATGGTGATTTACATGAACTTGCCCTATCCCCTCTAAAATAAATTAACAAATAAATAAGGAACAGACAAATAGAAGGGGTTTATTATGCCATTGACACTTACTTTGTTTTAAAACATTTAAGAGTGAACTCTGCATATAATGTGATCTTACGCAAAAGATTAAAAACAGAAGTGGGCTGAGGCTGTAACTCCTAGTCAGAGTAGAGGCTATGTGGATACTGTCTCTGTTACTTGTTAACTATTTTCAGAATCTAGATTTTTTTACAAAGTGATAGCACAGAGATTATGTCATGTTTTAGTGTTTTTATTTTGTGACAGCCACACCAGAGAATATATTGTTTAACAATGACAACATACCCAACTTTGGTGATTTAAATATAAATGCACTTTTTCCAGTACTTTTTTGTACTGGAACTAACTGTGCACCAATGTCTATACTGCTCATATTATGATGTATGTTTTTTATGTTGTTATGTTTGAATGTGAATCCACTGCGCAAACCAAATCGCCCTTCAAGGGACAAATGATGAACTATGAACTATGCAGGAGAGGGACAAATTCTATAAACATACTTTTGGTGTGATTTTTATTTAATGAGATGACATGGAAATACTGATCATAACACACTGTCCAGTAAAAAAAAAAAGAGAGGTTGGTTAGATTTAATGAATCCATCCATCATAGTGGCAGAGCAGCAAAAAGTTCAATTCCAGCCCTAGTGTTTGCCAATAATACTTAAAATCCAAAGATAACAAATTATCTTTTACAATGCATAGACACACACATCAAAAAGACAAGAAAGATATCATTTAGCACTACAAGTTACTTGTCTAACAAACTTTGCTAACCCATTTATGCAATTAGGATAGTTTGCAGTGCATAAGAAAATTAAAAATGTATTGAAATAAATATTAGATCTTTACCTGCCTGTAATGGCCATGTCTTGAATACCCTTGGAACTTGAAACCCACAGAGATTACCTACCTTGGCCTGGTGGTAAAACCATCAGAAGTCAAGCCTAATTAGGAAACAAGCCTGAGAATCTCCTGTATGTAAACCTCTTGAGACTCCAAAGAGTGTTACACGAGAACAGGTTTGTGCTTTCTTAATGCTGAACTGTCCTGTTGGTGCAGGATTAAGAGCCCTAGGGTGCTGTTTGCTGCAATGCCAGACTCTTTAATTACAGTTTGGACAGGGCTTGAGTTGTCATGCTTTTTGTGTCATGTTTCAACAAAGCAAAGAGCAACATGTGCAATTGCTTCATGGGAGACTGGTCACTTCTTTGTACTCTGCTATTTCAGGGTCATTTGAGCTATGGTAGTTTTCATGCAAAGCTCCAAGGTTGAAAAACACACCTCACGCCAACTGGCAAAGATTTTAACATGTTGTTGTGGGAAGTGTATGCAGAGAGATGCAGGAAGTGTAAGGAGGGGGAAAAAGTAGGATGAGGTGAAAGAAGCACAGCAGCTTCCAACCCCCTTGCTGTTAAAGGTCACTGGAGCAACTGCAGAACAGTTCTTCATCTACTTTTCATAAGAAATAGAAAGAGTGGTGGAAGACACTGAGAAAAAGACTTGTTGGACAGATGTATGTTTCGATAAACCTTCTAAGAGCTTGATTCTGTAAGTAATAGTAATGTCTACAATACTGTGATGCAATAGTGATCCAGTTAAAGGATAAAATAGAAAAGCATCAGACTGACTGGTTTTCATAACAGGTGTTTCTTTCTAGACCAGAGATGGGCAAATTTGGTTACAGAGAACTCCAAAGTACTATTCGCTATTTTCCACCAAAGGAACATGTGTTAATACTTATGTAAATGTTAAACAAAACCTTTTTCTTCAGAGACTTTATATACAGTAAAATACCAAATAACAGTCAGATTCCCATTAATCGCTGGGTCCCAAATAAATGCAGGATGCAGCAGTACATTTTGATAAATAGCCGCCTGTTCCAAATTAACTGGGTTTAATTTATTAGGCACAGGCTACAAGCTCCAGTCAAAGTTACAGAACACTCATGCAAACGCTGAACTAACAAATGACAGCTGATGCGTAAAAGTGATTTATACAAAGAAACATAATCAGACTGTACCTTACCATTCCGTATGGTTTATTTGTCTCTAGGGATATTGTGTCAGCTTGGTTCTCTCTCCCTCTGTAAATCAACACATGCACGCTGGTGTGAGGCCATGTTTTACAACAGTGCAGTTACTCTTAACGTCCATGGGGCCACTAGAGAGCAGATAGCCAAAATCTAACATACTAGGGCTTTAAAATTTCACATGATAAGTTGCCACTGCTGCTTTTTATTTGCCCTTTTCACATTTGCACATGTTTTTGAAAAAGAAAACTAACATCAGGAGGCTAGTCTCATCAGCTACTGGCACATTTCTGCTGATCGCCATGGCCCCGGTACAGCAAGTAAAAAAAAGTACCGCATTAAATTGACTAGTTCCTAACCAGAATTAAGAATGTTTGGCAAGTGCTTACTTGAAAGAAGAAGACAAAAGTAGAACTGTGGCACTGTAATCTTACCTTGAAAATGTTAAGGTGATTTGGAGCGTCGGTGGCGCAATTGGATAGTGCGCTTGGTCAGTGGAGGTTGCAGGTTCAAGCCCAGCTCTGGGGGACACATGGCAATGTATCCTTGGACGAGACACAACCCCAAGTTGCTCCCACTGCTGCATCAGTGGTGTGAAAATGGGTATTAAAAGGGCGTGAATGTGTTAGAGATACTGATGGATGACTAACATAGAAACTCAGAACCATCAGTGAAGTGAATGTGAGTGCGAATGGGTGTGAATGGGTAGGTGTGACCTGCGTTGGAAAGCAGCTTTGAGTAGTCAAAAGACTAGAAAAGCGCTATATAAGCTCAAGTTCATTTACCATTTACCATTTTCACAGTGTTGTAAATAAATAATTGTGGTAACATTTAGCATATGTTTTTAATTTTTTTGCTTGGCAAGATTTTTGTGAGAAAGGAATTAAATACCTTTCCCAAATAGCTGCCTGGTCCCAAATAAACACCTGATGTGCTCAGTGATTGAAACAAATAAATGTCCCAGCTATTATTTGGTATTTTACGGTAGCTTTTCAAATGCATTATATCTCAATTTTAAATGTTTGACCTTAGATATTTATCTAATTGTTGGATTAAAAAAAAACAAAGATAGAAAATAAGCTTATTTGAGATTGCGATATGCAGGTAATCTACAAACTGAAGAAATTATCCGAATAATCAAGTCAAATAATTAATTTTTGGTAACACATTCTATGAAGCTCATCTCTAACTGATTCTAAACACATTATAAGCTGTCTAAGAAAAGTCAAAAGTAAGATCTTTTTAGCCACATACTGGATATGTTCCCAAAAAGACAATCTGTCATCAAGAATGAAAGTACTTCTAAAAGATACCAGCTCCATTTGTTGCCCCTTCTTTGATATTGTACTTTTGTAGCTGTTGAAGATGTTGCATTTAGAACAAGTTGCATCTGTCATAGCTGAACTTGAACTAAGTCATCGTCATAAAAAACATAATTTGGGAAAAACTCTGAGGTAACATATTTAAAGGGCATATTCTTTAACACTAAATCAGTGAGTGTTGATTTATGTGAACATTTTAGATTTGGCCTTACAGTGGAATTAATTGATTTTGAGAAGAGTAAAGAATTACACTGCATCTTAAAGGCATCAAATGAGAGGACTATGAGTCAAAAGGGGGGCAGGTAGAAGCTTATAACAGCCAACAAGCATATAATTATGTTTTTTTTTATTCCTAAGCAATCCATAAGCATATACTAATTTAACACCTAAGTTGCAGTTATAAGAAATTGCCATCCTGTCAACTTTTCTTGAATGATCACAACGAAAGACAGAACAGCCACTGATACAAATATCTTCATCTGGAACAGATTTTGACAGCCAAGTTTCTGATAGCACAACAATGTACTGTATATATATTTGTTAATTTTATCCATATTCTATCATGTCCAGCTCAGGAGGTAAACTCCTTAAATTCATATGTATTATTCCAAGACCAGCCGAGCTTAAAAACTCAGCAGTGTTCAGACATTGCACATTGGTTTCTAGTCCTGGATTGGATTCATCATCCCCTGAACACAAAAACAGTAGAAGTGTCCCATTTAATATTACAGTCTTTCGTGTTTTTTGTTTTGTTTTGTTTTGTTTTTCGCCAGACTGGTGATTATAACGTCAATATGGGTGGTAAGAACTAAAAATTATCACCAAAAAAGGAGACAATAGTTAAGTGGCTTCTCAACTTGAGGCAACCATTTGGAAATATCCCTGGACAATATTGCACATGACTGGGTAGGAGATGCAGTTATCTCTTACACAACCGTCTAGCATGAGAGTGAAAACCTTTGTGCACTGCCACTACAAAGTCACACGTTTAGTGGTGCTACGGGAGGCTTTGAGTTGCCAGGACTGGGCAAACTTTTCATAAATTAACTCTGAGGTAACATGACAGAGATATCCAGAGACAATCCACCACAGAAAAAGCCCCATGAGACTCATAGTTAAGCTATAGCCTTTCCCTCAAGGCAGGGAATCCATGGATCTGAAGCAACACCCAATTGCATTGGGAAGACCACAGGAAGGCAATCTGGAGCCAAGAGTGCTGTGAGACATACCCAACAGTAAGGGACAAGTCCCAAAGCAGGGCATTTCATCAAACCTCAGGTGAGATTAATGGCCGTCAGCACACACCAGGATGGGTAAGCTGAGAGCTGTGAAGCTGGGCTGGCCATGGAGCAGGTGAACCACTGGAGCAGGCAAGCCAACCCAGCAAGCTGTGCAGGTGATCCAACTGATCCGATAGAGGTAATACTAGCGCTGGTAGTGCAGCCACTTGAGCCGCCATTGAGGGTCCACACAAGCAGTTAATCGAGGCTAAACAGGGTGAACTTTCTCAGACTGAAAAAACATTCTCAGGGTTGATTTGCAGAACAGGAAGCCAATCATTACACAACTCAGGAAGAGCAAGTACTGTAGAGTCTGAAATTGTAAAATTACATGGAATAATTTTAAAAGTCATGTTAAAATACTTGAAAGTCAAGTGTCACAGTTAAAATGGAGCTTAAAGGAGATTATAAACTATAAAAAATAAGATTCAAACTTTCCTTCTTTTACACAGACCTCCATACTGCCATTTTGGATCATATTTAAACCTTCTTTGCAGATTCTTACATATCTTGTATTGTTCTTTTCTATACACAGATTAAATTGACTTGGGGTCCCATTAAATAAGATCTAGGGCTAAATGCAGTTGCCCATCTCTGATCTTGACAAATTACATATATGAGTCTGAAAAACAAGCTCACTTTTGGGGACACAGCGTAGGTTGAATTGACTCTAAAGCTTTTTTTAAGATCTTACTTAATATTGTCATTTTACAAGTGAATCAATTTACAGTTATAAAACTTTATGGTATGTCGTCAATACATCTAAAAGCATTATCCAAAAGTCAAACTGCAAAATCTCAAATCTTAAATCAAAGAGTATTTGTCTGATTTTTAGACAGAAATATCTCATTACACTGAGTAAAGCCACATTCATTTTGTAATTGCTTATGGTCATACTTCAAAATTTTCCATCATCCATATCACTGGTCAATAGCGTATATAGCTCATAGCTAATACTGGGCCAAAGTTGGGGTAGGCCCTGAACCACTTGCCAGCCAATCACATGGTCAACACAGACAGCCCTAAAACCATTCACACTCACACCTAAGGGCAATTTAGAGTCAGCAATTTATCTAAGAAACTTGCTGTAGGTCTATAATAGGAACCAGTGTAGCTCAATGGCAGTGCAGCTCAGTCCATAAGGGCTTAAGCTGAGGGCCGGAGGGTGGCTGGTTCAAGTCCTGATCAAACCCTGCTTGGAAGCTGGTTTGGTAGTTGGGAACATACAAGCTTACTGCCTTGGACACTATCGTGGTTACAGCAGTTAGTAACAAAACTGAAGGGTTAGTTTTTTTTGCCTCCTGAGCCTTGGAGCACAGGGTTTGCACCCCTGCAGCATTAAATTTCATTGCACAAAAAAACACCTATGAATGAAGTAGGGATAACGTAGCTGGTGGTTAAGAGTAGTCAGGTATGATGAATGGCAATATGCCGACCTAGCATGTGCTCCCAAACATGACCTGACGGGAAGGACAGGATAGATGTGATTGTACAAATGCTTGATGATTACTTACGTGACCAACACCCGGTAGATAAGAGACGAGGCCAGCAAGTCACATTATGTTTATCTTGGCAGAGCTGCAGCGAGCATAAACAAGATGTCTAACTGATGAGAATTTTGCTTGTGTCTGCAGAATCTGCACCACAAGAAAAAGCACTGCAGGCAGCTCATCCACCATTCTTGTTTTGATAGCATTTCCCACTGTCTTTGCCTATTGTGTGCATCAAGCCTTAATGAACCTGGTGTACATTCGACAGGTGCCCACCCATTTTGATTCCCTAATGCTGTAAAGTTCTGGGAATTGAACAACTGAGGACATCAACTTTATGTTATTGCAACACTAATAGGAATCTCTCAATGCCCAGCACGGCACATTTACACAAATGCAGTGTGGAGAGGGCTTCTGTCTCTGAGCATCAGTTCTCTGAGTGCTGTAAAAGCAAAAGTCAAACACCAAAGATAAACTTTAGGTCGGTCTCAGTTTCCATGGAGCTGTCGGTGGTCAGTGATAATGTCAATGACGCCTTACAGTTTTAAAGTCCCTCTCAGAAGTGTTTGTCTTCAAATGTATATCATTTGTCAAAAGTAAACCCTCCCTACGCTGGTTTTGTTGCTAAGCCTCTTGATCCATTTAGATTATATTACAGTACATTTGTACCAAAGCTGCACTCTGAGCCTCAGCAGAGATGATTTCCTCGTCTTTCTCTCCCAGCTCAGCGGCGTTTGATTAGTGAGCGCCATATGTCTGGGTGGGTGTACACATCCTGTTTACCCAGTTTCCAAGGTTTATTTTAACTATGACCTCCGTGCCATTTCACCACGGGTCAAGCGGTCAAGCTCAGAGGTCGGCTCCTCTCTGATGGGGAGGGACAGCTGAACACCTTTGAGGGTAATGAGTACGTGTGTGTTCACTTGTCCTGCAATGGCACAATCATGGCTTCTTTCACAGCAGAGTGTTTGTGTGTGCAGAGCCTGAGCAAGATATCAAAGGTTCTCTTCACAGCCTCACAGCTGCATAAATATCCATCAGGTAATGTTTCAAACAGAAAGCCATTCTTCTCTTTCAACTGTGCGGGGAACAAACAAAAATAGACAAAAGACAACAAGGTCCCTGCTGACCGAGCGCACAGCCCTGGGTCGTACAGCACGAGGAGCAGGCCGGGCTCTGATGTTTATACCCGGCATCTTCACTGTGTTCACTTCATTACTCTCCTGTGCAGATGGGGCTTTCATTAGAGCGAAGAGCTGGTTTGTTGTGTTTACAGAAAATGATAATAGCATGAAATTATTAAGTGACTAAAATGTATGAAAGCAAGAAGACTGGCGGGAATAGAAGTTAAAGAAAAAAGTATGAGGCAATAAGTTTTAAGTCTACTAAACGCTGTGCCTTCATCTACCATTTAGTGCAGAAGACTTATATATTTGTTTTTTGACAGACTTTGATTTGAAGTTAATAGATAATGGATGATTAAAGTTATTCCTAAAAATAACAGTTAATTATTTTTGTAATTATGTACACTGTTCTTGGCCAAAGTTGGATAAGGAGACAGATGGTAGTCTAAATATGAAGCTAGCATACACTCGCAGCTGTTTTCTACATTTCAAACCAATTAGACGAAACAGGTGTTAATTCGCTAACTTTAGCTTTGCTTTGAGGGAGTTGTTTTTTCAGTATAGTAAAGCTTTTTGCCCTTTTTAAGCATCCTTTTATCAAGCTCGGCTAACAGTCTCCTTGTTGTTTCCTCATACTTATAACAGACTTGTGAAAGCTTCCATGTATTCTTACCTTTTCACCTTTTCATCAAGCTTTTAAAGATTAAAGTATATACAAAAAAATTACTTACTCCCCCTGAACTGTTTCAACAGGCTTACTTTAGCAAAGTAACATCATGATGAGTCCTGAATATGGAAACAAGTAAGCATTTAGCATGTATGGTTCCCTATTCTCAAAAAGGCAGAGAGTTTACTGTGTTTAACACGTTTAAAATGAAAGCATGCATCAGATGTGGCATTGCTCCCATTCCATTGCACCGCATCGCATTGCACAGTGTTGCACACCTTCTGTCCCCGCTTAATCCATTAAAAATGTACTTCCATGCCTCATTCTTTGTTTTGAACTGTTGTCTAAAAGGCTCACCATTGCACTGTCTGTGAGCCCAAGTGTCTTCTTTGGTATTGAAAGTGGAACCAAATCATTTCAATCACTGAAATGAATGTTCTGCTATTTCTACTATGTAAAGTAGATAAGCAAACTATGCTGAGTAAGAAAAAAATAAAAGAAATCCAACTAAAGGTCCCTCTACAGCCACTTTAAATTTCTATTTCTTTATTCCTCATTCACAACCGTCTACGGCCCACAAAACAGACCAACAATACAGAGGGGAAAATACACATCACTCGAAAATGTTGCACTCCATTTGGCAGCAAGGATGTTCACATATGGTTCAATAAAAATAGCCTGATTTTGTTGCCATTTTACATGCATCATTCAGCTAGGGCACGGTGTTACATGTCTCATTTGCATGATAGAGGTGTTCTATTTTTGATGTTCTCTGATGTTTAATGTTGTATTGCATATCATGTTTGAGTTATCCCTCCATCTTGGGTTCCATTGTTTGCCTTGTTTTTTTAAAAAGTGCTCTACAAATGAAGTGGCTATTGTCAAATAGATCAAACACTATGATGTCCTACCATTGCTAAATTACTAGTTTCATCTCAGTGTAAAGCTCAGTGCTATACAGAGCGATTTTAACATGATGTTGAACCAGGCTGAACTAATGAATTAACACATAGTTGTTGGTTTTGTCAATCAGACCTAACCAGGCCTATAAGGGATAAGGTGTCTTAAAATGGCAGGAGCTCCAACAGAGTGATAATACTGGTGGATCAGGGGTACTCAGTATATGAAAGCTAAAAGGATTTTAGGACATATTTAAAATTATACAGAACAAGGTTAGCTTTATTTCCTTTTTTGTCTCTTGTGCTAAGTAAAGTAATGTCTCTTTTCAGTGTCATATTGAACAAAATGCAGTGACACTTTTAGCATTACTTTAAGCCAAAATGTACAATTGTTGTTTTTAAATGTCTTGCTTATGGAAATGAAGGTCACCAATTTCATTACTTGAGACTCTTGTTGTGGGCATGAAACACTGTGAGGTAAGATGAAATTTAAGAAACTTCATATTCCCACACTTCCTTTACTGCTGCAGCATATGTAGCACGTTAAAGGGATTTGTAGTCTTATCATGTCAGTCTGAGTCCTCAGATCAAAAGTTTGGCCTTTTGGGAGCACTAGTGAGATGGGAGTATTTCCCAACATGTCTTCCCTTTAATCAGTGTTTCAAGGATTATTAACTGTTAGAATCAAAAGAAGAAAGCCCTTACACAAAAGCATGTTTCTGGGGAAGAGTTTGCGCTATGATAGCTTTATTTAGCATTGGTTTGTAACATGTCCATGTGACTATCACAGGAAAAGACCTGAAAAGCATTTCAAGAGTGCAGACCTCCGCAAAGCAGCTCAGTTTGTCTGACTCTGTGTATAACTAAAGCATGTAACCAATTGGACAGTATTGTGGGTTGGACAAAATATAGCCCAGTGTTAAGTTATGGGATTTCATTGTAAAACTACAATGTTTTTTCATGTAAATTCATCCAGTAGTTTTTGCATAGTCTTGCTAACAGTCAATCTGATTAACAGACAGAAAGACCCTGGGAAAAACATAACCTTCTTGGCAAATGTAGTAAAGAGTGTTTTAGAAAATGTCAAACTACAGAAATCAATTCTTCTTACAGGTTTGCTGATGATGTCAAATAACATATAGGCATATTGATGAAGCTTTGAACCACTGCAAGTTAGTTGGTTTTTGAGCAGTGTTGCTTTGTGCCACTTTTCCAAGCCTTTATGTTGTGAGCCCCTAACCTTGCAGTGCAGAAGGACCCATTTCATTTATCCTGTCAAGCTCCAATTGACAACCATTGTGAGCGTCCCAAAACTGCATGGCCCAATCAGAGTCCTTCAGAGCAGGAAGAGCTTTATGAGCGAGACAAGGGCAGGAAGTGACTGCTTGTACAGGGATTAGCTTATATGTTAACAGCTTCAGCAACAGTTTTATAAGATCCGGACCAAACATCTTTATAAAGAGAAAAACATATAACAACACAACAGATTTCCAAATAGAAAGGATATTTTCACTCCTCCTCTTATACGTTTTGTCTAGAGTCTATTTTTGTGTAATAAAGTGTTTCCTTTTGTGTTTTTAGTTTGATATCAAATTTAAAATGTATTGTGGAGGTCTGAGACTTCCAAAGGTTTTGAATAGTTATGAAAAGGCTTCATGTTGTATTTGCCCTGTGATTGCCCTGAATGTTTGAAACATGCCGGCACCTTGCTAAAGGCTGAAGCCCTAGTGAACTTTGTTATAATCTGCCCCTCTTAGTAGAGTGTTTCCCAAAATATCTATTCATTTCTTCACCCTCTTTCAGCAGGTAGAATCAACAAAAAAAAAGGTCAAGCTGAACTGGAAAGGAGACTTTTGACTAATGGAAGCTTGGCTTTGGCCCTGTCAGAATGATTTATGACTGGTAATGCTCACAGTCCCCAAACTGGTTTTCTGATTTAAGAAGTGAGGGCCCAATTTTGGGGGCATGAAGCATTTTATCTTAGACGCTTGATGCACAGTGGTTTCTGGGCATATCAGTCTGCATTTTGTTGTTTGGAAGGACTCGTGTTGTCTGCTCAAAGCCTTGTGTAGGGCACAAAAACCTGTTTTGATGTCAGTCAAATAAATAAAACTTGGAGTTCTCTGAGAGCACTAACCTCTGCCACATAATTTCTAACACTGTTGAGCAAGTCATTGTGGAAAAAAACATGGAAAAACTGTGCTATCTCACACTGCTAACAAATCCTTAAAAAACATCCACATCATTCAGATCACCACCAACATGCATTCACTTCTCCCTTGTGCGATAACCAACAATCCCTGTAAATGTCATCCAAACCTGTTAAGAACTTTTTGAGTTGTCAGCAAAAACATAGAAAAAACTCCTCTAGCAATGTTTACAAATCTTTAAGAAAATTCCTAGATCTGCATTTATATTCAAACCATGACAAAAGTCGAATCAGTACTTTTTGGTGCCATGACCAATATCCTCTGACAATTGCTGCAAAAACCTAACCACGCCATAGGTAATTACTTGTATTAAAACATTTACCATATACCAGCTTATTTCCCGAAACTGCTTAAAAAGGTATTAACAGACTTTAAAGGATTTCCCTTAAAAGGTCAGCTCCTGTTTGTCTTCAGCAATGATTGGACAGTAACTGAACGGGGAAAACACATTTTTACATAATCAAAATTCATGTATCTACTCATTTGGTAAAATACTGAGAGTCACATTTAGGTTTGACCCTAATTTATATGAATTCATGCACACCACACACTAAGTCCATCATTCATACACAAACACACGACAGATACACCGCTACACTTTCATTTTGACAACAAGGTCTGAAAGTTGCTTTGGTGCAGTGTGACATCCTTGAACATTTTCCGTTACCCTCTAAGGTGTGTGTGTGTGTGTATCTGTCTGTGTGTACATCTGCGTTTTCAGTCTTTTTTTAGTGGAGATAGGATACAGCTGAGTGTGTCTTATCTTAGATCACACAACAACGTGTGAAACCCCAACTCTACGGAACTCCTCTCCATCCCAGAGCCACAGGGTTTCAGTTTGCGGTGGCAGCTGAGCCCCCCCTCCTCTCTCTCTCTCTCTCTTCTGTTTCTTAAAGCAGTTTCATCCACAGACGGTAAAGCTTGCAGATGAGTGTGGAGGCTGAGGCTCACTCTCAGATGCAGTTGTCAGAAATAGGCAGCGACTTCTCAGAAGAGGTTCTTGATAGTTGCAGAATGACTGGTGGCTGTGAGAGTTTATGCTGCTGCACTTCTTAGACATGTTGTGTACAGAGAAAATGTTGAGGCTGAGAAAAAGACATGACAATAACAATAACAGTTAAGAGGGAAGTCTGTTTGGCACACCTGCAATCTTCATGGTAAAAATGTGTCAACATGCACACTTGTGGTTTCTAAGTTGGAGTCTTGATCTAACTGAAAAACTGATGGGAAACCTCCTAAACAAACAACATCTCTCCTATCAGCCCAATTTCCAGAATTCAAAATATCATTAGTCAAAAATGGTTCTTAAGAAAATTTCATTACATTTGAAGAACATGACTTTGGAAATCCTGTTATTTCATCTCAGAATGTCCCAGCTGAAATCCCACAGACCACAGTTCCCATCATGATGTAAATAAAAAAACAACGCAATGATCTGCAAATCATTTTCCATCCATACCAAATACCTACTTTAAATAGAATACACCACAAAGCCAAGATACAGTGTGTTGCAAATATTCACTAGTTTTGCATTTGATGCCTGCATCAAATTCCAGTAAAAGCTGGGACTGGAGCATGTTACCTCTGTTACATCAATTTTCCTTTTAACCATACTCAATAAGCATTTAAATTTAGGACTCAAAGTTCTGAAGATTCACTGGTGGAATTCTTTCCCTTTCTTTCTTGATGTTCAGCTTCAGTTGCTCAACAGTGTAGGTCTCCATTGAGCATTTATTTTCCCTAAAATCATTTTCCCACTGACATTTGTCAAATTACATAGAGAAAACCAGACAGCACTAAGAGCACTCGCAGTTGTCTATTCTTTGCAGTGTATTTATATTCACAGCAAGAAACAGTGCCAGACATATACATTTGATGAAGCAATCTGGCCAAAACTTTCTTTGTCTGCATGTTTTTGGAGGAAACAATATTCCTTAGAATAGAAAGTTTCAGGTAACAATGTTTTATTATATACTGATGTTATAAAAAATATAGCAAAGTTAGGAAATGTAGAAAGAAAACATAACTTAACAAATGTCTTGAAATACTGAGCAACTATTTAGATCAGTGATGAGCAACTTTGGTACTGTAAACACTGTTCTAAATGCCAGAGGGCAAATTAAGGTGATCAGGATCTTTATCACAATAATAGTTACTTATAATTCAATAACGAATAATATATAAATGGAAGTCCTTTAACTCAATGCAAGCGGTAATACAAAAACAGGTCAAATGCAGTTATCATTTTTCCCCTTGAAGATATATTATTTTTTCTTTTCTAAGTAGAAATTAGATGAATACAGTTGCAAATGATAAAGTTTCTGATTTTATTTTTTTTAGTCTCTTAGTAGAACCAGCACTATCTTAAATGCAGGAAAGTGTTAAGGAACATTGACAAAATCTCTTTTCAACATTGTCCATGTTTAGGATAAAAGAAACAGTGGGTACATTTTCACTCAATATTTGTGAAAGGGCATCAACAAAAAACAAAATGTGTGTGCACATTTTTAATCATCTCATCAAAAGAACTTTAAAACTGGTGGAATCCAGTGTTTTTCCTTAACTGTATAACATCCTCGCATTTAACACTGTATAAGGGCTCCTCTGCTGTGAAGAAATATGCCATAATGTCAAAAAGCTGCGAGTGCTGGAAATAATCATGCAAACTTTGGACAGAACATATCAATAAGAATCTGTTTGGATTTACAGAAGGCAAGATAAACATTATTTCTTAAAGAGCAATATAAGAAACAATGGCAGTAATGGAAATAGGCAATTGGCTGTGAATGAGCCGATCAATAATATTCTTCATCACAGGACCTTTGCACACTTTACTGGCTCTGCATTTTCCCCAGGCTACAACTGAAAGGAGATGTGCTTGCTTGTGTTCAGAAGGCCACTCTGTGGGAGGCTTTCATTATCAGAGCATCTTTCTGCAGAAAAAAGGAAGGGAAAAGGCCCAGATAGCAAACAGGCAAAGTGACACATACATGCATGCTATCTGCCACAGAAACATGAGGTGTCAGACTTTAGCGTGCTAATCAAAATCCAACAAACTGTAAGTTGCGCAAACATGAATAAAAGAGTGATTTGCAAGTTCTTTTAATCTATGGTCTCCATTATGTGCTACTGACCACTCACCTCAACTTAACACTTTCATTTTTTTCATTAGGGTCATTAGCTTGCACACTCTTTTTGGCACCACTGGCCAGTCAAGATATTTAAAATGTGATGTTGGTCAGTGTTCTTTTTGTGTTTCTGTGTGAATATTTTCACTATTAAAATGAAAAAACTAATAAAATATAAATCATAAAATGCGATGTAAGTACATGCTTGAGCACTGGATAATCTGCTTCTCAAAACTTTCCTCTGTTTTAACACTGAGATTCCCTTGGAAAAAGTAACTTGTTTCCTTACTGCAACATAAAAAGCCACAGACTAAGAGCCAGCAACACCATTGCTTCCATTAAGCTGCACTCTTAGATGAGAAAGTACAATCCAACTATACTCATCAAAAAAAGTTTAGAAACAGTATTTCAGTCAACTATTTCTCCCCTTTGATAATACAAATTGGTATTGTGTTTTATCTTGTTAGCAACTGCAGGCTCTCTTCCAGGGGAAGAGACTTGCTCATTCAACAAATGCACATACCTAACATTTTGTGTCACGATATGGTGAAATATAAACTAAAAAATACAAAAAGATAGACCCACAATGCAGATCAAAACAAAAAAAAACTTTATTGAACACTAAACCAGCATAAAAAATGTATATGAATGAAAATAAAACTTAGCATTCAAAGCATTAAAATATTTACTAAAAAACATTTGCAGCAACTCACAAAAGGCAAATCAAAGTCTCTACAAAAACAGACAAAATACCTACGAACAGGAGGAACACTGAGGACGGCGAAGACATGCACACAGCTGAAACGTGTAAGCACGAATGACCCCACGAGGACAAAGGGGAACACAGAGGCTGTGGTCGAAAAGTCATTTTGCTGAGGAAGGTTCCTAATGGAGTGAAATGAACCGGAAGTAGTTTGTGATTAGAGCTGTTCGAATAGTTTAAATGCATAGGAAAGGTGGCTCAGTGCTTCCTTTATTATCTCCTTAAGCATAGGATACACCGGACCATCCTTTACGAAAGGAGATTATCCTCATTTACAACATCATTCTTGCAGGTTATTATTCTCCGTGGCAACACTTTTAGAATGACAAACAAAGCACACAAACCATGTGAGTTACCACTGCTGTCTGGTCCTTTCAAAAGCTAACCAAAACGTGCCTTAATTTTCCAGTAGTCTGATTTTCTAAAGAGAGCAGGATATGAGACATTTGATGTTGATTATGTTTAAAACCTGGTTCAATATTAATAATGTATACACCATTAGATTGTAGTCTTAACAATTTATGCTTTTCTTTCATTCAGTTCGCATTTATTTTCATGCACTGATTGGTGTTCATGTTGATAATGACTAGGCAAATTTATTTAAATCCTCATTTACAACATCAGTTTTGCAGGTTATTATGTTCAATGTTGTCTGAAAGGAACAACATTGTCATGATACACGAGCACTTCTGTGATGCGTCTTTTGTAGCGCACCTTCGTTTCACCGCAGCAGTACCATCCGCAGTCACATGATGACGCAGCGTAGTGAGAGTGTAGTCGGATTCTCTCTGCACGGCAGTTTTCCTTGACGTTTTCCATCAGGATTAGGAAAAGTAGACAGAAAAAGGGCTTAGGATTGACTATTCGACTTCAGCCCAAGACTTCATACACTGGAGAATGATCAAGCACAGGTGAGACAATCACACAGGTGGAGGGAATCATTATCCGTGGCCCACAAAAGGGAGGGCAGGAAACACCATATACTCCAGACAATTGGACTCGAGTCATAGGAACTCGGACTCGAGGCATCTTGAGCCGCTAATGAGATGACTTGCAACTTGACTCGGACTCGGGAGGTAAAAACTCGAGACTCGACTCTGACTCAGGAGAAAATGTCTCCAGACTCAACCTGACTTGAGACAACATGATTCGGAAAATTGCACGCACTCAGGCTTTATATGAAGAGCCAGACAGGAGATATGCGCCACTCTTTCCATTTAGGTTCACTTTATTGATGCTCCATTCACAGCACACTCATCCGTCACCTATTATTGTCCCTCACACGACACAATACTACACGCATACGGTCCTACCACACACTGGCTTCTGTTACAGTGATGATCAGTGGGTAGGGTGCATGGGACGTGGGTTTCAAATTGGCAACCGCTATGTCTTCTGTGCCCAAAGTTATTTTCTTTGCATACAAAGAATGTCAATCAGATGGAAAACAAAGATTCGCTAATTGCACGACCTGCAACGCTTCAATAAGTGACAAAGAGGGCACAACATCGAACTTTATCTGCGACCTGAGGACACATGAGGCCAAGTAAGTGAAACCTGCCAACATTAGCCAGGAAGCTAACGTTCCTGCCATAGGTCAATATGGCAGGAATGTTAGCCAGACCTGTGGTCAATATGAAGCTAGCAAAGCTAACATTAGTAAAGAGGGTGTACGTGTGCTGTATGTGTGGGAAGATAAGGTTTCCCTCTTGAAGATGAAAATCTGAGTGCTTTTTGGGTGGACTGGGGAACAATGTTGAGGGACTCGATCCATCATAACCTGGCACTTGACTCGACTTTACAAAACCTGTGACTCGACTCGACTCGACTTGCCCACAACCGAAAACACTTGAGACTTGCTTGAGACTCGGATCAAATGACTTGAGACTTGCTTGGGACTCGGATTGGAGGGACTTGGGCTGACATACACACAGAGATTTCAAAATAAGACAGGAAAAACAAGAGACAAGTGAAACAAGATCACAAAGACAAAGAACACAAGTGAAAACACACACTAAACAAACCAAAACTAGCTGTATCATGACAAATTTGTACCTCATTTTAAAGATGACTAATCAGGTTTGGCAACAACATAAAACACAATACCAATTTGGATTATTAAAGGGGAGAAATTTTGAAAATAATTCAAATGGAAAAGTGCCAAGAGCAGGTACAAGGGTGGCCAGTATGCAGTCCAGAACTCACTTTCCAGAGCAGTTTGATCCACCTGATACACGGTCTGTAACCAGGTGGTCCATTTTTCCAAGCTTGAGTCTACAACGATTATGCTTGGCCTTATCACTGTCCTTTCGAGCAGGAAGAGGTAGGAGCTATGAGTGAAATGACAAGAGAGTGAGTAATACACAGACTAGTATAGATTTGAACAGATTCAGTTCTATGCAGTTCTATCAGATCTGGAACACATTTCTGTATCAAATGAAAACCAAAAAACACCACTGAAAGCATTTCTCAGTGGAGCAATAAAGAGAATATTTTTGCTACACTTCAGACATGTTTTGATGAGACTTTTTTTTTCTAAAACCACATGCCAGGAATGCTTTTGAAAGTTTCTGCCTATTCCCAAACACTTTCTAAGGGCTGTTGCCCAGATGGACGGGTGACATACTATACTGAAAGGGTGTGTCAGGTCATTCCTTTAGAAAATGTACAGAGCACAAAACAACAGCAATCCTGCTCCATGAAGCAACTCTGGGTGTAATTTGGGCAAGAACAGGGGAAAAATACTTTGAATGCTGGAACAATACATTTTTTAATGCTTAAAGAGTGATGTTAAAAAGCAGGGCTCCCGTTCCTGCATTTGGAATTCACTGTATTATGCTTTTTCTTTTTTTTTTTTTTTACATTAATTACAATATTCCAAGTTTTTCCAAAGTTATGTAATGTTTTAAGCTGTTAAGAGTCATGCAAATATCAGGCTATCATTATATTCTCAGTCACCACGCTATGCTGCTACTCCCCACAGTATATAGTGTTATTGGCCCCCTGCCTGGGCCGTGCTCTGACATACAGTACATTTGCCCTTTCATGTTCAATCCTCTCCCCTCTATTTCTTGATGCTCAGACTCGAGCTCTGCTCTCTACAAGTGCTGCTTCAAAACACCTTTGGCTGCGAGTACATGTGTCAGGAAGCGGGCTTCACACGAGGCGCAGCTCTTTCTGCTCCTCCAATCTGTCACTCCACTTCCATATTCTGTCTCATCTCCAACCGGGGCCGCTCTCACAGATGTGGAGAACATTTCTGTTGGCTCTCTTGCTGAACCGCCTCCACCCTTTAAGCCTGCTCCCACGCCCACATGTACACAAACCCCCTCTGGTCCCTGGGTTCATTCTGTTTCATTTTTGGTCCTGAGCTGCTCTGTTTGCTTGGATCTCCACTTCAGTGTGTTCATGTATTTGTGAGTGAGAACTAAATAATGACATTTACTCATATTATTGGAACTGTCACTCTAACTGTGTGCCTTTATTTTTATGTATTTATTTATTTTATTGTTTTGAGGGGAAGTAAAAGTAATCCACAATGTTGCTGTAGCTGGAGTATATTGTGGGGTAAGAATTGTACTTCACTACACCTCACAGAGCATAAACTGACAGGCCTTGTCTGAACAAGAAGATTAAACTGGGGGACATTACTAACTTGACTTCTGAAGTACTCACACATCCACACACAGTTGCTCTCTCTCTAAAGTAACAATTAAAGACTCCCTAACAGACAGTAGAGGTTTCTGTTGCCTTATCACTCAAGGACACAAACTAAGCTTGCTGCGAATGTCAGCAGTTTTGGACAAGACCCAGTGTTGTGGCTTGAACAGTGACCATGAAAGAAGAGTACTGGGGCATACCACTGCCATGGTGTCCCTTGCCATCTTGAGATATTTAGATCCAAAATCGAGTGGCCGACATCCGTATAATGGTAGCACACGGGCCGCCGCTCGATTTTGGATCTAAATATCTCCCGAAGCACTGTTTGGATCAGGAAAGCCTTCTGGGTGAGTATATTGTTCTACTTCATTCTATAAACAATGTGAAAGCTGTAGAAACCGAACTTATCCTTTAATGTGTGCTTTGTAGTACTCTGCTACGATGGCAGTCAGCATCACAGTAAAGTATTCTGATCAGGATAGGCTCTCTGCTTATTTGGGTACATGATACAACAGCAGCAGAAATGAAGCTAAAACAATGTAGAAAATAAAGAGCTAATAAATAATCCATTAATCCATTATCTTTACTGATTATCCCTTTCAGCTTTGCAAGGGGCCAAAGCCTATCCCAGCTGACATTGGGCTAGGGGTGGGGTACACCCTGAACCAGTCGCGGGTTAACCCGCTAACAATCGGCAAGTGACTCTTTTCCCACTGCCAGCAGACCCTGGTCAAATGGTGCGTTCCAGTTGTAGTCGGAAGTCCGTATTGCTGAGTTATGAGTAGGAAACTGCGACTGAAACGCCCCCTGAGGTCAGAATTTCCTACTGGGAACTCGGAGGAACCTGGCATGCCCCGAGTTGACATTCAAAATGGCTGCCCCCACTGTAAACAGTTATGAAGCTCTGGTAAAAGTCAATTTATTAGCACTTCTGACTAGTGTGTCTTGCACTAAATCAACCGTATACACAACATTGTTCGACTTATATTTGCAAAAAGGCTGCCGTAGTGATATTTACATTCTTCATGTAGTTTTTGTAAACAACAATGCAGGGTGTGCTAACAAAGGCTAACAATAGCCTGGTAGATCAGCATGTGTTTTTCCAACTTTGTAACTGGAACGCTGATAGCTCGGAGATGACGTCACTCCCAGTTCCCAGTTCTGAGGTTAATGGAACACATTCATAACCAGCAGCAGACGAGCTATGTGGCTGTTTTTTGTCTATGGCGCATCAAGCTGATGCATCATGTTGATGACATCATCAGCATGACGAAGCACATCCATGAAAACAAAGGAAGGAACACAGAGGCTGCAGACACAGTTTTCTGTACTTTATACTTTTGTCCATATTTTAAAATGTACAAACTCTGAGATGACAAAGAGTCATGTAAGTTATAGACGGAGAGGATGGGCATAATGTTATGCTGTGGGGACGTAATCTGTAAATTAGCTGGTCGACCAGGGTGTGATGTTTTCACTGAAGCTGATCGAAGGCGAGCCAATTAAAAACCTGTGTCACTTGCAGGGACAGTAAACCCGACTCAAAATGTCGATTAAACTCTTTCAAACTGCTGACAGAAGCCGACTGTTACCGGACTTAAACAGGTTTTTTGGCCAGTCTGAAAGGGGTAATAGAGAGATGTACAACCATTAACTCTCAGACTCATACCTAAGAGAAAGCTGTACATTTGTTCATGAAAGCAGTGGTCTGCTGGTGTGTATGGGCTCCAAGTTCCTGGTACTTCTGTTTTAGGATTTGCAAAAAATTTTGGGAGGGTTGAGGCAAGATGCCTTCAACAATAGTGGGACCGAATAGCCTTTGCAAATGGCAGTGAAAACAGCATTGTCCCAAATGAAAACGTACATATGTTGATAGGTGAATTTTAGCCTGATGAGCTGTTAAAAAAGCTGGATATGTCTCTTCAGTTTTTTAACCTGTCTGTGAGGATATTTCAATTTCTTAATGTATTTCTGCTTAAATCATAAGTGCACAAGTATATGAGGCTCTTGAATGTATTAAGATCACTTTGTGCGATCAAATGCATCTTTCAACCAGTTCTTTATTCGTCACTCAGCTTAATGGGTTACAGTGATAACAACAGTTCTTCTTCTTTTACCCAATGTACTAATTGACTTCAAATGGTTGATTATCTGCAAATGGCAATGACATTTTCCTGGTTAACTATGGACAAGAGTTGAGAATTAGCTCTACACTCTAGTTCAGCATATCTGTTTCATGCTCTATATTGAAATTCTGCAAACTCATTATCAAATTAAATTAATTTACTTCAACTATTACATCTCGAGAAACCTTATGGCAACTTGAAGATTGACGAAGAGTCTCTGGCCTCCTCTCTTACTCCATTTTCAGCCTGTCCAACCCACTCTGCCATCAGAGATGGTTTAGTCCAAACATCAATTACATTAGCTTCTGATATAGTGCAAGGCAATATTTTATCAATGCAATTCTAAGCTTCTCTGGGTTTTCATTCACCACTCATCTCATATTACCTCATGAAATGGATTCTCACATGAAATATTAACCTGAATAGCACCTCTCACTCAATGTTATTGAATGGTTTAGTAATGAATACTCGCAGACACATACTGACGTACTCATTTTGTTTTTATTTATTTATTACCTAAAAAAAGGAAAATGTTCTATCACAAGTCACACTGAAATGTATTGCTTAAGAAAAAAAAATATATTCATATATTTTTTCCTTTTTTTTTTCTTTTTTTTCTCCTTTTTTCATTTTCGGAAACATGTCTCCATTAAAATCCACCAAAAGAAAAAAAATGTCTTTTTTTGGACACGAGCGGCCAGCTGCTGCCGTGTCCGAGCAAGAAAACCATCTCCCCCAGCTTAAAAAAAAATGCACAAAGAAATACGTAATTCACAGTTACCATTTTGGTTTCATAAATTAATACAGTCACACATGTGCTACACCGGTCTAGAGCTAGAACATTGTAAATTGTTTTCTTGAATCCTGTTATTTTCAATAGTTGGCTACAAGAAAGAACAGGCAACTTAAATGATCAGAATTCCACCGACATACTGCTTTTTTTTCCTCCTCTCCGTAATGCTTTTGTCATCTTTTTTGTTTTGTTTCGTCTTCTTTTTGAGTTTCACACAGAAGTGAGGCACACACAGAGTATAGTTCATACATATACAAAAGAAGGAAAATTAAATAAAATTCTGGGAGGGGCAGGGGATAAAATGTCCGCAGATCATCCTAGTTTGTATCCGAAGGAAACAGCAAGTGCACAAAGTCTGGAGTCCTCAAAGGACCTTTTCTTTTACTGGATCGCGGCAGCTTGTTGCCATCTAAGTACTCTGGTGAAAACTTGTTCAATTACCTTAACAGATTTGTTTGCAGCTTGTTAGTGGGAGTTACATTAGACGACAAAGACCAACAAGCATGGCAACACAATGAAGAAACAAGACATGGATGATATTTGAGGAACTCCTAAGATCCAATTTGATTCACTCAAATATGCACCTTTCCTAGAATCTATGACTCTCGTGGCTGCACTACAGTCCTGTGGATCAAAAATAACAACAGAATCTGACACTGAAACAGCAAGGGCACATTTTTAAGGCACAGAAGCCTTGACATAATAGAGACTCCACCAGCTAAAAAGCACTAAACAACAGATGCCCAGTGTCCTCAGTGACAAAAAATGGTGCCTCGATGACAACTTATCCAACAACAATGCACACAGAAAATCCAAAAAGAAAAAAGAAAAAAAACAATCCCGCCCCCATTGTCCCCAAGTGTCTCATTTTTTTAGTGAAAGGTAAGGCCACTTAAAAAAAAGATGAGGTTCACCAAAAAGGTAATCTCTCACTGCAATCTCTGGGAGTGCAATAGTGGTAGGGTGGTTCGATCGATCACACAGACATAGACAGATAAAAGGAGACAGACCGGATGCTTCTCATGGGGTACTTTTTTTTTTTTGACAGACAGTTTCTGTAAAAAATCCAAGCTGGTTTGTTGGTTCCCTGCGATTCCACACAAGCCTCTGTTGGCGTTTCAGCTTGGGGAGAAGAAGGAAGGTGTGCAGTTCAAATACGGCTGTCTGGGTCTGTAAGAGTCACAGGGGGTGTAAAAAAAAATTCAGATAGGGAGAGTCACTTGCTCTTTGCTCGTCTTCATTATCACACAACAGGAATGTTCAGTGCTGAGCAAAGACGCCACAAGAGTCCATCTTCATCTGTTTTGGTTTTTGCGTTGTTAATACTTTCGCAGGACACCGTTGTTCAAAACATGAAAAAAGAAAACCTAACCAACAAAAGCAGCATTGTTTATTTCTTCACAAAATCATGCACGTTGTTAACCTTCATTCCCACAGCACCAGTTTCTTTTTTAAATCTTCAATTAATAGAAAAAAGATCAGTGTAATTCACACGTCTGCATGCAAAGAAAAGTCACTTTCCCCTCTTTTATTTTTTCAGTTAAGTCCCCGGTATGTAGCAGCTGAACTGTGAAAGGCCTAACCTGATATGTCAATGGATGTACTTGGTGGAGGCACTATAATGATGCTGGATCCTCTCGTCTTCTCCCTCTTTTGCCAATACAAAAATAGTCATTATTACAAGGACGTGGTGTCACGTAGGGCTAGAACCAACTCTGAATTTATCCGAACGCAGCAACGAATGAAGCTTTAAAGGTCATTTGGGAGAAGAGAACTCGGGACAAAAAACAAGGGAAAGTCTAAAATCAATTTACACTAACACGCACACACACCCTCATAAACCTTTGCCAATTGTCACATTTATATACACAAACTAACACAACAAGTCCATTCAGGTCAGTAAGACATGAGGTGGGCTGGATGATATTCATTTTCCTGTTTCTTTTGTTGTGGCTAGATGACTGTAAATCCATGAAAACGAGCTAATGGATGATTGAATGGATATTTGTTGGTAGTCAAAGACTTGACTAAAGCCACACAGGGCTGCTGTTTTTTGAAAACAGCAGATAGGAAGAGAAATAAAAAATAGATTTTTCTTTTCCATATATATTTTAAAGATTTTTAAATCCTCTAAAGCACTTTCTGTTAATATTTATTCATTTTGTTTATTCATTAATCATTCCTATCAATACCCTATGCCACTGAGGTTGATATCAATACTTATTTATTTTCCTCTCGCTCAGGCCCCACCTCCTCCTTTGCACACTCTGACCAGCTGTTATAAATCAAGAAAATGTGCAAATCAACGACTACTTTGAACTGTTATATGAAAACCTGAATGCTTTGTGAACAATGCTACATATTTTTTTGTTTATAAAATATAGTATGTTTCAAAATGGAACAAAAAAAAGAACAGTATAACCACCCCATAACAGGTTAAAACTAGACTCTGGTTGTGAGTTTTGAGTTTGATAAGAATGCCCATTGGATAATAATCCATAACTTTTCTTGGGATTCAGAAGCACCAAAGCCTCCAGTGCTCCCGTCCTGTGAGTAAGTCCAGTGTGGATCTCTTCATTACTGTCCAGAGTGTGCTCAAAAAACAAATCTTAAAAAAAAAAAAACTCTCAAAATACCACCACCACCCACTGAATTCTGCTATGCTCAAGTTCCAGTAATCATACCGTAAAAATGTCTTGTACACTGTAAAGTCCAGCTGTCCAAATCCAAGCATCATGAGAGAGTTCTGTTGCTATTGTTGCTGTTTCTGCAGGTCAGCTCTGACTGGGATTGAAGTCAGCAGGGTAGCCAGTCTCAAAAACAACTTCTCATTCTTTGACATTTCTGTGTCACCTCCAGCCACTCCACTCCCTTCAATGTAAAAAGTAAATCCCAATCGACGCTTTGCGCATCTTCAAATCCATCTCCCAGCTGTGTGTTCAAGCCATGACAAACTCAGACTTCAAGTCAGCCTTGACGTCGGGCTTCCACACCGAGTCGTCAAAGTCCAGGTCCAGGGAGCCCTCGCTTGACATGCTGCTGTTGCTGTTGCTGCGCCCAGCCTTCCTGTTTGGGAGCCACTGATAGGGAGCGCGCTGGTCCCTCCGGGCCTTCCTGCGCAGCCGCTTCTGCTGCATCAAGAGCTGCAGGCGCTCCACTTTGCAGCGAGTCGCACGGTTCTCGGTCTGACGCAGACGGTCACCTGGAAAAAAAAAGAGAAATACATCAGTACACTTACCAACAACAAGATGACCTATTCAACTTAAAGGTCTACATGAGGAAACTTCATTGAAGTTATTTAATCCAAGAAGGATTTTTGATCCTTAACTAAAATCAAACAATATATACACCTTTTTTATACAATGGCAAGCATATTAGAGTTCCTAGAACCCAAATGTATGCATTTATGTAGCTTTTAATTGTCAAAAACTGCAGGAAAACTCCTGGATGTGGTCTAAAATGTACAAACATGTTGAAAAGTAGGGACACCTGACATGGGGCTTTGACAGAAGTTGTGAATTCAAGCCTTTAAAGCCTGAAAACAAATTATAGCAAGAACATTTTATTTTTTGGAGATGAAACGTTTATTTCTCTTCTACTGTAATCAGAAAAATAAAAGCGTCCATAAAATCTAACATATACTTTTGTATCTCATGTTATACATTAGGTATTTTTGGCCACTGATAATCATTGAGGACATTTTTCTAGCATTTTTCTGATTGTATTCAGATGTTTTTTTTTTCTGGTAATTTGTTGATTATATTGATCAGAAAGAGGTATCATAAAAGTATGTTTCAAATGTGATACAATAGGCTTTGAGGGGTTAAGTCAAAAACATGATTGTTGACTGTTTAGTAACGACTCTGTTAAAATCACTGTTTACTACATAAAGATATTTTATATTTTGAAACAAAAAGTTGCAAGTCTTGACTGCTAACTTACTGTTTTGAATTGGACATTTTACACAAAAAGAAGTTCCACTCCATGGACAGTTTACAAAACATCAAGCCAGTGTTTATGTTCAATGGATGACAAGAACTACTCCCAAAACAACCTGGGATTGTTCACAGTATGGGACAGAGCGCATTTAACAGCTTTTCCTACTCATAATGGGAAGTTCGTCCATGAAACAAAAACTCTGGCTTGCGCTTGTTTCATTTCTACATGTCTCCATGCCCGTTATAAATCAGTATGTTCATTGTGTGTGAAGATATTTGTCACATACAACTCATTTCCACAACAGCTAGAATCACTCCCTTGGTTCTAACAAACACAAATAATGGGATCTGCAGCTTAACCTCCCCCACTGAGCATTATTACCCCCTTCAGTGCCGCTTCATCCCCTTATCTCCAACCCACGAGACCTTCTCAGACCTGACTCTCCTTGAGAATCAAACCCAAGGCCAAAACCATCTGAACACCAACCCCAGATGTCACATTCTTCCAGTATCCCCGCACCTTACTGCAGATGACGTGCCACCTTAAGTGCATTTCTCAGCTGTTGATGTGCCTATAGGAGAATACCGTCTCAGGGGAGCGGCCCCTGCACCGCACTGTGAATGTTCTCCTACAGTGGCCAAGCCCGGGCTCTAATTCAATTTATACGTATATTCGGGAGCTTGAGGAGGAAGGAAAAGCAACCGCAATCTATTAGCCAGCTCCATTAGTATCTGTCTGGGAATGAAATAATTAAATAATGGGGCTAGAATGTCAATAAAAGCGAAGCATGGCGGCCATCTCTGTTGCCTCTGCTCGCACACAAACACACACACACAGTCCGACACTTGAATCCGCATTCGAGTACATCATGTATTCAGAACAAAAACACACACACAGACGTACGCACACGTATAGAGTGAACGTATGCGCACGCAGGAACACACAGGTGCACACGCTCGTGGCTGCACGCACGCAGACACGCAGAAGCAGCAGCAGCACCAGCAACAGCCGCAGTAGCTTTTAACGTGGATCGATGGCAAATTAAAAAGACCTATTGATTAAACCTTAGCTCTAGTGCAGCCATCCATCTCAAGCCCAGGACAACGCTATTGGCTTTCAATAGAAAATGCAAGCGAATGGAAATTGTAAGCGGAGAGAGAGACAGGGAGAGATTGGGTTTTTTCTGCTATTTTTTTTCTTTATTATGGCTGTAGCTTCCCACTCTCAGCTCATTGACCCAACACCCCCCTTCTCCACTATCCCTGCATCCCCCTTCTTTCTTTCCTTACACCCACTACTTCCACCTCTTTCAGCCATCACACGCACAGCAACCCCCCTCCCCTCCTTCACCTCTTTTTCTCCTTCTTCCTCCTCCAGCTTTTGCCCCACGTCTCCCAAGAGACGGCTAGGTGGGGCAGTGTGAAGAAGGAGAAGCAGGAGGAGAGGGAGGGGGGTGGCGGTGTGGGTTAAGGAATTCCTCCCCAAGGGGCAAAGGGGGATAAAAAAAAAAAAAGAGGACGGAGGAAGAGGGTGGAGGGTAAAAGATCAGCCGTAGGTGGCAGTTTTCCGAATCGATCTTGGCCTCCTCAGCTCCCCCCTCCCTCCCTATCAGAATGAATGCTGGACTCAGTATGGGCCTAATTTACCTCTTTCCTTCATTTGCTTATCGGATCAAGCAGCGCAGAGCTTTTTCTCCAGCTATAAATATTCACCACAGCCTGCTGAAGCATGCTGAAGAACTGCGCTGTTGTCAAGGAAGGGTGGAAATGGAGTTGAACACTCAAGTCGTTAAATTCTGCCAACAGGGGGCTCTCGATCAAAACAGTAACACAAGATGAATACAGAGAGTTTCTGTCTGTTATGAGGAGGTTTGGACGATAGAAGACACAGCCAATAGCAGAGAACAATCATGATCCATAACGACAAAGCAAAACAAAATGGCAGCCTCTTGAAGCAGTTCCTCCTCCCTTGTGTTACAGTCTTTGATGCAACAAGTATTAGCAAGGATAAGTGTGACCAGACCAAAACTGCACCTCTTAAGGCGTCTTTAATCAACAGTAAAACACTCTTTTCATCTTATTAATGAACTTCACAGAATGAGGGAATAGCAGTTAACAGGAGTCCTAAATTCAGTGAGCAGCAGCTGAGGTGGGCGGAGCTGAGCAGAGTGTCTCTCTGATTTAGAATACTGTTGGACTACATTGATACAGGGGTAAAGTTAAGGGAACAGGGTGATGCCTTTCAGTGGAACTTAAATCATAGAAAATGTAGCCAGTGGCAAAAAATAGCATGACTCGGCACTATTAAGCAACAAAATAGAGTGTAATCATCCAGAAACAGATCCAGCTTCCTGTGTAGCAGACATTGACATATCATCAAGTGTTTCCACAGCTTATCCTGTGACTAAAGCTCACTACTGGACAAGATGACCTGCACAACCAGAAGAATTTCACAGTGTTTCTAACTTTGGAAGCCACTGGAGATATTTAAGGAAATAAGAGTACTTAGCAAAAGACATACTGAACATATTATTGGTCTTTTTATCAATGATTTAGTAAGTTCAGTGCAAAAATTATACAATTTTGACTTTCATCAGAGAAGACCAAGTGTTTGTTTTAACATTTTTCTGTATTCATGCTCTGTCTTGATACAAATTAATGTGTGCATCCCGATGCCATGTGTGCGAGGGCACCGTGTCATTTCCAGAGAACGAGGAGTGAACCAAAGAGGGGGGGTTCTCCTACATTAGAGCCATTGTTCCACTGCCTCAGCTCCATGTGACATTCATACACGCTGCCGCAAGGCTTTGTTCCCCCTCCAGTCCTCCCTCTCTCTTCCCCTTATTCCCCCTGCTCCGGCTAGTCAACAGCGAAGCCCACCCCTCGGCTGTGTTGAAATATGGCTGTACACAATGAAACGGCACGACGCCAACACATGCCTACTTACAAAATCTGTTTGTCTGCTTCAATTTGCCTTCAAGAGCGTCTCGGTTAAGTTCTATCTTTATTTTAGTGGCGGGGTAGTCCACTCTGTAATGATCATGCTCTGCATAGAGATATATTTACTGAGGCCACTTCACAATATACAAAACAAACACCTCACATATAGGCACGCAGCTGAAAGGGCAGATTGCTGGTGCTGCAGGTCTTGGCCTTTGGCTTGGCAAGAGCTCTGAGAATGTGCTTGGAGTGTCACTAAACATAGTGTGTGTTTCAGTGTGTGTACGGTTGTGTGTGCGGCCATTCATCAGCGTCACTACCGGAGCCCTGGGCGGCTAGGCCGGACACAGCTGGCCGCAAGGATCTCCAGACTATGTTTATGACAGTAGGGCTATTATTAGGGCTGGCTAAGAAGGACAGACTATACACACAAGACTAAAACACACACACACACATAGGCTGGCCCAGAGCCTGGATGCAGAGACTAGAGTTTGACGTGAGCACAACAACCTTGGAGGACCCAGAGAGGGGTGGGTGAGAAACGTAGGGAATGATTAAGAGAGAAGAAGAGAGAAAAACAGTGACATAGAAAAGACAGAAAAAGATTTCTTTTCTTAGTAACACTCTGAACGATATCAAACAGGAGGCAGGTCAAGGGCGCGCAGAGGAACTTAGCACCATTGTCCTTATCTTCTTCTCTCTTTAGAAGGCAAACACTCCAAAACTCTAACCTGAGCATTACATTTTTCCTCCTCCAAACTCTGTGAGCAGACTTTGACATGGGACTTTAAACACACAGAACACTGCAGAGAAAGCCAAAGAAAAAACAGACAGAGAAGAGAGGGAGAAAGATGGGGTGATCTATGAATAATCAATGCGTCAGTCAGTTTTCCTTGCCTTAGAGCCCAGCCCAGCAACACACAGCAAGGACTGAGATAGGGGAGCACGCAGGGAGGGTGGGAGGAGTGGGTGGGTTGTAGGAGGAGGTAGAGAGGGAGAGAGAAAGAAAGGGAGGAGGGCTGCAGTGTGCAGGACGCACAGGGAGATTAAAGGAGCTTCTCCTTTTATTGATTGTATAAAGATTGGCCTTCATTTGCAGTTGTGTTAGTGCTGTTGTTTGTTTGTTTTGACTTGATAAGTCTTGTGATCTTTGCAGAGAGAACATTGTGTTTTGCTCAGCATCCAGGGAACCAGAGGGTGAGGAAGAGGGAGGGAGGGAGGGGTAAATGGAGAGAAAGAGAGAACGAGAGAGAGAGGAAGAAAGAAAATCACATTGCAGCAAAGTCAGCCTTGATTTCCTCAAGTGTGCCTCTTTTTCTCATTGTAATAGTTGCTAGGATCAGGAAATTAAAGCCCCTGTGAAGAGTTTTGAACTGGTTTTGTAACAGAGACTGAAATTAATATGAGTACATATCAATGTCCGACAAAAGCAAAGGTAACTCCTTGTGTGAAAAGTGATTATTTCAGTATTGTCACTTTAAATGCCTGAAATTGCTGCCATGGGGCAAGTGTCAGTCTGAGTATGATTCACTGCGTTTGAATAGTATTAACTGCTTCAAAAAAGCAGAGCGATATAATTACTTTAAATCAATACTTAAAAATGAGCATGACTCAATCATCAAATATTCAACCACGAAACCAACTTAAACTGAAACTGCCTAACAGGTTTTTCAAATTATTATGACTGTCTTTGTATTATTGATAAGGGCGCAGTTTTGATGGATTTTTAATCATGGCTACTAATTTCAATGTCAACTTCCTTTTGGGAATTACTGTAAATCAAAGTGTCTACCAGTAGTTGTAGTTCTTTAAGATTAGAAATGTTGGTTGCCTTATGACTCGATATGAGAATTGATAGGACTTCGTTGATGCCAATGCCTTTATTGACTCTGCTTATCGATTCACTTCATATCGATTCCTCCGTTGACAAAAGCAAGCAGGTTTTCACTGTCAACAACATTAAACACATGGCACTCCTGATGCATTAACACTGTGCAGGGATGAAAAATGCTACAGCATGTTGCTGGTGTTTCACACTTGTTTACAATCACATAGGCATTGGATGCTGTGTAGCTAGCATCATTTTGTGTTAAATGAATGCTAAATCAATATGGCTGCTGTGTTTCATAATAAAAAGCTTAACCTCGTTCTCGTCATTTGTGCGTACTACCTCTGTTTAAAGCATTACGGCCTACGGAACTTAGTGAAAGGAATTAAAAAGGGAATTATGAAGCAGTTTCTACTGATATTGACTCCTTGAGCTAATAGTTATCAATTCTCAACTAGAATCGGTTCTCAATTCCCATCCCTACTTGTAACCAGTTTACAAAGGCTGTTGTATGCTAAAGGATAGGTAAAAATCTGACTTGTGGCTCCTTCAATGCATGTTAATTTCCATTCTTTCTCTCCCCAAGTTCTGACTTCATCCCCGAACCTCTCCAAAAAGGTTTAAAAAACCCAAGTAAATCTTAAAATATAAATGTATGGTACAAAAATTAAACTATTACTGATACTAATTTCATTTTGTATAATTCTCCCACAATCACACATTTTGGTTTAATCATGACAGCACATCAACGTGTCAAAAGTTTACATTAAATGGCCAGTAAAATGATGACCTCTATGTAAAGAAAGGGTAAATATCTGCAGGTGACATCAACTCAAGCTACAGCAATTGCCAAAGCTTTTTTAAAAAGTCCATCATTAGCCCATATTACTTAAACAATGCTTTGATGCAGCTCTGATACAGAACAGTACAAAATAATACTGAGTAGCTGTTTAGCTCTGCTCATTACGAGGGCGATTTTAATCTTTCCACTTAAGTGATTATTATTAATACTTTGACTTTTGCTGGAAAATGACAAGTCCCTGGGCCTAAATGGAAAAAGCTGCAGATAAAGGACGGATAGATGGCAGGACAAACTGATGGCCAAAGACGCACAGAGATGAGAGAATGACATGCTTTCGACATCAGGGAGAAAATAGTACGGAGGTCAGTTCCAAAGGTTCAACCAACTACTCAGCCACAAACTAAAGCAACCAATTAGGTCCCAGCTAAAATGAGCAGTTTGACAGCCACTGAAAGGGCATTGACAGCCCTGCAGGGACACAAGCTCTTCAATGACTTTTAGACTTCATTTGCATTCTCTCTCCCTCTCCCTCTCCCTCTCTCCTTGTCGACAATGAAAGGGCACCTGATGTGCTTGGCTGGCTTCGCTAGATAGCTCTGCGCTTTGCTGCGTTGCTCGGATGTTTGTGAGTTTTACCACTGCACGTGTCACACCCAGCCTCAGCGTGGATGGAGTAAAGCCGACCAGAGGATAATGTGCTGGGGCCTGGGCTGAGCAGGTCAGGGCTTATCAACACAGGACTCACTGGGCATCTCTCAGCCCCCCTCCTCCATTTGCCAGCACGAAGCTAACATGACCTGACAAATCGAAAGGGGGACAGGGAAGGGGGTGAGGGGATACGGAAGGCACATAGGGGAGGAAGGGGGTGCCGGGGGATGCTTTGAGAGCTAACTTTGCCCCCTGTCTGTGGGCCAGTGTTGAACTAAGGCAGCTGCAGTGGGAGTTGGACTAAAAGGCAACCCTATAATCCCACAGCCCTCCCTTCGTCTGCCCCACAATGGCTCAGCCTGGTGCCCTGTATGCAGCCCCTGTCCCCGGCCCCTGCACAATAGCTTCGGCTGGGCAGGGGGCTGGAAGGGGGGAGCCGGGGAGGTCCACCCTACTCAGTAAAGGAATTTAGCTAACAATCAGCCTGCCAGGCCATCCTAAAGCCCTCCTGTTCAAGTCCGGGGCTGACAAATCCCCACACTCAGCAATACTACCCCGCAAAGCCTCGAAACCAAGCGAGCTGCCAAAAGCCTTTAACCAGGCATTTGTGGTCGACTGTATGTGTGTGTGAGAGTGTGTGTATCTTCAAGCTTTTTATTTACGCTTGTCTTCTCCCCCTTGCACATGAACTTGCAGTGGAAAGGGTAAAGGCTCTCGGGAGACAGCCAAGCTATGTGACATTTTCAAGAGGCTCTTTCGACCCAGAGTTTGACTGTAATACACATACACATATACACACACATTCTGGCAGATGGGAAGTGCAGTTTTCTCCCTGTGGCTGAGCAAAGGCAGGTTTCTGTGAAGCAGTGTTAAGCCACAGTGTTAAGTCCAGTAAGTCTTTCATCAGGTGTCAGCTGATAAGACCGCCCCAGAGCGCTTAGTCATCAGCTTCCTTGGGACGCCATGTGGAACGAGGATAGCGGCCGGCACGCACAAACACTACGGTGCGCTCCATTGTCTCAGTGAGCTTAACTGTGCTCCCTTGGGTGGACAAGTTACTCATTCACAACACTTTCTGGAAGTATGTTGTAAAAAGGAAGTTTGGCAAGGTAGTTACCTCAGACAATGACTTCAGACTGAAGCTAGGAAGCAAATTAAGTTTTTATGATAAATCATTATCTTTTCAAACAAGATCTGGAGTAAGACTATATTATTAATATCATTATTACTGTTTTTCCTCCTTATCATTCCTTATAATGTGATTTTATTTACAGTATTTTGGATTCATTGTCTGATTAAATGCCACAACAACAAAAGAAGTCAAGTCCTAGTCAACAAACATATAGGATAATTTGATGCTTTCTGCTATTAAAAAAGCAGACAAACTACTTTGTGCCATCTATATAGCACATATACTTCCTCCTAAACTGTATGCATTTTGGAGGGGGCAAACAATTACTCCACACCAATTGTACCAGCTTTCTAAATGTCAATGAATTTGTATGCTGGAGCTAGGAAAGCCTTGCCGTTCTGGATATAGGACTTCTTATTTACAGCAGTGTGAGGTTGTATCTATCCCAGGCCTCTTTCTGCCACATCTTCCCTCTCTCCCCTGTTACTGTCTCTGTCCACCATCCTGCCACTTAATACAAATTTCACACATTTCTGTTATCAAACATAGTTACTTCTGTGTGCTTTAGCATCTACCAAAAATCAATGAGCAAAGAAATCAACAGAAGTTAATCAACCATTGTGACAGACACACTACAGTGATAATACTGGATAGTTCACAAATATGACTCTGCTAGTGGGCACAGATGATTGTCCATCATCCTTTACCATATAGACTACATGTATTTGCATTTAACTGTTGCCATTGGTGATTGTTGTAAAGGTAAATTTGGAGAAGCTAGTTTGTTAGAAGCTAGGCGGTATTATTGGGCTGTATGCTCTTTTGACATTAAAAAAAACATACTGCTTCCAAAGTTACTCAGGGCTTAAACCAGACAGTCAAGGCACTCTGTAGAAATGAGACATTTTTCTTCTTGCTAAATTTACCGTACTGTTTGACTAACCCTGAAACAACTACCTCAAAGTGGAAAATTATCAACCTGTTGCCTTATAATAGTATTTTAGAATTTTAATGTGAAATTGCAAATAAATTGAGAGCATAGAAAATGCAACAACTTTAATAAATGAAAATTCTGTCCATATTTTTGTAAAATGTACATAGTATGTAGGCGATTATATGCAAATGCTTTGTTAAAAAAACACTTAATAATGTCTGTTGAGCTTGTTCCCCACCAGTATTGTTTAAGTGAAAAATAATTGTATCATTACCTAAGTAAAACATACCACCGTACTTTATATCCTGTACTGTAAAGTCGTCTAGCTATTATACAGAGATACGACAAGTCCTTATTGTTCAGCCCTACTTGAGATTGGCTATTCTTTCGCCCTTTCCTCTTCGTCCCATGTTAATAAGTGGGCAGTTGGACGTCTGATGGACAGGATATGAACACCCTTGTGATGAATGCAGGCTTAGAGTTGTGGTTTAAACAATCCCCCTCGTCCACATCCTCCTCCTCTTCTCCCTGCCCTCAACATCACATACACAATTCTTCTCAGAGCTGCATTTTGGAATAAATCTATTAAAAGGCCAAACGAACACAGGCCATGTATTGATGCGCAGCACAGACATGGAAACAGGGGGAGGATGACGAGGAGAAAGATGAATTTTACAGACTTTTTTGGACTTGAAGAGGGGGAATCACTGGCGTGGGCTCCTGAGCTTGAAGACAGATGACAATAGTGGGAGAGGAGGGGAAGGGCAGGAGGGTGGATGGAAGTGGGGGCAGTAAAGGAAAGGCTTTCCCTGTGTTAGGAAAATAAACCTGTGTTATTTCAACTGTCCGCTAGACACTTGTAAGGGCTCTCAGGGTAAAGCATTTCCCAAGTCAGCTTGTATTCACTGCTACAACTAAAACACTCCATTCTGCCTCATCGGAGGGTCGTAAAACAGGAGACATCGCCAGAGACTGACAATAGGAATGCTTTCTAAAACAAAAGAAAGCATTAAGCAGTACTGAGTGAATGTCAAGACCCTCCCTGACAGACTATTCAACAAAATCTACCCTCAGCTCACCAAAGACCGGCTCCATTTCCTCCTCACAAGATAAGAAAGCAGCAGGAGACAATGCTGTTTCTCTCTGCACAGACAGTCTAACCTTACAACATCGACTCTATGTTATCTTTTCTGGACATCTGTCTGACACTCAGCATCCTGTGTCTCTGCAAGGAAAGGAGCTTTTTCAAACGGTATCACTTTAACTCCAGCACCTGCACGGGCCCAGCGCCCCTGAAGCCGAACGTGAAGAGTGTAGGTTTGTCCAGCCGCAGCCCATACACGCCACAGCTGCAGCCCTTATTTAAGAGGTAGGTTAAACTACTCAAAGCCTAATCTAATCTAAACATAGCCCGGCCCAGGCTTGAAGGGGTAAACTTATCTTCCGGGCGCAAAAAAACAAAGCCGACTCTGCAGCTTGCCAAGTGAAGCCTGACCGAACAGGTCTGGAGAAGCTGGTGTTCAATTTCTAAGGACACCCCCATCACACCCCCCATCTCCTCCCCTACTCTACTAACAAAACAATTAAATCTAGGGGAAGTTTTATATGTGACAGATAGTATGAAAACATTAATCATTCTTATACTCATTCTAATACTTCTCTCTTGTCATTAGTCAGCCACTGGTGAATGCAGTTGAGTGAGATAATTAGAAGAACAGCTGTCAGGTCCAATACTTATAAAATGTAGAACCTAACATAAGAAATCTTTTGTCTTTAATTTACATTTTCTCTTGCTAATTGTCTGAATTGCACAAATACATTACACAAAAGTGGCTAGAACTGGTAAATAGCAAAAGCTGCCACTTTCACACACTTTTTAATATGTTGCCTTGTATGTGGAATCACTTCTTTTACTTTTTAATTATGTTCATCTTAAAAACACTAAGAAATTGAAGTAACAGACAAGAGACAAGACAAGACAAGACAGACAAGAGGAGCAGAAAAGAAGGATAGATATACTTAATATAAACCAACCGCAATGCAAAAGCAGAGCTCTGAATAGCACACCCGTGATTGCCACAATTCTGCACATCTATAAAGCCTCCAAAGATACATCCACTGCATTAACATCTGCTTCAAGGGACCTCAAATAACTTAGTGTGAGTGAGTGTGTTTCTGTTTATGTTCCTGGCATGCTTGGACGAGCAGAAACTCAGTGGTTCAGAGGCACTCACCAGGGGGTTTGCACATGTGTATCTGGCTCTGGCACTGCACCAGTGGATGAAGGGTGGGCGCAGGGCTGCTTGGGCTGCCAGCGGGCACAGAGGTAGCCTTGGCGGAGACGCCTGTCACGCCAACAACAGGGGGTGAAGGAGGCGGCGATGGGGACGGAGAAGTGGGTGATCCGCATTGGGTCTGGTAGCGGAGCTGGGTCAGGGAGGGGGGCATGCCCTGGTAGTGGCGTGTGGCGCTCAAGAGGTCATTGAGGATCTGCAGGATGGTGCTGATATCTCGTCTGGGTCGCCCGTTGCTGTCCTGGCAGTTAGGGTGCAAAGTGCCTAAGAGAACAAGACCAACGATATGAAAATAGTATTTAATGAGATTTTTTAAAATTATTTTGCTCATGTGCATCACGAAGTCACATTGTATTCTACTGGTCTAGTATGTATATTGTGTTTTTGAATGCAAGTGCACAACAGTTGTCTACAAAACCAAAAATAATTCATGTTAGTAGATTGTTGTTTTGCAAATGTGGCCTTAGAACAGCTATTAATATGAATAGTAGCTCTCGTCTCACCTGAAAAAGTCCCTGAGAAGACTCCGGGAGCGTGGTTTACAAAGCTCTCAATGATGGCGCCTGGTTTCCGGGAGCGTGTTGAGGGACTGCCACTGTTGGTGCTATTGGTGGTGCAGTTTGCCTGGAGGAAGAGAAAATATAAGCCATTAGGTGAGGCTTTAGTTCATGGAAAACACACATCTGTACACAATCTGTACCCGCTCCCCTCCCATACTGTGTTAACATATACATCAAATGACAGTCATGCATATCTTGTAAATAAACTACTTGTCCTAGGTAATGTTGAGATCATGTTCTGACCTATACAGCTTATATAAACAGTATATAATATGACGTCTGTGCTGGATCTGTACATGACCTTTACATGAGAGCGCTGTATATGCTTCTTGCACTATGTAAGTAAGCTATGCAGCAGAAGTTAAAGGTTATAAGAAACCTCACCATGGTGGAAACCTGAGCTTTCTGCCACCAAAACAGGCAGGGTATGTTGTTACCTAAAACCCTAGAAAGGCCAAACCTGGCAACCCCGCAACTTCACCTTAGCTTAACTCAGATTGCTTAACAGACATTTGAAAGTGAAACCAAACTCAGGCAATTGTCTCAGAGCAAGTATGTAGAAAAGTCATTTCCGTTTTCTCAGAACTTAACTATCCTGTCTCTCTTTTCTTCCTGTTGAAGACCCTCTCTCCCACATTTCACCGACATCTGGTTCTTATTCCCTTTCCTATAGACTGGAGCACAGGGAGGTAGAGAGAGTATAAACACTGGATTTGGTTGGTCGAGACATGTTTGTGTATGTGTGTGCAGCTGTTGTTCAAAGACAAATGAATGGCTGTTAAGGTTAATTTTGAATGGCCGACAATTTGAGGTTAATGATCAGCCATCACATTAAAAAAAGAAGCCTGATTCATTACATGTTTTTTTTCTCTACAGCATTAATCCTCTCCCCTCCTCCCAGTAAGTCTCAGTGGGCAGGATGAGGTCATGAGGATGCCGTAACCATTTGGGCCGCTGTGTGTGTATTTATATGTTTTTGGGAAGCTGACTGCACTCCAGCGATGACTAAGTGGACTGTGGTTTGGAAGCGAACACACACACATCACGTGCAAACCTTCTGCAGACCTAAGTAAAGCACGGGTTCGCCCGCATGCTACTGGGATATCCCGCTAATCTAATCAATTTAATGGAGGCTGATTTAGTTGTGCGCATGGCACCAGGGTCAAACAGTCAAACCTGTCCCAAGCATTATTCATTCATGAGAGGGCTTAAGTGGTGACATCAGTTATGGTAAAGTTAGGCTACTTAACCACTGTCTACCCCTCTGTGATGATTAATCTCATACTTTTGCTGATAATGTCATGTTTTGAGTTCTGTTACTTTGCATTTTTATTGGTCTAGTGCATATTAACAAGTACCAGTTATCAATTCAGGAATCAATTGTATACAAAGACAGTCTACTCCTCAAAATAAGTCTGTGGAAATGTGGATCCACTTTTCTAATCATTTAATAATAACAACTAGTATAATATTACTGGAAAGCCATTCATGGAATGAGAAACACAGTTAAATATGCTGAGAGCATCCTAAATAATATGCCAAAATCCCTCCTTCTCTTGTAGGAAAGCCTATGGTTCCTAAGTGAAGCAAGGGTTAGGAACAGATCCTCTTGGGTTGTTGTCTTCCTGGGCTGCACACTGTGCAGTCTGCCTGACTTCACTAGTCACACAGAACTTGGTCCAAGGTTTGAAAATGGACTGACACCAAATAGGCATCCAATCAGGCTTTCCAACGATATTCATATAACGCAATAACAGTTGGTATTATGAAGGGGAGAATAAATCAACTAAACTAAAATTTCCAAACTACTTTAAAGGAGTTTATGTCATTTAAAACAGGCCTTTAAGTGCTGTTGTGCCAAAAATGTGGGGACTAGAAGCTACTTTAAGTAGCTTTCACCTTTTGCCCTTCTAGGGTTGCAAACACCAGTGCAGCCTGTCTCTGATGAAGGGTTCTCTGTATCGGCTGGGTGTTCGGCCAGTTGACGTTGGAAGTCAGATTCTCTGAACTGCAATTCTGATACACCCCCTTTTGGCCAGACTGTTTGAGTGGGATGTTGAATGATCTTTAGGTACCCCACTTTATCAGGTCATAACTGAAACATGTTTAAGTGGGATGTGACCTTATTTTCACTTCCCAGTTTGGAGTTATTAGAAGACACCAATACTGCAAATAACCTTGGTCTAACTAACAGAACTATCTAGTTTGGGTTTTAAGCTGCTATGCCATGCATAAGACAAAGTGCTTTATCCCCTTCTTCACAGCTTTCTGATTTCTCATAGAACAAGCCAGGCCAAGGGTAAAATTTGTGCAACGTTCATGCATCACTTGCACATCAGACAAATTAAAAGCATTACAAGGAACTGACAGCACAAATTACACTCCACCAGGAAATAGTATAGTTTTTGGAGTTCTGCAAAGATAAAGCTAAAGGCAAGGCTGCAAAAATGGAACATTTCTGGCATACCTCAGGGCAGATGACTGGGGCTACAGGGCTGGCCTGGCCGACTTCTTGGCTGGGTTGGCCTGAGGAAGGCTGATGGTAGTGGTGATGATGATTATGATGATGGTGGTGGGCTGGAGAACGGAAAATACCTCCAGGGATGTGAGACGGTCTAGGGGAGTGGGCCGGAGGAGGAGGAGTAGGAGAACTACAGTGAGCGGAGGAGGCTGACTGGTGGAACATGGGAGGGAGCGGTTGGTGATGCGTGGAGGGCAGGGGGAAGGACGGGGATCCAGGGGAAGGGGGGGTGGAAGGAACTAACTGGGGCTGGGACAAGTGGGGGCTGGGATGGCTGTGTGGATGATGGGGGTTGAGGTGGTGATGGTGGTGGGAGTGGGAGTGCGGGTGAGGGTGGGGAACACGCGGCTGCCCTGTAGGTTGGCCCATGGCAGCGTCTGCGTTGCCCCGAGTAATGAGGTGTCTGTGCTGGAGCTGGGGACCGCCGGACTGCTGTGCTGCCAACTGGAGCTGGACGAACATCATGTGGTCACCAACGCGCAATGCCAGGGTGAGGGGGGAACGGCCGGACAGGAAGTCACTGACCTGTTGGAAGATAAAAGACAAAATTCTGTGATTAAGTTTGTCTATCTCTGATGAAATAATACTCTATCTGCTGCTATGCAAGAGTAAGCAAACATCACTGTTTGAACATTTAGTCATTTTCAATCCCATCTTTGCAGCCTGCACTGTAGATGGTAGTTAAAGCAAACAGTGATCTTGCAAGCTGCATAAAGGCGTCCTCCTTCTCATAGAGACACAGACATATTATCCCATCATGCAATCAATCACTTCTCCAAAACACAGCCCTATTTACATCTGCTGGGGAGGCTCAGATGAGGAGACCTATTGGAAACATACACAAATAGAGCCCACTCGCTCTTGCTTCCCCCTGCCCCTCTCTGCCGGTTCTTAGTCAGCAGTGTCATTCTGCTCAGAGACAGAGGCCACCCTTCTGTCTGGCCCCGGGCCTGAAAAATCAGTCCCACGTCCAGGAAATACACCCCGCCTGCCTCTCAGACACAGAATGGTTGATTGTCTGTGGCGGATCTGGAAGGGCTGCCCATTTTTGGAGCTGCTGGCAAGAGCTAACAGGGGGCCAAGTGTGGAGGCCTTTGCTGACCCACCCGTGGCCCGGATGGACACACACAAATACACACAGGATAGCCGAGTTGTCACGAATTGGCTGGAGGATTCATAGAAAACAACAAAAGTTCTCTTGTCCTCCTCCTACCGCATGCCCTCAGCTCTGTGGCTCTGTGTATTCAGACCCACTTCTACAGTCTGTGTATGTGAGTGTGACTATTGAGAGTCACTGGAGGGTCAGAAAGCTTCTTCCACTCTTGAAGACTCAGCAGTAATGACACCTAAGGTTCTTCCCGAAATGGAGGCAAACAGAGACAACCAGCATCGGGATATACAAAGTGACGGTTCTGTCCAAAAAGGTTTCAACAACTTCTGCTGCCTGTGTGCTTTCAGTCCCCAGAGAAGGGCGCAGCAAGAAAGAAAAAGCACGTGAAGATAAGGGCGCGAGGAGAACAGGAGACGTGATGAAAGACTAATGACAAAGAAGGGCTTGGCAGTTACAATCTAAAAACAATCACAAATGATGGCTACATTTTTTTCTGTGAGGAAACAATGGCTAGTTGTCACAAAACCAGTGTTATGAAATCTGATATGATGCTAGTGCAAGCGAGCAATACCAAACTATATGGTCATATAGGACAAATATAAGTCCTATATGACCATTATTAGGTGGTTAATTGTCTTTAATTGACAAAAACTGCAGGCAAAGTCTGGATGCTATTGAAATTGTTTACAAATATTTTCATGGATTACTGCAACCACAAACGTATAAACCATTTATATCTAATGATAAATCTCAATTTTAAAGGTACAAACACAAAGATCTTCAGGAAGGCTTTTTATTTAAGGGAATTGGGGATGCAGAGTTTAACAGTTAAAGTCAGATTGTTAACTAGTTTGCAACGGATTTAAAGATTAGAAAAAGAAATCTGTGGTGTTTTTTTAATTAACAAAGGCCTTAAAATACAGTTTCATGCTCAGTCTGAAGCTCCACTAAGCAGATCTATGGTTGTGATAGGAACAGCTGGTTTGATGGTATAATTTGATCTAAAAACGGGAAACTTAGGTGTCACGTCATACTGACAGATAACCACTCAACTGGTGCAAATAACCACATTCATCTCAGCAATACTGACAACATTTAGCAATCATGTAACAGAAAAACTTCCAGTTTTGACTATTTTCCGAATGCAAAGAGAGGGAGGGTGTTATCAGAATCTAAAAATATCCGCCTGTGAGCATTCTTAGTCTCAGTTACATTTTTTTTTTTTGAAAAAGTTGGAGGAAATGGCAAAAATGGTTTCACCAAGTTTTTTCAGATGATGCCAGAATATTTATGAACTTATGACAATGTGCAAAAACTATGACAACAAAAACAACAATTACACAGCACAAAATTGAATTAATGAGATAATAATACTCTATCAAAGACTAAGCAAATTTCAAGCAAGCTTTTGGTCAATGCGAATTGTGAATTGGTGAATTTTGCTGACATTACTGCCAATTTATAGGTATAGCCAACATATCATCTGTGCATATTGACGAAAAATCAGTACTGACTGATACTGATATCCAACCTTTTAGGACAATATCTGATGATACCAATATCTTTTTACCGGGCAATAGGGCTGGCATCTATTTTACAACACTGCATTAACTAATGACCAGATAACAGAAAATGTGTTTAACGTCATGCATCAACACCTACATTTTTCGTACAGAGTATGAATACTTGCACTTACTCATGCCAGGAGCAAATTTCAAAACTCAATGACTGAATGATTTGTAAGTCTGTTTGAGGAAATAACTTTATCATGGGTTTCTTAACCCTTCTCTTGACAGCATAATTTGCAGTGTGCTCTACTTCATCAACAACTGCAGACATGGATCCAACTTTGCCTCCCAGCTCAAATATTGACAAGCTTATCTGCTATAAAATGATGACAAGTACATTTACAGTAATGTTTTATGAGTGCAAGTGTGATAATTGGGTGTGGTATGGCACTTATCCCTCTGATACTGAACCTGGTATTAAAACGCCCTCGATACTGTTTTAACACAAGATAAAATGGATATCAACAAAATTTATTTCATCCAAAAATGTATCAATATGTCTTTAAATATACAGAAGTTACAGCCTTATGACAAAGCAGATCAACTAAGTAATAGAGACATACATAAAGACAAAAAAGAGAGCAAAGGTCTCACTCCCCCCAGACCCAGGAGTCTTTGGAGTGTGCCTGAGAGATGTTGGCCTGTCGTTAACCCTGTGAATCACTAGGCTCTGCCCCTCCATCACTCCTCTCTTTTTCTTCTGCTTATTTATTTCTCTATCGACCGCTGCCTCTCTGTTGCCAGGGTGACCTTTGCACATTGGTATTGACACGGTGTGGAAAAGAGGACGAACCAAGAGGAGAGGCTGGTGAAAGGACGAGGGGTTGGACTGATGCGAACGGCTGCATTTCAGCATGTAAGTAATCAACGGACCAAGATGCACGATCAGCACATGATGCCGCAGGACAAATAGAGACCGAGCCCTCGTCAGAGTGTGTAAACTTGGTAAATAATGGCCTGTTGATAGGCAAGTCAACTACCACTATGATTAAGACAATAAACCTAGGGTGGGGTGTGAAGTGAGGAGGATAACAGGGCAGGGTGCTACCTGAGAAGGAAATTCCACGTACAAAAGGTCACCTGATAGACAAGATCTTTGTGTGCGTTTGTATCTGTTTAAGACCTCTGGGGGAGGAGGAGTCCCAAAAGTGGGTGGGGGGAGAGAGAGAGAAAGAAAGACGAGAAACCGGACGGGGGAGGAGACGGTGAATGTGTCTGTGACTGACAGCTGTCAAGAGAATGAGTCGGCAGTTTTCCAACCCACAACACACACATTTACACACTCAACAGAGAGAGCCCCTGAGGGGGACCATCAACCCTGTGTTTAGTTAAAGGGAGGGAGGGGGACGTGGGAAACACCCCTGAGAGGTGAGTTTGTGTTTGTCTAAGGGACTGATCAGACCCCAGACAGAGCACCCACATCCACAGACTGTTAATCATCAAGTTGGGACAGGTTCTGCGACTCGAGTGGCGTCTTTTGATCAGGTTTCACTCCATTTGCTCTTTCAGGCTTTGTTGGCAGAGCAGCTGCAGCTACAGATAAGAATTTGCAAAGGAGTTGGGACTAAATGTATTGATTTGCCAAGAAATTGCTCTTACTTGAGTGATATATTTTCCAATTGACTTGTACCAATCATCTGTGCCACTATTAGTGCTGTTATATTGTAGCATCTGCTCAACTAAGCTCAATTTGACTGAGCCCTGTACAATATGCTTGAACCTGCTTCCTTTACCATTACTGCCAAAACTTCTTTCAGATAGGCAAGGTCGACCGCAAATACTGTGACATCATCGCAATTGTAGATGAGGAAACAGAGCCAAAAAAGCTGCTGGCCACAACAGGACTTGCTGTCATTACTAAGAGATTCAATTTGTTCCACAGACAGTTACAAGCATCAAATCATCATATTATCTAAAGCAGAGGAAAGTTTGAGAAGTTATACAACATTCAGGAGCAGACAATAGGAGGCATTCCATTTCCACGTCACCCAAAACAAATTCACAAACAACACTGTGTCACTTAAACATGTGAGGAAAACTTGTGGGCCAAAAATGAATGCAAGGGTGATAAAAGAAGCAGATGTAGACAACAGGATGTGGATGGACAGCAGGAAAGAGGCTAGTAAGATGAATTTAGAAAAACAGATAAGAGTAATTCAGCATTTTACCAATTGAGGGGTTTATATTCTTCCTGTTTTCAGGTATAATGAAGAATCATTATGTTGCATTCCTGATATTTATGACATGCCAGTATTGATGTAATCTGTTTTATATATGATTGTGATTATTGAATCATACCATGATAATCATCAAGGACAAAGTTGTGATTCATTACATCCAACCTTGTTACTTTCTGCGGTTTGATTTTGTACTGATCTGTCGTATTGTGGTCATTCGCTTCCCACAATCAGCTGCTGTATTGAGAATTATCTTGTCAAAGGTGTCCCATTAAGTAATGTAATGAATACTAGAGCTGGGGAATATGAACAAAAATTTAGATCTTGATAGTTTTTAGCTGGCTGGCACTGTTTGATTTACATCTGTACTACTGAAGTAACATTAGAAAACATAATAAAATTCAATAAAAGACTGATTGGGCCACAGCTCCCCATTACATGGTACTTTGTGTTGCTAATGTATAAGGTGGACAGGATACCAGGGTGTCCAGGTCCAAATGTAGAAGCTATTTTCTTCTTTATTTACTTATTTATAATCAATAGCTGTGTTTAGATGTTTATTATTGTGGGCTGCCTACCATGTATTGTATCACACTGTATTACTTTTTAAATACTATATTATTATTAACCCTGGCACTACCGTCCCAATAGTCTCAGAAAGAAGGGGGCTTTTGGCTACTTCTGCTCAATGTTTGAGTTGTTTGAAGAACTTAAATCAGATGTTCAAGGCAAAGAACTTTTCACAACCTTCAGAGAGCAATTACTATGATAAAAGAACCCCTAAAATGTCACTTAATGTCAAGTCTGACTCTTCTTTATCGCTCTGGTTTTTCTGCACGAGGGTTTGAGTGTGTGCGTGCAACCACATATGAGGGAAAGTGAAGAAAAGGGCCGACAGTGAGTGACAGCAGGAGAAACAGAGAGGGGGCTTGATTGCCCTTATAATGACTAGTGTGGATGATTCAAAACCACCACAATGAAATCCATGTACTCCTACCCGGCTCCCAAACACCACATGGCAAGCTTTAAATTAGCCTGCGAGGGAGAAGCCAGCCTTCCTTTGGCTGTCTGTGGCGGTTTGTTATGAGAGACGCAAGACAAGGGGAGTGGAGGGCCCCACTTTTGTTGTGTTAAGGCAGACAGACAGAGAAAGAGAGAGAGCCCAGCCATTCATTGTGCCCTTTCTGGTGCAGCAGCAGTGGTATGCAAAGACGAGAGGAGATCACGCCTGAAGGAAAAGGTGTGTGCTGTTGAAAATAACGCACACAGGTGATTATTCTCCAAAGAAACTGTTTGACAAAGTCTATATAGGTTTTAATGGAGAGTTAATCCTATCATCCAAGCTCTTCTCTAACTACTGACCCCAGAGCCAAAACTACCAGCCATTCCAGGAGGGTCCAGGAGGTGCCGTTTTGTTTAACACGAGACTTTGGTTGCTATGCAGGGACAGGAGGGAATATGATAAGGGGCACTAAGGGAGGAGGTGTGGAGGAAAAGTGAAGGACTAGGGAGGAAAGGGGGGTTGGCATGAGAGGAAGACGGCAGGGATGGTGAGGGGGAAGGATGGGGGATGCGGGCGATGGGGGTAGGGTGTCAGAGTGGTGGTGGTGGTGGTGTGGTGGTGGGTGATGAAATATTCAGTGAGAGCGTGCCTCTGGCTCCTTCCCTCTTTTTTTTTCTTTCGACATCTCTGGCTGACAGTTTTATTTATTGGGGTCCCTGTGGTTCAAGGAACTCATTTGCAGTCGTTCTTCCTTTGCACACTAAGCGAACTAAGGGAGGGAGATAAGGAGAGAGGGAGGGAGCGAAAGAGAGAGAGAGGCTGGGAGGGTGAGGAGAGAGGGAGGGTAAGATAGAGAGTGCTGGCAGCACTGAGCTGACATTCATGAACAACTGAGCAGCTTTGTGCCAGAGAAAAGAGGATAGAGGATTGGAGGGCGGGACAGGAGGGTGGAGAGAGGGAAAGCCTTGAGAGGAGGAGGCCATCTCCTCCAGCGGCTCGGGTTCTCACCTGTCGAATCACTAGGTGAAAGGAACGGTTCAAAAACCTGCTTATTAACTCGCCTATTGACCTAGATGTTTTGATCGCACCAGGACACTATTGATAGTCTCTGTGCAGACACACACCGACTAAAGATGCAATAACAGGCTCTCAAAAGAGAGAAGGAAAAAAAATCAATGACTTGCATCATGCCCCAAATCCTAAAAGCAGCCAGGGGCTCTTCAAAGGCCCCCATTAGAAAGATAGGAGTCTGCAATACGGCCTGATAAGAAACAAGAAGGGGTCTGAAAGAGGGAAAAGAGGGCCAGCTGGCCATCTCTGAATTTGATCGGCTGAGTGAAGAGAGATCAGAATGGCAAAGTTCAGGATGATCGGGTTCCAGCTAAAGCTTTCACTAACGCTACCAACTGTGCTGACAACTGTTGGGCACGTTGAGCTGATTTGTATGCACATACAAGCCTTTGAGCCCGTAGACCTCATGCAGCTCTTCAGCTTATCTCACTCCTCTAAATGTCATTTTACATGCTGATAAATACTTTTAACAAGCTCCTTTTTTGTTAAGAAGAACATCAGCAGAAGAAACAACATGCAACTTTTTCAGCTTGAAAATCTTGATGGTCAACCTCTATTTTGACCTTCATCTTCTTTATTGTCCGGGTAAGAGTGCAAATATGTCTGACTTATTTTTTTTACTGAAGGTCAGAGTGTGAACTAGTGCTGAACAAGTTTGAGGAGAGCGGACTAGGGCATACCGCCAAAGTCCCACAGTCCTGATGACCAGAGCACTTTGTGGAAACGGACACCCCTGCTGAAGTTAGCTCTATAATGACTGTGAAACTTATCATTTCTTAAGGTGAATAGTTACACACTGTTTTCCTTTTTTAATAAATGGCAGTCCCAGAGACTTATAAAGAGAAATATCAAAAGTTGCTTCAGCATTATGATAACCTGGGCTGTAATGATACTAGGACGACATAAATCAAACATGGTTGTTTTAATAACGACCAAGCAGGCAAACATCGGCACAAAAGATTAATATTTTTGCATGGCCTTGACAATGCCACATGAACCTCTTTCTGTTTATGAAAGCAACATGGTAACCATTTCCATTTTTGAGAAGGTGAAAGATTTGGGACAGGTTTTGAAGCAGAATGGTTCTTTTTACAATAATCATCAGTTTAACATTTTATTAGGACATGCAAACAACATGGCATACATGTCTTTCCTTTTGTTCAATCAACACCAACAGCAGATGACCAGATTACATAGAATTAATGTGGTAACAAGTCAGGATTGTCATTTTAAAGTGGGGAAATACAGGTTTACATTGAATGCAAGAAGTTGCAGAAATCGAGATTCTTCCTTAGCAAGAGAAGCTGCATTTATGGGGGTGTCCCTCATCCATGTTGATGGTTATTACATTCAATCAACAAACAAAAAGCAATAATCAACTGGAAAATATACTTGACCTGCAATAAATATACTTGGGTTTGTATACTTCTTTGTCAATAAGTGTAGGAAAAACTGTATAACCAGCCTGTCATATGTTTGAAGTAGCTTTGGTTTAAATCTAACTTGAGATACTTAATGTATTTGTTAAATTTTGATACTAGCAATCATAAACAGATCTTGCTTTCTAATTAGGTTTTTTAATTATGTGTCAAAATGTGCATTAGTAAAAGTTAAACCCAAACATGGAAAATAAGAAAATAAGAATTAGCTTCTTGCTAATTGGATTATTGGGTACTAGTTAACAGGAAAGAAGTAGAAGATGTGAGAAATGAGCCATCAATAAAAAATGGCTGCCATGAAGTTGCATTCATGGCTCTCATACCGATTTCCAACCTTTGTCTTTATGTTTTTTTGTGTGGCCTTAGATCTGGGTGTGTATGTTTGACCTCTGTCCCTCTGTTTCACCACTAGCACGGGCCTAATTGACTTCATTAAACTTGATGGTGGCTATCAGACGTGACATTCCTGGCCCCCATCTTCCCACTCAGTAGCCCCACTAGTCACGATGCCTGCTACTTGAATCACAAAAGCTCAGTGTCACAGGGGAATGGAGAACAATGATGGTCACGACTAAGATATGGAGAAATAAGATTCTCCTGGCCTCCGAATGAGGGGACAGACAAAGAAGGTGGCATTAAATATGGATGTTGGCATATGCACACACACAAACAACACACGCACATGCGAGCAGATGCATGCACACAATAGGACAATGAAATCCCCCACAAAATCCATCTCTCCCTTGATTGCCCCACAACACACCTTGATTCCCTCCACCCATCCCAGCATCCCCCCTCCCGCTGTGCATTTCAGCATCACAAAGGGGATTACACAGGTGCAAAAAAATAGTGCGTGATCAGCTTATTAATGCAATTTTCAAGGCCAGGATTTACATGAGCGGGGGACTGAATAGGCCTTTAGATCAGCATTGTCTTTTTTGTTCCCTACACAATTTCATTTACACATCCTGCAACAAATTAATTTCTGTAGCTTTCATTTAGGTAACAAAAAAAGGCAAATTACCATTCTAAAGAGCCAAGACCCTTTTGCTAAAACCACATGCATTCAAAAAGCTTTCATTTCAATAGCACAGAGGGGGCTGCATGCCGCAAAGAGGGGAGGATCTTCTTTTATTGACTAACAAACAGACTGAGTCATTTTTCAATCCCTTGCCCTCCCAAATTCTCGATACAATTACTCTCCAATGATTTCCAGTACTGTCAATCCTGCTGACTAACTCGCATCAAGATAGGTGGAGGGGCTGTAAAAAGAAAACTTATTGACAATCCCCATTGAGCTGTCTTAAACACAATCATGGGCAAGGCAAGGATACAAAGCTTGCTTCAGCAAGGCTAGGTAACATGGACCAAAAATCTAATTACTGTAAGTTTGTCAAATACACCTATATTTTAATGTGAATTAAATATATAAAAAAATTACAGCTACAAATCTTTCTTGCTTTTAGCTTACACTTCAAAGTTGTATTTTTTTGTTTAGGCAACTATGGAAAAGAACAATAGTATTAATGTTAATACTTAAATCTAGGATTGCAGTTGAAAATCTAATGTGTAACACATGTCAGTAATGACAATTTATCTTCCATGTACTAAAACCAAATTCAAATTGGCATATCATAAACCCCTAATAAAAATATCAAATCTGTTGTTTACTACAGGTGTTGATCAAGTTGCACTGATGCACTAGTTAAACATCTGTATCAGCCCATTTTAAAAACATCTGCAATTGAATATACTATAGGATGAACAGATATCAGTTGCAGATGTTGAGCTGTTATGTTGTATCAAGTAAACCTCAATGCTCATTCAGAGAGGCCTTGGTTATTACAATCAGTGCATCACTTTTAAAAACCATGTATTGTAAAATTCCAGGTGTTTAGAACCTCTAATTTCGTTGCCATTGAATCAAACAACTATCAATACTGTAAAATACTGTACTCCTAAATTACCATACCTCAAATAAAAAAATAGAAGAATTTGATTCCTTGTTGGGCACTTGAAACATGTCTTGTTTGCAATGCAAGTCCTATCATTGTTAAAGGGTTTTACCATTAAACAGCCTTCTAACTGACAGTTAGTCCAAACTGACAGATATGCCCAGCCCTATGCTACATATCTTTTACCATTTGTCTTCCACTTACCCAAGCACATCCTCCCTATGTCCTCACCCAAACCCATAAACGCACGTAAGTTTGATGCTCCAACAATAGCAGGCACTCCCTTTCCTTTACTCCTCCACCTGCCTGAGCAAACGTGGCACTAATCAAGGGAGTCAGAGCAGAGGCAATGAGGTGAGGGTGACCTTAAGGTGACTCCCTACAGGTTTTGCATCTCTCCGCGAGACACAATGAGAAAGTTCCTGGACGGGGAGGAGGGAAAGAAAGAGGACAGGAGGTGCCTGTCAGGAAGCGCTGGAAAAGTCAGCCAGATATGTAACAGCGTATTCCAGGGGGACATATGGAATGGCAACACACAGCCCCCTTCCCAAAGCAATCTGTGTTAGTGTTCAAGGCAAAAATTTGTCAATCTGGAGCCTGCTGAGCCTTGCTCCAGCTGGGCCGTGCATTGATTTTGAGACTGGTACACACCACTGTAGCTGCAGCCCTTATGGATGTAAGCAGGATAAAAGAGGGGAGGATTGTGGGGGGAGAGAGCCAAACTTCACGTATGACCCTCAAATCTTTGTGGTGCGTTTGAGGGGCTGTCAGCTGGGCAGGTTTGGTGCTCATGCTTTAAGACAGGAACAAAGAGGTGGCTACATGGGGGGAAGGGCAGAAGGGGGGATGGTAAGGGTGATGCCGGCTTGGCCGCATGGTTGGCTTTTATTCTAACATCAATGTGCATCAATGAACAAATAGTCCCTGTGAGCAGAGAGAGACATATAATCCCTCTCTTTTTTGTCAAATACCAAGATCAATACATGGAGTGCTGATGTCACAGCTTTCATACGCCCAGAAACTGTGAATATTGCTTTCATTCCCCCTTCATTTTGATGCTTGTCATATGAGTATACATCCATTTCACTACTGAGATCAGACATTCTCTCATTCTCTGAGCGGGATCAGAAATCCTCTTAAATATATCCTTTCAATTCCGGCATGTGTGTGCGTATATGCATATGTAGGCTGTACATTCAACCCTTATTTAGCAGTCAGAATGAGAGAAGAGTGCATAGGGGACTGTACTCTGATGGGTTGTCAGGAGGCAGTGGCTTAATACAGCTTAGATGTCATGCAAAAAGTCAAGTAGTGAGACGCCAGAGAAGGAATTAAGGCAGCCAGAATTGTCCTTGCTGAGGAAGAAGAAGCCAGCCATCACGGTCAGACCGAGGAGGCAGTAGTCGGACTTGCCAACCACAGCACATTTAAATTATAGGGCCCTGGGAGAGCTGTTAAGCAGAAACAAGAAAAGGGAATACGAGAGAAAAGGGGAGACAGTTTAAGATGAAAAAAAAATCCCATTTCGATAATTGCAGAGGCTCCTTTCCATAAAATCTATCTAACTTGCTCCACAAAGTCTGAAACAGTTCTGGAAGCTGTCATGTTCTGATTGGTTGGCCGCTTCCTGTGAACTCCCCAAGAATCCCAATGGAGGAGAAGACATGCAGAGATCCTCTCCAACCAGTCTTCTACGAATACACACTTCTAGGAAATCAACTGCAGTAAAGAAATAAGACCTCCCCTGACCAAAATATATCAGGGGGTAAGCGAGAGGGGTCCATACCCCACTTTTTTATTCACCCAATATCTCCCCCAGGCTATTTTTGGGTGTTTGGGCATATCAGTTATCATGTCGGACACTTTTAAGAGCTAAGTGCATTGATTGATTTTTGATAGCCCCGCAGTTAGGAGGGGGGAGGAAATGAGGGAGAGCTTTTGTGTTCCTATTTTCTAATCTTACCCAGATCCTTAATCTCTCCGCAATCTATATCATTCCATTCCGCTTCATGAATTATAAAGTGGAATCAATTTCTCTGGATAAAAACACACTAAAGCAGCTTTATGCCTTTTTTTTTAACCTTTTAGCCTGATATCGTACTCACTGTGCTCTTTATTCTCTCAATCCTTGCTGCAGGATCATGATTACGGCAACAATAAATATGAATGCAGGGGTTTTGCGAAGTGAGAAGTTCTTGAGAACAATGTTTGCAAACTGATGAATTTTAAAAGGGTTCCCTTACAATTTGAGAGAGTATAATTAGACTTCTAAGAGACTTCATGAGTAGAGTTATCAGAAGACTGGAAGGTTCTGTCAGTTACAATATGACCCTCGTATGACATGTACATGTTTAGTGACATGCTAGCTTTAATATCTTCTAAAGTTGGGATGTTAGGATGTATCATAATGGTTCTCCAGCAGCTGCCCACTCTGCTCCAGTCAAACATTTCCTGGTCAAGCTACAAGACTATCTGCACCTCCACTGTGTACTTATTGTTCTAAATTGAGGACTTATCCTTAATATCTACTAGACAGCTAACCAAAGCTTCCCTGTTTGCATATTTTCACATAACGAAGGAATAAAGCTCCAAGAAGTAGGCTGTGGATTGACCTGCTGTGAGTGATTCCAGGAGCTTTTCAACTAGCTCACATCATGAACCAGGAAGTCAACTTTTGAGAGCTTTGCTCACTCATCCATATAGTCCTGGAATGGAAAATGGAAAAGTTGGTTTCTCATTAAGAAAATACACAGAATAAAGTGCAATTTCATTAAGGTGGAGGCCTCAATTTAGTACAAAAGGAAAACTGAAGAAGTGACAGTAGGTTGCCATTTTATAGACTCTGGTGTCTACTTGGTCCACTGGAGGCCTACTTCTGCAAATTGTTTGTCTAAGGCCACTCTCAGACTTGCACTTATATAACTAAGACCTTTATTTGTTTTTTTGAACAAACTGCAATGAACACAGTTTGCCAATGCTGATCTAAGTGGCAACTGGGCTGGTTTAGATTCTCACAATGTGTTTCCTCTTCTGTAAAATGCAATTTAAAAGAGCAGACTGAGGAAGAGCTCACAGTAAAAGCCCTAAAGAACCTGGACCGGTCCAGCTGCCACTTGGATCAGCGTTGGATAACCATGATCTGGATGACTGAAAACAAATGCACAAACAAATGAACACTGTTGTTGTATATTCACCTTTTCACCACACTGCTCTAGGATAGTTATTTGTTGTGTGATCTATATTTTTACTACATCGTAACAAACCAAGGTGCTAAAGTTCAGTTTCATTGTAGGACATAACAGCACGTTTTTCCAAAGAGTGGAAAAATTATGCAAACATGAAGAAGTGTGCACAAATGTCTTAATGCTAAATGTGCAGGCTTCTAAAGTGCCTTCAATATTTTGTTGTGTTCTCTGTATCAGCCACTAAAATGCCCAAATTTGATCTGCAAAACATGCTTTTGAACCCAACCTAGTAAAGATTAGACCCTTTATGCCTTTTAGAGGCTTTAAGTTTAAATTTTGCCCAGCTAAGACATGTTAAGAATCTGCAGGGACCCCATTTAAACTTCAAGGATCAGAGGAGGGTGGGCGAGAAAGATGCTCTTCTCGCTCTACAGGTTGACTAATCATCTGCCTCTGGTGAAAACGACAGTCACCCATGGCTGCCCAGCAAAGGCGTACCAAATGATGGGCACGGCTCACTTCCAGCCCACCACCACTCTGACACACACACACACACATCCAGTCACAGAAACGCACACATTTGCTTACACACACCTACACACACGCAGTCATCTGCTGTCAGTGCTACGAGACGCATGCTGAGTTCACACACACAAGCAGGCCAGGATTTCCACCAAAGAATTATCAGCGGGGAGCTAAGCCATACCAAACAACACTCCACTATCTCCTACGGCCCACATCCTCTGATAAATGTGTGACTCAAATGAGTTGCTCTTTGGACAAATTCATCAGGATGTTACCTCTGCATGATTGGCACAAAGTAACTCCTTACATCAGCATCTCATTTAACCATCTTCTGCTGTTTTGACATCACTCAGCAGCGTATCACTGATGCACTTGCGTACATCTCAGTGTTACCCAACACTTCAAAAAGGAAGTTGATCTGAGTCAGTCAGTCAGCTGCAGAGTGTTTCATACGTCACCGTTGTCTGTGTGCATTCAGCCTTATCGCCTCTTTTCTCGCTCGTGCTTTCTCTCCGCGGCCAGTGCTGAGAACTCTGCCTTTTTTCACTTTACTCTCACTATTGATCATTTCAGTGAGTCACGCCACAATGACTCAAATGCATACAGTATTTCAGCAAGCCTACAGGGCCTTTTCACTCGAAGTACAAAGTGTAGGCTCTGCTCTCGCTATACATGCTTCGCTTCCAGGAAACCTATGCTAATACAAAGTGAGAAGGCTGTCATCTGGTGATCCAGCGCTCTGTTTATGAGTGTGTGAGGCTACGCTCCATCTCCATGCCGCCACAGCACACTTCCTGGAAACTTGCCTTGTGTGAGTATATGTGTCAAAGCATGAAACACAAAGGGAGTGGAAATAGATCAAAGATAAATATCCAAACAAAAAGGTTAGATTAAGGTAAATTTAGTCCACACTTAAACTCTCAGCAGCTCACAAATGAGTCTTTCTTGTGCCATGTTCACCCTGGCTTCCTGCAGTGATGTGCAAGCACACACTATCACAGATGTTACTAGGAGACAGGAGGGTGTTGCTGCTTATTATATCCTAACAGCTCACAGTGGATGTCTACCTTGGCTTGGGTTGTTTAAGAGGCTGAGATTAGACAAGCAAAGAGGCTTGTGCTTGTGTAGCCTGCTCAGCTCATCTCATCTCTCTCTCTCTCTCACTGTGGCGGTCATATCTGGCTGTTGCTCTGCACTTCAGCTAAGCCACGAACTCCCATAAACCCCCATGGAAACAAAGAGGAGGCCCAAAGCACAGTTTAGATAGCAGCTGTGGCAGGGAGATAAATTATCAGAGCATTTATTATTGCTGTTTGAGAATAGAGAAACAAGACTCTTACCTGAGTTTCTGTTAAACTCTCCAAGGCTTGCATGACGGACTGCTCTGGTCTTGATGCTTGAGACTGCAAAATTGAAAACAGCATTAGAGTACTGCTTCAGGGAAAAGACAAAGAGCATGCAGGTAAAAAAATAGACAAGCAAGGCTTTCATTTGTATCCAGACGACTAGTCCCAGTCAGGTAAGCCTTACCATTAATCCTGCTTCGACTGTTGGTACAAGTGTTAACTTGCTCCCATCTGATATGCCTAGATCCTGGAGTTTGCCTGAACTTAGTCGCCTGCAGGGTTAGAGAGAACAAGATAATTAGACTGTGCTGACAATATCTTCTCTCTTCAGACACACAAACACACTTCAGCCAGGGGGGTCAGACAGACTTCAAAACTAGTTTGGAAAAGAGCCGTGGGTGAAAAGCTCCATGAAAGAGAAGTATTGATTGGGCTGTCATATTTCAATTTCGAGTATAGTGGAGCTTGACAACTGCTCGCTGTGGATATCTGGCACCACTGCCACATGCCTAAGTGGAGGTAAGTATTTTCTTTTGGCATCTTGAGTTGTACAAATGAGGAGCAAAAACTACTGCTGAAAGAAAAAACACACAGCTGTGAAAGATACACAACATGACAAGTAGCTGTGTTTGACGGTGCTGGTCTATAGTTCTGATTTAAAATGAAAAAATGGTGGCGTTACATATTGACGAATTGAATTATTTTGTTTGATATTTGCTGCAAACCAGAGGTATTTCCTACACAATGGAGAAACTGTCATGTAGTGCAAGACTCCCCGCACTGAACCACTCACATACAAGAGCCTGATTGTCTGCCTCCTTTATTTTAGAGAAGAATGTTAAGGACAGCCTGCTGTACAGGCATGACCCAAATCTCACCCCATGCAGCTGAACAAAGGCCTTCGGCACAGACTTGCTGTAGGTCTACAATTTGAGGAGCAGGGGGGGGGAGTAAAAAAACAAGGGGATAGGGGTTTAAATGGATGATGTGATTTATTTTGATTACAATAAAGGGGAGAAGATGGGGGGTCTTGAGAATGATAATGACTGTTTGCATGCACCAAACCCTCCCTTTTCTTTTTTTTTGCATAACACCACCTGCACTATTGTTGTTATGCATTATTGTTGTTGGTTAAAGTGTTCACTTGTCCTTGCTGTGCAGTGCTCAGGAGTTTTGAGAGCAGCATTTTCTGAATGCTTCTGAAAACAGTGAGCTGATACTTCACAGCATATACACTGAAACCACTGAGGTGCTGTGCTGCTTTCTAAGCAGCAGCCCACTACCACAACATGCTTACATCCCCATTAAAATAAAGGATACATCCACTTTCCATCATACTGTAACACGCTGGAGATGGACATATGCATGTACAGCAGGAGAGTAAATAAATAACTTGAAACCAAGTCCCTTTGACTTTACTCATTAATGATTAACATGTTTGATTCCCACAGCATTAGTAATTCAGTCAGGCTTCGGTATTTATAATGAAGGAGACATGAATCAATGCAAGTCTGCACATCGCCCCGTCAATACTGTTCCAGTGACCGGTGCGTCCCCTATGCGTAATTCCAATACCGTGCGTCCTGATGGTCAGTAGTTTCCTTGAATGTATTGATGGCCAAAGCAGCCAAGGTTGCGTCTGAAGCTCCCAAGAGCTCAGCAACACGTAAATCCAAAGTATGGATTAAAAACAACCAAGTCCCAGGGACAGACCGCACGTAAACGCAATGTAAACATTTTCACTGCGGAGTACTCTAGCCATTACGGCGCATATAACAGGCTGGATTGTGTAGAGCAATGGCGTGTATAATTGAGATAAACACTTTTGGTAAAATTGCTGAAGCAGGTTTACTCACGTTTCTTTGTGCAGCAGAGCGAGCCTCTCTTTTGGTACTTTGAGTTTTTGCGACAGCCTCCTCTTCAGTCCTTCCACGGTCTCCTCCTGGGGCAGGGAGAGCTCGAAACGCGTGCCGGTGGTGGAGTGGATGTACAGATTCATGGAAGGCTCAGTCGGGACGGCCTCGCAGGACGAAGCCCCGCGACTGGTGCAGCTCCGGGCGCTGGGATGCTGGTCCATCCGATAACCTGTGGTCAGAGGAGGGGGGAGACAAGACGAGCAGAGCCGGGGATGAAGAACAGGGTGAAGAAGAGGAGGAGGATGGTGAAGCAGATCCGTCGCTTCGGCTATCGTCCCGTGTTCTGCTTGCAAATGAAAGGCTGCATTCAGAGAGCCTTCCCCCTTTCCCTCGCCTCTTTCTCTCAGAAAATCTGAATTAGACCCAGTCCGTCCTCTCTCTGGTCGATATCATGAGGATATTCCCCCAGGAAAGTCAACCACATAAGGCTTGCTTTTCTCTTTGTTTGATCTTTTTCTTTGTTTCCCTCTCCAGTGTGCATGCAAGACTCCTAACTGCTACATAGATGAGCAAATACCACGCAAAGCGCAAAAGACGCCGAAGACGCTCATTTACGCAGGCGGTGAAAAACAAGAACTGCGCGGTGGAATAAAAAAAATGATAGAAATTCCTCTTCGTGTTTGACAAGCTTTAGCTAAGAAACCACACGCTCCTTAAGCTGCAAATAAAGCCTCATACGGCTGAGTAGTGAGAGCCTCTCCGCTGAGCTCCCATACCCACAGCAGCTCCAGTGAAATATCGACAATGAACAGTGTCACAAAGTATCCACCATCGATGAAAATACGCCCACAGACCGGAGGCAGTTCAGCCAATCACAGGGGAGCCCCTCCAGGACGTTGCTGATCTCGACCAATGGCGAGACGACAATCACACCCACGTGGAGGGCAGGCGAGTTTAGGCCATTCATAATTACAGCATAGGATATAAAATATGTGCCCATACCACAGAAGCCTTCAGCAGCGGGACTTTGGCTGGACTTTGCGGTTGGTAAGAGGTCTCAGGAGGTTAGGGAAAGCTAAGTTAAAATGACGAATTGTTTGCTGTTATCATTCTCGACTTATTTTGTGCTAATTTGTTATTTCTACAATACAAATTAACTTCAAAATCGTATTTTTTTTGTTGTATGCAGCGGTCTGACTTAGAAGAAAAAACATAAAAAGGCGACCAGCATAGAAAAGGAAAATAACTGTCTGCAAAAATATGGGTAAACAATCCAACAACAAGTCTAATGAATGATTGTTTACCACGATACTGCTGAATTCAGACTCCAAAGCAGAGGTGGGCGACTTCTACCACCCTCACACTACAGATAACAAAGTCTTATTACCTAAAGTAAATGCTCATAAATTAAAGATAATGTATTTCCAGAACTAAAAGTTAAACTGTAAATGATTCCATTCAAGGAGCCCAACAGAACTAAAGCCAACTTAACATTTTTTGAGTGTAATAAAAATGTAAGTTCCCACTTTTTTTCCAAGATATGCTTCTTATGAGTCCCTTTTTCATAACACAATAGCATACACTTATGCATATACAATATTTCTGAAGAAACAAGAATCAAATTACACAGCAAATTCTTGCAAAGAACTATAATTGTTACAATAACTTAACATTATGATGGAAATATTTCGATTTTTAATATCATAATGGCTAAATTTGCTTATTTCCTCTTTTATCCTTACAGCTGCTTGATCTGAAATTCTCTTGTTAGCCACATAGAGTGGGTAAGAGGGCTGTGAGTGCCACAATCCCTGCTCGAATGCAAATAAAAGTTAACAAAATGGTTTTAGCGATTAAAACATTACTAGTCTATGAAAATTCTTCACAAAATAATGCTAAAGGTAATAAAATGTTTGTTATGCCAGACTTCAAAGTGCTTTGTATGGAGCCTTCTAATTAAGAATGCACAAATCAGCAGGTAATTTAAGAAAAAAATAGTGATTACTGTTATTGGCAGATGTTTTTGCCAATGTTCACAGCCAGTTATTTGAGAAACATATATTGTCTGTAAATATACCATAAGAGTGTAACATTGGCAGAATGTATAAGTGCACCACAATGCTTTGTCTCATCACCTAAATGTGCACTTGTTCAATTAAAAGTATAATTTCTTCAAGACTAAAGTGTTGTTTCTAGCATGCATGGACTGTCATCATGAAGGACCTGGTCAGTTTTAGTAAAGTGGAGGCTTCGTGCTTGACAAAGAAATCAGTGTAGCAATAAAGAGTTTAAAAGTATTAGTATATCAGGTAGTGGCAAAAATTCAACATTATGTCAAATAATGCAAACAAAGCTATAATAAAGACCTGCTGGGCTAAATCTAAGTTTTTGAGGAGGGCTATAGTTTTATTATGCTGACGCCACCTTGACCCCAAGAAATACTTTAGGTGAATGATGAGCAACATTCACAACAGATGAGGTTTTCTCCAAAAGAATGACTCAGTTGCAATTAAAAAAAAAATCACAATCAGATAGACTAGAATGATAACAATGAGTGAAATATTTGACTTCCTTTTTTCCATTCAGTATCATCTTAGCCTCCTGTTATCTGAGGTAAACAACAGCAAATCTCAAACAAAGCATTCAAATGAGTCATATTGTGAGTTGCATGAAGACATCTCTGGGTGACTTCACCTCTGGTCTTTCCTCCAACACAAGGAGATGGATCATGAAAAATAAGATGCTAGGTCTCCACCTAGTGGCCTTACAAGCAAACCCGACAACCAAAATATGCAGGAGAGTGATTCACAGTTACTGTACGGGAGTAGAACAATTACACCTCAAACTCTTTGACCCCTTACAACTTTTTTTTTGTTAACCACTTAAAACTCACATTCTTTTGATCGTTTGAATTAGTCTACATATTTTACACAGTGTGAGCAGTGAGGTATGGTATAGTGCTTCCTAACAGACTGCATCATCAATGACTTACTGTCAGCTTCTAATTATAATTTACAGTATCGGTGACATTCTCCTGACGTCAATACAGGCCTTATTAAGTTAATCATGTCTGCAGAGTGTACATGGTAGGCGACTCAGACATCCCTCCACAACAAGCATTTATCGACCACTGATTGATTAGTTGTCTCCAATCACTCTGTGGTCCACTAGCACAATGTGTAATCCGTCAAAGTTACTTGACTGGGGAGATAATGTCACAGATGCCTTAGACCGCAATAAATGTTGAAGTCGCATGATAAAATGTACTCACCAATAATTATGGCGAAAACTGTGAAGCTTTTCGCTTTGGTCTGCTCTATCCCAGTCTGTTCCCCCAGCTTTGGCATGTAAAATAAACCCAGACAGCGACGAAACTCTCAGATAAATCCAGACAGGCTGTTTGAGTATCCACGAGTTGTTCCCAGGAAATATCTGCTATGGCTCGTGCGTATGCAGCGCGCAGCGTTACGCACAAAGCCCCGGGACTCCTGACCAATAAGGAGCTGCAGTTTAAGTCCAGAGATGCCTCGGCGTGCTGTCAGCTCCCCGGCGTCTTTCTCAGTAATGAAAGCGTAGTCGGGAAGGTGAGACACCTCTTAACACACTCTGCTCGGATATGGGTGGAGATTGTTATGTCAGCGTGTGATTTAAGGTGGCCTCACGTCGCTGTAACCGCCTCTGTGTCCAATGCGTCCTCGTTGGTGGGAAAGAATGTGCCTACGCAAAGCTGCCACAGATAAAGATATCCAACTGTGTTAACACTGCGGCTCCCCGAACTGCAGAAACGGCTTTAAAAGGTGGTGGGTACTTAAATAGAAACAAAACACGACCTGTCTGGGCACTGCTACCTTAATAAAATGTTAATGAAATACATGCTTCGCGATATCAGGGGCGTTGCCAGCTCGTGACGACAGTCAAATGCCACAGCAGGTAAACAGTCTCCACGGTGACGAGGGCACGTAACGTAGGTAAACAAAAAAAAAGCTCTACCGGCAGGATTTGACGTGTTTGCGGAAATACAACTCTGGTTACAGCGTTGTTGGGGAATTCAATGGACATTTGTCAGAGTAAACACAAATACATTCTTGTTTTGCGAGCAAAACGAGTTGTGCCGGTGACTTACACAAGGCGACCTTATGGTATATTACACATATACCACCACACAAAAATGCGACACAGTAGGCGTTTGTGCATTTTTACCTGCTGTATGAGCCAGTAAAATAATAAGATTAGACTTTAAGTACAAAAATAAGTAGGCATATAAAGTATGATAGTAACTGGTAGGAATGTGCTTGCATTTTATTTAGCTATATTATTTTAACCAGGAGGATAATTTCAGTTAAAGTACCCCCTTTATGTTAGCCTCACATCTTGTTGATCTTTAGTGCAGACACCTTTGTGAATCACTCTCATAACAACTCCCTGGGAACCCTCAGACCACAAATTTACACACAAAAAAGCGTTAAAGTCATCTTATGTCAATATTTCATCTGCTCTTATGGAAAATATGTCTTCAACTATTAAAACTACATTCAGTTAAGCCAGGTCAACATTTTAATCCTTTTAACACTGGCATGAATGAGGTGTGTGATGCTACTTTTTTTATATAAAAAAACACAATGTTATTTATTCTTCTAATATGTGCATTTTTAGGGATATGTGTCATGTGTCTTTGCAGTAAATAGGTTAATCCACCTGAATTTGGTCATGACCTGTTCTTGCTTCACTCAATTGTGTTGTCGATAAACTGTAAAATACAGTTTTGTGGGGGGGTTGTCTGTGTTTTTTTGTTTGTTTTTTGTCTGTTTGTTTTTGTAACTTACTGCTTTCAAAGCACCGACTTTTATAATTTGAAGATTTGACATATCGAAGACAATAATCACCAAATGCTCCCCCCTGACTATTCATTAGACTAATGACTAGTGTTGGCTTTAATAAAACAAGTGGCTATCTGTTTGTTTTGAGAAGTGATGTATATAAATGATGTATGATCATTTGATAGAATTTTATTGTATGCATATTTTTGACTCATGGGTCCTCAGAGGGTGCAAAAAGTGTCAGTAGATTTTGAAAAGACCTGTAAGAGTAACTGACGTGATTAAAAAAAATGCTAAAAAAGAAAAAAAAACATTCTTGCAGATTTTTTCAGGTTTTTCACTTATTAATGAATGAAAGCTCTTCAATACAAATAATCAAAAAGCAAAATAATACATGAAAAAAGAACAGAAAGAAGAAGAATCATGTCTGATTTCCCCCTCTTTTTTATAAGACACTAAAACACAAAACTTTAGAACATAGCTGCAGACCAAAGTAGACCTCAGTTTCCTCTAAGAAACATGGATTCATACTACACTTTATTCAAAAAAAGGGCCATAAAGAATGTATCCAAAAATACTACATAGAAACAATGATCATTTGATAACCAATATAAGAGGCTCCTTTGGATAAAGGTTTGGATGCACAACTGGCAGCCCAGGGGCCACCAGGCCTCCACCTCACTCAGTGTAGTCCTTTCCAAAAATCAACAAATTATTGCCAGAACAAAACATGAAAGAATTTGCAAAATATAATTCTACTTAAGAAATACGATACAATGCAAAAAAAAAAAAAAATAAAAAAATATATATATATATATATATATATATATATATATATATATATATATATATATATATATATAAATATATATGGCTCATTTAAGATAAGGACATTTCTCTAATAAAGTCTCAATCAATGTGTCATAGAATACAGAACAAAGTGTTGTAAAACAAAGGGGGGGGGGAGGGGGGATATTTGCACCTCAGGAAAGTACATTGCTTCCTTGGTTTAATTTAAATTCTGTGTCGAGGTCTATGAAAGCTTTAGGTTTGCTTTATTTATTTATTTATTTATTTATTCATTCATTTTTCATCAAGGCTCTGAAACATTTTGTAAAACATGTAGTCCTTCTACCATGGAAGAGGCTTTATTTTGGGCTCTTGGTTTTCAAATCCCCACAAAATTAGATATAAAATACATATCATTTTTTTTAGGTTTTTGCAAACAAGAACAGAATAAACATTTTTTGTTTATAGGCTATTAAGTGAGTAGTTAGGCCTAATGTTTAACTTTATGATACTCAATTGCTCTTGTTCCGACGCCTATAGAATCAAGGGAGTATTCTTAGATCTTAGAAAAAAAAAAGTAATAATGTAAGGATAAGATACATCCACACTGAGCAGCATCTTTAAACATTTGTTGATCCTACGCTGATGCAAAGTAGGGAAACTTGAACGTTTGTGGAGGTTTTGGAGACGTTCAACACCGCTTATGGACAAGCCACACTTCCCCCTCATCTAGACGAGGATTTGTTTACACACATGACGTAGGGGCTACCTACAGAGATGGCTTTAACGTCATCTTTGGATAACAAACAGACACAGACAGTTTAGGAACGAGTCAGAGGTAAGCTAATTTGCATTCTGTTAAAACCACAACTTCATATTTTCTGCTCTCGTTTACATTTGAGTCGCTGTACTCCGCGGTTAATCTCATGTGGTTTACAACAGAACTTCCTTCTTTTGCCCTTCAAAATAAAAGCATTACATCCGAACAGGAAGTGAAGTTGCCTGTGTTAAAGCCAGTTTAAATAACAGAATAAAACCATAACAAAGACAAACTTCTTGTTTCTCTTATCTTAATATGTTATCTTTACTGGTTTAATCACAAAGAAACCAACTCGGCTATGAGTGAATTCCTGAAAAGTGTAAATTCTGTCACACTAACAGAGGATCAGGCACTTTTGCACACTCTTAAATGAACAGCCAGTTCTGAACTCTAAAGCTGCCCCCTCCCTCCAAGTCAGCTTTTCAGATCACATATTTTTTCTGCATAATCACTTCAAGCACTGCTTAAACCTACCAAATATACTATAATCTTTAGGGGTTTAGTCTTTTAATGACAGTTTGAATACACAATGCTATTGTTTTGTTTAAAAAGCACAAAGAACAACAACAAAAACAAACAAAATATGGGATATTTCCCATGTAATGCATAGTTTATGCATTATTAAGGATGTGTTTTATATGTCTTGGAAGTCGACAGATAAGTGAACCTCAGAGAAGTCATGATCCTCCTCACTTGCTGCACTCAAAGGAGTTGATGATGATTTGCACCTGGCCGTTTCCCGGTAGTTATTAACTTGATTTATAACTTGTTAATTTGACACACCCAAGACTCTAATCTTGCCTCAGGATTTATATTGAAGGGCACTATCTCATTTTATCTAGTTTGTAAACTGGCATTCACACTGTTATGCAAAGAGGTGTGTGTGCAAAGAGTGTTTCAGATCATATTAATGTTTTATTGGAGCATGAATTTAAATAAAAGAAAAAGAAAACAGGAAATAAACAACACACAGTATAATACATGATACATACCTAATTAATGTATCAATAAATGCATAATAATAGTAGTAGTAGTAGTAATAATAATAATAATAATAAATTTTATTACCTCCGCCAAGGTTTTTATGTTAATGGCGGCGTCTGTTTGTTTGTTTTTATGTTTGTTTCTCTAGCAACATAACTTAAAAAGTTCTGGACAGATTTTGATAACATTTTCAGGAACTGTCCGGATTGGGACAAGGGACAAATGATTCGATTTTGGGAGTGATCTGGGTTGCTGTCTGGATCCAGGATTTTTTTAAAGGATTATTTAACATTGCGTGATAGGATCATTTTTGGCATTTGTGCATATTTGTATCTTTTCATGGCCAAGGAATCGAAATACTTAGATGAAATAAAGGTCAGACTAATATTTATGGTGAAAATCACAATATGGGTGAGGACTGTGGCGCTGGCAGACTCTTGGGCTCTGCGAGTGCTTTTCTAGATTTTAAAGTGCCTTTCATGACACCCAAGGACACTGTACAAGTTTAAAACACAAAAATACCACAGAGCAGCAGCAACCAGTCCTGCCAGCTTCTAGTCATCTAGGGGGTTGCAGAAAAGGAGAACAAGAGGAAGGCAGAGGGGCAAAAACACTTCCAAACTTTATCAATATGTGCTGAACCACAAAACAAAATGTTTAAAAAGTACAAATGTTTTTAACGTGTGCTTACATGTGAATACTTTTAAGCTTACTAACAAAAATTGGAGTTTAATCACAATTCAAAATTTTGATCTTGTGACAGCCCAAATTAGAAAACATATAGTGGACAAAATCAAGTAGTTCCTTCTCCTTAAGTATAATGTCAGTGAAACTCTTGTATCCTGGGTGTACTTTCCACCCTTGAATGTCAACGCACAGTAGGTTACAACACGCTATTGTGATGTACCTCTGCACTGATTACACCCATGCTCAAATATGTGATTATCATCACAATAAGGTTCACTTCAAGGACAAGAGAAATGTTGTGTAACGTGCCCGAGAGCGAAACAAAAAAAAAAGAAAGAAGAAGTGACCTGACCTCTTGTCACAAAGTGCTCACACGCACCAGCTGAGAACAGTCTTTCCCTCCAGCCTCAGGACCAGCACACACTGTCTGTCTGATGACAGAGACCAACTCCTCCCCACTGCGCAGGGGACGCTCTGCCCAACACCATCTTATCACACTGTCTGAGGCCTGAATCATCCTTACTTATGTGGTTTATACGGAGCGGAGTGTGTTCAAAAGAAACGTCTCCCATGGACTCCAGGAGCAAACAAAGGTGCCGCTCTTCACCCAGCCCTAACAGCTCCCCCTTTTTAATCCATCTCAATTTCTCTCTTCTCTGGGAGATGCTGACTCAGTGGAACAAAGTGAACAGAGTCAGTTTAACTCCCTTTACCACATGAAACACAACCTTTGTTCCAGTTAAATGCTGTTCTCTGAATTGGCTCAGCCTCGCATATTGTGACACTCATGCCTGCAAGAGCACGTTACCAGATCTGTGTGTACGAGGTTTAAGAGCAGAGAGGAAGCTAGAGCACATCAATGTTTGTCACTTTGGCTGCTGGAGAGTCAAGTTCTCCTTTCAGTCGTGAGAAGACTTGGCTGCACTCATCAGCAGGCCGTGGCTGTCAATGCAGCTCAGGTCAAGCAGAACACTCTGACCTTGTTTGCCTGAATTAGACCTCACAGTCCAGCTGACAATTTGCCGTTTTTTTGTGACAAAGTTGCATATCTCTCCTCCTGTAACACAAGCCATTACACTGTCTTTCAAATGGTCACCATGATATATCTGAGTAAAGAGATTTTCTCTTTAGGATTAATCTTGGGGCTTTTAATTTATTTGTTAGAATGGATCTCAGTGGATAGTGACTGGGCAGAGACAGCAAAGCACGAAAAAACCAAGCATTCCACTACCACAAACACATGTCCCTTTCAGACTGGTCAAAAAACAGTTTAAACCCGGTAATAATCAGCCCCTGTCAGCAGTTTGAAAGTTTGCAAGTGACACAGATTTAAATTTGCTTGTCTCTGGTCGGCTTCAGTGGGAACATCACACCTGGGTCAACCACCTAATTAACGAATGACATCGGCGTAACATGCCCACGGCATAACATTGCGCCTGTCCCAGCTGTCTGCAACTTACATGACTCTTTGCTGACTCATCAACAAACTCCATCCACTTTTGTATCAACAGTGCTGAGTTTCTCCATTTTTTAAAGGTACAAAAGTATAAAGTACAGAAAAATGTGTCCGCAGCCTCTATGCTCCTTTCCATTGTTTACATAGATGTGCTTCCTCACAATGATGATGTCATCAATGTGATGACATCAGCTTGATGCGCCAGAGGAAAAAAAACAGCCATGCAGCTCATCTGCTGCCGATTAGACCCTGGTCTGCTAGCAATGGGAAAGCCGTCACTTGCCGTTAGCAGATTAACCCACATTGAAAAAACCTGCATTGACCTGCTAATTGTGATAGTAGTATCAGTCTCTTGACTTAAAGTACAAACCCAAAACCAGTGAAGTTGGCACGTTGTGTAAATCGTAAATAAAAACAGAATACAATGATTTGCAAATCCCTTTCAACCTATATTCAATTGAATACACAGCAAAGACAAGATACCTAACGTTCGAACTGGTAGACTTTGTTATTTTTGGCAAATATTAGCTCATTTGGAATTTGATGCCTGCAACATGTTTCAAAAAAGCTGGCACAAGTGACAAAAAAGACTGAGAAAGTTGAGGAATGCTCATCAAACACTTATTTGGAACATCCCACAGGTGAACAGGCTAATTGGGAACAGGTGGGTGCCATGATTGGGTATAAAAGCAGCTTCCCTGAAATGCTCAGTCATTCACAAACAAGGATGGAGCAAGGGTCACCACTTCGTGAACAAATGTCCAACAGTTTAAGAACAACATTTCTCAACGAGCTATTGCAAGGAATTTAGGGATTTCATTATCTACGGTCCGTAATATCATCAAAAGGTTCAGAGAATGTGGAGAAATTACTGAACGCAAGTGGCAAGGCCCAAAACCAACACTGACTGCCAGTGACCTTCGATCCCTCAGGCGTACTGCATCAAAAACCGGCATCACTGTGTAAAAGATATCACCACATGGGCCCAGGAACACTTCAGATAACCACTGTCAGTAACTACAGTTCGTTGCTACATATGTAAGTACAAGTTAAAACTCTACTATGCAAAGCCAAAGCCAACACTGCCGGCTTTGCTGGGCCCGAGCTCATCTAAGATGGACTGATGCAACGTGGAAAAGTGTTCTGTGGTCTGACGAGTCCACATTTCAAATTGTTTTCGGAAACTGTGGTCATCGTGTCCTCCAGACCAAAGAGGAAAAGAACCAGCCGGACTGTTATAGGTGCAAAGTTCAAAGGCCAACATCTGTGATAGTATGGGGGTGTATTAGTGCCCAAGGCATGGGTAACTTACACGTCTGTGAAGACACCATTAATGCTGAAAGGTACATACAGGTTTTGGAGCAACATGTGTTGCCATCCAAGCAACGTCTTTTTCATGGACGCCCCTGCTTATTTCAGCAAGACAATGCCAAGCCACATTCTGCACGTGTTACAACAGCATGGCTTCGTAGTAAAAGAGTTCGGGTACTAGACTGGCCTGCCTGTAGTCCAGACCTGTCCCCCATTGAAAATGTGTGGCGCATTATGAAGAGTAAAATACAACAACGGAGACCCCGGACTGTTGAACAACTTAAGCTGTACATCAAGCAAGAATGGGAAAGAATTCCACCCGAAAAGCTTCAAAAATTGGTCTCCTCAGTTCACAAACGTTTACTGAGTGTTGTTAAAAGGAAAGGCGATGTGACACAGTGGTAAAAATGCCCCTGTGCCAATTTCTTTGCAATGTGTTGCTGTCATTAAATTCTAAGTTGATGATTATTTGCAAAAGAAAACAAAGTTTCTCAGCTCGAACATTAAATATCTTGTCTTTGCTGTGTATTCAATTGAATATAGGTTGAAAAGGATGTGCAAATCATTGTATTCTTTTTTTATTTATGATTTCCACAATGTGCCAACTTCACTGGTTTTGGGTTTGTACACAAACATAACCTCAAGGCTAGCAGCACCCCAAGCAGTAATGTCATCAGTTTTTTAAACTGTAGGAACACAAGTCCCTTCGTGTCCCCATTCATACATAAACTTGTATTCACTAATTTTGACTCACACTGAGAAATTATCAAGTTTTTTGGGGGGGTGCTGGTTTGGTGGAGTGGTTAGTAACCAGGCACCCCATGTACATGCTTCTGCCGGTCCAGGTTCAAATCCCACCTGTGACCAGTTTGCAGAGTGTCTTCCCCTACTCTCTCGCCCCCTTTCACAAGCCTATCCACTGTCTCTCTCCTATCAATAAAGGCACAAAATGACCAAAAAATACATTTAAAAAAAGTTCTAAAAGTTTTTTAGAAGTGCATTTCAGTGTCAATTTTGCTATGTTCAATGCCAGTCAATATGTCTAAAGCAAATAAGACTATTGTGCTGATAGAGTACTATGTTTCTGACGACCCCTTGACTAATTGTAGATGGATGTTAAACGTTCTCTAGCGTAGATGTAATGCATGGGTAACATGCTCAACTTAGATGAACTTAGATGAACAGCCTAATGCTGATGATCTAGTACAAGCATATAGTGATGTCACTCAATATATGCCATGTGAACACCATGCCTCGAGGATGAAAGACAGCTTGTTCCCAAAAAGGCACCACAAGTCATACAACAGAAGTCCAGTCCCCAGGAGTAAACAGCTGGACTAGATAGAAATGAACTCAGCTGCAACAGAGGACAACGGAAATAAACAGAGGTAAACTCCTGCTGGTGTTTACAAGTGTGTTTGATCAAGTACAATGGAACAATGAAGAACTGATACATGTCTGATACATTCAGAAACAAATCACAACAGATTTTGGTGAAGAACCAAAATGCTGAGCTTTATTTGCCTTCCAAGTCCAGTGAGTTGTCATGTAGTGTCCTCCAGCTAAAGAAGCGTACATTACATGCAATAGAAGAATTTTTGTTGTTGTTAAGACAAAATTTTAAATAATAAACACTCTTAAATATTATAAAAGTATCATCATAAAAACAGATCTTAGACACAACTCCAGACCACTGGTGCCTTAAGCAGACATATGCGAAGACCTCCTTTTTACTGAGCTATTTATTTTAATTAAGAGTTGCTGGTGAAAGATGTCCCCTCATTCTGTTGGTATTAATGTGACAAATTACATTCTGATTTAGAATAAGAATTGTGTTAATGCTCAAATTTATCATAATGCAGCCCGATAAGCAGAATGTTTTACACTGTGTGCTGCATGGTGCAGTAGGATGCACATGGGTAGGCCTGTGATGGAGAATGCAAAAGCAACCCCCATGTGCAGCTCCACCGTAATGCATCACACATACTTCTGGGAAGAGTTTATTGACGGGGAGAGGCGGGCCAAGTGGGCGGGCCGTAAACATTTCATGCTGGATATCAAATCTGGTGGGACTGAGCGGCCTG